>CM024603.1:36654509-37254509 GCA_014182555.1 Eucalyptus erythrocorys | reverse complement strand
CGGCGGCGGCGGCGGCGGCGGCGGCTTGTAGATCGAACGGTGACGAGGGCCTCCGGAGAAGCGACCGCCCGAAGGACCACCGTTAGATCTGTTTCCGCTCCGTCGGACCTCGGGAGAAATGTCGAAAGAGAGGGAGAGGAGGAGCGTCGTGTCGTGCAGACCAAACTGACCGTACAGTAGCCCGACGAAGCGCTGCCTCGTTGGCTGGAAGAGAGCTGGCGCTGACTTGGCGGTGATATGGGCTCTCTCGATGTGGGCCCATGTTGGGGGGTAAGTCAGGCCCGTCTAAGTGAAGTGTGGGCCCATCTGGGGCTTCGGGCTAATGACCTGATAGGGCCACGCATGAATGAAGATGGATCTAGAAACTTGGTTGGGACAGAAAGGCCCAATGGGGCTGACTCGCACTTCAGTTCTGGTTGACATGCTTGAGTCCATTGATCTGGTAACTCGTGTTCCATTGCGCATGGTAATTGAGACTGATCTGTCATCTTCATCCTCCTCGATGCGACTGAATCGCCACGCTTGCGGCTTGTCTCCAGACCACAACCACCCCGGGGGCTAGCACAGAGTCGCATGTCTTTAGGTAGCTATCCGATGTGTATGGGATGGGAAACCATCACATTTCGATAGAGATTAGTCGAGTACTCAAAGAGTCTTAAACGTTCTATTAATATAAAAATTTTATTAGTTTCTATGTTAGTATACTAAGTGATGTAATAGTATTTTTTTTTTCTCGATGCAGCTATGCATGGGGTGATCCATCATGTCAATTTGCAAACCGATGCTGTGAATCAGTCAATTTAGGTATGTTAATCGATGTCAATGTGATTATCTATGAAAACACACACGATGTCCATTGGTCATAATGGACATAACCTTACTCTCTCACTTCCGCTCGTTTCCATTCACGATGTTTAGTAGCTCTGTATTGTTCATTCAAACCATTATTTCTAGTTCAAGCCATGTAAACTATTTTTCAGTTCTTATAAATTGCTTTTATCAAACTAATTCATTGACTCATTTGAGAGAGATAAAGTAAAATTCGAGGGAACTCATTGAACTATTATGCACCCGTTTGAAAACCTCATCATGGGTTCGGAACGAACTGCAAGGATAGTAAAAACTCATCGAGACGAATTCGGGACGGAGCTGGTTGCCCCAAAAACATTTCGTGCTTTCATCCCTAAGCTTAAGAACCGGTGCAATCTAGTGCAACCACATTATTACGACTTAGATACAACACGTAATTCATCGGCTTTCGGAATAGACAGTTACGTTATACATTTTTTAACTGTTGGACGCGGAATAAGAACTGGAGATTTCGAGTATGATGATCCACCGAACTCCCACAAGACACGATTTAGTGCCACCGAGTAGTAGTCCACCATTGTCAACTCAGAACGAAGACGACAAGTAGCGACCCCGAGGTGTCAAGGGATGCGAAATCAGATAATCATAACGATTCCGGAGAGAAGGGTGCGTGCAAGCATGCATTCATACTATCATGGCGAGCCAAAGAAGAGATGGAGGAGGGGAGATCGAAAGAAGAGGCGCCACCTGTCACGCGCCAGTCGTACTTGTGAAGCAAAAAGAGAAAGAGACGAGACCACCGGCACCACCACCGCACTAGACCTGCAGATGCTGACAATGGAATTTTGAGTTGGTGAAGATGACGGTGGGTGGATACGATACGCGCCTCGGAAGGTGGCGTTGAAAACGAATTACATGATTAATCTCTCTAATCATACCCCTATTTATATGACTTATCTACAATTTCAACGAAAATGACATCCATTCCCGAGCGTTTCGCGAATGATCTCATTAGAAGGTTTTCGAGTTCGCCAAGGCGGGTAGACGGAAGCTCTGAGAAATATAAGCGGGAGGGTTTGTATTTAAGCCATACATGGTTATGCTGTGAGATCCGAACGCTAGCTTTTCTGGGTAAGAACGAGGAGGTCGATGTACAAATCATCTCTTGCTTTTCTACAGGATCAAGACTCTCGTGCTCTCAACAAGGCGTTAGTGCAAATCCCGCTATCATGCACAACGCAACCTTATATTGCACGTCGAAAACATGTCAATAGGCGACTAATTAAATGGCCAGAAACCGAGGGACAAGTGTTAAGCCTAGTCACTACAAGTGATCACTAATTAGTGGTCAGTCACTATAGTGCTCAGAAAATCAAGCCAAAAAGCGTTGCTCCGACAGTATGAACAAGCTGACCTCGAACAGGGGATACTTCTTGTTGGTCCCCCGGCCTATTTTTCCTTCTAGAATTTACTTGGCAGAGACTTCATCAAGTCAGTAGTGGAGGAAAACTTTATATTATACTCTTCGATTTGCATGAAAAAAGGGAGAAAAAGAAAAGAAAAAACTGAGTAGACGACAGCCCAGCACCATATCCCAACGTGACCACCACCACCAACACCACTAACGAAAACGTAAGGGCTTGTACCTCTTACATTATCATCATCATCATAGAAAATATTATTTATACATATGTTAAAGAAATTACTAGAAAGCTTACGCATATGCATGCACTATAAATAGGGACCCTACCCTTGAGTTTGGTATGTCACGAACACTTGTGAGCACTGGCTTATATAGAATAATCCACGCTTCTTGCAAAACAAAGCGTTTCTCTTGTCCCACTTATAATCTAGCTCAGCCTTGAGTCCCTCGCGAGATTGGAAATAATGGGCAGCCCTAAGGTGATTGGGGCTGCATTCTTGGTTTTGCTGCTTGTGGACCTCGCCTTTGCTGCTCGGTCGATACCAAACCCTGCGGTGAACAAGAAAAGTGGAGGAGGTGGTGGTGGTGGAGGAGGCAGTGGCGGCGGTGGAGGAAAGGGCGGCTCCGGCTCGGGATATGGGTCTGGGTATGGCTCGGGGAGAGGTTTGGGCTACGGTGGTGATGGAGGAGGTTATGGTGGTGGAGGCGGCGGTGGCGGTGGCAAAGGCGGAGGTGGAGGGATTGGCGGCTCGGGTTCCGGGTACGGGTCAGGGAGTGGCTCCGGATATGGGTCTGGGGGCGGGATAGGGAGTGGAGGCGGTGGTGGTGGAGGTGGAGGAGGTGGTGGGGGAGGTGGAGGCTCGGGGTCGGGAAGTGGCTCTGGCTACGGCTCCGGCTATGGAAGCGGTAGTGGATATGGCAGCGGTGGCGGAAGAGGCGGAGGTGGTGGAGGAGGAGGGGGCGGTGGAGGAGGTGGCGGTGGCAGCGGGGGCGGCTCGGGCTATGGGAGTGGCTCTGGATACGGGTCAGGGTACGGCTCAGGCTACGGTGGTGGTCCCGGCGGAGGATACAATGATCGGCCGTGAAGACGAGTTACTTCATTTCTTCTGGTTTGAGCTCAGAACACTAGGTATTTGCATTCCAATAATAAAGGCGCAGGGGCATCTTCACCGAGACGCCGCTGGCATGCATGCACTTGTTAGGGTGGCTTTACGTTGCTCGTGTTTAATCAATGCCTGTAATTTTGGCTTCTTTTTTTCCATCTTAAGTCTACATGTTCATCGTTAAAAGAGTTATCACTGTTGGATAGCTTACCTTCTTAATAATAAAGAGCATCATCTTTGTCAAATTATTTGACCGCGGGGTTCAGGTTGATATCAAGTTTGATTGCTTACTTACAGAACAATCAGCTTCGCTTCAACTGGAAGCTTTCGTGTAGAATACTATAACAAAACGATCGGCCACCAAAAGCGCAGTACCGGTCAGAATGATCACCAAAAAGCTAAGACTTTTCAAGTGCGATATTCTTTGGCCATCATTCTTCGAAAGAATACTAAGATGGTAAGACTACAGGACCGAATACGCAGACTAGTAAATCACACTGAAACACGAACAAGAATCGAGGGACAAAAATCAGACTTCAGCTCGACAGCTGTTGATTTTTTCGAACCTGGTCCAAGTATTCGAGAATCAATGAGGCACTGCACAGGTTTCGGCCTAAAGGAAAAGGCATTGTGTGGCTTTACACCACACCCAGCACTTCCTTCGGTCAGCATCTACACCGACCAATTCGACAAAGCAAGCCAAATAATACTATGAGCAGAAGCAAGTATGAGGTGCAAGAAATTGTACTCTGAATTCTCTCCTTTTCTTCTGCCATCGTTTTTCCATAAAACAGTAGCTCTAGGATGTATCACTGTAGATAGAGAATAACCTGCTCGAAGGCCAAGTCATAATCGTTCTATTCGAGGAAAGAAACGACACAAATTTCCTACAACAATTTCCTTTGACTTAAATAAGAAGATACTATTTGGAAAAAAACGAACTGTCCAAAAAGAACTTCCCGATCTCACTCTTCCAATGATATCTCGTGCATCACCTGCCAACGAATTAGATCACAAGGGATTTTTAAAAAATCATCGAACTTGTGGACAGACTTAAGGATGGTCCACAATTTTTTTCTACAACAATGGATGGAACTTGAGAGCTAATTCACGCCTTTCTCCGAGGCATATGCAACCTTTTGCATTATCATGGTCTCGGCTGCACGAATCGCTCTCTGCGACCCGGTGATTGTGACTTTCCTGCTCCAGACAAGTAAAGAAAAAGAACATAAACCCTCTGATAGTCAAGAGATTAATCAGAAAGAAAATCAGGAAAAAAAAAAAGAACTCTTATCAAAGTCATGTACCTGTCAGTTGTCCCAGACATGAAATCACCTCTATCTGATATCTTTATCCTGGCCCCAGTAGCCTATAAGGTCATTTTCATGTCATTTAATGCTCAAGTGAATTTTCACAATGCCAAGTGTATAATTTTCAACTGCAAACCTGACTGATATCCATGATATTCCGTCCACCTCGACCAACCACCAGTCCAATGTGCTCATCTGCAATGCCAATAGTCATCGAGTTGCTGCGATCTTCCTGCAGAACAATAAGAAAGCTTCGTCATTATTCCATGATTAAACTAATCCCATATGACCTTTCTTATCAATTTGCACCATTATACATAGAGAATTAGCCGGTTACTAGAAATTTTCCATTCAGAGTCAATAGCAAAGAAAACTTGACATGGAGACGAGATATTGTGACCATGTTGACTAGACGTGCTCAAATGGGTGGGCGTGCCTGTGGTCAGGACTAAGTATAATACCAAAGCTTGCTCACTAATAAAAACACTGCACGACAAATTACAGTCTCGGTCAGATTTGGGCGAACTAGGGTTTGACTGACTTTTTCATGTAAGCCTTATAGCCAACCCACTCGTTTAACCCTTCAAAAGCCTGAACTGCTGAGTTACATCAGTGACCAGTAACACAATAGAGTCACACAGCCAAGATTTGCCAGACATTCAAACTTGATGGAATAGAGCATGCAATTCCCATTTCGAGAAAAAGACATAGCACTTTGCTAAGCTTATTAATATTTTCTTTTGGCTCAGCTGCACTTTACTGAAATTAAGCCTAGTTATAACGATAAAAGGTCACTCCATTGTGGTCTAAAGTAAGGGATTCAAGTGCAGAAACAGCCTCTGAGAAAAAAAAAATGGGCAAGACTGCATACATCAGCTCCCCTAGGCCCTCCAGTGTGGGTAGCCAAGGGCATTGGGACACCCTTGGCTGCACTTTGCTAAACTAAAGTTTACAAAAAAAAAAATTCATCCAACTGCGGCCAATTCATGCTCCCTGAGCTCTCTTAACGCCGCCCAAGAACTTGTCATCACAGCTAAAAAGAAAAGAAACTCCATACCATGTGCATGCAGAGTTTGAGGTGACACATAGCAACTCAATATGACACTATATTAACTTGGAGAAATAAATTCAGTCATAAAGATCATCAGCATTTAGAAAATACACAAACCTTGTTATTCTGAAACTTCCCTCCAGCTCCAGCCGGTCCATAGTTCACCCCATTATATGCTGCTGTTGCAACAGAAGGAAGTACAGGTGTATAGGGAGTACCATGAAAACCGGAGACGTAAACACCTAAACATTCAAGTTAAACAACTCGCTATTCATTGTCCATCACCGTAACAGCATTAAAATCAATAAAGGATACAGCTCGTCTATGACAATGATAATAGCCCATTCATGAACTTGCTAAAAATTGCAGAAATATCAAACATGCAGGATATCCAATAAACCAGTCCCTGCACCTGATTGAACCACTCCTAGGTTGCCTAGGCATTAGCTAAGCTAGGAGAAGCAGCACTTCAATCTGCATAATATAGCCTGGACAAATAGACAATTTCAATAGCTTATGCATCGATTGTGGTAATCCATACATTTAAAAAATAGGATTTAGGTGACCTGCAAATATACTGTTTTCTTTTTGGTTTTCATAGTTATGAATTGATAGCTAAAATCTTTGATGTTGTAGGTCAGGATCGCTCCATCAAAGATTTAACTCTGCATTTTTTTCACTCCTCCAAGACTGGTTCATAATTTAATTTATTGCTTATTGTAGAGACTTTGTCCAAAATTCCACCAATGAGTATATCCATTTGAGGAGGCCAAGGCAGCACAGCCTGAGCAGAGAACACTTCAGCTCCAGAGTGTGGGCTATATCTATGAATATGAGAATATCAGAGATGAGAACCTGGCAAAATTTTGTTCTCCTCAGCCCTTGGCAATCTCCTTTATAAACTTTGAAGGTTAGTGTGAAACCAATTCATGCAGGTAAAACAACTCCATAGTACGTTCAGGATAAGACCAGATACAGGGAGATGGCTCTACAGAAGGTCTACAAAAGGATAAGTCCTGCCTAATATTTGTTTGATTCAGAAAAATCGCTGGGAAAAGCCACTAAAAGAGTGATCCCACCATCATCTCCATGCAACAAACCTTATAATGCTAAACCCACCAGATACAACAAGTACACATGAATTTTCTACCATGTTCTGTAGACAATGTTCTCACGTATCAATAAAGACCACATGAAGAGAAGGCTGTACTCAAAAATACTAAAATAACCAAAAAAAAAAAAAAACAAACAAAAATCACATCCTTAGTCTCACTATACACTATTAGACCAGAAAACTTTTAGTCACTGCTTCCCAATTAGCATAACTGCCCATCACACCCTTGATTTCCACAACAATACGACATCTCAAAAAGATAAGAGAATATTCAAGAACAGCTACCACAACAAACATTTATTGCAGGCAACGCTCTCATAACAAATTGGGTAGTCTAAACATGACATCAATAGTAGTGTACAAAAGAGAAGTTTAGAATCTCTCAAAGTTGGCCATAGGCATGATGCAATTGTCTCGAGAATGAGACAGCAGTATTTTCCTTTTCATCAAAGCAAAAATAGCCACTTAATAGTCATTCCAACTTTTTCTTTAATGAGGAAATTAACCCTCTTCTCTTCCTGTTCAGAAGCACACAAAATTCAACAATAGAACATGCTTTTGTTGAATGCCAGGGAGATGCATAGCAAATATCATGAAAAAGGAGATTTGACAAATCACGGATATTCATTCCTAAGAATTAATGAAGACATGTTATGCAACATACAATTTGGTGACAATAAAAAAGAAGCCACTAAATCCTAAATAAAACAGTGAATTCAGACAAACCTGCATATGAAAATGGCACATTAACAGACTGTGGATAGTGAAGATCTTCTGATAACTTTGAGAGGATCAGATCGACCGCTCGCATTTGTTCTTCTAAAGTGCCTGTCACAGTCACAAGCCTATCATTCAACCCATAATAATTATTATCCTGAGGAGATATCTTGATACCGGCTTGGGACTCCTCAATAAATGACCTGATTGTAAGTAAAAATTATTAGCATCAAATCTCCTCGGATAGATCACAGTAACAACAGGCATCATATGACCCAAGAAAATAAATGCACAATAATTGAAGGAATACAATTAGCAAAATAGTATAAGCCACTGTCACATAATACTTTTACGATCACAAATTATATTAAGTTGCCACAACCACCTGCGGCATCATTGACAAACATCAAGTTTCTTCTTAAGTACCAATAACATGCATGAGTAACAGATATTACATGTCAATCTCTCCTAAAATCAACAACAACAAACAGAAATAACTACCATCTCAGCAAAAGCAGAAGCTGAGAGCAAGGAGTTGTTCAAAGAGAAACCCCATCAAATTTGGGAGTCCTAGCAGCAAAAGAAAACAAAAGAGAAAGGTCCCCAGCCTGGTCGGAATTCATAAACAAGAATTTACACAGCAAGATCAGTCTACCTGGAAATAACCAGAATGGTCTTTCAAGGGAAATCAAGAACACATTTATAGAATTCTAGGAAAACTAAACTGCTTCAGGAAGTTTGATTGAGTATGATGCTATAGCTACTAGCCAGTTCCCAATACAAAAGTAGAAGCTTTAGATTTACTTCTACAGTTATTATAAATCCAGCACTTCCAAATAAGCCTAAATAAATATTAGATACAATGTTAGTGATTTTCCAGTTAGGCCTCAGCTGTTCAGATTATGCGTACGAACATTCAACTAGCATATGACAGTCGACTAACTTCCATATATTTCACTTTCACAGAATCAGTGCTACTTAAGCATGTCCAAGTTTCATTCTGTTAATTAGATGGATTCCATCTTCTTCCAGGAAGTTGGTCCATGTAAAATCTTAAGGATCACACTGCCATCTTTTAAAAGAAAGCGAAGAGACAGAATTTCTAAATTTAACCTGGCAAACCAACTTCTAGAAAAGCTAAATTGTGGTTCCCCATTGAATTTACAATCAGAGAAGGTCACTTAGTGTTATGTAGCCATATGAATCCATAGCCTTCAAATACTCCAGCGAGAAGACGTCACTTATGAAAATGGCATAGTCCAAACTGAATGAGAAAGCCTCGGAGACACGTGAAATCTCTGAGGAAGTACACCAAGTGTATGGATCTTTCAAGAATCATAAACAGAATGAAAAATTAACAAGATCGATGTGGCAGTGGGAAAAGGCTTTATTGTTATTAAAAATGTTTTTCTTGTTGCCGTACTAACCTATGAATAGAAGAATGATTGACCAGAAGAGCAAGTTCACTAAAAAGCAGTATACAAGGGAAATACCCCTTTTACAAAATTAAGGCCAACCATAAAATCCAATAAGCCAAGAGCCACCAGTCTCTCGAGTTATTTCAACAATAGAAGAGATACTATAGTATCCTTTGTCAATCCTGCAAAGTTGATTGGCAGTTTCAAAATCCCTCAACAGTCAAAACGAAATCGAATACTCTAGATAAAAAAGATTACATGACATAAGTGGCCAAAGAAAAGAAAGGGAAAGGCTGTCAGGATGATCTCGTAAAAGCATACTAATAAGATATTATAACACTTCAAAAAAGCATACATACTTTATCGTGGCTCCTCCCTTGCCAATTATGCCACCACAGAAGCTATTTGGAACGATTAGTCTCACTTTTGTTCTTGGATCAACATCATTGCCCTCTTCAAGATTAATCTGACCAATAAAACACATGCCATTAATCTACAGGTAGAATAGAACACAACAGCATTTTTAACTTAATTTACCTCGCTTAGCAATTTTGAGAGAATGAGTTCTACTGCCTTCAGCACATCATCAATTAGACCAGATATCATGATAATCCTGTCAGTCGTCCCAGGAAAGAATTCTTGATTGCGTGACAGCTGGATACGTGCTCCAGACTGTGACTGAAAGTCAGTAATTGTTGAACCACCCTTTCCAATAACTGATCCAGCAGCAGCATTTGACACAAGAAACCTAATATATGTTGGCTTCTCCAAAGAATCTGCCATGGCAAGAATAAAAAGATCTTGATCAACATGATAGCAATATAACAGTTAGACAAATCAAGCAACTAGGCAAGTTAGGTAATGGAGAAAAAAGATACGATTCTTGGCCTGAAAAATAAGAAAGGGCATCACATGAACATGACTAGAAGTCATTCTGCCCCATGTCTTTTAGCAACTTCAGCAGTTCATCTAATTCCAAATTCATCAACACAATTTCGGAGATGAGATCTGACATGCAACGGCCAAACAGTTCTCCAAATGGATCTTTAAAAACAAGTAAGGGAAAGAGGAATGGAGCCAGTCAAGTTCACATCTATTCAACAGATCAACAGCTTTTTTCCTGCCTCCAAATCAGAGGCACAACTTAATTTAATATGTTTCACTAAAACGAAAGCGCACCATGAAGTTTTCAGCCAGATTTAAGTCCTAAAACAGTTATCTGCTTTAAGTCAGAGGCCTCGTATTAACATAAAGAGTGATCCCCCCAAAGGCGGCTTCAGCCATGAATAATGAAAACTCTTGGATTTAAAAGAATGACATGCGACAAACCCATCTCTTCATGGCCTAAAAGTAGAGCTTAATCAGCTACTTCAAGGAAATCAACTAGAGCCAAAGCAAGGGTACTAAAAAAAAATTATTCAGTAATAGAGTAAATTTCATGAGTGCTCAGCAAACAGCTCCGAGGATTGTTCAGTATCACGTAGAGGCAATAATTTATGCACGAACACAAGTTGCCAGTCATCCCCCAATTACGTTAAGACAGGATAGGGCCAACAGATACTCTTGCTATGGGGATGCAAGATCTCCTTAGACTATCGCCACATGCGTGTAGAATTAAGCATACGAATGAAAAAAAGTCGTCAAATTTTGCAGCATCAAATACATAAGATCGTTGGGGAAATAAGCCGCTTTTTCGTTTGCCCCTACTTCGAACCATTTCTGCGTGCATCTGCATGAACAATTCATGCGGTCCCGACAAACCAGAGCACATCAAGCACTACACCCCAAACGGATAAAGGTCGAACGACCCTCAACCGCAAGGGTTTTCTTTCCTCTCCGCTACATTCACCTCCGGAATCAAAACAAAGACCTCGGCTTAGGGTTAAAACGCGCATCCGCATTCTCGCAATCTGACGCCAGCAGAAGAACCCGCCCTCCCCACCCCACCCCTCCCCATCCGCCCAATCCCCCATCCGGAATCGCGACGTCCGCAGACCAACCAGGCACGCACTAAACCTAACCAAGCGCCCCCCTGCACGGATTGATTCCGCGCGGGAGCGGCAGATCATGTCAGCTAGAGGAGAGGGGAAACGGCACCTGACGTCGGGGATTTCGGCGGCGGCGGCGAGGGCCGCTTCGGGGCGAGCTCCGGCGACGACACGTACGAGGACTCGTTCGACTCCATCCCCCCTCGGCTCCGGCGACGCGGCTTCCGGTGACCCGACCTAACCAACGTGTCCAGAGAGAGAAAGAGAGAGAGAAAGAGAGGGAGGAAGAGAGAGAAGGTGAGCTAAGCCGGAAGCGACATTCGAGAATGCCTACGGAGGAGAACAGAAGGAAGGAAGGAAGGAGAAGGTCAAAAGCAGAAACGAGCGAGAACTCACAGAAGAGAGAGAAAGAGAAGGAGAGAGAGAGAGATGTGGCAATGGCGATGCGTCGGTGCGAATCGGTGGTTTTTCGTGAGCGGAGAGTCGTCGCGGTTTTTCGATTTCTTTTTTTCTAATTTCTGCCCCCTCTCTCCTTCCTTCCTTACCCCTTCTCCCTTCTCTGAAAGCATAAAAAAAAAGAAAAAAAAAGGAAAAAATGGGGGACTGCTCCGCGCCCTATCCTGCACAAAAACTATCTTCTCTCTCTCTCTCTCCCCTTCTCTCTGGATATTTTCCTTTTTTTATTTTTTTCTTTTCTCTGGGAATTTTTTTTTAATTGTTGTTCTTTTTCTTTGGCTGCTGCATTTTCTTGCACGTCCCTTCTCCATCACGTGCCATTCAATCCCGTCCGGAATCTAAGATAAAGCGAGTAACATGGTCGAATAGTATTAAGTTATTTTATGGTTACTTTATCTTTAGATTGACTAATGAGAACGCAACGTGACTTGGCAAATTTAATGTCGTTATCCAGAAGACAAATGAACTAACGATTGGATGAACTTGTTTTAAACCTTTTTGTCATTAATAGAAAGATCGAATCCAAAGTTAGCGTGATATCATATGGATTGAATTGGGTCATCGGTCTGTACCTAATTGATAGATGCGCTCGTTTGATTGGAATCGAAAGAGGTCCCTTACAATCTAATGTTATTTAATATTAATTGTACTGTAAAATTAGTATGATGTAATCTCTATATCTAACCCTACCTGTCTAGTGACCAAATGAGCTATGGGCATCTTCTGAATGTCATCGTCGTCGACTTCTTCTCCATTAAACTCCTCCGTAGCAGTTTTGGAAAGAAGAGCTTGAAGCAAAGCATATCCTTTACACATCATGTCCGGTGGATTGGTGCAAGGGCCAGATCCTTACGCTTCTATTTTCTCTTTGGATTTTATGTTTCGAGAAAGCAGGACATGGGGATTAAGCAATTTAAGATTTTATGCATGTCAAGCTCAATAATCCAGTTTGTTGTCAATTTAGACGTTCAAGTCCATTTATCTCACGAAAAAACGAATGATATCAAAAATAATTTCCTTAAAAATAATTAATTCTATATTTTTATATTATTAATTGATGGAAATGCTTTCGTTGTCTATGACGATTTATGTTTTAACATTTTAAAGTACGATGAACAAAATTTCCTTGGGAAATGATACCGGTGATTAGTTTTTAGAAAACTATTTTCTAAATCCTTCCTTTTGCTGAGTAACAAACGTACCTTAAAATCAAAAATTATCTACACTATAGAACCGGGCCGAAACGGGCTAAGGAGAAAGCTAGTTGCCAGCTAGGGGTGCGAATAATAACACTTCGTGACTGAAGAAGAGTTTTTTTTCAGAAATAGTTATTTTTTATTTCTATTACGGAAGACAATTTCTATGTAAAAAAACCCGTTTGGTAACTATATAAAATTTTTACTCTATAAATAAAAAAAAGGATAGAAATGCGTTTGGTAAAAAATAGTTTCTTTTTTATATTTATTTATTTTTTATTTTTGCCGGTCACCCGCTACCACTTTCTCTATAGTGTTGTCACATAGCTGTCCGCCTAGAAGAGCCACTCGCTCTGTAGTGTTGTCACACAAGATAAGCACGGTGCCCGCCTGCTGGCCGAGCGAATCGAAGTTCTCTTCCAGTCAACTGTCCACCTAGTCAAGTGCAGAAAACACAATAGAATCACGCAACGCACGCTACTGGTGTGCTTCCTGCCCGCGAGGAAAGAAGAGAAGCAGCTACTTTCGAAGTAACAAAAAGAAAAGTAACAACTGGAGTGGGAGAGTCAGAGTCGAAAAGAGGGTTCCTCACTTCTTTTTCTCATTCAAAACTGTGCCGGTTGACCACCGCCGGTAGCGGGCGACGGCGGGCGACGGTCAATGGTGGTTAGCAAGATAAGAATAAAAGAAAAAAAATTCACTTATTTCTGAAACTTGTTCTCGGAAACAAGAAACAACTTTTTTTTTAATTCTCATTCTATTCTAAAACCATTATTGGGCTAACTTTTTATTCCCGATAAAAAAAAAAAAAAAAAAAAAAAACTTGCCATTATCAAACGGGTTTCCATTCTTTTTTTGTTTCGAGGAACAAAAGAATAGAAATTATTTGGCTGGGGAAATTTACCATGCAGCACCTAGGTAGCCCAAACGAATAGAAGCTCTTTTATTCTTAGCCCAGATGGATGGAAGCTCTTTTGTTCTTCTTGAGTATACACGCTCCTCCTATTGATTAGAAAGGACCTTGACCCATTGAGTCCATCAGGATATTGCTTATAAGTGGTGAATAGACAAGTGATCTAAATATGATCGAGGGTTCATTTCTCAAAAGATGAAGCTAATTTTTGCCCCTTTTTTTAATTTGAAAGCTGCATTAAAAGTGCGAAGAAACATTTATTTATATATATAAAAAAGATAGACCGCATTAAACACTCATAACCCAATTACCTTGAAATACGACTTTAAAAATTTGCCAAGCAACTCATTAAATTTTTATCATGAAGAAACACTTGCCCCCCAAAAAAATTATCAAACGCATTATATTAAGGCATATTTATAGATTTGTTTGTTTAAAAACCCTGTATGACATTATCATAGTTCATGTTGAAGATTAAAATTCATTTTAAGCGAAAATATATGTGCATACTTTATACATCACGGCTTATCGCGCCCATCTAAGCCGAATTGATTATAAGTACTTTGCGTATAAAAGGATCAAGCTTAAACTTTGAAGCCCGCTCTTCTTATTAAGTTGGCATGCTCGGGCCCTATCAAGCCCAATCATTTTTATGCAAAAAGAAGTTTTGAATTTTTTTTTTTTGGGTTAATATCCTAAAAACCCTAAACCTAAGACACCCGCGACAAATTTACCCCAAACTATTTTTTTGACCACCAAAAACCTCAAACCGGTATACCTTTGACAAATTTACCCCAAACCGGTACACTTGTGATAAATTTACCCCGTGTTAGTTTTCGTTAAATTTTAATTAAGTTAAATGACACGTGACAATTGACTAGTATACTAATTTGAGATTTTATACTTCGTTTGTCATAGTTTACGATTTTTGTGATTTTTTTGTAGTATTAATACAATTTAGTGGAGGGTATAATTGTTACAAATTTACCAGTTTGGGGTTTTTTTATGATTGAATAAATTAGTTTGGGGTAAATTTATCATAAATATAAAAGTTTAGGGTTTTTTATGGTTAGTCGGGGTAAATTTATCACAGGTGTACCAGTTTTGGGTTTTTTATGGTCAAAAAAATAGTTTGGGGTAAATTTGTCGCGGGTATCTGGGTTTAGGGTTTTTTAGGGTATTAACCCTTTTTTTTTGTGGTTAATTATGGAGCGGGCTTAGGATACGGATTTTCATGCCCGGCCCGCCCAAAGCCAGATTTTAATTTTCCGTAATAAAATCGGAAACTATATTTGGCCCCGAGGAAATTGGAATAACAAAAAAAAAAAAAAAAAAAAAAGAGAGAGAGAGAGAAAAAATCAATACAAAGGAGAAAAAGAAAAAGAAAAAGTTGCCGTTTCAGAAATAGCCAACGCCACTCATCCTCGGCCACTGCCTTCCCCGAAGCTAACGACAGCAACACTCCTCAGTTCTCTCCCGTCTCCGCTCCTTCCCTCGCGATGCTGCAGCTGCTGCTTCCAGCTTGAATCCTCTCGACAACCGCCGCTCGAGCGATAACCACCGACCGAGCCTCCACCGGAAATGGCGGCGGCGGCGGCGGCGGCGGCTGCGACGAGCTGCTCCGCTTCTCCTCCCTCCCTCGCCTTCTCCTCCGCCTCCTATCCCCGCGCGGCGGGCCCCGCAACCGCCTCTCCTTCCGGCACGCCCTCCTCCGCCCCGCTTCCTCCGACGACGGCGGCTCCGGCTCCGGCTCCGGCTCCGGCTCGTCGTCGTCCTCCTCCGCCCGACCTCCTCCGCTCCGCGTATCGGCGGCCTCCAACCCTAAGGCCCGGTTCATCGCCCGGAGGAAGGAGTCCGTCTCCGTCAGGCAGCTGGACCGGCCTTTGAGTAATGACAGCGGAGATAGTTTTCTTCAGCTTGCTTCTGATTCGATGCCGGCGACGGCGTGCGTGTTGTTAGAGTCGTCGTCGGGGTAGTTCGTGATTGGTGTCTGGGATTTTGCAGGTGAGTACATGAGCTTGCCGGCGAGCCAGTACTCGGTGTTGGACGCGGAGAGGATCGAGAGAGTGGATGACAACACGTTCCGGTGCTACGTGTATAGGTTCAAGTTCTTCGCGTTCGAGGTGTGCCCTGTTTTGCTGGTTAGGGTGGAAGAGCAGCCCGATGGCTGTTGCATTAAGCTATTATCGTGCAAGGTGTGTGCTCTCTGTTGTGTGTTAATGTCTGATTTGATTAGTTTGTCCACTGCGCTATTCACATGTGCGCTTGAGGACAAGATTTGATTGGATATACAAATTTCGAGCTATGAAAATTTGGCATTGGCCGAGTAGGTTCCAGCTTCACATTGACTTGCGTATAAGTTGGAAGGCATGGTTCATAAGTATGGCATTTGGTTGTGATGCGGTCTTTTTCCTCTGTTGGCAGCTTGAGGGCTCGCCGATTGTTGCTGCTCAGAATGATAAATTTGATGGTAAGATGTTTCTCAGTTTTCTGTTTCAAATTCTCCGACAAATTTGAAGTGCTTCTGGGTTATAAATCACTTCATTCTTGACTACGTTCGGTTAATTTTTGTTGAAGGCTAGCTCAGCAGAAGATTGACAGATTAACTTCTTATGCAATCAACATGATAAGAGTGCAATAGTAATTCCGCATAAATTAACTTGTCCTGTTGGTTATTTTTTATCTGCACCTCCGTTGCATCTCTTATGTTTACTCTAGAAATGGATGTTAACCATTCGAAAGAAGAAGTTACTCATCATTAGCAGTCTGTCATGTTCTTTCCACTATGGAGCATGTTCGCAACTTGATTGTCATGTTCCGATTTTTTTGTGCAACTTTGTTTGGCTTAAACTGTGAGAACTCTGTTGAAAATTACCATCAGATATGGCAATTTAGATTGGCAACTTTGTTTGCTTAATTGCCATGTCTTTTGTTGTTCACAGTTAGCAATCTGTTTCATTTGGTTTCTTGATTCAAAAACTGCAAAAGTGATGGATGGTGTGTCTAAATTTAGGTATACATGCTTTTTTCCAGGAGAACTTTGACACTGATTTCCTATGGGCATGCAGCTTCTATGGTGAACCGAATATCATACGAGAGCAATCAAAGGACGCCATCACTGCAGCAACTCACTTCAGACACAACTATTGAGGTGCTTCTACCATATTTCCTTTCTAGTAGTAACATTCTACTGTCTTGCAGACTCTTAATATAATACTTGAAATTGTTTCCAAAAACAGGTTAGCATTGACATTCCTTTTGCATTTCAAGCTATTCCAGTGCAAGCCATTGAATCAAGTGGCACTCAGATTCTTGAGCAAATACTCAAGATCATGCTTCCACGCTTTATGACCCAGGTTTTGATTTAGATATTCTGATCACTGCATGTAAAAGTTTCTCTGAACTTCGATCAAATTACTTCAAGATGAGTGCAATGGCACTATTATGTGCCTTACTGATTATACCAAATACTGAGATGCCCGTTTCAAATGATCACCAATGCTTGGGAACTAGGAGTACATGATACCATTGCCTCCTTTAAGAGTAATGCAAAATCATCCGTGTGGTAAACTAATTGCAGTGTGTGGATGCCTGTGGAACTTTCCAATTTTCCAAGGATTGGATCTTCTACAGGGAAAATGAATTTAAGAAAAAGGAAGGTAATTTACTGGTACAGAAAGTTGTGATATCACACATAAGATAAATGGAAGATATTGCAGTGTGGATGGTGCAAGGAGTGAGGATGTCTGGCTAATGTAAATTTAGTAAGTCAAGCATGCTAATTTTGTATCTAATTAATGCAAACTTAGTGCATATTTTTCCTTAAGAGGTGATTGAAAAGATGACAATATCCATATAGGTGGAGAAATGTCAGAGCAATGGCCTATGACAAGGGGCAGTATATGGCATTTGTGTTTACAACCATCAAATGTTAGTGGGTCACTGTTTCATGGTAGGTTTACCTATTTAGGTGTCTGGCCCCAATGCCCCATTGAAGTCCATGATCCACTGATTTCCTGGGAAATCTCTTAACTGTGTGTTTAAAGTTTTGGAACCGCAGGTACTCTGACATAGGTCTTTGCATTGATTACTCTCTTGAATTATGCTATGCAGCCTTTTAAGAGATTTCTGCTCACTCAACAAAGTCCGTGGCTTAGCTTCAGTTGGAATGGATAGCTTAGGACATAGTAATTAATGGTTGAGTAATTTGTCTAGGAGGCAACTTATTCCATGTAATACTGCTTTAAACTTGGACTCGTGACACTTTGGACATGTTGGAAGGGGAAAATCTTTTGGCTGCAAATATGGCGACAGATCCATTAACAAAGCACCAGGGATTGTTTCAAGCTGAATAAATTATGGTTCATCTGAATGTTATCTAGGAAAAGAATGAAGTGAGAGCTGAATGAGGCAGCACCCAGAATATGGAATAGATGTTTTACCAGAGCCTCAGACGAGTCTAATGTCATGCTGGAGCCACTGCCACTTGGAGATGGGCTCCAGATGAAAGATGAAAATTCGGAAGATGTGAAAAGAGTTTTTGCACAAAGCACTGGTCGCTTAGTATAGTCTTGTATTGAAGTGAACTGATTGATGGAGTCATTCATCATTGCCTGCGGACTCTAATGAATTGCTTACCTTTTTGCAACATTGCTGAGAGAATGAAATGAGAATTGAACACCTTGATAATCTGGCTAAGAGACAAACGCCAGAGCACCCTTTTAAAACTGCTCGAACATCCAGCTGAGGAGCCAAAGCCTAAAGAAACACTAGCTTGTGATCATCGAGGCTTTTGTTATTGTAGCACTTTGTCCCTTCTCGACAACTATCACGCTTATCAACTTTCTGAGATAAGTACCTACGCCATATTCATGTGCTGACAATGTTAAGGACTCTTTATTCTTCCATGGAATCAGAAGAGGAGCTTACAGTTACTACTTAGAGAGTGAGCAGTAGTTATATGCTCTTAGGTAATCTTTGCTTTTAGACATTTCTCCTAATCAAGAATGGCAGGAAAATCATAGTTATCGCCAGATAAACCGATGGTAAATTTTTCTTGTGACCATGTCTAAACTGTGATCCAATGAAATTTCTGGTTGCTTTCTCCCGTCACTGGAATATTTATCTGTGAGTTTGTTGCCAAGACAAGCTATTTTACAAGATCTCTCTCCATAAGAATTGATACTTCTTGATATCGGCTCACCACTGCCTCCTGGCCAGGATAATTTAATGAAACTTTTGGGACACTTTCTTTTTGCCATTCTTTTGATTTAAATGTTTTGCTTTTTCATATATTCATGTGCTTGTCTTCTTGTGTAGCTTGTGAAAGACTATCAAGCATGGGCTTCTGGTGACACCTCAAGGCAGCCTCTTGGAACGGGTAAAATCTGAACGGTAGAAGGCTGCGCATGTTACTGTTTCTATTAATAACTTGGCTGCCTATGTGAGTCAGGCACACGTTGTCAGTCCTGTAGGATCCAATGGTTGCTCTGGTTTAGCATATGCAATTTTTTTTGTTAGTTCGTGGGCTAGCCACCGAAATTAGTGCAAGCAACTCATGTATAGCGTTGTTCTAGCTTTTCTTTGGACATTCACATGGATTATATTTCACCTTTTCCATAGAATACATTCATTGAAATTGCCGTATGTTGTGAAAGCTGTTCGAATTAGGCCCTCCTATGTTCTGGTGTGGCACTTGTATCTCATCTCCGCTTTCTTTTACTCCATTTGGTTATTCAATTGGATAAGTTTTTTGAGTTTTCTGGCACTTAGACTGACAAAGGACTAAAATATGGCATGACAGATGTAGCTTTATTACCCTGCAATTGCCTCAAAGGAGACAAAAGGCAAATTGAATCTTAATTTTCTGGACAGATAGAGCATTCTATGTCGCTTCATGAATTTACATTTAGCTTTGGAAGGAAAATGAGTTGAGTCCTGCTTCTAAAAGTTTCTTTTCTGGTGATATGTGGGCATAAACTGCCTGCTTTGATGATCATAGCCAGATTCCATTGGTTTCAACATTTGTGGGATGTCTCAGTTCCAAATGTTGTTAAATAATGCAGTCAATTTTGCTTTCCCTCCTTCCGAGGAGAAGTGAGCTTTTTTCCGTCTGCACAAACTTCTTACCGTAATCCATTGATGAGGGATGATGGACTACAATTACACGATCCTTATGTAATAGAAGTTCATGTGAATATACTGTTGGTTACATCCTGAGATGAGATATGAATAACGATAGAATGTTTGTCGACTCTGATAACTGCTCTTCCGAGGATAGGGAAATGTCCCGACAGAAGGCTTTTGATTTCATGAAATGTTCTTCAACAAATTAGGATGCATAAAATTGATTATGGATGCTATTGACCCGAGTTCTAGCTCGGGTTAGTTACCCATCTCCTTTACGTTGTGTATGGTGCCCAAAAGTCATGGCACGGTATTGCACGATCCCATGGTTCTTTTCACTGTAAAACCATAGTCACTCTCGTTCAATGAGCTCGACTGTCAATCATATATCATGCAAGTAATTAATTGATCTCTTAGAGGCAAAGTACAGTACCATAATCGCGTTGAAAAATTGATTTTATATTTTATCAACTACTGCGAATTTGGCTCCTCTTAGATGCAAAGGAGTCAAGCTTAGACCTGTCAAAGATTGCCGGATTGAGATTTGTCGCGATTAGAACTCCGTAATCCAAGATAAAACTATGAGGTGACGGCCGTGGGAGTGCATAGAAGATGACACGGGAATTGCAACAAAGCAAGGATCGGCGATGATGTTGATGGCATGTGAACACCGAGGTCGTCCCATGACCCCTTTTAAGTTGTCAAATGGTTTTCTCCTCTTTACTACAGTGTCTTTCTGGTGGGTTGTCTGATTCCCATTTGTTATGGCATCACCTCAGAATTGTCCATTTCCTTTGAATTATTCGTATTTGAGGAAATAGGGAAGAAGATAAGGACTAAGGAGACAGCAACGTCCGAAACGACACGTGAAAAGTATACTAGAGGTTGCAATAAAAGAGGAACCGCGCATCTTTCTTTTACTAGTTTATTTACTTGCTCTAGTAAGATCTATAAACTTGACTCTTGGATCGAGAAACGGTCCACTACTAACATCACGAATGTATCCACAGGCACCCAGTACATACATACCAATATAAATAGTGGCTTACAAAATCGGTATATTGAATGATGCAATTGATTGCAAGTGGGCTCCTAACGCAATAATAATCTATCACATCACTTAACACAAAAAATTTGAATGGATTTGAGAAGTATCCAACGGATATAAGTATATCTAGATAATGTTGTCTTTGACATGGCATACATGAGGGCAAAGCATGTTCCCTTCTTTAGTTTGATATACCTGGAAACATCTTTACCACAACTCAAGAAAAAATTGTTCAAAAAGTTCTAAAGATATTATATTTTTATCATTTTAGTTTTAAACTTTTCAATTTTATCATAAATCTTTTCAAATTTTGCCAATCCAAAGTTCACTGACGTCGAAAAATGGTCATCCTATATAGTATGGTTGGTAATGATATGAATAATTGTAAATAATATTTTAATATTTTTTAATAGTTATTAATTTTCCTTTCTTCTTCCTTGTGTTGGTGGCCAAAATCGGGGGAGCTAGCAAGGCTTGATAAGGGTTAGCCTTGCCCGGCATTGCCTTTGCTAGGTGAGGGCTAGCCTCGCTAGCCTCACCCAATTTGGCATAGGTGAGGCTAGCAAAGTCGACTCTCACTAGGTCTTGCTTTCTCATGGCTAGGCCTCGCCTATGACAACCAACCATTGACAAAAGGAAGAAAAACTAACATAAAAGGAAAAAAAAAAAACCATAAAAAAATAATACAAAATTAAAAAAATATATTAAAATATCATTAAGAATTATACACATCAACGCCGATTATCCTATGCACATCGCCAATGTCTACATCAGCAATTTCTAACAAAAAAATAGTTAGATGGACTCAAATGCAAAAAAAATAAAAAGGTTTAGGTTCCATTGATAAAATTGAATGGTTTGTAAGTAAATTAACAAAAGTACGATAAGTTTAAAACTTTTGGGACAATTTTCTCCTACACCTTTACCTTACAATTTTGCATTCGCGTTCATTTATATCACACACATCCACTAAAATCGATAGTACACTAATTGTCGACATCGCCCTAATGACCTCGAATCGACTAAGGAAGATGGCATCATTTGGCTCCTAAATCAAGTCAATCTCTAGAATCACTCGGCACTTCTACTTCTTTCCTTTACTGCACATTCCCAAAGGCAAATAAACCATAAAAGAAAGGATTAATACCCTGAAAAAACCTAAACTGATACACCTGTGACAAATTTACCCCACACTATTTTTTTTACCATAAAAAAACCCAAAATTGGTATACTTGTGACAAATTTACTCCGACAAACCATAAAAAACCCTAAACTGGTACATTTATGATAAATTTACCCAAAATTAATTTATTCGACTGCAAAAAATCTCAAACTGGTAAATTTGTAATAAATATACCATCCGCTAAATTAGATTAATATCACAAAAAAATCAAAAAAATTATAAACTATGACAAACAGCGCGTAAAATTTGAAATTGATATACCAGTCAATTATCACGTGTCATTTAATTTAATAATTTAACTATAAAATTTAATAAAAATTAACAGAGGATAAATTTGTCGCAAATATACCATTTTAGGATAAATTTGTCAAAGATATATTAGTTTTTGGGTTTTTTGTGATTAAAAAAATGATTTTTGGTAAATTTGTCACGGTGTACCAGTTTGGGATTTTCAGGGTATTAACTTTAAAAGAAAACCAAAACTCTAGGGAAAAAAAAAAAAAAAAAAAAAAGACTGGATAAAAACTGCAATCTCGCGGGCTGCAAGTTGCAGCATTGGATTCCGATCCTGCACATATATCCCCTCCCGCCTGGGAAACCCAAAAGCTGGTGGGAAGATAAGCGGGGCGAGACGTGGGGTGTCCCCTAAAGAAGCCGCCGTCCCCCGACCAAAGACGCGCGACCCACCGAGCAAATATTCCCGTGAACGCACAGCTCTCCCAGAGTAGAAACAACAGATCCCGGCTCAAAAGGAGTGGGCTTGGGGGGGACGACCTCCCTTGGCTTCTTGGAGATGGAGTCTTCTTCTTGCCCCAAGGCAAACCCTAGAAGAGTTTCCAGCGGGACAGCTCTCCTGCATGGGGATGGACGAGAGAGAGGTGACGGGAAACCTAACATGGCTGCACCCGATCCTCACATCCCGATTCGTGCTTTTTGTCATAACGCCCGTGGACACACGCACATAATTGCCCCTCGGGTTTGGCGGTTCGTGCGCGCGACGCGATCGCCCTCGCTATCTCGTCCCCCCCTTGCCTTATTTTTTTTCCTTTTATGCGCTCCTCCGCATTGGTTCGGATGGATATGACTTCGCTGAGGGGATGTTGACCTTCACGTGTATAGCTTTTTGAGTTATTTTCATTCGTACCTCTTTGTGCCCATGCGATTTGGCCTTTTCTATGCTTTTTTTTTTTTTTTTTATGTGGGCTAATGGAAATAGACATGGATATATTATATCCGTACCCTTTCAACCGCTAGCAGTACATTAAAAAATTTCTTTTTGTGAGGACTATATTTATGTTACATAGTACATGTTGTACATTATTACAAATCCTTCCCCGAGGGTCGTCTAAAAACTTTGACGCCTGGGAATTTTTTTTGGTTAAAACACCTGAGGGATTTTAGATGGCTAGAAGTTTTCAATCGACTATTTTCGACTGAAGGAAAATTAATTACGTAATTCCTATTATCTCTTCCTTAATTCACTCTGTAATGAGTTTATGAATGTAGTTGATGCGCTGTGCTATTGAGTGCGATTTTGTGTTTGGCTTTGTTGCGAGCTCTATTGTGATATACTGTCAAATCACAAATCATTTTCTTTGTTTTCATCGACTCGACAAAACAATATGCATAGAAAAACCTACACCAACTTTGTTCGGGTGCTCCTTGTACAATTATATTCAATAATTACATCTAGACACTCGACATTGATTGATTCATATAATATCGAGATATTATATTCTTAAATGCTAATGAGATTGTCTCATTAAGCAAGTCAAATATTTATTTCTGGGAGATAAAACTTCTAATCTCGCTTCATTTTCCCTTGTAGTTTAATTTTCTTGAATCACAGTTCCTCTTCAAGCACTCTCGTCTATATCGTTTCATTGTCTCAGAGTTATGAATACAACTATAGTTTAACATCAGGAATTCGCAATTATTGCCTCATTCTCCTCTTATAAGATGCATCAACTCTGTAATTACTTTTCTTTTAAGCAAATCCTTTTTTGACAATTGATTTGGTTAGTTAACTAATAATTGCGCACATAACTACGTGTGTCGTCGGTGAAAGTGGTGACATGTACAAAGAAAGAAAAATCGTTCAATCGAAAGTTCCATTTGTTTCACAAAAAATAAATTACTTGAAAAATATTTCTTTAACTCGATCTCTCGTGTCACTTAAAATAATTAGCAAATGAAAATATTTTCATGATCGACAACAATTTATGTTTGAATATTTTTGTGGACAATGATAATATTTTTTTGTCCATACATTTTTATAAGTGATTCAAGTGATATTTTTTAAAAATGTTTCTTAAATTATTTATTTTTCATGAAATAAACGCATCGTAAAATTAATTTTATATAAAAGATAATGTAATTCAAAAAAGTTGGAACTCCCAATACACAAAAACCCTTAATAACCCTAATGTGATCCCGGTTGAAAGTATGCTTTTTTGGTTTTCCTTTCTTTTTCTTGCTAAAATAAAATAATACATTTTAGGAATTTTAAGCCCTATATTTATGCCGCGGTTCAACAAGAAGATGCAAATTCGACCAAAAAAATAAAAGAAAAAGAAGATGCAAAGGTTACACACCATAGAAGATCTATCCACGCATCTAGTCAACAATTATCGCTTCTTTCACACGCTTCCTTTCTCACCAATTTCAATTGAAAGGAGTAACAAAAAGGGAAAGAGGAGATTTATTTACGCATTAATTATGCGGTGGTCTCTTTTCAAAGCTAAGGAAAAAGTGGATATATATGTAAAATATATATACATATATATTTATGTAGGTGCGTGACCTTAGTGGGTCAAGCATGAACTAAGAAGGAAGGCCAATTAATAAAATAAATAACCCTTTTCGACTGTTGGGAAGTCATAATCTCCCAGTAATTACCAACCAGTTATTTTATTTTATTTTATTGAAAAAAGATATGCAACGCAATGAGATTATGCATGGTTTCGAGATTGTAACATAAAATAAATTAATGGACCCCCCTCCCCCGCGCCTCGTGCCTCCGACGCGTCACTTTCTAAGTGTAACGTCTCATCTAGAGCGTTGGCCGATATAAGTTTTTCGAATTAAATCGATTACCAAAAACTATTAGAATAATGGTGCTGATGATGACATTCTTTTGACTTTCTCCCAGGGGAAAAAAGCAGCAGGTAAAGAATCTGTGCCCTCCAATCAAAAAAGGGATATGATAATTGTTTGTTTTATAGGGCATAGGACATTAGGTTATATTAAAGCTCCCCCCTTTTCACGCCAAAAAGCATAGAACAAAATTTAATTATCAAAGCCCCTAAAGTGGGGTTGTACTGATTAAAGAAAACGTTCACATGCGATGCAAATTTTTTGCACTTGCTCTCGGAACTTGCACTGGGGGCAAAAGTTGACCACATGACCCATTATTAGTTTCCACGTGGAAATTGAAAGGAATAATCTGGTGATATATACATATATATAGATATATCTGAAGGATAAGTTAAATTAATAATAGAAAAATAGAGTAGCTTGTGTAATCTATATAGGTGTGATCATTGTGTAGATGGGTCAACAGACACATCCTCTCCTGCATGATGTATTGCCTTTGTCCTTATTCGTAGGGTAGTTCTTCCTCTCTCCATCAAGGGTAAATTCCTTAAATAACAGATTTTTAATTTATATATTTTTTGGCATACTTGACTTCATAAATTAACATCCCATCTCTAAAATCAATAATGATCTCAACTCACGCGAAAGAAATATATCAAGCTTAATTTATGTCCCAATCCTTATACCCTTATCATTGCTGGCATTTCCATTTGCCCATATAGTACATTAATCACTTACCTATATCCATTAAATCTTTTGTTTCCCCATTCCAACGTCTTTGATAATTCTTTATTTGTAGTTGTTTATTTCTCCGCGAGTCAAAATCATTTAATCTTATCGACCCATCAATGCGACATTTGGTAACTCGAATGTATATTCAAAAGTTGGATTTTTCTAGACTTAAACTTTAAGTAAGGTACAAATATAATTGAGTGTAATTAAAAAAGTGACATATTTAGAGGATAAAACAAAATTCTCCCATTCATCCTTTCCTTTCATATTTATAAATTTTTGGCCAAGCATTCAATTTTTTTCCCCCTAAATGGTGCGGAGGTAATTTCGGGCGAGAAAACATCCCGAGGCGAAATTCAAAAAAGGGGAGAAGCAAAAGAAGAGGAATTCAGAGTTCACAGCGTGTACAGAATTACGGCTAATAATACGTACCTGCCCCTTATAAAAAGCGGGTGACGTGGCGCTACCTAATTCGACGAGAGCTACGAGACGCGAGCAGCGCCTACGTGGCAGTCCCTCCTCATCTCTCTCTTCCTTCCCAGGTAAAAATGTTTTCCTCTCCGCTTTTATATAATGGCGACACGATTCAATTGATTTGATCTCTCCATTTTCGTGCTCTAAAACCTAAAAGAAAAGATCTCATTTTTAACTTAATCCACAATCTCCATTGCTCCTCTTTCTCCTTCATCTTCCTCCTCCATCACCATCTCCACCTTCCATCTTCCATCTTCCTGCAATGGCGTGTCGGTTCTGCTATCTCTCGCCGCGACACCGCCCACGCGAGTAGGGAGCTTCCCAGGTACGCTTCAATTCCGGTCGTTTTGTCCACTGTCAATCGGTTCGTCTTTAGCTTCTCGATCATTCCGATGCGGCAATCCGAGAATTCGGCTGCGTTTCCGGATTCTGGGATTCCCGATTCGAATCGCATTGTGGTTCTTTTGACGTCGGTGAGTTTCTTCTTTTTGTCAGGTGAGGTGCCCCCCCGCTCGTTGTCATGCTCCCTTTGTTCAGATTAGGGCATACTGTTTCTGATCGTTTGTATTCCCCGGTTCGGTTTAGAACGCAATTGTAAAAATTATTTATTTATTTTTTATTTTTTGGTTACGGATAGATTTACGTGAATTGTAGAGCTTCCTTCTTCTTTTCTTTTTTTGGGTTTGAATTGCGAAATGAAGGGTCTTGGGCAGGGTTGTTTTTCTGAAAGGAACGCTTTTTAGGTTGTAGCTGGAGTGTGTGGTGGTAGCGAAGGCTTAGGATAGGGGTGAAAGATGACTGATTTTCAACCGCTTCAGCAAAAGCCCGAGTCGGCCGGCGATGTCTGTTCCGAATTCGAGCGCGGGCTGGAGGAGCTCATGCGGGGCCACCTGGACGATTGTATGTCGTTTGCCTCGTGTAGCTCGACGCGCACGCCCGACGAAGAAGATGATGAGGGCGACCAGCTGGTGAGGCGTAGGCGGAGATCCGAGCTCGAGGGTGATGACCTTGCTGAGTCCTCGGCTGCAAGGAGGCGCCATTCGCGCATTTTGAGCAGGTGGGCTGCTAGACAGGCCCAGGAAATGATCACGACCATTGAGAGGAGAAATAGGGAATCTGAGTTAATGGCGTTGGCTGGTTTGCAGACTGTATCCATGCTTGATGCGTCGTTCCTCAGGGAGTCTCAGTCACCGACCTCCCTGAGGCAAGGTGCTGCTGAGCAGCCGAACACTCGGGCTTCGTCTATTTTGCAGATGTGGAGGGAATTGGAGGATGAGCAGTTGCTGAGTCGGGCCAGAGAGAGGGTGAGGGAGAGATTGAGGCAGCGGAGGAGTGTTGAGCCCAATGCAAATTTGTCCAGCACCAATATCTCCGAGAGTAGGGGCACTGAGGTGCAGGGAAGCGTTGGGGATGTGAGTGAGAGTGAGAATGAGTATGGTACTTGGTCGCATGATCAGACACAAAATGAACGTCGGGATGATAATGGATCAAGCAGGGAGCAGTCTCCTGATCTCGGTGATGTTGAGAGGGAGAGAGTGAGGCAGATTGTTCGGGGATGGATGGAGAGTGGGATTGGTGACCATTCTTCAAATGGTAATCACAGAGACAACAGATCGCGAGCAGAATGGCTTGGTGAAACAGAGCGCGAAAGGGTGAGAATTGTTAGAGAGTGGGTGCAAATGACTAGTCAGAGAAGGGATGCTCGTGGTAGCCGGAGGGAAGATCAGGAAGAGGGAGCAAGACAAAGTACTCAAGGTGATGGAGTTCGTGAAGGTTCTGTTGCTGACACCGAGGACGGTCAACCAGAGCATATCCGGCGGGACATGCTCCGTTTGCGTGGAAGACAAGCCCTGATTGATTTGCTCATGAGAGTTGAGAGGGAACGACAAAGAGAACTTCAGAATTTGTTGGAGCATCGGGCTGTGTCTGATTTTGCTCACCGTAATCGTATTCAGGTCAGTGGCTTGGCACTGAATTTCTAGTTTTTCTTTTATATACGTGTATGAGCTTTTCCTGCTTGAAGTCCAGTTTGTCTGCCTTAATTTCTTCTGACCAATACATGTCATAAGGGTTCCTTGTTGGCCGCTGGTCTTTTCTTTTGTTAAGACATTACCCATTTTGCCATAGCATGGGGGATTTGCGTGTTTGGTTTTCCTGTTTGTGCTTGTCATGATTTATCCCAAGCTTGTTTTGCATGCCTTGCCAAGAATCAGAAATTGAGAATCGAATTAAATTGAGATGATCGATCTAGATTGGATGGTTATCTCTGAGTGCTACCAGTTCCCAGGTCCTTATAAGTGCTGCAATGCAGAGAATTGTTGTGGGTTGGTGGATTTCTTTCAGAGGAGTTGTAATGGAATTGTAATATTGTCTTTTAGCTTCTTCTTGTACAATTAATTGCAATTTCGCTGGCATTTTGTGCTTTTGAACTGTTGTAGTCTAATGTTTTCAGTCACTACTACGAGGGCGATTTTTGCGAAATGAAAGAACAGTTGAAGAAGAAAGGCCTCCTTCTATGGCAGCAGGTGAATTGGTTCAGTTGCGACAACGACATACAGTTTCTGGTCTAAGGTAGGACATCTTTCTGAAAATGTTTAGGAAGCTTAAAGTTTTGTAATTATTCATTTTCAGTTAGGTTAGAAAGCTGTTTGCAATGCTTGTGAGTTGTCCACCTTTCCTTCTTAGATTCTGTAATAACTATCTTGCTTATAGAGAGATAAAAGTATGTATAAAGCTGTTCTTTTTCTCCCAAGTGGATTTACAGTTTAGTTAATAGCCATTCCCTTTACTTTTAACTTCTGTGAGAAGTCTGATCATTAAACAGTAAACATAGATGAGAAGTACAATACTGGAAAAACATAAAAATTTGAACTTCAAAATAATGTTCTAACACAGTTTTAGAGATCACATACTCAGAAAAGGAGTAGGATGTCTAGAATATCCCACCTCTTGGTTCATTCCCCTTCCCCTTCCGTGACACGTTGATATAGAAATGCTGATCTTAAAATTTAATGAAAGTTTTTTGTTTCAGAGTAATGGAGTATTATGATAAAATGCACATGTAGTGGTATCTTCCCAAGGTTGTTAGTGTTTTTACTCTTCTTGGCTTTGTGCAATATGAAAGAGTGCTTTCTATTTTGATTTTCTCCCCTGAGATAACCCTAGAGGTAAAAAAGAAGAATTTTGTTGGCTTTAAGAATTTTTAAGCGATTGTGACATTCTTCGTCGCTCTTTACGATTATTTTTCTTCTTTTGGTAAAAAAATGTCGGCATTGTTATTAGTCATTTGATGAGTTTATTAAAAATTTTAATCCATCATCGGTTCCTCTCCTCATTAGGGAAGGATTCCGTTCCAGACTAGAAACTATTGTTCGCAGTCAGGCTAATACGCAGTCTGATTCTGCATCTGTTGATGTTGACAATGAGTCCAGAAATGGGAGGACTCCTGGAGCTTCACTGGATGTTCAACAAGAAAACCATGAACTGTTACAATCCACTAGCCAGGCAAATGACAGTGGCCGCTCATTGGATCGAGTAAGAAACAACGAAAACAGTGCAGGTGCTGAAAGTGTGACTTGGCAGGATACATCTAATGAAAGTGGCAACTGGGAACAGAATTTGGCTGGTGAGCGGGGAGAAGGGCAACAGCAAACTGCTGCACAATTTAATGAGTTTAGGGATGATAACATTGCTGATATGGAGTTTAGGGATGATAACATTGCTGATATGGAAGGCAATTGGCCCACTAATTCGGCCAATGACTGGGCTCGTGGAGCTCCAACAAATATTGGGGAACAATACCTGCAGCAAACGCAGGGTGTATGGCATGATGATGGTGGCCCTCACGAACCATTGGGAATGTGGCCGGAAGGGTCTGCTGGTCCTTCTAGAGCACGGCGCGCTGGTCCTCTAAGAAGGTATAATAGATTCCATCCTCCCGATGATGATAACGTTTACAGCATGGAGCTCAGGGAACTTTTGAGCAGGTACAAATATTTTAATGGATATTTTATCCATCAGGCTTAAGGACCTTTTAGGCTCGATCAAATCTAATATCCTTTAAAATGCAGGAGAAGTGTTTCCAATCTGCTGCGCAGTGGCTTCCGTGAAAGTTTGGATCAGCTGATACAGTCATATGTGGAAAGGCAAGGTCGTGCTCCCATTGAATGGGATTTGCAAAGAAATCTGCCTGCTCCGACTCCAACTCCTGCCTCACCTACTCAGGATCAAGAGTCACAGACAGATCAAGTGGATGTCACTAACAGACCTCCAAGAGTTCATCCAGGTCCATCAATACCCACACCACAGCCACTTTGGCATCAGGATCTACACCATCCTGGATGGTCTCGCCACAGCATGCATCGATCAGAAATTGTGAGTTCTTTTGATATCTATAATAATGTGGTGTTAACCTTATCAAAGCACGTTGGCATTATGTTGCTTATTCCGATTGATGGGATTTTTGGAGTATGATGTCAATAGAAACTCGATCTTGATGTTTTTACCTCTCTGACTTGAATTATAACCTTGAAATTCATTAGTTGTCATGGGGATAGGGTAGTACACAGTTATTCTTTTGGTACAGGTCTTAATGCAACCAATTGTTCACTGGATAGCGGCATCAAAACATTTGGCGTTGCTCAAGAACTCTTGACTCTGTTTCAAAGGCAGTCTTGTGTTATGTTGTATTAATGCTACGTTTGGAATAGGGTTGAGTTTACCTTGTCACTTAATTAGCTTCCTTGTTTGAGGAATGGTATTATGCAATGCTTTAATCCGGAAACTGGGGGTCAAATCTTTAGCTGATTGAAAAATTGCTGCTGTATGGATGCTTTGTTGTTAGCATATCGTTTCCATTGGGCATGCAATACTGAAATCTGAACTGACTTTAAATGGTTGGTTGGTGCAGGAATGGGAGATGATCAATGATCTCAGAACAGACATGGCTCGCCTCCAGCAAGGCATGAGCCACATGCAAAGGATGTTGGAAGCCTGCATGGATATGCAGCTTGAGTTGCAGCGATCTGTGAGACAGGAAGTCTCAGCAGCTTTAAATCGATTTGCTGGTGATAAAGGTCTGATTTTTGCATTGGAATCACCATTCTTTAATTTTTTTTTTTTTTTTTTTTTTTTTTTTTTTCTGAAGTAGCTTTTGCCTGATTTTTCTTGAACTTATGAACATCGCTTTTGATATGATAGTCATGGAGTTATCTATCGTCCTATGGTTTAGGCCTGTGGTTTGGTTCTTACATCTTACTAGTCAACACATCACGCAATGTTGCAGGTTTGGGTCCTGAGACATCAGAAGACGGATCTAGATGGGCTCATGTGAGGAAAGGAACTTGTTGTGTTTGCTGTGACAGCCACATTGATTCCCTCTTGTACAGGTATGCTGGCTTTGCCTTCTCTTTTCCGAAGGTTGTGCTTTTACATGAGAACTGCATGCCCAAGAGTTCTCTGGGGAGAGATCACATCTGTTGCTCACGGACACACTCATTTAATGGGATTAAACTTTTGCAGATGTGGGCACATGTGCACTTGTTTGAAATGCGCAAATGAATTGGTACGTGGTGGAGGGAAGTGCCCTCTATGTAGAGCTCCAATTGTTGAGGTTGTTCGAGCATACTCCATACTGTAAACAGTTGACACTTGTGAAAGAAAGTGTATAAGAGAACCTGGAATCCGGGGTAAGATCAGTAGAGCCATGCCCAGTTTCTCTTGGTTGAAGCAGTGCTCCAAGAATGCTGGGGCATTCACTTATTTATTTCTGTTCTCCTAATTATATGTTGAACGCTTCTCAGTGTATAATTGGAAACAAGAAAATGGCATCGCCAATTCATCATTCATGTGTAAATAAAATATCAAAATCTTTTCCCTCTTATCTCCTTCTTTCCCAAAATGAGACGAGAAAGACGCAGATGTTTGGTGATTTCAGTACTGCCGTAGCTTAAAAGTGATTAAGAAAGGGTATGATCGGTTGTCCAAAATTGAACAATCTGAGTATGGTCTATTTCAGTTACTGAGGCCTATGGGCATTCCACTCGTGACCCCCCCAAAAAGGGGAAATTTCTTCTCTGTACTCAGGTCCACTGGATCGGGGAATCGTGAGGGTCGATTTTGTGAGTTTCACGGGGGCTCCGCATGTGGGTCCAGGGGACCTGGGTCCAGGCAGGGTATTCCCTGAAAGTACTAAAAAATCTGTATACCTAATCAAGTGAATGATCCTCTGTGGTACAGATGAACACCGTTAATCCATTTTCAAATTGAAACAGATTTATAGTTTACTGATGATGTTTATTAACATATTATGCATCTTCGGTAAGCAAGTTCTGGAAGAGTTGTCTGGGAAAGGAGGTCGAATAATCGGTAGATCTGATTAAGCTATATGACTTGCAGAAGAATCTTGTAAAGCACAATAATGAAAATTCCACTAGAGAAGTATGATAATGACATCTTCTCCATGGAAATGTATGGTTATGGTTCACAGGGATATTAGAAGTAGACTGAGGGAAACTTTTCGACTGTCTTCACGAGCGTGGGCATATTTTCTAGACAAGCTCTCCAAAAAGGGGAAAAAGAACGTCCTATTGACTCATGTACAGAAAATATTGACAATGATGATTCCAATTATGCCCAAACATGGCTTCGGAGAATGAAGTATGCGTTATGCCCCAGTTGAATTGCATATTCCGAACTTACATGTATCACTGTCACCGTGGGACTTCAAGCGACAACAGAAAGAAACTGTCCCTAAAACTCTCCTGTATTCTCTTCTATACTTACTAATGCACTGTTCCTATACACGTATCTTTTTGTTATCCTGAACAAATCCTACATCAATTGTTTCCTTGTGTGTGAAAAAATTGTGTTAAAACTGTTGAAGATGAATACTTGATCCAAAATTAGCAGTAAATAGGTCAAGAGAGAGGACAAACTTCACCCGAAAGCACGTTCCTGGCTTATTAGTTCGTTTCAGCATTTCTTGCCTTGAGTTTCATCACAAGCTCCTCGCGCTGAGCCTCTGCCTCTGCATATCTAAGGCTCATCTGCAGGTAGCTCTCCCGTAAATGTGTTAATTCTTCCTCAAGTGATGATTTGTCCGGCCCTGGTTTTGTCTCCAGCAATGCATCTTCTGTCATGCGTTTCGGCACATGTGAGGGATCGTTTGTGGACAACAAACTGAAAAGAAATGCCATCTTTGAGTTAGAAACAGCCGGATGGACGAAGAAGGCTTATGAGTTTTAGAAAAGTTGGTGCATGCCAGACATCCCCAGAATTGATTGATCTACTCCTGTCATTTTAGCAAATGAATGCACGACTTCTCATAAAGTCTCAAACAAGGCCAATTATCTGATCTAACTTGCGAATTAACTCGAGGCATGAGAGGCTATGGTGGGTTGTTTTAAATTTCTGCAGAAGAAAAATTGGTGTCATTCTTGTGACAAACTGTGCATACCGCTTGCTGTTTCAGTCTCCAAGATTCTAATGGCTGAACTTTTCAGATTAACTTTAAAATCATAATTAAAATCTGGAAAATTGAGGGGAGTTAACTGGAGTAATGCCATTGTCTACCTCTTAAGCTGCATTTTATACATATTGTTGGCCTCTAAAACCTCAGCCAGCTCATTCTGCAGATTTGAGATCTTCAATGATAGATCTGGGTCATCCGTGCACTTCCTCTGTTTATTGTTCTGAAATGAATATGGAGCAAACAAAATTAACTGGATAACAAATTTCTCAACGTAAGGCAGCCTTCTATCGATGGCTACAGCATTACTAACAAGATGCTAGGGCGTAAAACTAGTGAAATATACCTCTTCACAGAGTTGATCTACTTCTAGATGCCCTTGATCATCCAGTAAGTGCTGCACTTGAATATCTTCTGCAGGTGACCGCTTTTGTCGCACCTCACTAATCTGGCAATTCTGTAGCTGTATTAGAAATGTAATCCATACTGCATTAATTTGGAAGAACGCTATTTTAAAGGAGAATTCATCATACAGACCAGTGGGGGCTTTACTTCATAGCTAACAGGAAGACAACTTGCATTCCCAGGCTTGTATATATCATATCCCATTTCCTTCGTATGTTTCACCTGCTCCTGCCCTGCTCGAGCACTCTTCTGGCATTGTTCTTTCTCTTCTTCCAGGCACTTCATTCTCCTCTGGAGCTGGCTATAAGATCTCTTAATCCGAGCAACCTCATTTTTCAGCTCAGCTTCCTGGGCAAATAAAGCTTCTCTGGCAGTTAAATCTCCCTCAAGGCGCAAGATCCTTTCCTGAAGGGCAACTTTAGCATGTTTGCATTCTTCTAGTTCAGGCAAAGCCTTCTGTATAGTCGAGATCTTCTCAACAAATGACTCTCTCTCCACTTTCATTTCTTCAAAATCTGCCAGTAATACATGATGTGAGGTTTCTAGCCTTTCCTTTTCGAATGTCGTCTCGCTGATTGTTTTCTTAAGAGCCAAAACTTCATTCTGAAGCAGTTCAATCTTCTGTAGCTGAACCTTAAGGCAAGAGATCTCTTCCAAGAGCTGCACTCTCTCATACTCGGAAGCTTTTAGTTTCATTGTGAGACTTCTAGCAGCATTTCTCAGTTTGCTTTCATTAGATTTTACATCTTCAAGCAAAGTTATCAACTTATGATGGTCATCCATCAAAACTTCCTGGTTTTGCTTGGAAGATGCCAGCTCCCCAATAAGGCCTAGTACCTTTGCTTCATATTCCAACTGGATGTTATTAACCATACTTTCTGGATGTTCAGTTTCCTCTGCAGAATCCTTGACAGCGTCTGTTCTGGCTTCCCGAATAAAAATGTTATCTAGTCTCCTGTTTTCAAGAAGAAGTGTGTTGAGTTCAGAATTTAGAGCTTTCTCTTTCAAGGTGCTTTCTTCCAGCAAGGAATCAAACTTTTCTTCGAAAACTTCAATTTCATTTGAAAGACGAGAAAAGGCCTCATTGGATTCGCCAAGTTCTGCTTCCAAGAAAGTAATGCGCTCATGCAACTCTATGTTCTGCTTTCTCAATTCTCCGTTTAATTTCTGAAGTGAGCTACATTCCTCGATAAGATTTTCAGCAGTAGCCTGCACACTTGTATTTGCAACTTTTAGATACTTGCACTCTTCTTGAGCTTCTAGTAACTGCTTATGAATTTCTTGTGACCTTTGTTTTGTAGTGACCTTCTGTGCTTCCATCTCAATTTCCAATTTCTTTATAACACTCTGGAAATTTGATGTTTGAGATTCAGAAAACTGGATTGCCAAACGGCTTGACTCCCTTTCATCAGTCAAATATTGTAGTTGAGCTTCCAGGCCACATATCCTTTCAGATAGCCGTATGTTTTCTTCTTCTAGTTCTGATAAATGTATTTCGAGTTCATTTTTTTCGCCCTCAAGCTCTGACCATTTTCCAATAACCTTGTCAGCTGAAAGCCGTGGGCCCATGCTGCTAGCATGAACCATCTTGCCTTCATGCAAAGGACAAAAGCTGCAGTCGCTATCACTACCTCTTTCAGTACCTTTCATGTTATTATCCACCTTCGAATTTTCCTGCTCAAAATTACATAACTGAGTCTCCAACTCCTTTTGTAGATGCTGTAGAGTCTTGACTTCTTCCGTCTTGAGTATGTTGTCTGCCTTCAACTTGTCCATCTCAATAAAAATTTCCAGCATCTTTTCACTCAAATCTCTGAGTCTTGGTTCCAGTTCAATGTGAAGAGCACTGAGTTCCTCATCAAGAGTCAAGACTCTGTCTTCTTCCAAGTCATAGGGAGGAAGGTCTTCCCCGGTTCCATCTCCACTCATGGTTCTTGGCCTGGATTCTTCTTTTTCTGACTCTTTATCCTTGAAGTCTCCAATTCTTATTTTGATTAATTTTTTTAAATGTACAAGCTTGTTCAGTATATCATCATCATGTTTTTTTAGGTCACTACTATGTATACTCTGTAGCATGTCTAGATAATATATAGCATAATTACCCACAACATTTTGAGGCAAACAAAGAGCGTGTTGTTCCTGCAGCTGCTTTACAGTGACTGCTGAAACTTGAAGCTGCTCTTGATAATGCTCCAACTGCCGATGCAAGGCAGCAATCTCAATTTCCTTGTCTTCTGCTTTTGTGCAACCTTTGCAAGGTTCAACATCAAAAAGAGAACCTTTATCTTTGAGGGATTGCAACTGCAATTCCAGTTCAGCACATTTGTCCTGGAAAGAAATGCACCCCCTATGGTCACAAGATAATTCTTCAAAGAGAATCTCCTTCTCCTTTAGTTCCTCCTGAAGCTTGGATACTTTCGAATTCAGTCTGGCTATTTCTGACTGACAACTTTCAATTTCTTTTCTGTCATTTGGGATTATATTTGAAGCAGAAGCCATGTTCTGAGGGTGCAGATCTTTGAGCTTTAATATTAGCTGCAGGTTTTCATCTGTAAGTTCAGTGCAGTCTTTCTCAAGCTCCTGCACCTTCAACTTTAAAGACTGAATTTCCTTTCTCAGATCGGTATCACTTGCATCTTCACAACTGACTTCCTCAAAGACTTGAGAATTGAGTGCTTCAGGTGACATTTCTTTAATGCTCACAACCTCCACCTCATTCAGAGTCGATTTATTTCTCCATTCTGCCTCACATTCAACCATTGTTTTGGTCTTGCAATCTTGGTCAATTTCACTATCTCCTTTCTCCTCCGACATCGGTTGCAGAAATTTTATGGCACTTTCCAAGTTCTGTTTCTCCATAAATCTTGGTTGCCAGAGGTTAAAACTTTTGGTGTCATCCAGATGAAATCGTGGAAACACATCACTAATGGGTTGTGCAAACACAGAATCAGGTGTGCATGCATCATATGATTTTATCTCCCCAGTGGAAACATTTTCACTTAAAGTGACTTCTGATTTTGCAGATAAAAGATCAGCAATTTCCTTCTTCTGTTTCTCTATGGTATCTTCCATTTCTTGAAGAATGGAGACAAGCTCAATATTTGAGTCTTGGGTTTTCTTTAGTTGTAAAGCCAAATTGGCATTTGTCTCCTTTTGGAACTTGATTTCTTCTTCCAGCTCTTTCTGAAGATTGTCTGCACCTTTTTCTTGTATCTTCAAACTGTCCATTGCTGTTTGTTTCATCATCAAATCTTCTAGCAGAATTTTTTGCCGCTCTATTTCCTGCTTCAGGCTGTGGCACTCTGTATGTGATGCAGACAGTTCCAACTTGAGAGTTTCTTGATGCTCAGACTGGTTCAAGGACTCCCTTCGCAATTTTTCAATGTCAATCATCAGCTTTCGGGCATTTTTCTCCCACATCCTAGCTTCTGCCCTAAGTTCCTCAACCGTGACTTCCACAGCTTCAATCAGGTCTTTGGATGAACCCCCATTGCGCAAGGGTGACATGGAGGGCTGTGAAAATCGACGGAACTCTCCGTTTTCTTTTTCCAAAGAACGTCCTGATCTCCGGACATTTGAATTGAATGAGGGGTTGTTTGAATTAGCAGGAATATCACCAGAGTTGGAGCCATAAGCAGAACCAGTGCTAGATCCAGTTGAATCCTGCCATCCAATAAAACTGTAAGTATCCCCAATAAGATAGTTACTGGGGGACAATTTTTTCCTGCCAATGGATTCCTCCAAAGAGTCGAAGCTTTGATGCAAACCTGACTGTGAGAACGTTGTTCCCCGTGACAATGTTAGAGGAGAGGGGAGAGGTGAACTGGTGGGAGTTAAACTCCAAGATTTTAGGAAATGCTACAGAAAAAAAATCTAATTCTTGCATCTGAGATGTATCCTATTACCCAGCATGACGGTCATCAGTTAACATGCAAAAGCAACATCACCTTTCCTAGGCAACTCAAGATATAGCTCATGCAAATACATATCAAACTCGCTTGATTTGCAAAACAAGCAGTTTTGAGAGCACCGAATCTTGTTCTTCAATGAAAGAAGAAAATAGAAATTGCAAAATCCAGAACATTATGTTCTGGACATGCATATTTCTAAATGAAGGAAAAAAAATGGTGGAGATATGAGAAGAACATAGGTGGAACTGTGGATATGCAGATATCTGATGAGACACGTGAAAGGACAAACCTACTCGAAGAACAAATATCCCAAGTGAGGAAAAAAATACCTTTTTTCCAAATTCTTCTGAATGGGATGGACTATCCATGTAGTTACTAGATGAAGATCCAGCACTGCGGACAAAAATACTGTCAGATACATCAGATTTGTTTTCCACGTCATCATAGTCAATGGTTGCCTCATCAAGTGATGAATTTGAATCTTTCCAGTCATCCCTGTAGAAGGAGTTGTTACTATTACAAATTCAGTTATGAAGCTGGAGCTGCAACATTCTAACATCCAAAAGGAGAGTGAAGCTGAACCTCGTCTTTGGAGTTAAACAATGTATTTTCATCTGTAGAAGGAAGAAGATAAAGGCAGATGAGCAGCTGCGTCAATAAGCTCTCAACCACCAAGTCTGATTTCTTGTTGATTACATGATGACTGAGTAGCTATAAATCTATGAATAAACACCAAATGGATTAACTTGCATATATCTCAAGAATAGGTTAATGGTTTATAAGTTAAGTTTAGTGACTGAAAATTTTAAAGCATGCATTTTGTTCCCTAGGAGAATACTTTATCCTTCTTATAGTTTTCAAGTTCTTCTCCACATAGGTCTTTGGAAAATTAAAAGAATGACTGAGGAGGAGAAGGTTGCCTTTCTGAAATAATATCCGTGAAATGTGAACACTCCAGAATGCCCATTACAGTTAGAAAATAAAGCTGATTAGCGCCTACTGAACCACGCCAAATGAATAAGGATAGACCGTGCTTGTTTAAACTTTAACAAAATTAGAAGTGCTTTTTTGCTTTCCCTCGAAAATTAAAAAAATTACTCGAAATTAAAAAAAAAAAAAAAAAAAAAGTGAAAAACCTATTTGCAGATCTGCGTGTTAACATTTACATTATATGAAAGTTTTTTTGCTTTCCGACTGAAAAAAATAAGTGCATGTGCTGCAAAATTTAAATTAAGCAAAAAGTAAAAAGTAAAAACCAATCCAGAAAGTCCTCCATAAAGTACAAGAAAACTAGATTATAATCCAAAAAGTCCAGTCCTAATGAGATTATCATGCTTCCATTCCGTGGCTTAGCTTAGTACACTCATGCTCACCTAATAATTGAACTTTAGAATCGCATAGTACAGGATCTGCGATTACATATTCAAACAAGTCAGATTCTAGACATTGTGATTCTGGATCCCCTATCAAGTAAGCATGAATAAAGAACAGGGGAAAGAAGATTCTTTTAATAAAAGCAAAAGCTTGACCCTTTTGTCTAAAAACTCCAGCATGAATGTTTTCTTGACTATAATGTGACTTGAAAACTTGAAGGCTATTGAACTGGGCTAGTGCCAAATTGATTCAATCCTTGAAACCTTGAAGCAAAAGCAGCTAGACTATACTGGAGAATTTTGTGTTCGCTGACAGAATCAATTCAGCAATCGTAAGGAAAAGTTATCCATTTGTGAAACTTACTTGTAAAATTGTTCCTTGATTGCATTTCTTCAGCTGTAACGAAACAGGAACAGAAGCTTTTGAGCTAATATAGTTTCCCAGATTGATTGATGCCTCTCCAAGGATACCAGATCTAGATGATCCCTAAAAGAAGAATGCCATGAAAACTTGAATACATTAGTTTTCACTAATGGAAACCTTCTGTTTGATAAAACTCTCTTAATTGAGAGAAACCTCATACCATTGTGACAACAAATTTAAATAGGCACCCTTCAACATCTTTTGGACCATCATACTTTGATATCAAGATTGATTTTGATATGGTCTCTGACCATTGACAATTTCCATTCCAGACTGGCACTTTTTCCAACCTTTTTATAGTTTTTCCTGTGTCCATTGAGATAATAGACAAAGAAAGTTTGTCCCATCCTTTTGGTACCTGCATATGTTAAGATGAGTGTGAAATGGAGAAGAAAGAAACATAAAAACTAACAATGGACTAGGTAAAAAGAAGTCCTAGTACGTTGGATCAATTGACACATTTATTCAAATAATTTAGTTAGCTAGACCAAGTATTAATTGCTGAAACACTTCTTGCACATGCTTTCCCTAGTTCATCTCAATGCCAAAGCTGGACATCAACATTCAGGATTCAGCATGTAGAATCAGTACTAAGCACAAACTATATTCTTGAGCTAATCAATAAAGTGACAACTGTTGATGGACATCCTGAGGCTTTTAGGAACGCTGGAGGTAAAGAGCTGTTCTCATAAGTCCACGTTTACGAGAACATTATAAGATCATGACCTAATGCTTCCTAGCGACCTTGTCCATGTCAAAAAAGAAAAAAGAAAAAGAGAGCGATCTAATGGTTGACTATGAACTTTCCTCAGTGTCTTTAATGGGCAAGTAACAATTTCAGATTGAAAAGGGTGCTTGAGTTCAGAATTTTAGGTTCACTGTAGAAACTCATTTAGTGTCCTCCAGTTCCCAAATTAAGATTTCTCGACTTAAAATGCGCTCACAACAGTCAATATGTCACCCAAAATAAATTCACTTAAATAGGAAAGTCATTATGCGACTTTGGAGTCTCAAATTATACTTTCCTTTACCAAAGAGTATACCATTAAATCGCCCCATGCAACGCTAGTCACAAAATGTGATTGATGATTTCAATGCATATTATGTTCGAAGAATGGCGCAAATAATAACAAATTTTCCACAGCAGTGCCAGAAAAATATAGCAGCATGTTGCAAGACACTTTCTTACTGTACACACAAAAGGGACTTCCGCCTAAGATTGCGGTGCAGTTGAAGCAAGCATTGACAAGATAGTCTAGTCGCACTCGCAAAATTACAGAACAGGAGCAATGATCTGGCAATACTTAGGGAGCTAATACACGCGCACGGCCCATCTTCTTGAGCAATGACATAACAAGCGCCAAGCGGTAAAGTTTAAATCATTAGGAACTGTTCGATTGCTTCAACACATAGCACAAAGCGGAGCACAAAGCGGCGTAACTGCTCCTTACTCCTCCTGCCGTGAAGAACTCCACTGCGTTTTGGCATGAATTTTCCAGCCAAACTCTCTAACACGATGCTATCGTATTCGAATATAAAAAGAGCCTTAATCAACCAATTAGGCACGGCAAACTCAACGACATCCACCAAACTTGAAAGGAAAAAAAAAAAAAAAACGAACAACTAATCCTAATCGAATCAGCCAGTATCTTTCGGCTGATCTGCCTCCGTCGTCTCATCAGCCCGCGAGGATAGAGAAGACGAGCAAAGAATTTTATACGACACGCGCACGAAAATGCCGTTTCCATCTGACGACGAGCACCTGCGCGCGTTTACGCACGACGAGTTCGCATACGCAGTTCGCGAGCGAAGAAACGCCGGCGAGAGGCGGCGGCGAGGCAAAACTAGGAAGCAGGGAAGCCAATTTTCATCAATGCAACAGCCGATGGCGAGGACGGAAAACTTGGAGACGTCAACAAGCGTATCTTAGAGAGAGAGAGAGAGAGAGAGAGAGAGAGAGAGAGAGAGAGAGAGAGAGAGAGAGAGAGAGACCTGAAGGGCCTGAAGGTTGGAGAGCTGGAAATCGAATCTCTCGCGCAATTCGTCGGACTTCTGCTTGTGTAGCCTGAACATTGCTCTCTAAATTTCAGTCAACATTCATGGAACTCGCTCGCTCGTCCGCTCGTCCGCTCGTCTTCAACCTCGCCGGCAGCTTAGAGAGAGAGAGAGAGAGGAGGAGGAGGAGGAGCTAGCAGCTGCAGTTGCAGTTGCAGTTGCAGAGATGATGCGAAGGCGACGGGAGAGAGGAGGAGCACGTTAGCTGTTACTGTCGCCAGAGGAATTTCTTAATTGGGGTCGGCCTATTTTAAAAGTCTTTTCTTCCCCGGCCCTTTTACTTCGCGGGTATTTACTTTTTGGTACTCCGGATTTTTTTTTATTTTTTTTTATTTTGGGTTATCACCTTTTTAGCTACTCCTTTCTTTAAAAGTCTTCCAAGCTAAGGCACAAAGTAGGAGTAGGAGACCCTATCCATTTCGCTTTGTTCATTTCTTTTTGGATTTCATTAAATCAAGAGATTATTTTAAAAGAAAAGAGGGAAGAGAAGACAAAAACTCTTCCCATGTGTTGCAAGAATAATCTCATGAATGATAGGTTATTGAGTTTTTTTTTTTTTTTTTTTTTGGATCTAGATAAGTTATTGAGTTAATTTATATCTAATCCTTCAATTTAAGTGAGAAGATACAAATGAACTGTTGTCAATTTTTTTTTTCCCTTTTCTTTAAGAGACAAGTGAGTGCTTTTTTAAAAAAGTCCTCTTTGAGATAATTTAAGAAAAGAGAGATTGGTCTCTAGAAATAAGTATAATATTGAAAAAATTGTCATTTTTTTTGCTAAGGGAAAAATTTATCATTTAACCTCTATTAAATTCAATAATGCCTCAATTGCAATCAAAGTTAAAGATAGAGCTAGAGCCCTACTCCATAAGAAGATATAAAGTGCATGTGAAGTGACTTCGACACATAGCCTATATAGGGAGATAAGGAAATTTCAAAGGTGGTTATTGGTATTAACAATTTCAGTGATGTGAAAGGTTGATCATGAATTTAGTGAAATGACTATTCTCTTTAAGATAAGCTTACATGAGGCCAAAGATATTTATCATCGCTCACATATTGTAATATTTTCCTCAATCCTCGATACTCGAAAACAAACCAGACGGTCTTCTCCCCATAAAATTCTTGAATTCAGGGCCGCAAATGGAAAACGTCAATTTTGCGGGGGTAGTCAATAATAAAAGACCCGAAAAGTCCTCAAGGAAATTGATCGAAAACGTCGACGAAACATCGTAGGCGAAACTCCCCCGGAAGTTTTTATTTGGGCATTGGCGTTTCGTTTGTCGGACGAGGGGAGAAGTCCAAAGCGTTTTGAATGTAGGGGATTGGCGATTACTGAGACGTGTCGGCTCCTGATTGGTTGAATCGATGGTAATTAGGCTCCGCGGCGTTGAGCTGGTGGGGGGTTAATTAATGAATCGGGAGTGGTTGCGTATGAGGAGGGGGTACGAGGTGCAATGATTGTGGCCACGTGGGCGTGCGGTATTCGCAGTTGTTGGTGATTAGTGATGCAAAAGATGGAGTAATTATAACGTTAATTGGCCTTGGATCTTAGGGGCACGAGTCCAAGAACGTGCCTCCAATAGATTTCGTGATTTTCTTATTTTTAATTCTCGGGTTATTTATTGTCTTAGATCCCGAAGTCAAGTTTGGCGTTTTATGAAGGCCCTATTTTTTTGAAGATGCTCCTAAAAAGTCTTGAATCTTATATTAACCAGTGATTTATTATCTCACATTTTAATTTCTAATAAATTTAATCCTAAATTTTTTAATGATTTATAATTTAATCATTCCGATTAATTTTGATCGAAAATTGATAATGTGGATGACGGTCATTCTATGTGGTATAGCACTGGTAACCGACGTTGATGTGGTTCATTTTTATAATTTTTAAAAAATTCCATTATTATATAAATTTTTTATTTTCATCATTCTTTATTCCTGAAGAGCTTAGAAGGATCGCTGATCATAGGTGAAAGCTACGATGGCCTTCGCCTATTTGCGATGCGAGAGCTGTTGTGGATAAGGGTGAGTATTAGAACCAGATTGAACTTATTTTGGGTAATTCCTAATTTTTAAAATGTGGAATGGGCAAAAATTAGTTCGATTCCCAATTCAGGTGTGAACCAAACCATTTGGACCAAACCAATAGTTTTTTCTTATAATTCTTATTATTACAAAATAGTGGGGATTGTGTATGTAATTAACAATCTTCTCAAACCCCTAATTTCCTACTCTTATCTCACCACTCAAGCCTCATGCTCAGTCCCTACTGATCTAATTCCCTACTCTAAGGTGGGAATCAACCTACTTTAGAATCAATTATCCCTAGTCTTGGCCATTGCCGCACATAGAGGCGAAGGCCGCAACAATCCTTGCCAAGACCCTAGGGACTGCCACATGGGCCTTTAGGGAAGATGAACGGTAAAACAAAATTTAGGAAATTTAGAAAAATTGAAAAAATTTTAATATATCTATGTCTACGCTAGCCGTTCCACATTGGACATCTAGCATTTATGTCATCGATTTTTTGCCAAAATTGATTAAAAAGATTATATCGGTTAGTCATTAAAAGGCTTATTACTAAATTGGCCAAACTTTAAGGTTCATGAGTCAATTGATGATCATACAATAGATTTAATATTTTTTAGACAATTTTCCCATCCCCAAGAAGCGAAGAGATCATTTGAAATATTTGTGTAAACTAATTTTAAAAATCCATGTCTTGCCGGAAATCTTTTCGTATTAATTAGCTCTCCGTGCTTTCCTTGAAATATATCGGCATCGCCCTATCATGACCGTCAAGTAAAGTATTTTGGAAATTGAACTATTCGAAAACTAGGGAAAATTACTAAAAAATTCCTAAACCTATTGTAATTTTTTCAATTTAGTCCTAAACTTATTTTTTTGACTAATTGAGTCCTAAACCTTTGACAATTATTCCAGATCAATTCATCCGACCAAACTTGGCCGGCCGGCGCTGGCGATCATTTTTTAATATTTTAATATTTTTTAAATTTTTATTAATTTTTTTTCCTTTTTCCTTTTTTTTTTTTCCCTCCTTCCTCTCCCTCTCTCCTCCCTCCTCCCTCCTCCCTCGGCTCCGGCGGGGCGAGGCCTCCTCGCCGGATCGGCGAGGGCTCGCCCGCGGGCGACCGATGGCGAGCCCCCTCGCGGATCCGGTGGGGAGCTCGCCGGATCCGCCGGGGGCTCGCCGTCACGTCCGGTGAGGCCTTCCCACCGGATCTGGTGAGCTCCTCGCTCGATCCGGCAAGGGCTCGCCTCGCGCGGCGGCGCGAGGCGAGCCCTCGCCGGATCGGGCGAGGGGGCTCGCCGTCGGTCGCCGCGGGCGAGCCCTCGCAGATCCGGTGAGGAGGCCTCGCCCCACCGGATCCCCTTAATCCGGCGATCGGCCAACCTGGCCGGTCGCCGGAGCCAAAGTAAGGAGGAGGAAGGAGGGAAAAAAAAAAAGGAAAAAGGAAAAAAGTTAATAAAATATTAATAAAAACTTTAAAAAAATAAAAAAAAATATTAAAAAATTTCGGCCGGCATCGGCCGGCCGCCACGTCAGTCTTAGGCCGGCCAAGTTTGGCCGGATGGACTGATCGGAATAATTGTAAAAGGTTTAGGACTCAATTGGTCAAAAAAATAAGTTTAGAACTGAATTGGAAAAATTACAATAGATTTAGGACTTTTTTGGTAATTTTCCCTCGAAAACTATGAGAGTCTATGGTGGCAGAGTCTTCTTGAGGAAGCATTTGAGAAATTTTCAAATAGAGAAAAGGTGAGGGTAGGTTGACGTTTTATTTATTTGGTAGCATGTTGATTAGTCACATTCATTGGTCGCATTAATTAAAGTATAAAACTCTCATCAAATGAAAGCGGCTTGTGCAACTAAACCGGCAAAGATTTTATAACTAACAACATCATGGTTATGGACAACTCACGTCCAGATCTTAATTACTTGAATTAATGCTGAATTTCGAATGGGAGTATCAAAATCAAATGAAAGTCCAAGTGGCTAGCTACATTATGACACTCTTGCATTGATGAGAACCTAACATTGAAGGGGGAGGTGAGGGGTTCAAACCCCCACTTTCTCAGGGGGGATGGGGTGGAGACGCGCAAGTTTCAGAAGTAGGTTTCGACTCCCACGCCCTGTAAGAGGCAGGACAAAAGTCTGAGAGTGAGTGTAGAATAGGTATAGAGTAGACGACAAAAAAAAAAAATTATTTTGTCTTTTTTTGGCTTGAAAAAAGAAAAGTTAAAAAAGGAATAAATTTACAACTCGTTAACTTTAAGACTATTGCACTCCGAATTCAGTTTTAGATCTTTCAATTTTGTTAATTTAATCATAAATATTTTCATATTTTACCATATGAATTCATCTAGCTAATTTTGATCGAAATTCATTGAAATTTGTTAATATAAATGTCAACCGTTCTATGTGTCACACTGTGCTAACATAAATAAATTTTTTATAATATTTTTTTTTCGAATTTCTTAATAATAATTTTTTAATTTTTCCAATTTTTCATCTCCCTCTCTCCTATTTTTTTCCCCATTTCTTCTTCCTTTTGTCAATGGTCGAGTTGGTTGGCCTCACTTACCATAGGCAAGGCCCAATCGAGCGAGGGTGAGCCTCGACGAAAGGAGCCCTTGCCCGGGACAAGGTGACCTCGCCAAATCTAGTGAGAGGAGCCCTCACTGAGGCTTGCCCATGCCTAGATCAGATTTGGCGAGGCCAAACCTCACCCTCCCGATGCTTGGAAAGGCTACCTTGGCCTAGGTGAGGACTAGCCTTGCTTAGATGTGGCCATGCTAGTAGCTGGTCTTCTGCAAAATGAAGAAGAAAGAAACAAATAAAAAGAGTTAAAAAATGTTAAAATATTATAAAAATTGTTCACGTCAAAGCTGCTCATTCTATGTGGCACCACTGTTATTCATATATTGATTTCCAACCAAAATTGACTTGATGAACTCAATTACCAGAAAGTGAGAAGGTTCATGACTCGATTGAAAAAATTGAAAAGTTTACGACGATATTTATAGGTTTAGGACTTTTGGAAAATTTTCCCATTGCTTTGTTTGGGAATTTTTGGATAATTTTCCCGTTACTTTATTTGGACTTGTTTGGCAATTCATATTTAACCATTTTCTATTTTCACATCAACACTTATTGGAACCTAAACATATCTCAATTAGAAACAAGTCATGTTCTCCTCTATTCCCATCAGAGATTTAGTGCACCATGGAGCCTTTAATGTATTTTAACCAGCTTAAAACTCATCCAATTTAAAATTTTGGAGTGATAATGAGTCTAATTAAATATGTTAATGGGTTTGGTCTTAAATGATCTCCATAAATGAAAGATATCTGATTTTTGTCGAGCGTCCCAATGGAAAAAATATACTATAATCTCACTTAGGTCAAATCGAAAATAACGACAACGGGTTAGTTCGTCTTACAGTCATATCATAACAAAAGTGCAAGGAACTTGAGGATTCTTATTTTATTCTTTTGGGATAGAAAACGTCGTGAGTCCCACTTCTAGCTTTGATAGTAGTCGTCATTTGACTTTTCATTTTTCATCTTAAATAATTGTAAAACCAAAGATAAAGGAGATGATCTCACAACCACCCACCTAGGTGGCGCAGTTGGCTTTGGGCCTCCTCCCCCTCACGAAGGGGAGGGATTCGAAACCCCAGCGCGTCGCAGGGTGACTCTAGCACGTGTCACCCCTAGTGGTTTACTCCCGGCAGCCGGCCGTGCAGGATTCCCTGGATCACCAAAAAAAAAAAAAAATCTCTTTATTATTATCATTCCACAAACAACTAACCACAGAAAGCCATGTCAAATCCCTCTCTACCTCTGGCGCGCGCACTCCATACATCAAAAGGATCATATGCCGGCGACAGACGACGGACGGCGAAATTAATAAAAATCCGTACGCTTAATTATCGGTCGGGATTGCATCGCCCTTCATTTCTGCTTGGATGGCTGCGGCCAACTGGTCACAGCCTGCGCCCAGTGCATCTCTCACCACCTGATTCATAAAGATCAATGAGTTCGCCGGCCGTAACCTATCCTAGGATGATGATTTTAACGGAGGTCGAGCCAAAGCATATGTTACGGACGTCAAAGTGACGAGCGGCGACTCCAATCTTCAGATGAACGGAGCCCAGGTGCTTCATGGTCGAACCTGCAAAGGCGACCACGCTGAGCTTGCGGAGTTGGATCACTGATTCACACGTCTGTTCAAGCACGATGAGACAACACGAGTGAAATCGTCAAGGAAAGGGAAGAAGGGATGGAGGCCGGGAGAGATTGATTGGCGAATGGACGGTGCCGGAAAAAAGGGGTCGAGAGAATCACGACATGCGGGCGATGCGTTCTGAGAGAGGCTTGTAGGCCGACTAAACGGCAACCCAAGACCGACATAGCTAGAGGATCGAGCTTTGTGCACCTGTTTTTGGGTCCATGGCGTCGTTGGAGCGGAAATCACGACAAGCCGGGCCGTGGGTGCTGAAGATCTTCTCCCCTATGCCCTCGGTACCCTGGCTCGATGAGGCCGCCTTCTCTTCTTCACTTGGTCCTTATGTGAGAGAGAGAGAGAGAGAGAGTGTTTGCTTTTGGATTGCAAAAACATGTGAGGGTAGGGGAGGGACCTTAGCCTTTTATAGAAATTGGACGGGCCCTCTCATCACGGGCCGGGCCCAATTCGGCCCACACAAGCCAGGCCCATATTGGACTACTAAGAAACCTTATACCTCACTTTATTAGATCAACTCCGTAAAACGGATAATTATAATCTCAATTAATCTGGCCCACACCGGGAAAATTCTTACATTCTCTCACTTGGGCCATATTAATTGAGATCATACTGTATGTGCACACTTTATGTTAATCTAGAGATAATTCTTAGCAGTCAATCCGATCCCATAAAGTTTCCAACACCGGATCATGGCGGTAACTGCATATACATATACAGAGCCTTCCATGGTCACAAATGCTATCAACTTTACTGATATGGATTTAATATGGTTGTGTGGCAAATTGATAACACCTCATAAAGAGTTTTACCTTATGTGTTATCCCATTTATCGGTCACTATTCTCTTCCCTTAAGTGTCACAGAAAACCGGATGTGGCACTAGAGAATATCTTTATGGTTCTAAAGAACCCACATATGTATCATCTTTATGGTTAACATTTCCTTATGTGTAACTGAGACATATGTACAAGGCTAATAACTGCATGCCCCTAGCCTTTACTCAAGATTTACACAGTATCTTGAGATTTTCTTTAGATATATGTACACAACTCAATAACAACTTACACAGAAGGAGTTGACATATATCATAACGTTACAAAAGGTAACAAAATACCGACATGAACTTTATTAGAGCAAATCCGAAATAACTCCCACTAAACGATAGTATCCACTTTGATTCTCCCAAGCCCATGTTCATGACATGTCTCTCAAAAACACAAGGGCGTAAACCTTTAGTCAATGGATCTCGCCAACATATCGTCTGTGGGAATATGCTCTACTATAATGTCACCATTCTGTACTATTTCCTTTATGGTCAAAAATTTGACCTCCATATGCTTAGACCCCTTTAGACTTCTGTTGTTATTAACAAATAACACAGCAGAATTGTTATCGCAATATAACTGCATGGGTCTATCCACAAAATCAAATACCGTCAATTCTCTAATGAGGTTCCGGAGCCAAATTGCTTGAGTAGAAGCTGAAAAGCATGCTATAAACTCCGCTTGCATGGTAGAGGAAGAAATAGATTTCTGTTTCTCACTTTTCCACGACACTGCACCTCTTGCCAACATGAATATATATCCTGTTGTCGACTTTCTATCATCCTCACAACCAGCAAAGTCTCGCATCCGAATATGCCAACAATCGCAAATCATCGACATATCTATACATCAGCATATAATCTCTTGTTCTTTTCAAATATCTCAAGACCTTTTTGGCAGCAACCCAATGATCGTGTCCTGGATTCGACTGATATCTGCCCAAAAACCCCGTTACAAAAGCGAGGTCTGGGTCTTGTGCAAACTTGAGCATACATGATACTTCCAAGTGCATTAGCATAAGGCACATCCTTCATTTGGTTTTTCTCAAAATCTGAACGAGGACACTCGTGTGAGAGGTTCAGCTTGTCACCCTTAACTAGGAACAGTTCCTAGTTTGCGAGTCTTGCATGTTGAATCTTTCCAAAATACGATCAACATATGCCTTTTGAGATAAACCTAATACACGACGAGAGCGATCCCCTGTGGATTTCAATGCCAAGAACGAAAGATGCCTCACCTAGATCTTTCATGTCAAAATTCTTTGACAACATTTTCTTTGATTCACATAGCAATCCAATATCGCTACTTGCAAGCAAAATGTCATCCACATAAAGTATAAGGAAAATAAATTTTCTCCCACCGACCTTGCAAGTATATGCATTGATCCACTTTGTTCTCAACAAAACCAAAGGAAGTGACGACGTTGTGAAACTTCAAGTACCATTGTCTAGAAGCTTGTTTGAGACCATAGATAGCCTTCTTCAATTTACATACAAACTTATCTGAATTGTTTGTTGCAAAACCTTCAGGTTGTACCATATAAACCTCCTCATCAAGATCTCCATTTAGAAAAGCAGTCTTAACGTCCATCTAGTGTAATTCCATGTCAAAATGGGCTACCAATGCCATGATTACTCTAAAGGAGTCTTTAGAAGAAACTGGTGAAAATGTTGCTTCATAGTCTATCCCTTCCCTTTGAGTGAACCTTTTGGCTACAAGTCTGGCTTTAAATTTCTCAATCTTTCCTTTTGAATCTCTTTTAGTTTTATAAACCCACTTGCAACCTATGGGTTTATAACCTTCAGGTAATTCAATAAGTTCCCAAATACTATTATACTTCATAGATTGCATCTCATCTCTCATTGCATCCAACCACAAACTTGATTGAGGACAAGAAACAGCATCCATATAAGTTGCTGGATCTGTAATGCAACCTATATCGTAATCATGTTCTCCTAAAAAGACCATATAATCCGGTGGTATAGCTGAATGTCTTTCCCCTGGTAGACCTCCTAAGTGGAGCCACCGTAAGCTCATTTTGAGTTTGAGGAACTTCAAGGACTTCATCTCGTGGATCGCTTCATCGTAGGATCTTCGGTGTTAACGGGTTCGGTTGCGGCACGGTAGGCTCCATGATCGTTTGCACGAGGCAATGAGAAAGACATAGCAGGTCTCGTTAAGTTGTCATGTTCATTGATTTGTGAGCAATCATGCTCTTCGGCTACATCAAATTCCAAAAACTTGGCCGTTTGTGATTCCACAATTCTTGTTCCTCCACTTGGATTATAAAATCGATATCCCTTTGAATGTTTTGAGTAAGATACAAAGTAACATCGAGTGGTTTTAACTTCCAACTTACCCAATGTTGGATTATACAATCTTACTTCTGCAGGGCATCCCCAGACCTTGAAATGATTCAAACTTGGTTTGCGCCAGTCCATAACTCGTTGATGCAACAGCTTTAGTAGGAACACGATTCGGTATATAAACGATTTGTCTTTAAAGCTTCACCCCATAAAAAATCAGGTAAATTAGTCCTGCTCATCATACATCTTACCATGTCCATGAGAGTACGATTGCGTCTTTCAGCCACACCATTCTGTTCAGGACTCCCAAGCATAGTGAATTGAGTTACTATCCCAGAATCCTCTAAGTATTTAGCAAATGGCCCTTTAATTTGCCCAGCATTACCATGTCTACCATAATATTCTCCACCTCGATCAGATCTAACCACCTTTATTACCTTTCCTAATGTTTCTCAACTTCGGTTTGAAAAATTTTGAATTTGTCAAGAGATTCAGATTTCTCCTTAATCGGGAAGAGATAACCATACCGAGAATAATCATCAATAAACGTGATGAAATAAACATTTCTACACAAGGTTACAAGTATAGGGTCCACCGATATCGGTGTGAATGACTTCCAACAATCCGAACTTCGAACTGCGGTTTTCTTCTTTATCTTGGTCATCTTTCCTCTACTGACAATCTATGCAAGTTTCTAGGTCAACTTTAAGAGTAGGCAGGATGTGAGTCCTTATCAGCCTTTCTACTCTTTCTTTAGATATGTGACCTAGTCGTTTATGCCACAATACATAAGATTGTTCCTTAGGTAGAGGTCTTTTGGGAACAACATTTTCAACCGTATTAGCGACGTATATATCATTGGGAGATAAACACAATCTGTACAATCCATTGAACATGTTGCGGTACCCAACCTTATTTGAGCCAAAGAACATAGAAATAGTACTTGTTCTTTATTTCAAAAGAGTAACCACACATATCCAAACATGATGCGGAAACTAAGTTCCGTCTAAAGGAAGGTACATAGAAAGTGTTTCTTAATATCATATTAAAACCAGAGTCTAGATTCAAAAAGACATCTCCCACGAACTCAACGTCGATCTTATCGTTGTTTCCCATAGTGAGCGATGATTTATCCTTATTTGGCATCCTTCTGTTTGTGAATCCCTGTATGGTAAACGCAACATGATTAGTTGCACCACTATCTAGCCACCAGGAACCGGATGGGGCTTCGATAGATTGGATTCACGAGACAAGTGCCAAAGAATCATTACCTTTATGCTCATTTTGAGACAACCAAGCCTTATATTTATCACAGAATTTCTTCATGTGTCCCCTCTTTCCACAAAAGTAGCAAAGAACACCTTCCCTCTTAAAAGTTGTCTTTCTGGGAACCATAGAAGAGGAGGGACCAGCAAAAGGTGCCTTTCTGGAAGTCATAGAGTTGGAGGGACCAGCAGCTTCGGAATCTCCTCTCTTGGAAGCTGTATTGTTAAAAGTACCTACAGCTTTAGGATTTCCTCTCGATGTGCAACCCATTTGCCTTTTTGTTGGCGTAACTAGAGGCATACAAGGCAAGATGCCCTCTTTCTTTCTTTAATTTCTTTTCTTTCGCCACCACTCGAACTATAAGATCATTGATTGACCAAGTTTCATTCTCGCGAACTATAATTCGTCTTGATAATTCCAAAGTCGGGAGGAAGAGTGTTTAATGCCAAATGCACAATGCAAGCCTCGGGGATATCAACATGAAGAACTCGAAGTTTTGACCGATAATCCACCATTCTCGGCACATAATCTCGACCCCGGTCGAACCATCATATTTCATATTAAACAAGTAATTGCATGAGTGTACCAATCTCAGCATTGGGAGAGACACAATACCTGGCCTCCAAGGCTTCCATCATATCCCTAATAGTACAATCAGATGGCAAGCCACTCAACAGATGTTCCTGAATTGATCTTTTCATTATAAGCAGGCAAATTCTGTTACTCTTCTCCCATTCAGCAAAACGTACTTTCTAAACTTCTGTTCTGTCATCAGTAAGGTCTGCCGGCCTATCCTCAGTGAGAGCAACATGAACATCTGCCAACTCCATACCAAACTGAAAATCCTCTTTCCATCTCTTGAAATTTGATCCAAGTAAGAACCTCAATGGCTATGGAATTGCCATTCACGAGAATGTGACTGAATTTGCGAGCAATACATGTAATTAGCATCATGTGAGTATCAACCATACATCTCAAGAGCTACACGTATCATCATATAAACACCTTTGGGCAGAATACATGACATACAATTGTATACTCTTTACATGACAGCGGTTCCATGAAAAATATGCTCTAACCTTTTGCGAATTCATCACCTTTGGGTGTACAAATCACTAGGGCTAGCTACTTTTCAACCATATGCTGTACATGTGTCCCTCCATCAACTAATGCACAATTACCTCCTTTGGGAGTACAACCATGCACAAGATCAGGAGACATCCCTTTTCAACATGAGACAGATATTTCTCAAATCCAATCAAGTGTGCCACTTTGGCGGTCACAACCCAATTGAATCATCAAAATTTCTCTCATATGAAGGATATAACTTTATAACTCACATACGCCTTCCACAAGTGATGACGGGGCCTTTTGTCACTAAAATCACAAAACATGCAAATTGCATTGCTCCATCCATTAATACAAACTGATGACAAATCAACACCATATATATATATTCCTTAAGTGATGATATAATCATAAGCATGAAACTGCATTTCCTAAACCATGCATAAATATTCCAGAAATGCACTAAAAAACACATCTTAATGGTTTTATGCACAATTTCACATCCTTAATGGCACAAAAAAATATAAATAAATACACCACAGGGTAGGAAATTTCAATACGAGCATGTCCATATAAAATACGCCCCAAACGAAGCTCACACGCGCCCTCACGCGCCGCTAGAAGGTGCGGCGCGTGAGCCACACGCGCGGCCCCTTAAAACCGGTTCGACCGGTCAACCGGTCGAACCGGTCAACGGTCGGACCGGTCAACGGTCTGACCGGTCAACGGTTCGACCGGTCAACCCGGTCAACAGGGGTCGGGTCGGGTTAACCCAGTCAACCCGGGTCGGGTCGGGTCGGGTCAACCCGGTCAACTCGGGTCGGGTTAACCGGTGACGTCATCGGTGACGTCACCCGCCACGTGGCGGCCGCTCGTTAAGGCGGTTTACGTGACGTCAGCATGACGTCACCACCGACACGTGTCCTTGCATGTCGAAGGCGGTGGCGACGTCATGCCGACGTCACCGACGCGCTGGCCGGCCGCACGTGCGCGCGCGGCTGGCGCGGCGGCGGCGCGTGGCACCGACGCTCGCACCGCCTTCGGCGCGTGTCGCGCGTGCGGCTGATTCCGGCCTCCTCCGACGACGTTTGACCCCTCATTTTGCTCGTATGGACGAGTAGAACCCATATATGCAATAAAATCTCACTTTTATTTGACCAAAAATCACGAAGAAGCAAGCAAAGTTTTCGGAGCTAGGGCCAAGACCGAGAAGGGCTGGAGGCGGCCGATTTTGGTTCGGCCGAAGGCTCAACAGGCATAAAAGGACTCGCTCTAGTCTATGCAGGCTCTGTAACCAAGTGTAGGCCGACTAAACGGCAACCCAAGACCGATATAGCTAGAGGATCGAGCTTTGTGCACCTGTTTTTGGGTCCATGGCGTCGTTGGAGCGGAAATCACGACAAGCCGGGCCGTGGGTGCTGAAGATCTTCTCCCCTATGTCCTCGGTACCCTGGCTCGATGAGGCCGCCTTCTCTTCTTCACTTGGTCCTTATGTGAGAGAGAGAGAGAGAGAGTGTTTGCTTTTGGATTGCAAAAACATGTGAGGGTAGGGGAGGGACCTTAGCCTTTTATAGAAATTGGACGGGCCCTCTCATCACGGGCCGGGCCCATTCGGCCCACACAAGCCGGCCCATATTGGACTACTAAGAAACCTTATACCTCACTTTATTAGATCAACTCCGTAAAACAGATAATTATAATTTCAATTAATCTGGCCCACACCGGGAAAATTCTTACAAGGCTCATCAGCTTGAAGACCTTCATGGCATGATCCTGGAGCTTGGGGTTGTTCTGGGGGATCTCGTCCGAATCTCTGAGGAAGGAGAACATGTTCTTGGCTTGCGGGGCGACTTCCATTGTCCTTTTACACGACTCATGTATTCATGCGTGAACAGACAAAACCCCATTGAAAACACAATCGCAAACAGCAAGAAAATCTCTCTCTCTCTCTCTCTCTCTCTCTCTCTCTCCATACCGCAGGAAGAGGCGGATGCTGTATTCAGGAGCTTCAATATCTCCCACGACTCCTTCACCAGCACCTCGACTATGTTGATGATGGGGATAATAGAAGCTATATTGTGGATCTTCTTCGTTCCCTAGCAAAAAATGGTTGTATTGGCAGCAAGGTATTAGAATTACTGAATTCAGTAAGCACATGTTCATTTATTGCAACATTGTTGTATACTTAAATTGGGAAAAGTGCCAAAAAAATCCTAAACCTTTTGCTTTTGTGCCAATTTAGTCATAAACCTTTTTTTGGTGCCAATTCAATCCAAAAACCTTTTTACATTATGCCAATTCAGTCATTTCCGATCAATTTTAGCCGGATTTTGCTGACTGGACGCCGGCCGCTAACGTAGCTTGATCGGCGGCGCGTGGACAACTTTTAATAATATTTTAATATTTTAGATATATTTTTTAAAATTTTTAAATTTTAAATTTTTTTCTTTTTGTCTTTTTCCTCCAATCGGATCGGCGAGGTCAAGCCTCGCCCATGGTTGGCGAGGCTCGACTTTGCTAGATTCGGCGAGGACAAGCCTCGCCCATGGCCGACGAGGGCGAGGCTCGCCCATGGCTAGATCTAGCGAGGTCGGGCCTCGCCGGCCATGGGCGAAGCTTGCCTCACCGGATTCGGCGAGGGCGAGCCTTGCCACCCGACGCGAGGCTCAACCCTCGCCCGCGAGGTGGCTGGCGAGGTCGGCCTCACCCTCGCCGGCCGTCGCCTCGGCCGGTCGCTGGACCTCGGCGACCGGCTAGAGGAAAAAGACAAAAAAGAAAAAGAAAAAGAAAAAAATTACAAATTTAAAAATTTAAAAATCAAAAATATTAAAATATTATTAAAAGTTATCACGTCAGCGCCGATCAACCCACGTCAACTGGCCGGTGTCTAGTTAGCAAAATCCGGTCAAAATTGGTCGGAAAAGACTGAATTGGCATAACGTAAAAAGGTTTAGGACTGAATTAGTATTAAAAAAAGGTTTAGGACTGAATCGGCACTAAGGCAAAAGGTTTAGGACTTTTTTGGCACTTTTCCCCAAAAAGAAGTCCCTAGTAAGTTGGCTTTATGGAAACATTAATTCAAATAATCAGTTTGCCAGACCAAGTACCAATTGCTTAAACACTTCTTACACATGCTTTCCCTAGTTCATCTCAAAGCCAACGCTAGACATCAACGTTCAAGATTCAGCGTGTAGAATCAGTATTAAGCACAAACTATATTCTTGAGTTAACCAATAAGGTGACAACTGTCGAGAGACGTCCTGAGGCTTTTAGGAATGCTGGAGGTAAAGAGCTATTCTCATAAGTCCACACTTACAGAAGCATCGTTGCATAATGACCTAATGCTTCCTGGGGACCATGTCCATGTCACAGAGAGAGAGAGAGAGAGAGAGAGAGAGAGAGAGAGAGAGGTTGACTATGAACCTTCCTCAGTGTCTTTAGCGGGCTAGTAACAATTTCAGACTGCAAAAGGTGTTGAGTTCAGAATTTTAGGTTCACTGTACAACCCATAGATTTCTACTTAAAAAGCACCCCCTAATTAGCCATCATGTCGCCCAAAATAAATTTACTTAAATGAAAAGTCATTAAGCACTCTTGAGTATCAAATTATACTTTCCTTTAACAAAGGGTATACCATTAAATTGCCACATGCAATGCTAATTACAAAGTGTAATTGATTATCTCGATGCATATTATGTTCAAAGAATGGCGCAAATAATGACAAATTTTTTGCAGCAGTGCCAGAAAAATATGACATTATGTTGCAAGACTCTTTCCTACTGTATACACGAAAAGGACTTCCACCTAAGATTACGGTGCAGTTGAAGCAAGCATTGACAAGATAGTCTAGTCACATTCGCAAAATTACGGAAAATGAACAACAATCCGGCAATACTTTGTGAACTAATACATGCCGCACGGTCCATCAACTCAAGCGACAACACGACAGGCGCCAAGCAGTGAAGCAAGCGAATTACGTCAAATTACTTCCCTCGAGCATCAAGCCCCCCACGATTAAATTGTCAGGAGCTGTTCAATTGCTTCGTCACACGACACAAAGACTGGCGTGACTGCTCCGTCCTCCTCCGGCCACGAAGAACTCGACCGCGTTTGGCGGATAAATTTTCCCACCGAAGTCTCTGACACGATGCTTTTGTAGTCCAATATAGAAAGAGCCTCGATCAACCACTTAGGCACGGCAAACACAGGTATCGAGGAGATGACACAGCCACTCCATGAAACTTTTTTTAAAAAAGAAGAAGGAACAACTAATTCTAATTTCGTCTTATCCGCCGCTATCGTCTCATCAGCCCGTGAGGAGAGAGAAAGGGGAGCAAAGAATTTCAAACAACGACGCGCACGAAAATGCCGTTTCCATCAGACGACGAGCAACTTGCACATACATGTTTATGCACAACGAATTTACGTACGTAGTTCACGAGCGAAGAACGCCGGCGAGCAAAGGATGCCGGATGGAATCTTGGAGACGTCGACAAGCGTATTTCAGAGAGAGAGAGAGAGAGAGAGAGAGAGAGAGAGGAGGAATTTGCAGTTGCACTTGCGGTTGCAGAGATGATAAGAAGACGACGGGAGATAGAGGGAGCACGTTTTAGCGGTTACCGTCGCCAGAGGAATTTCTTAATGGGATCGGCTTATTTTAAGAGTCTCTTTCTTCGATAGCCCTCTCACTTCGCGGAATTTACTTTTTGGTACCCCGGAGTTCGCTTATTTGCCTTTTCTGCTTCTGTCCTTTCAACTTTCATAAAAAGAAGTCCTTCCAGGCCAAGGCACAAGTAGGAGACGCTCTTCTTTTCTCTTTCTTCATTTCCTTCTGTATTTCAATAAATCAAGACATTATTTTAAAAGAAAAGAAGGAAGGGAAGATAAACTTTTCTCATGTTACAAGAATCAATCTCATGCTTGATAGGTTATTAAGTTGATTCATCCGATTCTTTGATTTCAGTAAAAAAAATATAGATGAATTCATCTCTCAATTTTTTTCCCATTCTTTTTTCAAGAGACAAATTGTTAATCCTACTCTATTCCTACTTTACACTCACTCTCAGACTTTTGCCTTGCCTCTTGTAGGGTATAGGAGTCGAAACCCATTCCTGAAACTTACGCATCTCCACCCCATCCCCTTATGAGAAGGTGGGGATTTGAACTCCTCACCTCCCCTTCCATGTTAGAATGGTGGCTACTGAGGCGAACTCCAGTGATTGATAAGTAACTATATTGAAAAGGTTGTTATTTTAGCCTCTATTAAATTTGGTAATGTGTTAATTAGTCAAAATTTACGATAGAGCTAGAGGCCTATTCCATAACCATCTATGAGAATATATAAAGTGTGCATGGAGGGACTTTCAAAACATAGCCTATATAGGGAGAACAAGAAATTCAAAATATGGTTATCGTTGTTAACAATTTAAGAGATGGACAATATTAAAATTACATAATAGAATAGGCAATTTTTGTGTTCAGTGGCGTGAAAGATTGATCATGAATTTGGGACTATTCTCTTCATTATAAGCTTTATGTATAAGAAATTAGACACCGCTGATACTTGGACACAGATCCTATATCAATCTATATGAAGAAAAAATAATGTAAATTGAGAATTAAATACATATATGTATACATATACATATATAAATATATATACATGTATAAATATATATACATCTGTATGTATATTTATATATATGTATATACATACACATACATATGTATGTATATCTATGTATGTATGTATAAGAAATTAAACACCGCTGATACTTGGACACAGATCCTATATCTATCTATATGAAGAAGAAATCACGTGAATTGGGAATCGAGTCCAACTAGTCAATTTGATCCGATTCAGTTTCAAGATTTGGTGGGGCCGATTCTCAATCTTACGACCCGAGAACAACCTTACTGATCTAATTCTCTATTCTAGGGTGGGAATTAACCTACCTTAGAATCAATTACCCCTAGTCCTGGCCCTCGCCGCACATAGAAGTGAAGGCCTCGACAATCCTTGCCAAGGCCCCAGGGACTACCGTGCGGGCCTTTGAGGAAGACGAACAATAAAAAGAAAAGATTTAGGAAATTTAGAAAATTTGAAAAAATTGCAAGATATCCATGTCAACACTAACCGTTCCACATAAGACATATGGTGTCTATTTCATCAGTTTTTAATTAAAATTTGTCGAAATGACTATATTGGCTAGTCATCCAAAGGTTAATGATTAAATTGACCAAATTTAAAGGTCCATGAGTCAATTGGCTATCGTACAATAGGTTTAAGATTTTTTAGACAATTTTCTTGTCTCCAAGAAGCAAAGAGATCATTCGATTGGAAATATTTGTGTAAAATAATTTTAAAAAAATCTATGTCATGCCAGAAGCATTTTCATATTAATTAGCTTTCCGTGCTTTCCCCGAAATGTCTCGGCATCGCCCTATCATGACCGTCAAGTAAAGCATTTTAACAATTGAACTAGTCGAAAACTATGAGAGACTTGAGGAAGCATTTGCGAAATTTTCAAATAGAGAAAAGGTGAGGGGGATAATTACCCAAAAAGTCCTAAACCTATTGCCCATCTGCCAATTCAGTCCTAAACCTTTTTTTTTTGGCCAATTTAGTCCTAAACCGTTTCTATTTTTGCCCGTTCAGTCCTTCCGGCAACCTTCAAACGGAAAAGTCTGACGTGGAATCCCAATCAGTGCCGGCCGGCGTTGCCGGCGCTGACATGGACGCCGGACATGCAAAAGGACGACGTTTTGCTAAAAAAAAAAAATGAAAAAAAATGAAAACGTCGTCGTAATCGTCCGTCCGTCTTCGCCCCTCTTCTTCTCCGTTTCTTTCCCTAAATCGCCCGTCGAAACCCTAGACGACGAGATCTTCCCAAAATCGTTCGTTCTCTCCGAAATCGAATTTGCCCCAAATCACGTTGAGGCCTCAATCCACGCTTTCTCGAGACACTCACTCACCTTGCCCAACGCCTTCACCCATTTGCCTCGACAAGTGTTGTTGGCGCCACGCTCGAGCTTGACGGTCACCCAGATTTGCCCAACGCCGTTGCTTGCCTTGCGCCCGCGCTCAACGCTCACCGAGATTCGCTTGACAGTGTTGCTCGCCGTGCGCTCGGGCTTGACGCTTGCCCAGATTTGCCCAACGCTATTGCTTGCCCAGCGATCGCGCTCAACGCTCACCCAAATTCGCCTGACAGTGTTGCTGGCCTCGCGCTCAGGTTTGACGCTCACCCAAATTCGCCAACGCTGTTGCTTGCCCTGTGCCCGCACTTAACGCTCACCCAGATTCGCTTGATACTTGCTCCCCCCGTGCTCTTGCTCAACACTTACCCAATGCCTTCACCCAAATTCACTAACGCCCTCGCTCACGCTTGGTCGATGCTCGCCGAGATTCGCAAGAAATATGTTGAAGATAACGTGTGAAGATGAAATGTAAGATTGCCCAAGGCCCTGTTCGAAATTGCTTCAACCAAGGCTTGTGCAGGTTTAACTCTATTACAAATGTTCTTGGCTATGGTTGCTGTCTTATGCAAGTTATGGTTTGCTTTGGAGTCTTTTTTATTCTCCATGAGAAGTGGATGATCTGGCAATGTAAATGTGTTGATCTGGCAATGTAAATGTGTTGATGTAGTGGCAATGTAAATGTGTTGATGTAGAAATTGTAGAGTGTATTAGGGAATTATAGGTTAGGCAATGTAGATACTGCTGCTATTGTTGAAGTTCTGTTGTAGAATCTTAGATTCGCAAGAAAGATGTTGAAAATAATGTGCGAAGATAAAATGTAAGATTGCCCAAGGCCTTGTTCCAAATTGCTTCAACCAAGGGCTGCGCATGTTTAACTTTATTACAGATGATCTTGGCTATGGTTGCTGTCTTTTGCAATTTGTGGTTTGCTTTGGAGTCTTTTTTATTCTCAATGAGAACTGGATGATCTGGCAATGTAAATGTGTTAATGTAGAAATTGTAGAGTGCATTAGGGAATTATAGGTTAGGTAATGTAGATACTGCTACTGTTGTCGAAGTTCTGTTGTAGAATCTTAATGCAGACTAGTGTTGATTTCGTTGATTTTATAACTACCATTGAACTTTACTGTTAAGCTTGAACTATACTACATGTTTACAGGTTAGGTATGTTCAGACTAGTGTTGACCTTGACAGCTTGACAGCATAAATACAGTTCCGTTACAATTGTCACAACCAATGAAGACATCAACGAATTCATCACAATCGATGGCATCGAATTTGAAGAACAACAATACATATGTGTTTTGTTATTGTGGCCTGAAATGTCCTCTACAAATAGCAAAGACGAAAGAGAATCGAGGAAGAAGATATCATGGTTGCCCGAAATATAGAATTGGAGAAAGTTGTGGTTTTTTTAGATGGGTTGATGCAGAAATTAGTCAATCAGCATGAAGCATGTCGCAAAATTTTCACGGGAGCAATTTTGAAAGAAAATCAGTGCTAACACATAATGAAGATGAGGGTAGTTCGATGGACAGTGAAGTTAGAGCTCTCAAGGCACAATTAAAATGTGTCAACCAAGATGTGACAAAGCTAAAGAAGCAAAATTCGACATTGAAGACAATGTTAGTTGTGTCATGGGTGATTTTTGTAATTATAGGAGGTATGTTATTTGGAAATTTGAAGACGAATGATGTCTTGAGCTTGCCGTAGGTAGTGTCAATATTGAATGTATTATGTACGCTATTTTAGTACTCGTTTTTAGTATGGTTTGTAGTTGAGACATGAAGTTTGAACATGAATGAAATGCAAGTTATTTGCAATCTCCTTTATTTTATATGCAATTTGTTTCTCAACCTCAACATCAAAGATGTCATTTTTTATGTGTCCAAATATGAGGGGAAAGAAAAAAAGCAATATAATTTGACTACTTCATAACAAATGGTCACAAGGTAATAAACAAACAAATAATAGATCCATAAACACCATCGTATTGTCCCCTTCTGTATGAATAAAAAAAAAAAGCAGCAGAGCCATTGAGATTGGGATTTCCGGGCACCCGCTGCATACCTTGAGGATCGGCAACTTTGATAAGGGAAGATCTATTTTGCTTGGGTCAGGTTGAAACACTGTTCTATTGCGTCGAATGCAATTTTAATGAAGCAAAATCGTTTGATTGAAAAATGCTTTGATGTAGCCACAATTTTGAAGACGAATCTTGCTTGCTCGAAGTATTTTTAAACAAGAATAGAACCGGTCATTACAGTTACAGCTTTCCCACGCAGCATGACTCTCTGGTTTTGCTCGTCCTGGGCACACATTCACGACTCCTCCTCTAGGCGATGCCTACTCAACACATGCACAAAGCTGTTTAGGGAAACGCGTGAAATTCTATTTAAATGGACTAATAAGAAGTTGAGCAACCACAGATGCACCTTTGCTCATAAATAAGCGCCTGGGCGTGGGGATGGAGAGAGAGAGAGAGAGAGAGAGAGAGATTACAGCATAAACAACGAAATCATTTTCTCAACTTTTTGCTCCAATAAGGCGCCAGAAAACAGTTTGCACTCCCGCACATGTGATCCTGGAAAATTCGTTTGTCAGTTGGCATTTTGCATCATGGGCGTGTATCGACAATGAGATAGCCTTGGCACTTTGATCCGGATAGCTATCTCAGTCTTGTCAATACATGAATAAATCATGGACAAAACAATAGAAATCTCTCTTCACAATTGCATACGGCCTCGTATTGCATAAGAGATGGTTCATAAGCATAGTTCATTACTGATCCCAACTCTATACAAACCGCCATCTAAGATAGACCCAAAAAACACAGCCACAAATACTACTTCACGGATCTCATCATTGCTTAAAAAAACAAAATGGGTCACCACTTCATCACTTCATCGAACCTATCTCCACCAAAAAAGAAAAATAGACAAAGAAAGAGAAACAGCAACACTATCAGCACTAAACCCACATCTCAAGCTTTTCGTGTAACTTTTGGTACTTTTGCATATCGTCCCATGAATAAGAGGATTCACACTAGTAAGACCACCACCACTTGCACTTGCACATTTGCTTGTACATCTCTAAACCTGCGAAATATATATTCATTTTATATTTATGAAACTTTGCTAGTATAAACTAAGTTTCTAAGAAAACACTACTTACCATTTCATGAACAAAAGGATTCACATCGGTAGAACCACCACTACTACTGCGGGTACGTCTTTGAAATTGCAAAGTATAAATTTGTTTTATGTTTATGAAAACTTCACTTGTATAGATAAAATTTCTAATAAAATACTACCTACCGTCCCGTGAACATTAGCGTTCACCTCGGTAGAGCCACCACTACCACTAGCACCTCTCGTTTGCACTCCTCGAACCCGCACAACACTTACAAATTAGGAATGTTAAGCTGTCACATAATTATAGTATTCATGATTCAGCTTATGCCCACAAGAGACCAAAACATAATGAAAATGGAAGAACTAACTGAAATTTTTCGCCTTGAAAATTGTTTTTCTGATGATGTTGACCCACTCTTCTTAATTGGACATGTCAAACTATTGTGTCCTGGCCTCGAGCAAGTTCGACATGTCATCTTCATTCCTATCCTGGACATTTTACTTCCACTTGCCACCTCACCTTCCTCTCTCAACCTTTTTGTTTACGTCTACCGGGCTTCACCTTGGTTGGCAATGGTTGTGGTGGCTCCCTATTAGTATTTTTCCAAAATTTCTCTCCTTGAATGGGCATCATCATGTTCTCATATGCAGCTAAAAACTTAGCCTTCTTATAACACTCATCAATGTACTCATACGTGTCCTCTTGCCTATGATGTATAGTAGAAATAGCATGTGGACAAGGGATGCCAGTGAGCTGCCATTTTCTACAAGAGCACTCTCTCTTCAACACATCGACCACGTACTTGTTACCCTTATCCATCACCTCATATCCCATATCACCATTCCACATCACTTGGCAATACATCGCAGAAACTCTATTTTCTTCTAACTTTCTTGAGATTCTTGGACTACAGTTCCTTTTCCACCTACCACATGCATCCCTCTCGTGTATGCATTCTTGTCATGATCATGATCCGTATGTCTTCTAGCATACTATAAATGGACTTACATCTTGCATGTAGAATTCTTCCATTAAATGCCTCACATAAGTTGTTGTCGACAATGTCACATTTGACATCAGTGTTGAAGAAAGCCCGAGACCAGTGCTTTGGCTCTGTTTGAACCAAGTCATGATATGCAGCTGGACTAATTGTCTTCAATGCCTGAGAGTGTTCGTCATACTCTAGCATAGTGCTGCTCTTAGCACATTGCCAAAATAGCCTTTGCATCTGTATCCCCTTATATTTCTTGCCCCAATTGGCATAGATGTGTCTAGCACACATCCTATGCTCAGCTGCAAGCAATAACGCAGCCATGACTTGCACAAGTCCCTACAAAAGATGAGTTCGATATAAATCATACATTACAAATACAACTATCTAAAAGGCATAGCAACTAAAAATTAAATAAGAAACTTACCTTTTGCTTGTCACTGATAATGACCCAGCCTCGTCCGTACGTGTTGAAAATGTTAAGATCATACATCAAGTTTGTCAAGAACCACGTCCAAGTATCACTACTTTCAACCTTGACGACCGCCCAAGCAATTGGGAACATCGATCGTTTCCATCCCTTCCAACAGCACACAAAATCTGACCTTGACAAATTCCCTTCAAGAAAGAACCGTCTAACCCCACAACTTTCCTACATCCACCAAGAAAGCCTTGCTTACAAGCAGCAAAACATATGTACATTCTTTCAAAGAATGCCTTAGATTGCATATCGGGTTTTTCCACTTTCAATGTAATGGTACTCCCAGGATTTCTCACTCTAAGCTCCTTTGTATAATCCCACAACTTTGCATACTCTTTCTTATAATTCCCCATCAACACTTTATAAGCATGCAATTTGGCCTTTGTACATTGAACCATACTAACATCTAAACCCAACTGTTCTTTGACTAGCTCCTTCAAAGCAATATTTTTAATAGTTGGCGTTGCTCTTATTGTAGGAAGATAGTGATTTGCCAACCAAGAACTTGTCACTCTCCTATTTTTGAAGCTAATACTACATGTATGCTCTGAAACATAGGTCTTCACGTGAAATGATCCACTACGAGCATCAATAGATCCAGAAATCTTCTAGGGACAACTTTCGTTAGCACATTTTGCTCTAACAACCTTCTTCTCATTCTTTATAAATTTGATCTCTCTACACTCAGCCACTGAGTACTTTATCAAAGCATCTTTAAATTGCCGACTACTATCAAATGCCATAGCCACAGTAAATCCAGGCACAACACAATTAGGATCATATCTTGGAAACCTACTCCTTCTCCTAGTAAAATCGTCATCTCCTTCTGCATCAGACCCTAAACTCTCATTTGCATCTGCTTCAAAGTACTCTGTCTCATAACCATCTTCGAGATCAACCGCATTATCCACATCCAATGGTTGGGATGGTGCCAATGTTTCGGATGGTTCCCTAAAATACGATCCTTTGTGGACCTCCCACGAAACTCCATCATGTTCTTCCTTGCTTCCAAAAGCTCCTCATCATCACAATCATCATCAATGAAAAGGCTTCCATCGCCAAGAAAGTCTGTCTCATCGTCATCGTCATTCATAATATCATCCTCTATGTCGGTATAGTCACCTTCATCATGAGCACTCTCACCAACCCCATGAGCGACCCCCTCACCCTGCACAACACCCTCACCCTCACCCTCACCCTCACCCTCACTCTCACTGGCACCCTCACCATCACCCTCACTTGTCTCATCGTCTACAAAATTTTCTCCATAAATCTCAATTACCCCTCGACACAAATAGCTAAATAATAGATTGACAACAGAACTCTCATCCCATATATATCTTAACCCATTTTCTAGCGACTTTCCAGTAAATCTAAAATAAAGCTTCTCAAATTTAGTATTTACCACTTTCTCAATATCTCTCGATGAAGCTTTCGTAGCTTGGTGAACTAATATCGACTTTTATTAAATCGTCCGGCCCCCAACATATTCAAGCGTCGGGCGACGGTAAAAATTTCCACCATGGAAAAGGCACACCCAAGCTGACTTGTCGCTCATATCAACCCTACATAGAAAACATAATGTATGTAAAAACATAGCCACATAATGAAAATTTTGACTTGAGCATAAGTTTTGAATTTTTAGCTCCAGTCATTTTCCATATTTTTCTAGTAGAGACACAATTACAGCAGGTCCATCATCATACACTGCTGTTCTGGATTGCCAGTTATGGTTTTGATCATCTCATGCTCCATACATAACTACATGCGATTAAAATTTGGTTACTGCAGTTTAGCTTTTTATGCTACCTCAATAATGGTATCCAAGTGTGGACGCAGTTTATGGTAGTCTTGATGTATACGAACCAGCACAAAGTCGCACCTGCATGATAAGCATCCTTAGCAACAAATCAAAGCAAGCCTTTAAACTTCACCATTAAGACATCAAGCATAAGTAAGCATGTCGATATATTTATGTGGAATCAAAGTGGTACTTACTCTTTATTGGAGGAAGAAGCAACACCAAGTCGCAGCGCCTGAAGCGGCGGGTTCAGCACTAAAGCACCAATGCTGGAAAACCCATTTAGAATAGTTAGTGGGCCTAAACTAATCATCGTATCACTACAGATTAAATATCATTATGAAACAATGGATTGATATGGTACAATTGACGAATATTTGATATGCCATGACCTTGATAAGATACTCAAACGACTCAAGCAGAAAATGCAATTGATTGACCATAAACCAGAGATGGAGAAATACAGCAGCATGTTCTTCCTTTGATATCTTCATGATAATGCTTTGAGATATTGACATAAATGTAGACAAACAAATTCTCCTAATACCTTTTATTATATATTCTCATTTAAAGAATCCAAAGGCCAAAACTTACTTTACAAACAAAGTTTGTTGGATAGGTGGAAGCAGGACCTCGAAAACATGGAAGAGTACTAAGGAAAATCAAGACGTTTGTTGCACAGGTGGAAGCAGGACCATTGAGGAAATAGTTTCCACGCATAAGTCTAGTCTTATGTCTATAAATCTCAATGGTTCTGCTCCAGGCAATCACACCCGGAGGTTTGGTACAGTTGAGAATTTAACTAATTTCTCGTAATTAGTGCTAGAGACTGTTGGAAAAATTGGGCGGCTTGGAGAATCACCGACTTCTAGATCTCTACTACATTCTATTACCGCTTGCAAGTCCAACAACCACGAAGAAAAGTGGTTGCAGCTCATCTAAAGGACTTGAATTTTTGCATGATATGGTTTGAAGCAAGTTGACGGCGAAAGAATTCAATTGGAAAGACTAACGCAAAAATATTCTTTTCCCAACCAACGACAACACGTGCCAAAAAAACTAACGCAAATTGCTAATATAAAATAAGACAAGCAGAACGCAATAAGTTTGGGACCACCGCAACATACCTTTTGACTATTTTTCGCTGTTGTCGTGTTTGCTCAACACTCGTCGACAACAAAACAGAACCGGGACCACAACTCCTCCTCGTGTTTGCTGTGATTTGCGATGGGCGAGTCGGGTCGTAGGGTTTGTGGCCGAATTGGGTCTTCACAATATGGGTGTCTATGATTGTGATGGATGAGCAAAAGTGTCGGGCAAAAGGTGCTCGATCAATGAACGTGACAACAAAAGAAAGATTTCGCATGAGGAATCTTGACAAAATCTGTGAGATTTTTGGACTCTTTCAGTTGGGCAAATTTGATTTCGGAGAGAATGGAGGGTTCTTCACGTCCGTGAGGAGTGAGTGTTTGAGAAAGCGTGGATTGAGGCCTCAACTGTGATTTGGGGCAAATTCGATTTCGGAGAGAACGAACGATTTTGGGAAGATCTCGTCGTCTAGGGTTTCTGACGGGCGATTTGGGGAAAGAAACGGAGAAGAAGAGGGGCGAAGACGGACGGACGATTACGACGACGTTTTCATTTTTTTTTCTTTTTTTTTTAAGCAAAACATCGTCGTTTTGCATGTCCGGCGTCCATGTCAGCGCCGGCAACGCCGGCTGGCGCTGATTGGGATTTCACGTCAGACTTTTCCGTTTGAAGGTTGCCGGAAGGACTGAACGGGCAAAAATAGAAACGGTTTAGGACTAAATTGGCAAAAAAAAAAAAAGGTTTAGGACTGAATTGGCAGATGGGCAATAGGTTTAGGACTTTTTAGGTGGACGTTTTCTTTATTTGGTAGCATGTTTATTAGTCACCTTCATTGGTCGAATTAATTAAAGTATAAAATTCTCATCAAATGAAAGCGGCTTGTGCAACGTGACTGAACCGGCAAAGATCTGATAACTGACAACATCATGGTGATGGAATACTCACGTCCAGATCTTAATTACTTGAATTAAGGCTGAATTTCTAATGTGAATATGAAAATCAAGTGAAAGTCCAAGTGGCTAGCGACATCATGACACTCTTGCATTGATGAGAACCTAACATGGCTTGCGAGCGTGGTTGCACATGACGATCGCAATCAATTGCTTTGTCTTTTTTTTGGGGTGGGATTTATATATAGATTGTACAGGTGGGTTCAATTTAATTTTTTGGCTTGAGAAAAGAAAAGTTAAAAAAGGAATAATTCAAATATAATGTGTTTGCACTTGTAATTTGTCATTCCAACTTCTCGTTCCTATTTCAGCATTTGATGCCCTCCTTAGAACGGAAATGAATATCCTTTTGAATGTCGATCCTTTCGATAGAAGTAATAATGGACACTTCTATTTTTGTACACGGCTACTTTTCACTTTCCCCTTATTTTTTTTTGGAAAATTATCCAAAAGTTAGCACGGTCAGAGAGGCATTGGTTTGCCCTACGATGGCTATCAGCAATTCAAGTTTGCGCAACAAAACACTTCCTACTAATTGGCAACATTATCCACCTTCCCAGCTATTATCTATATTATGTTATGACTCAAACTTATCATGTAAAGCTTCGTGCATCTAATGAAATATCGCATCACTATTTCGACAAAAAAAAAACTCTATAAATTCATTGCACTTATATCAATTCAGTCTTAAATCTTTCAATTTTGTCAATCAAATTTTAAACATTTTCATATTTTGCCAATTAAATCAATCTAGCTAATTTTAGTTGAAATTTATTGACTTGGATGCCGATCGTCTTACGTGATACATTGGTTTTAACTTAGATAATTTTTGATTTTTTTTCTTTTTTTCCCCTTTCTTCTTCCTTTTGTTAATGGTTGGGTGGACTGGCCTCACTTACCATAGGTAAGGCCTGGTCAGGAGAGGGGAGCCCTCGCCCAAGCGAGGGTGGCCTTACCAAATCTAGTGAGGGAGCCCTTGCCGAGGCTCACCCATGCCACCCATGCCTAGACCAGATTTGGCAAGGCCTACCCTTGGCGAGGCTACCCTCATCTAGGCAAGGGCTAGCCCTGCTATATCTGGCCACAATTGTTGGCTGATCATCGACCAAATGAAGGAGAAGGAAACAAATCAAAACACTAAAAAAAAATCAAAATATTATTGAAAATTGTCTATGCTAGAGCTGCCCGTCTTGCATGGCATTGCTGGCTTCTATGTAGTGATTTCCAACTAAAATTGACCGGATCGACTCAATTGGCAAAAAGTGAAATTGTTTATAAATTGGCAAAACCGAAGGGTTTATAACTGAATTACCAAAAACGTAATAAGTTTAGGACTTTTGGACAATTTCCCCATTACTTTATTTGGGTTTGTTTGGCATTTCATATTTATCAATTTTCTTTTCTCACATCGTTGCTTATCGGAACCTAAATATATATAATATCTATTAGACACAAGTCATGTTTTCCCCTATCCCCATCCGAGATTTAGTGCAATATGGACCCTTTAATATATTTTAGCTAGCTCACAACTCATCAACTAAAATTTTGGAGTGATAATGAGTCGATTGAATATGTTAATGAGCCTGGTCTTACGCATACTTTTAATGATTTCCCTAAGTAAAAGATATCTGATTCTTATATTAATCTCACTTAGGTCAAATCGAAAATAGTGACAGCGGGGGCAGTTCATCTTACAATCATATGATAACAAAAGTGCAAGGAACTTGGAAGATTCTTATTTTATTCTTTTGGGATAGAAAAGGTCATAGGTCTTACTTCTAGCTTCTATAGTAGTAGGGTTATCATCTTAAATAATCATAACACCAAAGATAAAGAGATGATCTCTCTATAATTCTCAATCTACGAACTATAAACCCAGTTATTTCATTTTTCATAATGGCGCCACACAGAAAACCATGTCAAATCTCTCTCAATCTCGCGCGCACGCACTCCATACATCAAAAGGATCACATACCTACGACCGATGACCAACGGACGGCAAACTTACTAAAAATCTGAACGGTTAATTAGCGGTCGGGACTGCGTCGTCCTTCAATTCTGCTTGGATGGCTGCAGCCAACTGGTCATATAGCCAGCGCCCCAAGCGCCCTCCATCTCTTCGCTCCACTTCTCTCCCACCGCCTCTTCGATCGTCTTCAGCAGCGCATCTCTCACCACCTGATTCATAAAGATCAATGAGTTTGCCAACAGTAACCTATGCTGCGATGATGATTTTAATGGAGGTCAAGCGAAAGCATATGTTACGGACGTCGAAGTGACGAGCGGTGACTCCAATCTTAAGGTGAACGGAGCCCAAGTGCTTCAGGGTTGAACCCGCAATGGCAACCGCGCTGAGCTCACGGAGTTGGATGACCGATTAACACGTCTGTTCAAGCACGACGAGACAGCATAAGTGATATCGTCAAGGAAAGGGAAGAAGGGATGGAGGCCGCGAGAGATTGATTGGCGAAAGGACGGTGCTGGAAAGAAGGGCTTGAGAGAATCACGACATGCGGGCGATGCGTTCCGAGAGAGGCTCACCAGCTTGAAGACCTTCATGGCATAAGCCTGGGCCTTGGAGTTGGGGCTGTTCTGGGGGATCTCGTCCGAATCTCTGAGGAAGGAGAACATTCTCTTGGCTTGTGGGAAAACCTCCGTTATCCTTTACATAAATCATATAATCATGCATGAGCAGACAAACCACTTGAAACTTAGAAAACATGAAGACACGAACGCAATCATACATAGCAAGATATCGATAGTTCTCTCTGTCTCTACACGAACTCACCGCAGGAACGGACGAATGCTGTGTTCAGGAACGTTCTGCTTCAGAATCTCCCACGACTCCTTCACCAGCACCTCTTGCTTCTCTGTCAACGCCATCTCTCTCTCTCTCTCTCTCTCTCTCTCTCTCGCTCGCTCGCTCGCTCGCTCTGCGAGTGCAAGCGCGAGTGAAGTGGCTTGTATATAAAGGCCGCCGCGTGCTGAGACGTCACGTCTTGCATCCGCGCGTTTGATGGTTTATGCCTGTTCTGACGAGCTATGTACTTGCCCAACAAGAAAGAGAGTTTTGACGCGACAAAGACCGGAGTACTTGCTCCGACGGCACATCTGCGTCGTCGGCGCTTTCAATGGTTTATGCCTGCTATGACGAGCCATATACTAGCTTGATTAGAAGAGAGCTTTGACGTGCCAAAAACCGGAGTGGTTGGCCATGCATAAACTATCCTTTGATTAGTCGGCGGTGTGAATTTTGACCTGGTCAAGATTTGGTCGGACTTACTTGCCAAGCAAGCTCGTATTGATATTCTTACACTGCTCAGGTGGCCTGTCCTTGTATCGAAACTCTCGGCCTCGAACGTTGCCCGAATCGAACTACTGATAATTGTTGAAAATCCGACGAGTCAATTAGCTGAACTTGATTCTAGAAAAAAATAAAAAAAAATAGCTGAACTTGATTGTAGTTTGATATAATCACTGCAAATGTAATATTTTTTTGTGTTGGGCCAAGACAACAGTTGTTAATAAAGTACATACTAAACATATTTATTGTGATGACTTGGTTTGACGAGAGCAGACAGTGATCGTTGAAGTCAAAAGACTTAGATAATACTGACAAACTTCTAGGGCAGCGAAGGAAACGAGAATGAACCGAATTATCCATCAAGTAGGGAGAGTGATTTTGGAATAAGTATGAGAAAGCCGGAATTAACTTGCAGAGGCGAAAGCAAGAATGGGCTTATCCCAACCCACAAACGACTTGAATTGCTCGACGCTGATCCATCTGCTTGTACCAGACAATTCGATTCAAAATTTCAAACGATCCGAATACCGCACCAGTCCATCGAACCATTCGACGTCGAAGCTCTTCTTTTGCGTATCTCGGTTTAGACTCTCGAGAGCACGATGCGTGACTATCGCCAATAGCTATTGAGATGTATGAGGCGAACTCATCGTCATGAGATGACTCAAGCCCACCCAAAACGGTGGATTGAGAATTCAAACTAGGTCGAGACACGAGTTTCCAATAAAATAATGTACACATATTTAAAATTTTTCTCCTTTAAATTTAGGGAGCGTTTTGAACCTAGGAGGGGCCACCAACCCCCTGAGGTCCACCCCACGCCCACACCCTTTCATTAATGCTGTCATTTATAATAAGATCATTTTATCGTATTCACGATCTGTCTCATTGATCTGGTCCATCGATCATCTGAATTCGATGATTATGAGATGTACAATAATTAAGCGCATGATTTTCTAATGTGCCTCTGTATTTTTTTTCTTAGGGGTTCTTTCCTTTTTGCCTCGGCTTTATTAGCACTTTCGGTAACAAGGCACCGGCACATGCCCTTCATGAGATTAATTGGGGAAATAATGCAATAAATTAAATATTATAGGTTTGTAAAATTTATTTTTTTATCAACATGGGCCTTCTGTTTTTTTTTTTTTTTTTTTTTTTTTGGACGGTGGGTGATCTCCACATCTCGTCCGCTTTTTTTGGAAGCCTTGTGGATCCCTCTCATCCCAAAAAGTGAACAAGATGGCGAAACAAGGAGCTTGGTGGAAGTGAGCCGCGAAATTCTCGAATAATCCCCGGTGCACTTATGGGCTGAATACATCTTGACTATTGATTCATATGAAATTCACTCGACATCTACATGATTCAATAGTTACGATTGACTGGACTTGTTGGCACCTAATTAATACAAGCATTCCTTGATTTTTGGTACTCAGATGTTAAAGTTAATAATAAATACATATTATGGTCTATAAATTTGATCGTATGTTAGATATGGGCTTTGAGCCTCGAATTCGGAAGATTGTGGAACAGTTGGACATGCCAATATTTGGAGCGACAGACAATGCTATTCAGGGCTACATTTTCAGATGACATGCAGGTTTGTAAATGGTCTCTGATAAGCTACCAACATCTACGGGGGAGCTTAGTGATTAATTAATCCTAAGTATGTGAAAACTGGATTTTATGACTGATATTTCTCCTCGCATCGCAGAGGCTGGCATCCGATTTTCTCTCGGATTATATATTTCTTGCATTTGGAAGGGTAGGCTCCAGCGTAGATCTAATTGCTCAAAAGGTTGAATTTGTTGATGATAGGGATAAGAGAAGCTATCTTGTGGATCCTCTTCATTCCCTAGCAAAAAATGGTTGTATTGGCAGCAAGATACTAGAGTTACTGAATTCAATTGCCACACGTTCATTTATTGCAATGTCGCGATATACTTAAATTACATATTAACTCATCATTTCATAAGAAAAAAATATTCTGTTTGAGGTGTATAATAATATTCTCCAAGTACATTAATACTCTCCCGCTTTCCACCAAACAATTTGAGGAAGAACTAAATAAGTTGACAAACGAGTAAATTACCCAGAAATATCACCCATATGATCACAGAAATGCCAACTTTTTTATATGTTGCGTTGGCTTTATTGTAGGTTTCACTATCAGTTTAAGTATTGCGTATGTGGCTGCTGCTATGATGGGGACCCACGTCATCAGGATCTGGTCTAGTGAATACGGCTCCATCATGGATTTGATTGCACAAAAGGTTGAATTTGTTGTTGATAGGGATAAGAGAAGCTATCTTGTGGATCTTCTTCATTCCCCAGCAAAAAATGATCACATTGGCAGCAAGGTACTAGAATTACTGAATTCAGTGGGCACATGTTCATTTATTGTAACTTTGTTGTATACTTAAATTACATACCGATTTACTAATGAATAATGAAGTGCTATGATTCTTAAATATTATTTATTAATTTATTCAAAAATGATTTCACGAGATCGTGCATCTTTTGCTTTGCACTAATTATAATGACAAAAAAGTGCAGCTGGTTTGGTCCCGCCAATTCTTGAAATAAACAACTCACGCACACTCTCTTTCCAAAAGAGATCAATACAACAAGGGCTTCACTTAGATATATTGGATTTATTACTAAAATATCGATATCGATGGCCAATGACCCAATGAAATGAAAAAATCGGTGACATTTTTCATATAATCTCCTCTTTTATAGATAAATTCTTAAAAAAAAAAACAAATAGAGTTCGTTTTTTTATATCACTTCACGCTTTTTCTATTTATTCTTTATTTCTTTTTCTTTTTTTATTTCTTTATTCTATATATCTAATATTTAATATATTTATCTATCTATTTATATATTTCGATGTATTAAATTATTTTTTATTTAATTCCCATAAATAAAATCAATATTGAGTCCTGGATTGATATTGACGCCAACGGTAATAAAAATACTAAGACGGGTTAATAATGATGAAATAATTAATAAAATGGATCAAAAAGGTCTTTTATATAGGTACTTTCACCTTCTTGCTTGCCAAACAACAATTAATATACACCTTACCCCCTTCTAAGATTTTCACCAGTTCAAATTGCTCCTAAGAAGCTTCACATGCAAAAATGGCAACCTTTTTAGGGGTGTTAGAGTTTAGCTTCCAAATAGCCATGGAAATGAATTATCGGCTGAGTAAGTGAATGCCTCATAACAGGATTTAACAGAAAAATTCCTTTTTTTATCTTTATTGATACAGATGATTGTTCGGGCATCTCCTTGACCGAAGGAGTACTGAAGAAGCTTTCATTTTCTCTTAACGTTAGTGCGAAAAGAGTAAAGGTATTCCCCTATCCTTCTCTAGAGATTCATTGTCCCCGATTGACCATTGACAGATCAAACTATCACCTCTTTTTGATGAGATTTTCTTATACATCAAACTTGTTTAGGTAATTCGACTAAGATCTTAGCGAATGAAGCATCTGAGTAGCCAAAGAAATGAAAAGAAGATGAAGCGGAGTTCATTGTAAAGGAAAGGAGGACTGGGATATTCTAGATTTACAACTTCTCTCAAATATCAAACAAGACAAAGAAACAAATGTAAAATTATTCACAGATCTTTACGATATGTTTGCTATGGTAACTGGGTTCATGAATTACAATCAATAAATAGTATGAGCTGCAAAGTACATTGCTCAAGGGTTCATGATTACCTTATCTCACACAAATCATTTACCTGTGAGTATTCAATATCCTTATGAAATGGTAAATCAATATGTTTGAGGAGTACAATAAGATTATCCCGCTTTAAGTGAAACAATTTGAGGAAGAATTGAATAAATTGACAAATGAGCAAAATACCCATAAATATCTTCCACATGATGATGGAGTCGACTTTGTTATATGTTTCAACACTAGTATAGGTATTGCGTACATGGCCACCGCGAGGATGATGACAACCCACGTTATCAGGACCACCAGTTTACCTTTAAGCCAACGAAAAAAGAAAACTGGCGATCCTGACCACATGGGTTGCCTTCATTCTAGTGATGGTCGCATACTCAATACCTAACTAGTATAAAATCCCTACAGGAAAGCCAATGCAACATATAACAAAGTCAGCTCTATGATTATATGGGTGATAGTTATGGGTATTTTGCTCGTCGGCTAACTTATTCAATTCCTCCTCAAATTGTTTTGTTAAAAGTGGGAGAATATTATTATACTCCTCAAACATAATGTTTTTTTCTTATGAAATGGTAAATTGGTATGTAATTTAAGTACACAACAACGTTGCAATATTTGAACATGTGCCTACTGAATTCAGTAATTCTAGTACCTTGCTTTTTTTTGCTAGGGAACGAAGAAGATCCACAAGATAGCTTCTCTTATCCTAATCATCAACAAATTCAACCTTTTGAGCAATCAGATCCATGCTGGAGCCTACCCTTCCAAACGCAAGAAATATATAATCCAAGAGAAAATCGGACACCAGCTATGCGAAAAGAGAAACATCAGCCATAAAATCCAGTTTTCACATACTTTAGAATTAATTTATCAATAAGCTCCCCCTCCCTCCCGAACCCCCCCCAAAAAAAAAAAAAAAAAAAAGATGTCGTCAGCTTATCGGAGATCATTTACAAACCTGTATATCATCTGAAAAAGTAGTGCTGAATAGCATTGTCTACCTTGCTCCATAAGGTGGCATGTCCAACTGTTCCATAATCTTCGGAATTTGGGGCTCGAAGTCCATATCTAACTACGGACGAAGATATCGTCAAACATTAGATTTGTTTTCCATGTAGTCATAGTCAATGCTTGCCTCATCAAGTAATGAATTTGAATCTTTCTAGTCATCCCTTTAGAAGGAGTTGTTACTATTACAAATTCAGTTATGGAAATGGAACTGGAACATTCTGACGTCCAAAATGAGAGTGAAGCAGAACCTCGTCTTTGGAGTTAAGCAATGTATTTTCATCTGCAAAAGGAAGAAAATAAGGGCAGATGAGCGGCTGCATTAATAAGCTCCTAACCACCAGGTCTGATTTCTTGTTGATTACTTGATGACTGAGTAGCTATAAGTCTATGAATAAACACCAAATGGATGAACTTGCATATATCTCAAGAATAGGGTAATGGTTTATAGGTGCCAGTTTGGTGACTGAAAATTTTAAAACATGCATTTTATTCCCTTGAAGAATACTTTATCCTTCTTCTAGTTTTTTAAGTTCTCCGCACAGGTCTTCAGAAAATTAAAAGAACGACTGAGGAGGAGAAGGTTGCCTTTCTGAAATAACACTTGTGAAAAGTGAACACTCCAGAATGGCCATTACAGTCAGAAAAAAAGGCTGATCATTGGCTACTGAACCACTTCAAACGAATAAGAATAGTCCGGGTTTGTTTAAAATTTAACAAATATTAGAAGTGCTTTTTTGCTTTCCCTCCAAAATTTAAAATATTACTCGAAAATAAAAAATTGTGAAAAAGTTATATGCAGATCTATGTGTCCACATTTATATTATATGAATTTTTTTTTTTACGACTAAAAAAATCAAAGTACATAGACCCCAAAATGAATTAAAAGCCAATCAAGACACGTCCTCAGCCATTAGGTTGAAGAAAGCTCGACCAGTATCAAATGAAGCAAACAGGGTATAGAAAATGTAACATAATGTTTTTACATGGTTCCGCAACAGCCTACATCCAATGGCGAGGTGTAACAAAAAGTCCTCCATAACATAAAAGTCAGAGTGCAAGAAAACTAGATTATAATTCAAAAACTCTAGTCCCCACGCGATTATCATGCTTCCATTCCGTGGCTTAGGTTAGTACACTCATGCTGACCTAATAATTGAACTTAAGAATGGCATAGTACAGGATCCGAGATTACATATTCGAACAAGTCAGATTCTAGACATTGTGATTCTCGATCCCCTATCAAGTAAGCATGAATAAAGAGCAGGGGGAAAAAGGTTCTTTTGATAAAAGCAAAAGCTTGACCCTTTTGTCTAAAAACTCCGACACGAATGCTTTCTTGACTACAATGTGACTTGAAAACTTGAAGGATATTGAACTGGGCTAGTGCCAAATTGATTCAATCCTTGAAACCTTGAAGCAAGAGTAGCCAGACTATACTATGAAAGTTGGTGTTTGCTGACAGAAGCAGCTCGGCAATCAAAAGGAAAGTTTATCCGTTTGTGGAACTTACTTGTAAAATTGTTCCTTGTTTGCGTTTCTTCAACTGTAACGAAACAGGAGCATAAGCTTTTGAGCTAATATAGTATGCCAGATTGACTGACGCCTCCCCAGGGACACCGGATATAGATGATCCCTAAAAGAAGAATGCCATGAAAACTTGAACACGTTAGTTTTCACTAATGGAAACCTTATGTTTGATAAAACTCTCTTAATTGAGAGAAACCCCACACCATTGTGACAACAAAATTAACAGGCATATTTCTACATCTTTTGGGCCATCATACTTCGATGTCCAGATTGATTTCAATATGGTCTCTGACCATTGACAAGTTCCATTCCAGACTGGCAGTAATTCCAACCTTCTTATGATTTTTCCTATATCCTTTGGGATGATAGACAACGAAAGTTTGTCCCATCTTTTTGGTTCCTGCATATGTTAAGTTGATTAGTGAAACAAAGAAGAAAGAAACATAAAAACAAACTTAATCTTTTGGTGGGAGTCGCCAACCAAAATAGGCGTAGGTAAAAGAAGGTCCCTTGTACGTCAGCTCAATGGACACATTTATTCAAATAATTCAGTTAGCTAGACTGTACCAATGGCTGCAACACTTCTGGCACACGCTTTCGCTAGTTCATTTCAATGCCAACGCTGGACATCAACGTTCAGGATTCAGCATATAGAATTAGTATTAAGCAAAAACTATATTCTTGAGCTAATCAATAAAGTGACAACTGTTGATAAACATCCTAAGGCTTCTAGGAATGCCGGAGATAAAGAGCTGTTCTCATAAGTCCACACTTACAGGAATGTTGTTGCATCATGACCTGAAGCTTCCTAGGGACCATATCCATGTCACAGAGAGAGAGAGAGAGAGAGAGAGAGAGTGGTTGACCATGAATTTTCCTCAGTGTCTTTAATGGGCAAGTAACAATTTGAGACAGCGAAAGGCGCTTGAGTTCAGAATTTAGGTTCACTGGACAACTCATTTGGTGTCCTCCAGTTCCCAAATTAAGATTTCTAGACTTACAAAGCGCTCTCTATTTAGTCACCAGGTCACCCAAAATAAATTTACTTAAATGAGAAGTCATTATGCGACTCTCGAGTCTCAAAATATGCTTTCCTTTACCAAAGAGCATACCATTAAATCTCCCCATGCAATACTATTACAAAATGTGACCAATGATGTCAATGCATATTATGTTCAAAGAATGGCGCAAATGGTACAAATTTTCTGCAGCAGTGCAAGAAAAATATAAAAGAATGTTGCAAGACACTTTTTTAGGACTTCTGCCAAAGATTACGGTGCAGTTGAAGCAAGCATTGACAAGATAGTCTAGTCGCATTCGCAAAACTAGGGAAAATGAGCAACGATCTGGCAATACTTTGTGATCTAATTATACGAGCATAGTCCCTCATCTCAAGCACACAACAAGCGCCAAGCAGTGAAGCAAGCCAATTACGCCAAATTACTTCCCTCCAGCATCAAGCCCCCCGCGATTGAATCGTTAGGAGCTGTTCGATTGCTTCATCACATGACACCAAAGCGGTGTAACTGCTCCGTCCTCCTCCTGCTGCAAAGAACTCGACCACGTTTGGCAGATAAATTTTTCAACCGAACATAAAAAGAGCCCTGATCAACAAATTAAGCACGGCAAGTACGTGTATCGGGGCGATAACACAGCCCTGTCCATGAAACTTCTGAAAAAGAAGAAGAAGGAACAACTAATTCTGATTGAATCAGCCAGCATTTTTCGTCTCATCAGCCCGTGAGAAGAGAGACAACGAGCAAAGAATTTTTAGACAACGACGCGCACGAAAATACCGTTTCCATCTGACGACGAGCACTCGCACATGCATGTCTACGCACAACGAATTTACTTACGAAGTTCGCGAGCCTAGAACGCCGGCGAGAGAGAGCAACGAGCAGGGAAACCAATTTCATCAATGGAACGGCAGATGCGAGTATGGAAAACTTGGAGACGTCAATAAGCGTATTTAGAGAGAGAGAGAGAGAGAGAGAGAGAGGAGCAATTTGCAGTCGCACTTGCGGTTGCAGAAATGATGAGAAGGCGACGGGAGAGAGAGGAAGCACGTTTTAGCGGTTACCGTCGCCAGAGGAATTTCTTCATGGGATCGGCTTATTTTAAAAGTCTTTTTCTTCGATAGCCCTCTTACTTCGCGGTATTTACTTTTGGGTACCCTTGAGTTCACTTATTTACCTTTTCTGCTCCTGTCCTTTCAACTTCCCTTAAAAGTTCTTCTTTCAAGCTAAGGTACAAGTAGGAGCTATCTTGCATCGACACGAACACGCAACACGCGACACAACACGACACGACTCTATACGATGACACGTCATTTCTAAAAAAATAGAAAATTCCGACACATTCCGACACGTTATATATTATTTAAATGCATAAATAACTAAATAATAATAATAATAATAATAATAATAATAATAATAATAGCATAAAATTAATTTATACTAAAAACATCAATCCTACACTTGTTAATATCATTCATTGTTTTAATTTAATAAATTCAACTACATTTCATTGTAATAATTCATAAAACTTGAAGGAAAAAATAAATAATCCACGTTCCAATATTAAATTTAAAATTTGACATTAAGAAAAAAATAACCCCATGCGTGTATTGGAAATTTGTATTGTTAATATCATTCTTTTTTTTTCATATATTTATATTTAGATCTCAGAAATATTGGAAATTTGTAAAAATAACCTCGTGCATGTCGGAGTCACATGTCAGAATTTCTAACTCGCGTGTCGAAGTGTGTCGGAGGCAGTTGATTTTTCGACACGCATTGACTGTATGTCGGAACGTGTCGGAGTGTGTCTGACATATATCGGAGTGTCAGACACGACACGAAAGGTCTCGGAGAGTGTTCGTGCAACTTAGAGTAGGAGACCCTCTCCTTTTCTCTTTCTTCATTTCTTTCTGAATTTCATTGAATCAAGACATTATTTTAAAAGAAAAGAGGGAAGGGAAAATAAATATCTTCCCATATGTTGTGAGAATCAATCTCATGCTTAATAAGTTATTAAGTTATTTAATTTTTCAATTTCAGTGAGAAGATATAGATAAACTCATCTCTCAATTTTTCCCCCTTTTTTTAAGAGACAACTAAATGCATTTTAAAAAGTCATCTTCGAGATAATCTATGGAAAAGAGAGATAGGTCTGGAGAGACAAGTAAATATATTGAAAGGGTTGTTATTTGAACTCTATTAAATTTGGTAATGCCTCAATTGCATTCAAAATTAAAGACCAAGCTAGAGCCCTACTCCATAACCATCTATAATATATGAAGTGCGCATGGACTGACTTTCAAAACTTAGCCTCTATAGGAAGAAGAGGAAATTCCAAAGATGGTTATCGTCGTTAATAGTTTACGAGATGGACAATATCAAAATTACATAATAGAAGAAGCGATCTTTGTGTCCAATGGTGCAAAGTGTTGATCGCAAAATTCGATGAAAAAGCAAATTTTACATGATTATTCTCTTCAAGATAAAGTTACTCATGGTCAAAGATATTCATCTCCACTCTCACATTGTAATATTTTCTCTAATCCTCCATACAAAAACAACCCAGATGGTGTCCTCCGGAAAAAAATCTTGAATTCAGGGCTCTAAACCAAAAAAGTCAATTTTGTGGGGCTGTAGTCGATAAAAGACCTGAAAAAACCTCAAGGAAATTGATCGAAAACATCGACAAAAGAGGGGGCGAAACATCGTAGCGAAACTCCCCCGGAAGTTTCTGTTTGGGCATTGGCGTTTCGTTGTCGGATGAGGTCAGAGCTCGAAAGCATTTTGAATTTAGGCCCTTGCAATTTCTCAGACGTGGCAGCTGCTGATTGGCTGGATCGATGGCAACTGGGCTTCGCGGCGTGAACTGGGGGATTAATTAGCGAACCGGAAGAGGTTGCGTACGAGGAGGAGAACGAGGTGCACGATCGTGGGCATGTGGTCCTTGCACTTAATTTATAACGACGAGAATTAGTGATGTCAGAAGATGGAGTAGTTATAACGGTAATTAGCCTTGGATCTTGAAGGCCACAAGTGCAAGAATGTGCCTCCAAAAGATTTCTTGATATTTTTTTTTTTTTTTTGGGTTATTTATTGGCTAGATTCCTAAGTCAAGTTTGGCATTTTATGAAGACCCTTCATTGAAGATGCTCAACGCAAGCCGAACAATTGTTTTTTTTTTTTTTTTTGTCAGTCCTACTCTATACCTACTCTACACTCACTCTCAGACTTTTGCCCTGCCTCTTGTAGGGCGTGGGAGTCGAAACCCACTCCTGAAACTTGCGCGTCCCCATCCCATCCCTCTCTGAGAAGGTGGGGGTTTGAAAAATCTTAAATATTGTGCGATCACCAATTTGTTACTAAACTTTTAAAATTTTGACCAATTTGATTTTAATTCCTTTAATAATTTACTAGTTTAGCCATTCCAGTCAATTTTGATAAAAAAAATCGATAATGTAGATGCCAATCATTTTATGTAATGTAATCGTTACTAATCTAGACAATTTTTGTAATTTAAAAATCTAATTTTTTTAATAAATCTTTTTTTTAATTGTTCTTCATTTTTAAAGAGTCATTAGGGGCTGCTGGCCATAGGCAGAGCGGTAACGGCCTTTGCCTTTGTGCGAGGCAAGGGCTATTATGGCTAAGGGTGAGCATTGGAAGCAAATTGAACTAGGAATTGGACCAAACCAGCTAGTCCTAGGCAATTTCCGATTTCGAATATGTGGAATCAATAAAAATCGGTCTAGTCCCTAGTTTGGGTGTAGAACAAACCGCTAGAATCGGACCAATATTTTTTTTTTTTTTATAATTCTTGTTATTACGTAACACTGAGAGTTGTATGTGTAATTTCACACCCTTCTCAAAATCCATAATCGCCTATGCTTTCTCAAGTCTCACACTCAATCCCTCTTTGTCTTGCTCTATCAAGCCCATTCGTAGCCCCTCTCGCTCAATGCTCGACTTCTCTTTCTGTTCCTTCGCTCAACTCCTCCTCGCTCGCCTCTCGTTCAACGCCGTTCCACGTCTTGAATCTCGCCGCACAACAGAAACAGGATGGCGGTGCGAAAGAAGCATTTGAGGATCCTTGGAGTCCATGTTTCAATGCCAAAATGCCATAGCGTTCACACTCTCATTGCTTTTCTTATTCTTACTTTCTATATAGAGTTAATGAAGAAGACCCAAAGATGAGGCTGTGTTGCCTCTCTCCCAACTCTCTGAGCCGAAGTCTTGCTTTAGATAGAGTACAGTTGGATCTTGGCCACATCTAGGAATTGGATTGAGCCTGTCGATTCGATCTGGTCGGATTCCAAAATTAGGGATATGTTTGGTAATTGATCAAACAACGTCTAATTCTATTATTTTATTTCCCAGAATTAAAAGAAAAAAGAAATTCATTTGATAACCTTTTTTGTTCTTGGGAATAAATTTAAAACAGAATTAAAAAATTAAAAAAACAATTACTTCTTTGTTTCCGAGAATAACTTCAAAACCAATACCACTTTCTTTTTTCTCTTTTCTTTTCTTCTTCTTATTCCTTTCGCTAGTCGCCAGTGGCCTAGCCCTCGCCGCCGATGGCTAGTCATCGGCAAAATGAAATAGAAAGAAACAAATATAAAAATAAAAAAAATATTATTAAAAATTGTCCACGTTAGAGCTTTCGCTGCTTGTCTTACATAGCACTGCCAACGTCTATGTAGTGATTTATAGCTAAAATTAATCGGATGGACTCAATTGGCAAAAAGTAAAATAATTTAGGACTTGATTGATAAAATTGAAATGTTAAAGACTGAATTAGCAAAAGTGCAATAATTTTAAAATTTTTGGACAATTTTCCCATTACTTTGTTTGGGCTTGTTTGGCAATTCATATCTATCCATTTTCTATTTTCACATCGTTACTTATTGGAACCTAAACATATCTCAATCAGAAACGAGTCGTGCTCTCCTCTATCTCCATTGGAGATTTAGTGCAGTGTGGAGCCTTTAATTTATTTTAGTTCGCTTACATCTGATCGACTTAAATTTTGAAGTGATGATAAGTCTACTTGAATATATCAATGAGCTTGGTCTTAAACTTTCTTTTAATGATCTTCCTAAATGGAAGATATCTGATTTTTGCTGACCACTCCAGTGAAGGTAATATACAATAATCTCCAGTAGGTCAAATCGAAAATAATCACAATCAGGGTAGTTTGTCGTACAATCATATCATAAAAAAAGCACAAGGAACTTGAGGATTCTTATTTTGTTCTAGAAAATGGCACAGGTCTTACTTCTAGCTTTCATAGTAGTAGGTTCCATTTGACTTTTCATTTTTCATCTTAAATAATCATAACACCAAAGATGAAAAGAGATGATCTCACTATAATTTTCAATCCACTGCAAATCCAGTTATTTCATATTTCACAAGGGGGTCACACAGAAAACCATATCAAATCTCTCTCTCTCTCTCTCTCTCTCTCTCTCTCTCTCTCATGCGCACTCCACACCTTGAAAGGATCACATATGCTTACGATAAACGACCGGCCGTGAACTTAATAAAAAACCTAACGGTTAATTAGCGGTCGGAATAGCGGTCGGAACTGCGTCATCCTTCATTTCTGCCTGGATGGCTGCAGCCAACTGGTCATAGCCTGTGCTCCATGCACCCTCCATCTCTTCGCTCCACTTCTCTCCCACCGCCTCTTCGATCGTTCTCAGCAGCGCGTCTCTCACCACCTGGTTCATAAAGATCGATGAGTTCGCCGACAGTAATCTACCGCTATGACGACGATGATTTTAACGGAGGTTGAGCCAAAGCATGTGTTACATACGTCGAACTGGCGATCGGTGACTCCAATCTTCAGGTGAACGGAGCCCAAGTGCTTCATGGTCGAACCTGCGATCGTGACCCCGCCGCATTCCCGGAGTTGAATAACTGATTCGCACGTCTGTTGCAGCGCAACGACGAGACGGCGTAAGCAGAAATCACAGAGGAAAGGGAAGAAGGAACGGAGGCCAGGAGACATCGATGAGTGAAAGGACGGCACCGGAAAACAAGGGTTTCGAGAGAGGCTCACCAGCTTGAAGACCTTCGCGGCATGAGCTTGGAGCTTGGGGTTGTTCTGGGGGATCTCGTCCGAATCTCTGAGGAATGAGAACATGTTCTTGGCTTGCGGGGCAACTTCAATTATCCTTTTACACGAATCATATATATTCATGCATGAACAGACAAAACCCCATTTAAAACACAATCACAAACAGCAAGAAAATCTCTCTCTCTCTCTCTCTCTCTCTCTCTCTCTCTCTGAACTCACCGCAGGAAGAGACGGATGCTGTATTCAGGTATGTTCTGCTTCAGGATCTCCCATGACTCCTTCACCAGCACTTCTTGCTTCTCTGTCAACGCCATCTCTCTCTCTCTCTCTCTCTCTCTCTCTCTCTCTGTGGCTCGCTCTGTGAATCTGAGTGCGAGCGAAGCAGCTCGTATATAAAGGCCGCCACGTGCCGAGGCGTCACGTCTTGCTTCCGTGCTTTCGACGGTTTATCCCCGTTCCAACGAGCTATGTACTTGCTCAACAAGGAAGAAAGTTTCGATCCGTCAGTCAGACGAGACTACGCGCTCAGACGTAAGCGTCGTCGGCACGTTCGATGGTTTATGCCCGCTATGACCAGTCATATACTTGCCCAACAAGAAGAGAGCTTTGAAGTGTATAAACCATCCTTTGATTAGTCGGCACTGTGAATTTTGACATGGTCAAGATTTGATCGGACTTGTATGCCGAGCAAGCTCGTATTGATATTTTTACACCGCTCAGGTAGCCCGTCCTTGTTGCGAGTCTCCCCGACCTCCAACGTTGCGCAAATCGAACTCTTGATAGTTATTAAATATCCTACGAGCCAATTAGCTAAACTTGATTATAGCTTGATATAATCACTGTAAATATAATATATTTTTTTCCTTTGGGCATCGCTTAACTTGATTAATCAAGCGTAGACCAAGATATTATTTGTGAATTAAGTACACGCTGAACATATTTATTGTAATGACCAATTCCGATAAGGATGAGAAGTGATCACTTGAGCTTGAGAGCCTGGACAAGGAGTGGTTCCTAGTAAACATTTATGATGGCGAAGGGAGTAGGAATGAACTAAACTATACAATAGGGAAAGAACGATTCTGAAATATATATGTGATAACTGGATTTAACTCATAAAAGTGCACTTTGACGTAACAGAAATTTGTGTTGTCACCCTGGATGGGTGACATCCTGGAAAGGTGCCTGCCTATATGCCAAATGAGAAAACTGTGAATTTAGGATAATTTCTCGAGTGGATTGATTTAGAGATGTTAGATTTATACGATTAGACAACTTTCTTAGCCTTTACTTATGAAGACAACTTACATTAAAAGTGATCATCATCCAAGCATCGACCGCCCGTCGGATGATGCATTTAGGCCTAATGAATTTTATAAAATGGCTAGGTCTAAGTGAGAAATTCTTCATACATCATGGCCCCGATTAGCTTTCTCTTTTAGAGGATTTAGATCTTTTTTTTTGGATAATGACACAAATAATTACTGAACTTTGATTTAATGTGGAATGTGATGCCCAAACTTTCAATTTATTCAATATGATTCTGAATTAGGACAACATTGAATATTTCCATATAATCTAAGGACTAGTCTGAACATGTATCAAAAGTTCAGAGATCTCATACATTAAGCTAAAATTCAGGAACTACATTGTCCGTTGAGCCAAAATTTAAGAATTATTTGTGTCATTTTTTTTCTTTTTTTTGTATTAAGGATAAAGCAAGAATGGGCAAGGATTTTCGGATGGGCTTGGCCCGACCCATCTAGCCATGTATTGCAGACTCATGGGTTCTCCCCTTGATCCACGATGGCATCCCTTTCGCTCCTCCCGATCCCTTTGCATACAAACGGCTCGAATTGCTCGGCGCGGCTTTTCCATCTACTCGCACCGGGTGGTTCAATTCGAACGATCCAAACACCGCACCAGTCCGTTGAACCATTTGCCGTCGAAGCTCTTCTTTTATGTCCCTCGGTTTAGATTCTCGAGAGCATAATGCATCATCCTCACCAAAGATAAATTAGTTAGCGAGATGTATGAGGCGACCACGTCATCCTCACAAGATGACTCAAGCACATCCACAATGACGTACTGAGAATTTGAACTCAGGAGGCGAGACATGAGTTTCCAATAAAATAACATATACATATCTAAATTTTTCTTTTTTAAATTGAGGGATACACTTTCATTAACCTCGTTATTTACAATAAATCATATTATCATATCCACGATTTGTCTCATTGATCCGCTTCATGAATTGTCCGAATTACACATTTAATAAATTCGGTCCCACTCGATGGTTGTGAGATGTACAATAATTAGGTGCATGATTTTCTAACGTGCCTCTGTATTTTTTATTTTTTTTTAATGGTGTCCTTTTGCCTCGGCTTTATTAGCGCTTTCGGTAACAAGCAGCGGGATATGCCCTACATGAAATCAACTAGGGAAATAATTCGATAAATTAAATATTATAGGTGTGTAAAGTTTCACTTTTCTTTATATTTTATTTATGAACATGGGCTATCATTATCTGCTGTTTTTTTGGGGACGGTCGGTGATCCCACATTTTGTCTGCGTTTTCTTAGAAGCCTTGTGGGTCCCTCTCAGCCCAAAAAGCGAACAAAGTGGCGAAAGAAGGAGCGGTGGCGGGAGCCAGCCATAGGGCCTAATACATCTCTAACTCTAACTGTTGATTTATATGAATTTCACATGAGATTTATATGATTCAATAATTATGATTGAATAGGATCATGGACATCCAATTGATGTGAGCATTGCTTAATTTTCGACACTCAGATGCCGAATTTAATAGTAAATACATCTTATGATATATGGATTTCGCAAAAATATGTGTATTTTTTCACGTCCTTAATTAGGGTGTTACCTATTTTGCACCGAATTTGAATAGAGATGACAAAATTTATGGATGACTCATCCAGAGGCTGGTCCGATCATCACCTCATTGCTTCAGGAATAATGTGATATTAGCAAACTTTCTTAGTAAATATCGGCAATTAACTAGGGCAAAATTAACAAAAAAAAAAAAAATTTCTCCATGTATGTAGAATTCACTCGGTAATTTTGAGTAGAACATTTCACGTGCGTCATCAGCACAACAAAAGAATATTTCTATGTTCACCCAAAAAATTAGAATTTCCAACGATGAAAAAACAAAAGAGAGAGAGAGAGAGAGAGAGGAGAAGAAGAAGGGAGAACAGTTATCGAAGCGCTTCGTCGTCCGAACGCCGTCCGTCTCGACCGGGACCGGCGCCGCGCGCCTCATCTGCAGAAGAAACGCCTCCGCTTGGCCGCCTCCTCACAGCTCCTGAAGAACCCCTTGTTGGAAATTGGTGATCCATTTTCTCTACAATAATCAAGAAACTACTAGCTTAATAGAAAAGTAACAAGTCGGCAAGTCTAACGTGCATGGGAAACACGTGAAGAAGCCACGAACTATCAAGAAAAGAAGGGCACACATTATAAAAATATTATAATAGTTGCCGGAGTCTTCAAGAGAGGAAGCAAGCTTCAACTTGCATGCTTGATCGTGAAGGAAAAGTGCAGCCCACAATTGTTGACTCTTAACCATGAAGAAAGAAAGATCAAGAGTACGTGGGCAGCAAGAATAGAAAAATGGAGAAAATGGGAGAAGCCACCCGAAGATCTGAAGAAGCCGCAACGGACAGAAGCTAAGGAACGCAAGCTGAAATTTTATATTATTTTATGTACACTTAGTCGGTAGATTATGGCGGTGATCCACGCCTATAAATAAGACTTGTACGTGATCATTTGGGAATTGTGAGAGGGGAAACCCTCCACCGTGTGTGAGCGTGTGTGAGAGGGGAAATCCTCCACCGTGGGTGAGAGGTCCTCCACCATGTCACCATGAGAGGTCTTAGATCTCCACTCTATGTCCATCAAACTATGTTGTCTAACTAATGAAACTATTATCCCCATATCTCATGTCCAATATCCTTCAATTATTCTATCTTTGTCCCTTGTCCATCCTCTACAAATTATACCATACACTTGCACACATCACAAACCAAAAACTATAACCAACTACAACCATGCTTCCGCATACACACATCCCAAAACTAAATTTTTTAACATGGTATCAGAGCTATATTTTTTAACATGGTATCAGAGCCAGATGCACCCAGATTCGTAACTGAGCCAGGTGTAAGAGATCGTGAAGCCAAAGCTAGGCATATTCGGATGGAGCTATGGGCGTTTGTCCTCACCATCCTCAACTAAGAAGGCCAGAGCCCGAGCGAGAGCCAAGAGAGCCAGAGCCGGAGCCAGAGCCAAAATCAAAGCCGGAGCCAGAGCCAGAGCCTACAAGAGCCAGAGCCAGAGCCCGAGCTAACTACTATAACTAAGAGTATTTTGATGGCCCGAGACATATGGGACATCATTGAAGAAAAAACATGCACATTCAAAGGCAAGTGCAAGTGTTTCAACAAGAGAATGCAAGGGATCGTGGAATGAAGACGACATAAAAGGCATGAGACAAATCACAAATTTTCAGGTATGTTCGAGGCTTTATAACACAATGTTCAGATTATCCCGAAAATGGATCAAGGGGGAGTGTTGGAAATTGGTGATCCATTTTCTCTACAATAATCAAGAAACTACTAGCTTAATAGAAAAGTAACAAGTCGGCAAGTCTAACGTGCATGGGAAACACGTGAAGAAGCCACGAACTATCAAGAAAAGAGGGGCACACATTATAAAAATATTATAATAGTTGCCGGAGTCTTCAAGAGAGGAAGCAAGCTTCAACTTGCATGCTTGATCGTGAAGGAAAAGTGCAGCCCACAATTGTTGACTCTTAACCATGAAGAAAGAAAGATCAAGAGTACGTGGGCAGCAAGAATAGAAAAATGGAGAAAATGGGAGAAGCCACCGAAGATCTGAAGAAGCCGCAACGGACGAAGCTAAGGAACGCAAGCTGAAATTTTATATTATTTTATGTACACTTAGTCGGTAGATTATGGCGGTGATCCACGCCTATAAATAAGACTTGTACGTGATCATTTGGGAATTGTGAGAGGGGAAACCCTCCACCGTGTGTGAGCGTGTGTGAGAGGGGAAATCCTCCACCGTGGGTGAGAGGTCCTCCACCATGTCACCATGAGAGGTCTTAGATCTCCACTCTATGTCCATCAAACTATGTTGTCTAACTAATGAAACTATTATCCCCATATCTCATGTCCAATATCCTTCAATTATTCTATCTTTGTCCCTTGTCCATCCTCTACAAATTATACCATACACTTGCACACATCACAAACCAAAAACTATAACCAACTACAACCATGCTTCCGCATACACACATCCCAAAACTAAATTTTTTAACACCCCTCAACCTCGCCGCGGCTCCTTGCCTCGAAGAACTCGAGCCGATCCGACGGCGGTGGGGCTCTCTTGCGTGGGGCCGCCGGCGTCGGCGTCGTCCTGGCCTTCGCCTTGCGCGGTTTGGCCGGGCAGGTCAGGGCCGGCGGGATCCTGTGCTCCTTGGACGTCGGGGTCTTGCACTCCTCGCCCTCGCCCTCGCCCTCGGCGACGCGGACTTGCACCTCCAGGGGCGGCAATCTGGGAAGCACCGAGGTGGCGGAGGAGTCGAATTCCAGTTCCGGATCCAGATGGGTCGCCATATCGGCGTCGAGCCGGCGGCGACGGCGACGGGAGGGAGATGGCGGCGCGCGCGGTTGGAGGAGAGTTGCGGGCGGAGGTTGCACCGGCGTATGTAGGAAAGGAATTTTCCGGATCCGTACGACTGAAGGTGTTGAGAGAGAGAGAGGGTTTGGTTGCTCTTGCCGGTCGCTTTATTCCTTGGTGTATCTTCTTTGGAAAATGGCCCGGCTTATAACTATAATAAGGCCAGCGGTAGCGACTCCGCCGGACCGACCCGACGAGACTCTAGGAGGGGCAAGATTTCGAAATCACCCAATAGGCTTCAGGCTCCCAAAAGTTTTTGGGACCCATGGGTACTAGAGTATATCCCGAGTCATATTCATGTGTATGCTTACATCGGATACACAACATGATTCGTTAACAAGGTACATGGTACCTCAATTGAAATCGCGAGATAGGCTCCGTGTTCTGAAATTTCAGAGCCAAGGGGCACAGGGGTAGGTTGGCTACATGGGTAGGTTCTGAGTCATCTCCATTCTATAACCTTTTTATCGGATGCACGATATGACTCGTTAAAAATATACGCGATACCTCATATAGTGTTCGAATTAATTGATATGTACGGACCTGTGTATGATCTATCATTTTTCTCTTCAAAAGTTTTTTCATGTTGGAATGATGGGCAAAAGCGGCAACGCGGTTTATCTTTTGTGTTTTGCTTGCATTGTTGTTACGCATATTGCCAATAACCATGAACTTGTACCTGCCTATGTTCTCATGTTGAATGTGTTAGTAATCAAAATTTTGACTTCACTTATTAAGAAAAGTTTCGAAAAAGTACATAGTAAGAAAAGGTAATTTAAAATCAATAGGAATCAACGGACTCCAGGTCCTTAAGCGGTTTGGAGACTCCATAGAATCGGTTACATATTTTGAAAGTTCGAAATCAATATCTACAGGACAGATTCCGATATACATTAGATATCCTACGAGCCCTTTAAAGCGGATTACTTATCTTAATTATTGTAGTCAACTATCAAATTAGCATATAATTTACAAATGGGTTAGTATAATGACAAAGTTCCAGGTTAGAAGCTGGTTGCATAGGATTCCATGGAGGAGACTTTAATACAATGGATCACATCCCAACCACACAAGAAAGGGGGGATGGACATTGTTATTTATGTAATTCTTTTCCCACGTGAAATGTCCGGCCTTGCTCCTCATGAGCTGCATGCAAGAATTAACCATTTCTTCGCAAAACACGGACATTCAAACCTTTCGACCCGGCCGATTAATCCCGGATGCACGCGGAGTTGCCGCCCCCCGTTCATGTTTCTGTCCAGGAGCGGTACGCCCCCGCCCTTTGAGAGTACCCCGAGCATCGAAGACGCCGTTAATCGAACACGACTTGGTTAGGGATCTCCATGGGTTTAGGTCAAATTTCTCTTTCAAGGCACTCGCGGTGCGTGGCAGGAGATTTTTCAACGATGGAAAACTTCAATTATGTGAAGAAAAGCAAAGCTTTGGATTCCTGATGTACGAAGTTAGAGGAGATCGTGTCAGTTGCGATTGGAAATTGTCAGACCAGAAGATTTATACCTAGTACCAAACATAGAAAGAGCTTTTCTAAGTTTTTAGGTTGTCGATCTACTTCGGAAGCTGCTGGAGGTTAAGTCTTCAAGTGCATTAAAGACCAAAGACCACAGCAATTATTACAGCTTTGAGAAAACCGTCCCTTTGTTTCTCTTTTCCATCTTTATTATCTTCCGGTTTATGTTCATGTCAACTAAGAAAATTTCCACCTTTTATCCCTGTAAATTCGCTATAATTTTTTAGATCAGGCCCCATACATTCAAGTCTTCTGATTAAGTTCTTTCGACTCATATAAAATGTCCAATCAAAATTATGAGACTTAAATGAACTGATTGTAAAATTCGAGGATGATGTTGCAGATACGGACAAAAGTTCTAGGGGCTACTAGCGAAATAAGATGGTGCGCTGGTAGTCTCTGTTGCCTACTCAACCAAGATCATGCATTCCTCAACATGTGGAAATTCTTATCTTCTCTAGATGATATCAAATTGACAATGAGCATCCTACATTTTGAAGAAGTTCGAAACAAGTTACTCCCATCAAACAATGCTTATGGAAATAATCTCTCTTTCTATTACAACGGCACAAAATGACTACTCGGTTATCTCAAAATAGAGAAAAAGTGCGGTGCAATCTCTGGGATTATGGGACATTTAATGTCGATTAACTTCGGGATCAGCGTATAAGACCTGGCTTAGTATTATGACAAGATTCCGGTCAAGGATGCCTAGGATTCCATGGGGGAGACTTGAATGCGAGTGCCTCCCCACCACATCACGACCACACAACAAAGGGGTATGGATTTTGATTGCTTTGCCGGTTAATAAATGACATTTTGCACGTGAAATGTCCGTCCCAGTCAACACGTATTTGCATGGCCATTCATGCACCACATTAATACCATTTGAAAATTTCACTCCAATGAGATGTATCCACTTCCGGGCCGGCAACATCTTCCTTAAAAAAAGATAGGGAAAAAACCACCAAAAACCCTAAACTATGCACAAAGTGACAAAAATACCCCAAACTTTTTTTGCACTACCAAAAACCCCAAAGTTTGCCATCGTGACACATTTACCCCAAACTATTTTTGTGACACAAAAATCCCGAACTTTTATTTCGTGACACATTTACCCTAAATCTTAAGGGCATTTTGGTCATTTTGCTTTTAAAAACATTTTTCTCTTTTTTTTTTTTTTTTTTTTTTTTAATTTTCTCTTCCCTCCGCCGCTCCGGCGGGAAGGAAGCCGGCGTCCGGCGAGGGCGCCCTCGCCGGCGTCGGCCCGTGCGAGGGCCTCCCTCGCCGGATCTGGCGAGGGCACCCTCGCCCGACGCCGGCGAGGGGTGCCCTCGCCCGACGCAGCGAGGGCCGCCCTCGCGGATCCGGCGAGGGTCCCTCGCCGGCGTCGGCGAGGGCCGCCGATCCGGCGCGGCGAGGGCCGCCGTCGCCAGATCCGGCGAGGGCGGCCCTCGCCGCGTCCGGCGAGGGCGGCCCTCGTCCGACGCAGCGAGGGCGGCCCTCGCTCGGGTGGCGAGGGCCCCTCGCGGTGTCGGGCGAGGGTGCCCTCGCCGGCGTCGCGAGGGCGGCCCTCGCGCTGGGGCCGACGCCGGCGAGGGCAGCCCTCGCCGGACGCCGGCTTCCCTCCGCCAGAGCCGGCGGAGGGAAGAGAAAAGAAAAAAACAAATAAAAAGACGAAAATACCCTCGATGGGGTAAATGTGTCACAGATGGCAAACTTGGGGATTTTTGGTGGTGCAAAAAAAAGTTTATGGTATTTTTGTCACTTTGTGCATAATTTAAAATTTTTGATGATTTTTTCCCAAAAAGATATCTGGATCTTTTTGATTTTACTAATTTTTCACAAGCATATGGAAACCACTCTGTCTGCGTGCATTAATGAGGTTCCGTGCCATAAGGCGGTAAAAGTGGGCCCCCAGAGTATTTTGAGCGTGCGAGAAGAAGTGATGGGAACATGAACCTATTTTATCCCTAGAAAGGTGTTCCATCACTCGGCCAACCTTTTTAAGGGTTCGTGTTTGATTGATTAGACAGATCAAAAGCAACACTCCAAAACCTGCCTTCTCTTTGTTATCCTTTAATTGTTTAAGACGTTAAAGATTGATCGAGAAATTAGACATTTTGCAGCTTATTTTTCTCTTATCTGCAGAAGCAAGAAGAACCCAGATCATCCATCTTGCGGATCCAAAGAAAGGAGGAGGAAGTAAATTAAGGGGATTAACCGAGCTAAAAGTTCCAAGATCTTGTGTAAAATAATACATATGTGAAAAATAAAATTTCCAAGGTCATCTTGACTTGACTTCTCATAACTTGCCCCTCCCCCATCTATATGTATGCGTAAGCTGAGTCTGGGAAAGCCAAAAAGAAAAAAAAGGCTTAAGTGGATCAGCTCCCGTTTCATTTACTTTGTAAGAATCCCATGAGTTGAGCTTAATTCTGTGTCAACAGAAGATTGAATAGATATGACCAACAAAGTAATTACCTTTCCGTAAAATACCCAGGTTGTTGTTCTGAATGAGAGGCTATGTAGGTCAAGTATTCAAGTGCAGTTAAAAGAGCATGACCGCTGCAAAATCAGAGAAAAAGCTATTTTGCTGCCTTTATTCCATTCCGATCTAATTCATGTTTATGTCCGATGAATAGAAGTGACAGGCCAAACCCTAAAGAAAACACTCGAAATTTTTATATAAGGTGGTGACCATTTGAGAATGGGTGTTAACTTGTAAATCACTTAATAAAACTTTTCTCCCTCCTAGTAAATTAAGGGAATTATGAGCTAAAAGTTACAATATCTTGTGCAAAATAAAAATAATAATAAGTATAAGGTCATCTTGACTCGACTTCTTCGACCAAAATAAAAAGAATCTTGACTTGACTTCTCGTAACTCACCCCTCGCCCTGCCCCTTCTGTATGAATGTTTAAGCTGAGTTCGGGAGAAAAAAAGCTCAAGGGGATCAGCTCCTGTTTGTTGACTTTGTAAGAATCCCATGAGTTGAGCTTAGTTCTGTCTAAACAGAAGATTGAATTCATGTAACTAGCAAAGTAATTACCTTTTCGTAAGATACCCAGGTTGTTGATCTGAATAAGAAGCTAATGTAGGTCAAGTATTTGCGTGCAGTTGAAGAGCATGATCATTGCCAGATTAGAAGGAAAAGCTATTGTCGTTTTGTATTCCATTCCGATCCGAATCATGTTTAAATCCGATGAATATAAGTAATGGGCCAAACCTTAAAAAGAAATATTCTGAGTAACCATATAAGATGGTGACCATTTGAGAATGGATGTTAACTTATGAATCACTCAATAGGAATTCTCTCCGTACTGATGTCGGACTTGAGATGTTAGCACGGATGTGTGTGAATCCGTAATTCTGCGAGTTTATCTTGGGCTGGTTAGGGGGGAACATTTTCCGAGGTGAACTGAATGTCAATGAAAGAAGCTGGAGAGAAAAGATGATCCTGTGAATGAGAAGAGAACCCAACTCAATTGTTGCAGTTGTTGGAAGCAGAAAAGCATTGACTACGGCAGTAGTGGTTAAAGCTATATATTTCCCGTAGCTACGTGACATAAGAGAGTATCAAACCCAAGCATAAAGCAGTTGAGAGGGAACGCAAAAGGCTCAATAAAAATAAATAGAGATAGCTGTAATCGTGACTAAATCAATATAATGTCAACTGCTTCTACTACACAACCATCAAAATCTGCCGTAAGATCTGAACTTTATCGGCATTGAATAGGGTAAGTAGGGTAGACTGCTTGCTTCGGCTAGTCTATCGCTGGATGTTGACAACTCTATGGATAAATGGCGGTGACTCCCGTTAGGGTTAATAATAAGGCCGTGGTGTATATACGTATGCAGCGTACCCAAATTGAATTGAGTCGAAAACGGGAAGACCAAATGACAACTAAATTTTGATGCTTACTAGAATGAGCAAGCATTAAATTGTAGGAGAAAGCACCTGGACCTATGGGTGTAAAACTTGCCAACAGAACAAAAGGTAAAAATTTAAGATTTAACTTGCAAATTTTTGTCAAATGGACCAAAGTTTTGTGCAGAAGAAAAGAGAAACCAAGGTCATTTGGATTTTTTGCAGAATCCCCACGAGTGCAGTTCCATCGCTCCATTTGAACCCCATCTCCAAGCACCTAAAATAGTATGTAACCCATTAAAAAGGAACCACTAAAAAAGGTTTTAGCTATTCGTAGGCAATGGCTGAATCCAAGGCAACGACTACACACATATATACTACCACCACAAAAAGTAAAGAGGCCGTAGCCCTAGTAACCCGTTTTACATCTAGGCATAGACTGGGCCGCAAGGAATTTTTTAAGTGAAGATATACATGGACTAAGGCATAGACTGTGACGTTTCCTAAAATTATTTTCTAAGAAATTGTTTTGCAGAAAAATAATTATATTTCTCGATAATCAATTGAAATTTGAAAATAAATTAAAAAATAATTTCTTTTATTAAAAAAATCTTCTTCCACGTGCACTCATTTCTAACAATTTTTTATTTATTAAAATTGATTTTTTAATTTTAATTTTTTCCTTTCCTTTTCTTTTTTTCTTTTCTTTCTCTTTTTCTTCTTGTTCATTGGCCTTAACTTGCCGACTATAGCGACTGGCCATTGGGAAGCTCCAGCCTCGCCCCAGACCGACAAGGCTCGAGCTAGCCCATGATCGACGATCGGCCAAGGTCAAGAAAGAAGAAGAAAAGGAAAGAAAGAAAGAAAATATAAAAATAAAATGAAAATATATTTGATAAAAGAAAGCAAGGAAATTATGAAAAATATTTTTCTTTTGAAGATATTTTTTTAATAACGAAAAACATTTTCCTTAATTAATTCATTTTCCATTAAACAAACGACCAAAAATTCAAAAAATACTTACATAAAACTTCGACTATCAAAAGTGATGGGTTCCACATGGCCCTCACACTAACGCAAGATCCATAAGATTTAATGGTCCCTTCTAGTTTATGTAACGTTCTCACCGCGACATGATTACTTTGGAGATTACCTTACCCTGGCTAGCAAAGAAATAAAACTTCGGGGTTTATCCTCACAAGTCTCACGCCATACCAGGATGTAGAAACTCGTCTAATTCTGATTCTGCACATCAAAACTACGTCGTCGGCATCATCCAGCTCACCAGAGAAATAAACAGCCCGTCAGAATTTACAAGCGAGTCGTTCCAAAGAGAGAATAAAAAATAATAGCCAAGAAAAACCATAAGTTTTCCACGAGGAGTAGAGAAACAGGATTAACTAGCCTCCTTGAAAACAAAGTTTTCACTCAGTCCAAAACTTCAGAAATGACACAATAATTGCTCTTATAACAGCAAATAAAGGATTCATTGGCTGCTTGGAAGAATTCTTGGATGACACTTCCCATGATTCCCTGCCAAAGAGAGATCAAATCAACAAAACAAGTCAATAATCGTGAAGATATGGTAACGTACATGGATACGTTGCAAACGACGGACTTAGCAATACAACTGCTAGCATATAGAATTACATACATGCATACCATAGGTTTATGAGTGAGTCAGCATGATTTTTGAAGGATATATTCCAACATCACAGATTGCTCTCTCCCAAAGTGCAACAATCCACAATAAACAGATTTATTTCTGAATAATGACAATACTATACTTACAGATTGATTCTGTCTAAAGGGGGATTGATTCCTTTCTGGACGCTGCCATTAGGTTGAACATTAGGTTCAGGTTTTAGCTTCGGCGCTTGCGATGACACCTCACTGTCAGTTCTAGTGGAACTGCTATCTATGCTTTCAAAATCAACACCGCTGGGAACATTTCTAGCCTGTAAAGACATTTCCTCAGTTCAGAGACCAAAATATGTAAATATCGATCAGTGGATAATGATTCAAAGCCAGTTTCACAACATATCCGTGAATGTGCCAAATTGGTTTTAAAATGTACAAAACATTACACAATAATGTCCAGAGAAGGATTTTGTATCAGAAAATTACGAGCAGGTTAAGCCATTTCAAGAAAGGAAATCAAATGGTACATCAATCAACAAACAAAAGGCCAGCATAATTGACAAACAACTGGCTCTTACAACCGCATGTTCACAGTTCCATTGTCCACTGTGAAAGTGAGCCAAAAGGAAAATGAGGGCGAATACATTAGAAGGATCAGCCAAATTCCAGTAACTTTGACTAATAGGCATCAAATAGCAGTAAAAGAATAAGATTTTCCACGGTAAAAATGATAATACCACATTTCTCTTTCATTTCATTAGCAGTATCATGATTAATAGGCTTACATACGTCAGCATTTATCCGTTTAACAACCTGCATTCCTTGATACAAACTTGAAATTCATCAGCTATCACAAAGATCAGAAATCCAAGGGCATATCAAAAGTTAAATCTAGATCTCCATTTATAACCATTTACCATTTCTTCATTTTCCTAAAAGTAATTTGACATAAGGACATGAAGATGCTTAACAAATTAACTCCAACAAAAAGATAGTTTCTCAAGCTCCTTTGTCTCAATTATTCAAGCTTATCTAACGTTTCCAAATACATCTGTATGTTACATACAAAAATTGACATGTTTCATCCTGTGGAATCAATTTTCTGTGAATATCTCTTTTGTCTGTCTGTTTCGGAACACCCAAAGTTTTTTTTTTTTTTTTTTTTTTTTTTGGTAAAGCGGAACACCCAAAGTTCAAATATCTCCAAGAGTAAAAAGGCAAGTTTTTATTAGATCCCCAGTATATATGCTTCAAAGGGCTATCATTTTATCATGGATGTTTCACCTACAAGAAAATGATTGCAGCTTTGCAAGCATTTCTAGAATAAGGCCACATAAAAGAGACCACTCACTACGCAGCCTCCGACACATACTTCAACAAAATAATGAGTTATCTATCTGTCATTCTCATTTTAAGTATCGAGTATATTTCCACCGCATCCCCCTATGATTCGCACTGATTCATTCGCAACTTTGGTACTTCACTGTATAAATGTCTAAGTATCTTCTCATGCAAAAGCTTTCACAGATGAACGCTCAACAGATCATAGAAGAAAAGCGAGTGCTCACCTCCGCTCCAGCAGCATTCCCATCTTGTTTGTATTCTGCAGGTGTTGAACTCAATCCTTCAACACTAACCGATGCATCATTGGCATCCATGCTGCCATCAGCATCACCAGGAATGTTCTCCTTGGGAAATGAGCCATTAGAATTTTTTAACAAAGAATCAGCAAAGTCTTCCACAACTTCCACATCAACTAAATGAGGTATTTGTCCCAGCGGACCAGGTGAAGCTGAAGCCGAAACTTCTGCTGTGTTCTCCTCCATTGAATGAGTTTTTTCTTGCGAATTCAACTCATACAACACAGCACTGTCACTTCCCGATACCAGATGTGCCGCTACATTTTGTTCTTGTGAAGCTTCATTCCTTCCTTCACCAACACTTCGATCTACACAGTCATTTGGCTTACTGACAGATCTCAATGGAAAAGTCTCTACTTCTACACTGGTCAAATTAATTGATTGAGATGTTGACTCAGCAAATGCATTAAGATTCTTCCCAGCTTCTTTGACTCCATTTTCAAGAAATTCTGTTGATGCCAATTCATCAAACTCTTTTGATTTGATGTCTACTTGGCTTCCATTGACAATTTCTCTGTCCTCAACCTTCGGTTCTTGATGTCGATTAGAGTTTCCAACAGATAAAGATCCAAGCTCCCTATGGTCAGCCTGTTGATCCAATTCTTTTGAAGGTAGGGAAATAGCAACTTGAGTTTCAGTGGCTATTGTACCAAGTGGATTTTGTTCCAAGAACTGATCAATGCTCTGCCCATCCTGAACAAACTTAGCAGGTCCCAGAACTCTATTTTCTTGGATTATCTCGCGGACAATCTCTCTTACAGTGTAGAATGATCCACCAACTTCCTTGTGTGTTAGATTTAGTGAGGGGAAATTCCCATCATTTGATTTCTGGTGCCTGCAAAGTAAAGTACCAAAAGTAAATTATAACATCCAGTATGATTTCCCAAAAGTAGTCACAGCAGAAACTGAACAGCCATAAGGAGGTTTGATGACTTGTGGGTAGAAGAAAAAAGACAAATCTACACAAATCCTTGTCCTCCTTTGGCCTAATTTTCCATTTGAAATTTTTGAAAATACAATGGGAACTTACTCCTTACTATTGCTAATGAATGAGTTTCAGCAGCAGTGCTTAGCAGAATATTTGTCAAATCCTTATCAGAGTTTGAGAGGTAGAAAGTTAGAAAATTTACAGATATAACATGTAATCTTTGACCAGGCAGAGTGAAGTCTTCGTAAATTGAAGTTCAGTAAGATGGATTAAGTGGAAGAGATTCAAAGGAATTGAGACCAGACTCAGCTTGAATTAGTCATACCATCTAAGCACTTCATCAAGGTATCATCGCCTCCGAAGAAAGAGAAGATTTGTGCAGTAAAATACATTATGTCCAAAGGCCATAAAAAATGACAACTTTGACGTGGCCAAATAGCAATAAAAATTCCCACCTTTTCTAATCTATCAAATTTTATCCCCAGCTTAAATTTTTACGTTCCAATGTTATATCAAATCTATCTGTACACTAGACTCCCCCAAAAAATTGTCTTTTGATTTCCTGTTTGCCCTCTTCAACTTTAAGTAATTATAATATTGCAGCAAAGACTCCATTATTTTAGAAGAACCTAATTTTTCATTCTCTTCATACCAAAAATTCCATAAACAGTTTATTAAAGAAAAAAGGTTCATATGGAGCCAGATAAATATTCTCCCTTGAGTTAAACATCTGAAAATTAGTCCCCTTCAAATATCCTGCCTTGTATACTAGAACTCGATGAATCTTCTTTCTATATATTTAAATTGATATCCTTCTTTTAGCATGATTAGAAAATGAGCAATATGTCTTATTCCCACTTGGGAAATAGAAAAAAAAAGGGGGAAGGAGGGAATCCTACGAATAAACAAAAAATAAATAAATAAGAGGAAGGCCAAAATAAAATTTTGAATCCAACGGAATATTTTCTCTCACAAATGATGTCAAAGGAACTGTGATAGATTTGAAACAAATTCAAGAAGGTTAGATATTTTACGGATAGGATTAAAAGGTGATAAAATTGAAAACCTTTAAAGAGGTAGAGAATTGTTATGTCTTTTTTACCATTTGATATTTAGCAATGAGAGTGGGAAATAACATAGACTCAAAAAATTATGAGACTAACTTATTAGAGAAGGTAACAGGAACTGGTGCTGTTTTACAGTAGAATTTTCTTCACTTATCTCATCAATCTACCAGTATTAAACAGGTTGACTGAGGTAATTATTCCCTGTCAATATTAGGATAGATCGGGTAAAAGGTTGAACTTCCAAGGCTCAATATTTCACCACTGGTTATCCTATAAAATGGAAGAACTCAGGGTGCCATGTCTTGCTTTATATTTTGCTAGTCATCATTCTTGTTGAGGAGCTTTAAAGAGAAGCTAATGCACTTACTTCTTTATAAATGCTTCAACCATTGATTTTCTCTCCTCTTTCGATCGACGGATTCGAGCCTTTCTTCCACTATTCTCAGACTCATTATGCTTTGCCAAGGCAAATGTCTGCCCGACCCAACCACCTTTAATACCATGCATGACTTTGGTAAGATGAGCAGCTTTGTAGACTTTAAACTGCATAAAAGAACGTCAAGAGCAGAATTAGTTAGAGGGACACAAGTAAAGCACACCTAAATTGACTAACAAGCACCAAATTAAACAATTGCACTACGAAACTAGGGCAGTGGATGCAGAAGGCAATCAAAAGCCCAAATTACACAGTAATGCAATGTTGTTAAACAAGGATTTGACAGTCCGAGACAATTTTTCACGTCCAAGATTCACAGCTTATGCAATGAATGTGTCAGTCAATCACGAAATGATCTTCACAGAAAGAGCTGCTATATTCAAAGTAGGGATTTCTCTTAGATTATTTAAGCTGGAAGTTGAGCCAAATGCTGAAATGTATTGGTACACCAGAAACAAGCTAAAATAGTGCAATCGTGAAGACTTCTCTAGCATGCAAAGAAAGAAGATAGATCAGACTACAAGAAATGGGCCAAGAGATGGAAGAGAAAGTAGGATAGCCAGATGAAATATAGAGAGGGAGGCTTGGCAACTAGTAATGGAAGCAGCAACTACAACCATCCAAACACCGAAAAGCCAAAGAACCCAAGAAACAAAAGAAATGTGGTGATGGCTGCCTCCAATTCAGACCGTGCGACGACACATCGTGTTGAAGTTTCTGACAGCCAAAGAACCCAAGAAACAAAAGAAATGTGGCCATGGCTGCCTCCACTTTAGACTGCGCAACATCACATCCTGTCGGCTCATCTCAGTAACAAACGGTCCATCAGCTTTCCCTCTCAATTCATCACACAACACTACCCACATACCAACCAGCGCTACATTACGCAAGACTGCAAATTCGAAACGCAAGGCACGAAGGAACAAATCCGTCAAAAAGAATCTCAAACCTTTACGCACCCAACTCGCCCCAAGATCAAGCGCAACGAGAACGATGCCTCAACCAGAGCCAGTCAATTTCCAGAGAGACAGGCAACTAACTAACGCACACCTCCCCCTCCCCAAAAAAAAAAACAAAACAACGAACGAATCCCGGGAATTGCCAGGAAAACCCGTAGCAGCAGGGGCGACCACATAAGCCTCCCCATGCAAATTGAACAGCAAAATCAAGCAACGACGGCGAATAGCACGTCGACAAGCACCTACAAAGTGGAGATTCCGCTGGACTTGAAAATGCATAAAATCACAAAGCACAAACGACATAGTCAGAATCTACTCATTTCACGAAAGCATGTGCAAGTAATGCGAGCGAGAGCAAACATCGGAGCGCGGAAGCGAATGAGCAGCAGATCGTCAGCGGGCGAGAGCTTCATTTTACCTTGAAGAGAGAGAGAGAGATGAGGGTTTAGGATGAGGGAAGCCAAACCCCAAAAACCCTACACAGCTTCAGAGCACGCTGCAGTGACGACGAGACGAAAATTTAGCGCTCTATTCGTCCAGCCGAAATGATACGGAATGCCGCTCGATGGCAATGTTGTAATATCAGCAGCGCTCGAGGTCGATTTGTTCCCGTCGAAGGCCCCATTCGGAGTAAAATTCGGCTCCTTCGTGCAGCGCGGAATCTCCGCTCATCGTTTTTCGGACCGTTTCATTTAATGTTATCATCAGACATTATGCTCTGTAAGTTTACATTATATCCACTCAGCGTCTTCTACACTCGCAATTTTACAAAGCAAAAATTTTCAGCTCCGAAGGGGGGTGCAAATATAGTCATTTAAGGACTTCACATTGGACCGGCGTCGCTATCTGAATTCTACACGCAGAAATAAAGAAAATTCTCACCTCTCAGACAACATGCGGTTCGAACTACTTTCCACCATCTTCGAAATTCGATAAGTGTTGTTGATTGATCGTATTACATTACCCGCTTTCTCAACGTCTAAACGGAGTGAACTAGGTTCGGGGTCGAAATGACAGTAACTGATCACTTGTTCATAATACCCCGGATCAGGTATGTCGAAGGATCATAAAATTTTCTCCAAAAGGAGGGGAATTCATCTCAAAGAAATTTAAGTCTGTTCTCAAAGAATTGGAACGCGGAATTAAATTTGAACTAACAAAAATTCTGACACCCTCCATCAAAGATCGCCTTTTGACATCGTGAAGAATATACATCAGAGAAAGAATAGTAATTTTTGCCTAAGACTGAACCTCTTGAGTGGTGGAAAAGAATTTTAAACTCGACTTTGTGTGTGTGCTCTTTGGAAACCAACTGTACCTCCTGCCGCTCGAATCGACCGAACAAAATCTCCTTGAAAAATTTTGTGAATCAACTGCAGCTTACGACGGAAGGCCCTTCCGGATCTTCCCAGCCTTCAAAAGAATGAAGAGAAACTGGTTTTACATCGACGCGGTTAGAAAGAATCAGGCAATTTCCCGCACAATCTGCTGCATTTCCTCGTTTCAAAGCTGGAGTAGCCTGTGAAGTGTAAGAAAACTTTTGCCTGTTAGAATTGGCCACCTCAATCGAGGCTGCCGCTCATGTCCTATCCTCCTAGGGATTTCTGCTTGTACCCGTGTTTCATCCTCTCATTGAGTTTCTCCCGTGTCTTTCTCTTTTTATCCATTTTTAGCCTATACCTTTCTTCTCTCTCCCTTTCATAGATCCCTGGCCAGTGCACTTCTCCAGTTAATGGCCACAACCATGGCTCTCTTGGATCGTCACCATCATCGGCAGCTTCCGCTAGATCTTCGTCCATACTCTTCAGCAATGTAAAATTGAAGTATTTTGCCCACATATATCCCCTTCTAAGCTCAACCGGATGCTGCTCTGAGAGTGAACCTGTATGTGGGTCTAGGTAAACCATCTTCCTGGCGCTGTGGTAGGCCCACACATTGACAAGAAGTTCCAAAATACGACAATAACAATGCTTTTTCTGTTAAGCAAAGAAAACCAGAGTTACTTCTGACATCCACGGCAGTTCGTAATTCCAAACAAAAAGAGAGAGAGAGAGAGAGACAAAAGATGTGCTCACAAATATCACAAGAACCACAATTACCAAAAACTAAAACAACTTACCTCAGCCTCTGTTTCACCCAGCAAGCAGAAATCGGTTGCACTAGAATTTATATGCAAGGAGTCAAGAGAATCAGCAAACATCCTGCAATTCAGTTCAAAGTTGCATTTGACAATAAGCACATTCAGGGTTGTGCAGCTTACTCAAAAACTGGAAAATGCCGTAAACTGAAGAAGAGGCATTTGAAAGGTCTCTCGTGTGTCACCTGGTGAACATTATGAATTCAAGAAATGAAGGGGTCGGCATCACCCAGCTATGCAGGGTGGACCAGTAACCACCATCCTCTGGCATGGGAGGAAGAGCTTCTATATGTGACGGTAAAGCATATATCTTGCGGAAGGCTTGCTCAAAAGCATTTCTGCATGAATTTGGGTACAGATTACCACTGTCAGCTATTGAAATCTACATTTCTGCAATGTTGAGTAAAAGATGTTTAAAGAATCCCTGCTGAGGTGCAGGACAACCGACCGGACTCGTAAAATTTGAAGTAGTTCAAATTGACTTTGCCTTTGGGTGAAAGAAACAAAGAAAATACATTTTTCTTGCATTGAACAGTTGATAGTAAAAAATAGTTTTCGGTTCAGGAAAAAGTATGAAGACCAATATAATCAAGTCTATCTCTACTCACTTCAAACTTATAAAATTGGACAGTTAAATCCACCTTCTCAATTTAAGTGCCTGAAGCAATTTCAAAGCAAACTCGTTCTTTAGTATGGGGAGTTATTAAGGAAGCATTCCATACATAATAATTGCTCAAAAAACCTCTTCCCATGAGTTATAGGCTTATAGCACAAGGCTCCCTTAAGAAGGCATGAAAAATAAGAATAGAAACAGAAAGAAGGCCAGTATAATTTTTCCCTTATATCAGCAAAGACATTATATCTTGACAGACATTAATAGTACTCAAGCTAACATGACATACCTGCAGCCTCCTCCATTCAAGATGTCACACATAGACCAAAATGTGAGGACATCATTGCTTCCACCAACTCCACCATCCATGTCTAAACGTGCCCAAAAGTACATTACATCTCCTTTTTCCTCCCCTTGTACTGACTCTTCCAATACCTTCTCGGCTTTTGGGGATAATGAAACCTGGCAAAGAAATGATGCTCGATTTTTCATACAGCAATGAAAAAAAAAAAAAAATTGTTGATAGAAGTTTGCAAAGATCCCATGGTGCAGATACCAAGAGCTAAATTAATTTTTGCAACAAATCTGCTTTCATGTGGCTTCATGGATACAAGGAACCTAAATCACTGAAAATTTTAACACTAATACTACATTCCAGCAACATAAATGAGTACCTTCCTACCGGCAGTTCGCCATGATTGGAATCCAATCCAAGGTCTGCTGTGAATGTTATCTACCCATTTTGCAATAGAAAACATTCCTCCCATCTCACATAGAATATCCCGATAATAAGTGTCATTCAGAAAACGAAGCCGGCTGACTGCATCTACATCATCTGATCTCAATCTCCTTGCTTTCGTTGACTGCCATGCAAAGTTGAGGATGAGTAAATGGCAAAACAGCATTATGCATACGAACAATTGACCATGCAAGAACCAGGAGAAATCTGCCAAATGAAACTAAAATACTCTGTGTGTGCCATGGACCATCATTATTTACCCATAGTAAGTCACCTATTTTTGCCAAGAGAAAAGGTTCACCAATTAATCTTCAGAAAATGCTCATCATTCACTATTTCAGCTTCTCGACTTAAACCAAGTTTCAAACTGTACACACTAAACATCTCGAAACGTTTCCGCAGTACATGCTGATCCCTCTTTTCAGACATGTTGGTTAATGTCAGTTTGGTCAACAACACCCAACATAAAAACTTAGCCCTTTCCCACTAGGTGAAGTTGGCTTCATAAATCCTTTTACGTCATTGCGCTGGCTTATTTGTTAAAGGAATTAAAAGTGCAAATTCACCAGGCAATGTCAGTGCAACATAACCAAGACAGTGTCCTATGTAATTTTTAAATCATCAAAGAGGGGAAAAAGAATGCTAATGCTTCATCAGCCCAATTAATTAAATGAAGATTCACATTGTTCACATAATATAATGAATTAAGAGGCTGGTTGATAAAAATATAAAAGTGACTCGAGGAACTTACAAGACTTAAACCCCGGTACAAAGAACCATGATGAAGAAATGACCAAGCTCCCACCCCTTCGTATATTTCATAAATGCATACTGGCTGTCCTGTCCTTTCCAGTTCTCCCTCATCCCTTTCATTTGCTTCAAAACTGAGCTTCTCAGATTTCCGTGCACTACGGTATATGTCATTCCATGAGCCAGGATCTCTCTCCATTCTTTCTTCAAGCTGAAAGTGTACACAGAATCATATTTTCAGATGTATTTTCTTTCTTAAACAGCAGGAAATATTAAAATATCTAGTATGCAAATATAAAAGACAACCTTTGATCAGAGAATCGTGAAAGTGCCATATAAAATATTGCATACCTCTTCCTTTTCTACTTTCTCAAACTCTTCAATTTGTTCTATTTCCTGCAGAACTGCCCAATCTTCTTCTGTTGGATAATCTCCAAAATCTCCAATAGTATCAGTTTGATTCTCAGAGGTGTTTCTAAGATCCACAAGGTCAGTCAATTCTTCCTCAAGAGCATATACTACACCAGCTTGTGTTGAATCCTCATGAGGCATCGCAATGGCATCCTGATTTATTTCACCCTCCAATAAATGCCAGTTCCATGACAACTCTTCAAGCTTAGCAACAGGACCAGGCAAAATGGTATCTGAAGGAAAATCAAGTATGTTCTCCAAAAGTTTCACATATGTACTAATGCACTCTGATGCCATCATGTTCTTAGCAAGCAGTTTTCCAGAAGAAGCAACAGTGATGGCAAACTCAGAAAGTCTGCCATCTGCTATTAAAGAGGAGAATGCTCTCATCAAAGCATCAGGGTTATGCTGTGGAAAAAGTATCCCATGGACGCCATCAACAACCTGTAATTCCATTAGGTACTTCAGAAAATCGGCTTGAACTAGAGGAAAAACTGTCCTCGTGATTAAAAGAAATGAAGATGAGGAACTGAAGTAGACATACATATTTTGTAATAACGGGAATGTCTGGGACAACAATGGGGATTCCAAACGTCATGCTTCGGACAAGTAATGGAGGGAAACCCTGCTCGTCTTGAGAAGAACCATAAAGAACAATGTCTGCCATAGTCAATACGCTATCAACATCAGCATTTATGCCAAAATGCCTCACTGAACCTGGTAGAAGTCCCAGACGAGAAGCAATCTCCTAAAAAATCAGAGAAACTACATCAGAAACACCCAAGTAAGGTCCTTGCCTCTGGTCCCTCCTTTACTCAATTATGCAGATAACAATACTATGCTAGAAATTGGGCAGACGGAATACAGCAGCAATAGCAGCAGTTGTCACAACAATCACAAATGGTCAGCAGACACAGAGAGCAACATTTTCTTGAAAGTCGAAGAAAATGCCAACCTTTGTAGGGAAAAAGAAGTGTCTTTGTTTGTTACTTTCAAACTTTCTCTCAATGGCCCAACAGATTAACATAGCTGTCTCCTATCAAATTATTCTCTTAAGAACATATACAATTCTGAAATTTGTCGCACATCTATGCCAACAAACTGTCTGCATCGCCAAACTTTATCATCACCTCTGGGCCAACATAAGACATACAACTAACTGAAGAAACGTGAAGGAGAAAAAGTTTACAAGGGAAGCAGGGAGGAAAAGAAAGAAATTGTAGTTTTTTTTTTAAACAATAAGCAGTAGAACCATGACCAATTAATTCTATTTTCAACTCATAGTTGTAACTCAGTTTTTCTGAAGATAAACCCAGAAGCATGATAGGCTACTTCTCTTACACTCCAATGGATTTGCTTTCAGCATCTCTAAAAACAAATGCTGCCACAATATAGACATATTTAATTGGTCAAATCATTTTCACCATAACTCTTTTGTTCATTTACTCATTCATGAAAAAGGATAGGATATTTCTGAAAATTAGCTAGCAAAATGAGTGGAAACAATCAGGTACCTGGAACGCATCATCACTGTCACCAGTCGAATTGCCACACAAGAAAACAAACTTATAAGACCCTCCATCATTTCTCCTTGCATACTTTACCAGCAAAGGTCCTATGGCATGCATTGCCACAGCATAATCCCATGATAGCTCATTGTAGAATAAAGAACTTCCAATGACTAGAACTACCAAATCATCTCGTTGGAATCCATTGAGTTCCCTCAGTTGATGCTTAAAATGAGTCTGGCTATACCTTTCTGCAGACCAGACATCAACTGGAGATCCAGGAATGACAAAGAAGTTCCCAGTGTCAAGCACACTATATAACATCTGATCCAGAAAGACATAATAAGCACTGCAGAAAAGGACTTCCTAGGTGGCCGAAAAGAAGTAAAAAACCACCACAAACAATAAGATTAGCAAGTTTACCGGAAGAGTGAAATCAGGAAACACGATGACATCAGCTCTGCTGAAAGTGTTTCTCCACAGAGTGACAAGATGTTTCCAGTCCATTTCCTCATAAAATGGAATGCGTTTTGCAAGGACATCATCTTGAATTACCCATATAAGAGGCACTGAAGAAAAAGGCTCCTGCATAAGGCTGCAGAAATATGAAACTCACTAAATAAAGTAACTGACACAAAAGCAATTGCAAATATGTCTTCTTGGTGTGAGCATCTGAGCCGATGACAGCCCCTTCCCTATCCCCCACCCCCCGACCCCCGACCCTGGATCTGCATAAAAAACCTCACATGCACATGCACAGGCACATGAGTGCACAGACAGAGCAAGCACCTAGCACTAAAATTGACTAAAGACTGGGATATTACGTCTCCAGTTTTTATGATGAGAAGGCGAAATTCAGGCCAAACTAGAAGATCAGCTTTTTGCAGGGTCAAAAATTCCATCTTCTCTATCGTCTCATTAAAATTCCAATAATGTTAATTCAAACTAAAATAGGAAACGATTAACGATAATAAATGTCCATGATCAAATACTCAGAAACACCGAAACACAACTAATCCACTCATCAGTGGGCTAGATCATCTATTATGATAATATTGTAAAATTGAGTGCGGTCTGTTAAATAAAAATTTATTGCAGAAGTTTAAGATAATATGGGATGCAAGCCAAACCACAAGTAAGTAAAGAAGAAACATTTCCTTTACAGAATTGCATGATTTCTTGACAGCTATTGGACTCTATTTGACTCCCCATGCACACAAATTTTTATTTGGGTTCTTGCTCCTGATTACCGACTTGTTGAGTACAGCTCAGTTATGCTCATGTTCTGAGATTCAACCATAGAGCTCCATTTGCACGAGAGAGAGAATTAAGATACATATCCGACATATACCATAAGCTAGTTGATTCATCAGCTCGAGCTTTTTGAAGAAGTAACTGCATAGCATTTTGTTCTACCATTCCAACGCAGCCCTTTTTCTTTACTCCAAGGAATGAAACTTCACTTTTGCTACTATAAAAGTATCCTTATAGTTCTTCCCTTCTTCTTTTTTCAATTTTTAGTCTTCTGAGTATATATTATTTTGAAAAGGCTAAAAGCACACTTGAACTTATAAGCATCCTTATGGGTTAGCTTTTTAATAAATTGGACATTGTTGAAAATTACCAGGATCCCTGCAACTTTAAGTCTAGATTAGCTCTGTAACTTCAGAGTTGATAAAAAAAGAGAACTTAAAAAAATAAACTCGATTCATTATTATTAGACTTTAGATTCCTTGACTACTTTAATCCCAAAGATTCATGAAGATAGCCAAGGAAAGTGGTCACCACAGTACTTAGTCATCATCAATATTATTGATATCTAATAGAAATCGGCATGCATAAGATCCTTCATCTGGAATTGATCATCAAATAGTAACATTACTAATATCTTTACTTCAACAGAAAGCAGTTGAGCATCATATCCATGCCCAAAAAGATCCTAAAATCTGATTTCCCAGGTAATGCACTGAGTGGGAAAGTTAAGCAAGTAACACCATACGAACAAACATAAGCATGCACAGAAAGCAAGCACAACTTTAAACAAGGGAAAAAGAGAAACAAACCTTGAAACGGCCTCTTTTGCTTCAATAGAATCAACAATAATACCTTCATAGCTGTAAAGAGTAAGCAGGAGTTCAACTATTAATAATTAGTAAGAAAAATTGTAGAAGCCCATTAATGCCAACTAAAGCCATATATAACATCATACATTGACCAATCAATATGACCATATTGCTCAGGACCCAGAACTGAAATCTGACTGGCTACATCCTTCCAGAAAGGAAGTGCTTCGCCATTCTCTACCGCGTATATCTGCAGAAATGTCATCAGGGTGGTGCGTTAGATCATTGGAGAGTTTAAATAACTGAAAAGTGAAAACTTCAAAAAAGTAACATGCCATGACCATCATTCTGTCATTTCTACAGTGTAGCCAAATTTATATTTACCGGCTGGCAATTCTGGGTGACATCAAGACCAAAGCCAGAAATTTAAAGTAACATTTGCTTCTACACATATTAAAACGTAATAAGATCCAAATATAAGTTTACCTGAAATGCGTAACCTAGTTTCTTTAGATTGCTCACGACGGAAAAGAGCATCAAGAACTGTGGATCCTTCCTCAGATTCCCCAAAACCTAAAATTCACAAAGCACCCAATAAGGATGATGAGTTTGCTAAAAAAACACATGCATACACAAGTGAACTGGCGCAGATGATGGCACAGAAAGATTCCACCATCCCCAAACGTAAAGCAATATCGAGAACTAGCAAAAAAAATAATCACCAATTCATCTGATGACCATCATCACATTCATGGCACATCAATCGAGAAGGATATAACTGGTCATTTGGTCTTTTAGATTGACCATCACATTGCCGTCTCATCTTAATTTTTGTACTAAGTATTTTCTGAAGGCACAAGACATGAGTCTGAATGGCACTGCCATCAGGACAGGCGCTTGATTCCAGATAGCTACATTCAGCTAACAATGAGATTATCAAATCCCAATCGGATGAGATAGAAGAGCTGCTTTGAATTCAAAGCTTATTCACGCGAATGCACGAAACGGCATGGCAGGCGTTATTACTGAAACCAGCAGCAAAGTTTGAATATGGCAACCGTTAATAATCAATGGAGAACACTTAGGCATGCAATGAGTGAAAATCTCCGATTGCATGAGATGCCCAAACCGCCAATTCGAACTACATTGCCTTAAAAATATTAAGAAAATTTCGATTTAAGGAAAAAGGACGGATGGAAAGGAACCGAGATCAGATCAAATCAAAACTTTCCCAAGCTAGCACAGGCCACTTCGACTTTAGAAGCGAATGAAATTGCGGGAGGATGGATAAGCACTCTCACAAGAGCAAGCCTCGGGGGCCGAACGCTGATCCTCCTCGCCGACCGCGCCCGATCCAATCCCCCTCCCTCCGCCAGCTGCCGCGACGGCACGAACTTGAGCGTGCTGCCGAACTTGAGCCCTTCCCTCACCGACCCCCGCCGGGCGCCACCTTGCTTGAACACCGACGTGATCGAGCTCTGCAGCACCATCGACGCCATCGCGAAGACGAACACCGCGAGCAGTATCGCCAAGTAGAGCAGCGACTTGCCCCGGAAGGGGGGGACGAGGGAGGAGAGCCCGAGGCCGAGGCCCTTGCGGTTGGCCCTGCCGTGGTGGGCGCGGCTGGGCCGGAGCAGCTGGCGATCGGAGGGGGGCAGGCTCTTGGCGCCATCCCGGGAGTGACGGTCGGGGCCGGGGCTAGGGTTCGAGTTCCGCCGGAAATGGAATCTGCCGCGGATCGAGTGGGACGCGGCCGCGGCGGTGGGGGTGGCGTCGTCCATCGTGGCCGGAGGAGATCGGGTCGGCGGCGCCGTCGTTCATAAGAGGGAAAAGGGGGGGCGGCGGCTATCTCCGCCGGGGAAGCGCACCGGAAATGGGCGGCGGATCTTCACCGGAGACGATGAGATCGGGAAGATGGGGGCGTCGCCATTGAAGGAGGAGGAAGTTCGATTGGGGAGGTTGGCTCGGATGAGTCGACTCGGCTCGGCTCGACGAGACGACGTGAGCGGAGTGAAGAAGAGGAGCTGAGATTTGTTCCGGCTTTTTTTCTTCTTTTTTTTAATTATTTTTCCTTTTTTTTTTTTTTTTGTATTATTTTCCCCTGCCGACTTTGCACATGCAATTGAGTGGTTTTTGTTTAATGCAAGTTTTCGAGAGAGATTAGAAAAATGTTCTTGAAAATTCTAAATACTTAGGCTCTGTTTGGCAACCATCCGATTCTAATTCTTTGTTCCCAAAATCGGGTTTGGGACGAGAATCGTGTTTGGTAAAATTTTTGTTCCTCGAAACAAATATGGGACAAATACGTTCCCGAAATCGGGTTTGGGATGAGATTTAAGAATCAAAAAAGTTCTTCGCGTCCGAGAATCAAAAAAGAATCAACATGTTAAAACTTTCTTCTTCCCTTCCGCATCCCGTGACCACCGCCCGCCACCGTCCGCCGCCGCCCGCCGGCTTCGCGAGCTCGCCGCCACCGGCGTCGGTCCGGTCCGGCGAGCTCGCCGACCGCTGGGCCCGACGACCTCGCCGGAGGGTCCGGCGAGCTCGGGCCGGTGGCCAGGCTGGGGAAAGGGGAAAAAAAAAAAAAAGAAAAAAAAAAGAAAAGGAAAAAGGAAAAAGAAAAGAAAAAAAGTAAAAAAGTAAAAAAAATTATTTAAAAATTAAAAGAAATTAATTTAGAATAGAATCAATCTACACGTTATCAAACGCAATTCTATTCCGTAATCGAAATTTTAAACGATTACCAAACACATTTTTTTTTACTCGTAATCGCCTTGAGCGAGAATAAAAATAATCAATTGCTTGTCGAGAATCGGTTTTAAGGAATCGTTGCCAAACGTGCCCTCCACGCGAGGGTACAGTTGTTTAAAAAAAAAGCGTAATTAAATTCTTAAAAGTTGTCGGTGTAATCAAATCCTATACGATATAGCTCAAGGGAAAATCTTGATTTTTCTCTTATTTTATTATACATGATGTTGATGTATCGTTTTTTTTATAATTACCTTCTTAAAGTGAGAGGTGCTGACGTTGCAACTTTTTTCTTCCTTAGTCCGGTGATACCTTCTTCCCTCGATCCTGATCTCGAGCGAAAATGGCCATTGGCCAGCTCAAGCTTGAGGCTCCCACAGCTAGATGTGGGTATGATGCTTGCAACCAATTTTCGGTTCAAATTAGTTCATTTCAGTTCAAATATTTGGGAAATCTAAGCCGAATTATTTAGATGTGCATTCCATTTAAATTGAATTGGAACTCAAATTGAAGACTCGGCTCAATTTTTTGATTTTCCTTTTTATTACATTAAGAGGATGTTTCAGTAACCAAATTAACCAAATAGAGAGATTATATAAATTATAGTGTCATGAAGATGAGCAATTTTCAGTTCAGTGAGATTAACCAAATCGAAATAAAAAGTGGTTTTTTTTTATTACCCAAACAAAAAATATATGAAAATTTAATTTGGCTCGATTTTCTAATTAAGTTCCGACGACCTAGTGACCCTAGCCAGCTCTAGAGACAAGCTCACGGCCATGTCCAAAAAAAAAATTGAAATGTTCAATGCGAAAAGAACCCAAATAATAAGGATTTCGGACCAAGAATAAAATCCAATAAATTGGAAGATGAAGTGGGAAAGAATTAAAAAAGATCCAATTCATTTTAATTTTTATTCCTTTTTTCCGGATCACCAACTAATCTCCCCAAAATGTTGAATTTTCTCAGCTTCAGTAGAATTCGATGAGCTTTGATTTCCCCCCCACCCCCAATTAAGCAAGAAGACGAATGCTAGTCATTTTGCTTCGTTTTCTTTGCTTTTGCAGCGACCAGGGAGAGAAGCATAAAGCAAGTGAAAATGCCAGTCATCTCGTTATTGAAGCTTCATAAGAAGAACCCGACACCAATCGGCACTTCCATTCCAAGAACGACATGTTCACCTCTGCATTTTCAATACCTCAGAATGAGGAAAAGGAAGGTCGAGAAAGATGTTCCTCTTCAAGGCCAAATCTAGCCGCAGCCACGAGCTTCAAGCTCGAGTGACCCACGGCCATGGCCACCCGAGATTGATGTCAAAATTTGCTGTCGTGGCCATTTGAGTTTGAAGTTCATGGTTGCCATGGCCATTTGAGCTCAAAGGAAAAAGAAAGAGACTGGGTTGGAAAGAGGATGATGCCACGCCTATCTTTTCAAATAAAGAATGGATATACTCTCAAAAATTTTAAGATTCAGTTGCACTTTCAATGATAAATTTCTAAACTTCTAATGTATTTACTTCGATTCTTATTTTTGTTTTACTGTTTAGAAAAATTAGATTTCCGAACTCAGATTTCAATATATGATGCAGAATTAAATTCAGAGATGATTTTTTTCTTTTTTCTTTTTTTGCATAATTGTTCTTCAAATTAAAGTAATTGCTGTTTCGATGGAAAACTAAAAGTGGGTTATTTTATGATGGGCTCACGCCAATTCTTTCTCTCTTTATGTGCCCTCCACTTATATGTATTGGACAGAAAATACAATGCATTGGTTTATCTCATTCGGCGACAATGCGACCCCTTAGTCCATGATTAGAAATTGGATTATTCTTAACATACACATTTCGACATGTAAAATATTTCACAGAGCATTAATTGAAACACAAACAAAGATAAAAACCAGTGATCCAAACTCATTTACACTCCGATAAATGAAAAAATAGAGGTCGTGTCATGTGTCTTGCTCACCCAAATACGTCAGCATGTTAGTCACTAACTTAATCTTTATGGGTTTTATAGAAATTGCTATTACAATTATATGCACCCAATCTATAGAGCTAGGATCGTTTGATTTGGCCATTTTATATTTCTTGTTGCAGCCGGCCTCCCAAAGTAACCAATTAGAGAGTGACTTATCACAAGTCAAACGGATGATTCGGTTCATTGCAAAAATACAGCATTAACTCAAGAAGATGGATCCGGCGGTGCTTAATTATCCATGACTTTACTTCCTAGACAACTGTACTTATTAATTTATGGTAGGCTATGCTGGATTTAAGATAAAATAAAAATGAAAATTACGGTGCGATTTGCATCAACTATCCCGAAAGGTCTTTGGATTGTACTAAATTTGAAGTGTTCGATTAATCATTCTCAAAAGTTTTTGAGCTAAAGTTAGCATTTTTAAAAATCTCGAAACTCAATAGAATTCTACAAGACATGCAATTCGGCATCTTCAACATGTTCTTTGGTGGTTGATGAATTTCTCTCTGTCAACTTTGCCCTTGTTGATACTTTTGTATTCCTATTCTATCCTCATTTCCGCAGTTCATCATTTCTCTAGACCAAAACGCACTCGCCGGCGGTGGAAGGAGAAGAGTTGCGAGATCCTCAACCGCCTAGGGTCTCATGACCTTGGCATCGGCCTGCCTAGGCCTCTTCAACAATTCTTTTCTCTTCGACTCCAATTATTTCCACTAGATTTTATGATTGGATCATTTCCAATCTTTAGTGACAATGACAATATCGTATGCTTTCCCTTCTATTTCTTTTTCACTCGAGAGTCGCTTCGTAAAAAATACACAAAAAGTCAATTAACCAGACGGTATTTCCTCAAAACAACACTTTTCATTTTATTATTATTTTTTTTTTGGGGGGGGACTAGGGGCACGTCATCAGCAACCTCCTCTACTCTTCCTGCCATCTCCCCAGCATTTTCAAAAGAGCCCAAAAATTCAAAATCTCCATCTTCCCTCTCTCTCTCTCTAGACTTTCTCTCTCTTCTGAGCGGCAACGGCAATGGCGTCGCTCTCCCTGAAGCTCCACATCACCAAGGGCCCCCGCGAGGGGGAAACCCTAGAGTACCCCCCCGGATCGACGGTCCGGATCGGCCGCGTCCTCCGCGGCAACAACCTCGCCATCAAGGACGCCGGCATCTCCTCCAAGCACCTCTCCATCGAGTCCCGCCCCGCCGCCGCCGACGACGGGCCCGAGCCCTCCGGCGGCAACGCCTGGGCCCTCACCGACCTCGGGTCCTCCAACGGCACCTTCGTCAACGAGTCCACCAGGCTCGCCCCCGACGCGCCCTACGTGCTCCGCGACGGCGATTCCATCAAAATCGGTGAGCTCACTGCCTTTCTCGTCAAGATAGAGGGCTGCGGCGGCGGGGAGGCCGAGTCGAGGTTGCGTCGGAACCCTAGGCGAAGGGCCAACGAGAGGAACTCGGAGAAGGAGGCGGCCGGGCCGGTCGCGGAGGGTCGGGCGGAGAGTGTTAGGGCTCCGAAGGCTAGGGGAGGGAAAACTGAATTGCCAGGAGCTGGAGGCGGTGCGGCGGCAGCAGCAGCTCCAGCTCGGTCTGCGAAGAGTGAATTGGTGGAGGCAAGTGCAGTGGGAGGGTTTGAGGGCGAGGCGTGTGGTGCGGAATCGCGAAATGCGGGTACGGCAAGGGAGAATTCGGGGATCTCGCGAGTGAGTCCGAGGAGGACTAGGAGGAGAAAGAAGGAAGAGGACAATCCTGTTGCTGGTGCCGTAGTCGAGAAGGGTGTGGAGGATGGAGGAACAAAAAAGGACGAAGGTAAAGAGAGGAACACGAGATCGAGAAGGACGAGGCAAGCAAAGGGAAGGAATCGAATCGGTGATTCGGAGAGAGCGGAGAGGTTGGATCCTGTGGAAGAGGTGCAAGATGATGTCGTGGGAAATAGAGAGAATGCAGGTCTGCTGGGTACAGAGTCAGTCCGTGGAATTGATGAAAGGGAAGCGATCGCGGGTCGGAGTCAGGACGCCGAACGGGTGGTGGATGAGGGCGAAGTTTTGGGGGAGAGTAAGAAGTCTCGCTCGGCAGAGCAAGTTTCCGGTGAGGACGGTTGTGGTGTAAGGAGTATAAAGGTTGAGATTGAAGATGACGTTATCCTTGAGGCTGGACCCAGTAACGAGGTACGAAGTGGGATCGGCTTCAGTTCGAAAGAGACTACGGGGAAGAGTGGCCAGTTCCCAGATTTCTCGAAGATGAGCCTCAGGGAATGGTTCGATTATATGGAGGTCTATTTGCCGAAGCAGATAACTGATGAGACGGAGAAGCTGATCTCGGAGATGAGGGCGAAAGCTCAACGCGTCAGGGAGTATGTTGCGGAGCAGACGAAGCAGAAGGGAAAGGCAATTTCATAGACAGCAGAACATTTCTGCGCGGTATGCCGAATAACAAGTTAACAACCCAGTCGGTCCTTCCGTTTTCAGCCGAAGATTACTCTGGAAACTGGTGTATTGTGTGCATGCTGAGCTAACTGGAGACCGCAGGTGGATTAGCTGGGGAACTCCAAAGCCGGTTTCACAGTATGCCATAGCAGCAACCTGGAAGACTTGCAAAATTGTCTCCAAAGCCGTTTCCGACGAGTGCCATGTGCATCGGCGACGGGGCCAACTTTACCAGGAGTAGACAAGATGAGACGCGAGGAGGAAGGAGAGAGGACGAAAGAAGAACGTGCACAGCTGTTCTCAGTGTCGCTCCGACTTCCTCATATGTCTCTGAAGAGACAAAATTTATGGTTCTTCTGATAAAATTAGAAGCGGTTAAGAAAGAGGCATTGCGCCTAGTTAGGCACGACAGAAACTTAGGAAATACATGTACGAATTGTTGTAGTCTACATTTGATAAGCAACTGAAGAGAGGAGAGAATGTATTAATGTCTTAAGTGTATTTATGAATTGCATCATCCAATTAACTTCAACTGTCGGATGCAAGCTTCGATGCTATGAATCTTGTACTTGTCTCCACCGCATTTAGATGAAATATTCAGTCTTCGATTTGTTATGTGGAAGAAGCTGCACGCCCATGAAAGGACGAACAGAATAGCTCGGGACTTCAGGGGCAAATTACGCCACAAGGTAAGTTCAGTGAATGGCCCGTTCTATGCCTGAAAATAAAAAACGGACGGGGTAGCACAGTGAAGGTTCCGATTCAACCAGGGAACTCATTTCAGTCGAGCTCAAACCGGTCTGAATTTTTTTTCCTTTTCGATCAGGCAGGGGTGGCCTTTACGAAATCCACGGAGGATTACTGGAATGGGGATTCAGAGAAAACGGGATGACCCACGCGTCCGATTTTCCATACAGCAAAAGATGCAAAACTTGTACTTTTGACTGTTTTTATTCATAAATGTGCTCATCTAAGTTCATAAGCGCATCTGATTATACACAGGTTATAAACATGATCTTATTTCATGGGCTAAAGCTGAAAGAACTTTCGAGAGTCACGTACACTGAAAATTCCTTATTTCTTCTCTATTTGATAGACTAATTTTATCTATATGATATATATAGGACGTTCCTGCAAAAGAAGAATCATTTTCCAGAAATAATGAGCTTGCTTTTTCCCGGCCGAGAACTCTTCTTTCTTACTTTCTTAAGGGTCAGGGCCGTGGAGTTAACTTGCTGGCAACTTTTTACTCTTCATCTGGGCAAGCTTCAAGATATTGTCGAATTTGCAGACGCTCATCTCTTGTAAGATCAGGATCATCAGCATTCAGCCTATTTCGCAGTGCTGCACCGGCACTGCTATGATCATCACCAAGGACCTGCATGAAAGAATTTAACACATTGATATCATAAATGTTTCGGAGTTCCAACGGATCCATGAAGGCAAATATCATTTTAAAAATGAAAGAGACAAGAAGCAAAAGAAAATTTTCCAATTGCTCATAATTCATCTGGATAATCTCAAAATTTCCAACAGACTGAGGAAGAAGTGGAATAGATGTTACTAAACTGCTCATGCAGCCAAAGATTGAATCATTAGACAGGCATGAGCAGCTAGAGACCAATATACATTGCAGCTACTGACTGGACCTTACTTTGATATAGTTGTTCACATGGCCATCCTTGTTCGGGGAAGTGAGAAGCTCCTGTTCGTTGCATGTCCATTCACCATCAATGATGTACTTGTACTCGTAGTCTCCTTCCTGTTACTCGCAAGAGTCAATTTTAATGCCATTATTCCAAGCGCAATTCAACAGATCTTTCCCATGAAAAATTTAAAACCTTGGTCTTTCAAAGTTGACAAAAAATTGATTAGTATTTTAAAATTGGAGTTAACTGATGTGCAAAAGTTAAATGGAACATGAAGCAACTGAGTAACAAGAATAATATAGTGAACCCAAAATGCAGGATTACTATGAGCCGGGAACATTGTCTGATTAAACTTACCGGCAGTTCTCTTGTGAGTTTCCACAGTCCTTGTTCCTCATCAAATTGCAAAGGAAGTCTCTGAAAAAGCATAAGAAAAAAGCCAGGACATGAAAATGTTAATTATTGGGGAATATGGGAATACCGACAATCAGATAAGCATTTTCAATAAATAAAAGGACATGGAATTTGGGGTAATGTAGACAAATACTATACAAATTCTAGATTCTGAGATACCCTACAAGTATCAAGTACATGAGCCAGGACAATACTGTGGGGGTATTGGTTTCTTCCAAAGCTACATCCATGTGTGCAATTGAAGCGTCGGCAAAGTGAACTAAATTCTTGAACTGCAAAAATTTTCACTAGATGAAAAATTGATACCTCGCCCCATCCAATATCAAGTCCAGAAACTTCCACAGTGGAAGAGTTGTAACTTTGCCATGTCAGGCTGATTGGCTTCTTTTTAAAGCCTGTAAGCTTTAATCAAGAAAACAGGTAATGAGTTGAACTTGTCATGAGTAACAACAGTCCATCAACCTGAATTGCATGAAAAATGATCCCGTCATGGAGATTCTCCTTTAGCAAAGGAAGTGAAGATGTGCATAATTAACAGCAATGAAAGATTTCAATTATCTGAATTGGATTGAATGTTAACAAATAGTAAGCAATAGTGGAGATCCACTTATTTATTCTAAGAGCCATCTGTGTCAATTTCTTTATAAAACCCAAAAGTAGAAAGGCAACCGGTAATGTCAGCACTAAGTTCCAGTGGCCAAAACAGCACATTTAAAACATCTGGAGTAAAAATTATCTGCCATTATTACTTTAACAGAGAAGATCTGGCACACCAAGACAAAAGCAAGAACTTTAAAACTAGCATGTATCGACAAAACACAAGACACCATCTTTAGTTCCAATGAAAAAATGGTGTCATTTAATTCTAGATAAGAACAAAGTGAATTTAGTCTAGTTTGGTCTACTTCTCAAAACACAGCTGAACCCCTATGAAAATCTCAACATAAACCATCAACATATAGGACGAAAGGATGTGAATGCTTAAACACTTCAGAGAATATAGAGAAAATAAACTCACAATATCAGCAGTAGCACTTTTTATGGCATACAGCTTGGGAAAGCATGAACGTTTGCTCTGCAAGATAAAAATAACTCCAAGATTAAGAGGGAATTCAAGATAAAATACACGATTGTCCATACCATACTACACTCTCCATTTGGCTGAATGACAGATAAAACACAACAAAATACAAAGCAAAATATGCTCATAATGCTGCCATCAAAGTCCCAAAATATCTAAGTTCCAGAACTTCCTTGCTCAGGAGATCAACTGCCAGGTACCTCAACAATGTAATGGTGTACAGCAAGTTCGAAGCTAACTGTTACATCATAGAATAAAGCATGGGCAAGATGTCCAAAAGTATAAGAAGGGTCAGACATGCAAGTAACCTAGCGGCATAAGCTTTCTTCCGGTCATCATTAAATAAATTTTAGTGACATCTAGCAAAGATTGTATCTAGTGCAAAAAGCATTCTCATATATCGCAATGCACAAAGCAATCTCACAGTCTTCCACTGGAATTTTATTAATAGAGTAGGATACCAGCAAATCAAGGTTTGCTGGTATCCTGTCATAGTTCTAAAAGCAATTTTAACTTTCCATGTAGCAAGGAAAGAGTGCTTTAACTTTCCATGGAGCAAGGAAAAAGGGCTAGACAATATGAAGTAAAATGAGCATACAAAGTACGAAATTTCAAATCATAAGTGTCACGCAAGGAGCAAGTTGACACTACTAGCCAAAGAACTGCAAGGAATTATTACCTGTAATAATCTGTGAGCTTCACCGAGTTTATATCCCTGAACCCAGAACATGAATGCCAACTGAAGTATATAATTAGAGCAAAGGGAATATTAGTTGAACATAATGAAATAGACAGACTGTTGAAATTATCATGTTCTCTTAGCTTGCAAGAAAAAGCCAAACAACTGATAATCTGTAAGAAGGATGGCACGATGTGCAGTTAGTCAATCCATGAGGCTCAATCAAGATTTGACCGATAAGAGAGTGGTCAATGAGAGAAGGAGATGAGAGAAAAATAGACAAACAACCAGTGGATAAAATTGCTCAAGAAAGAAACTGGACATCAGGCATACCGCGACAGCAGGAGCCCTTCCGAGTCCGGCAGTACAATGTATATATGTGACACCTCCATTCCGGTTGATGGCCTTGTAAAGTTTGCTGACTACTGCTGGGAGACGCATCCGCAAATCAAATGGATCAAAATCTCTGCTACGATCAAATTGAACTGCTATATAAGTCACCAGTTGTATATTATTCACATAATGCACATAAAGTATAACTAGGAGGCATTTCCCAAAGCAATTTTACAGTTATTTCTCAAATGGATCAAAGCAGCACCATGATGATAATGAAGCTTGTCTCCACTGATGTACTCAAATCAAATTTTGAGAATGTGCAACTAATGCAAGGCACTGAGAGCACAACAAAAACTGCTCTTTTTGCCTTTCCACTTTCAAAAGAAGAAAAGACATTGATACATGGGATGGACTTAGAGCCCAAAGTGAGCAGTCCATGGATTGAAGAACAAGTCTAATGCCATGTCGTAGCTAGAGAATCCAGCAAGACAATTGAATCTCATGCTTCTTGGAGAACTGCTTTATTATATCATAAGTAGCAATCTTTCTAGACAAACCTTATCTGAGCCCGCAAGTGTTGAATGTTGTCACAAGTTTCAGCATAGTCTTGGATTGCTTTGATATCAACCCCAAAGTATCTGGAGATAGTAGTAAGGGGACAAAATGTGCTTATTCCTAAACGATACATTGTTGTCGTCACACCATTACCATGTATATGATTAATTCAAGACAAATCTCCATAAACAAAATTCTTGAGGATACTCCAAATCTGGGTCTTGCTGTAAGCAGAAAATGGTCTTCACTCCAATAGCACGAAGCTTGTCCACATCTTTTGCAGTCTGGAATAACTTCGAATATTAGTATACCAAGCAGAAGAAGATACTCTAAATCAGAGTGAGCGAAACTTAGGCGGTACTCATGATGGACATCCAAATCACCTGTAGGCACGAACCTACAATCAAGTCCGGTCGGATGAAGTTGTAGTTCATTCCTAGCTCATGCCTATAAGTCAAAACTGTATTAGAAAGAAATAATTAGTCGCAAGCGTAGATGCTGGACACAAACATGTCCAGACTACCATTAACATAAAAGGAGGCATTTTGAAAGAAACCACTAAACTAGCCATCCGAAAGTGAAGTCTGCCTCCTCGGAGGACAACAGGATGGTTTATGTGACTAGTCTGCCAATGTAACAAGCGGAAACAAGAATGAAGTCCCGCAAGTCATACAGGCTCTTTGCAGGCGGTGAAGAACGAGGCATAAGGACCTTTCCAGTATATATTCCTCAGTCACCGTTCTATCGAACAAAAGATAATAGCAACAATTCCCAATTACTGGTACACACTTACCAGCACCCATTGCTTCTGTCATAGTGGTGCTATACTCCTCTGACTTCTCCTCCTCCACTTGAGAGCCGCTCATTTCCGTGCTCGGCGTAGATCCCGACACCGCCTACGCTAAATCAAATCACATCAACCGAGAAAGAAAAGCAGCCGCACAACAGAACAGAACATAATCAAAGCAAAAAAAAAAAAAAAAAAAAAAAAAAAAAAAAAAAAAAAAAAAAGAGGCCATCTCAAGCTCTTCGATCGCTCAAAAAGCGAGCGGATTCCTCCTCGCTTACCTTCAAAGCCAGGCTCCTCGGGCGATCGGCACTATCCACCGCTCCCTGCCCCACCGATTCAATCCATTCACTTTGTAAGATTCACAAGCACAAACTTTTGGGAGGTAAATAAAGGCTTAAAAAGATAAGAACTCAGGACTTCAATAGACTTAGACTATCACGTAAGATTTTGTAGGATGACTGCTACCTGCCAACTGTTCTGAAAACTTAAATCGCTAAAAATGAAAGCACGATTTATTATTTAATTAAACTAATGAATTTCAATCTTTTTAAGTACTCGAGATTCGGGAACAGAGTAGCGAAGTCCGGAGCGAGCCCAACAGAACTCGACGGGAGCTTTCGGAACTTTTCAAAAGGAAGAGAAAAGAAAGGAGGCTAGGCGGAGCGCAACGTACGGTGATCCTGAGAAAGCACGGCGGCGGCGGCGGCGGCTTGACGTGGCGGGGGCATCCGAATCCGGAGCGCGACGGCGAGGGCGAGCATCTGCAGAGTCACTCAGGCCGGTGAGAAAACGAACTTTCCGCAGAGATGAAAGCCGAAGCAGGCGATAATCGCGACGAAGAGCGCGCGCGCGAGATCGAGCGAGAGAGGACCTCGGGAGATTCTGGAGGCAGTTCATCGGATTGGATCAGCTTTTCAGAAACACAGAGAGAGAGAGAGAGAGAGAGAGAGAGTGAGTGGGGGAGTGATATTTTCGGGAAGAGGGGGGAGACAGGTTTTGACAGGTACGTAGCAGGAAAGGAAAGGGGCGAGAGGAGCGATAAAAAAAAGGGTTGTGCCTTTTCGCGGATTCCCCGCAATGCCGATCCCGATTTCCCTCAATTATCACCTTTTTTTTCTTTTTCTTTTCTTTCTTTTTTCTTTTTGTAACGTTGCTTGATATTTTGCTACGTGTCGATTGCCAGATATTTACGTGAGTGGACCACGTGTCCGCCATCCCCTTTTTTCATTTTTCATTTCTTTTTTGGCTGATTCGGCCTCTCTAGGTTGTTTTCCCATGGGCATTGCAGATATTTAAGAGGGAGGGAGATATTCCATCGTTGGGACGTAGGAGAGCATGTTTTTGAGATAGAACTTAGAATGGAAAAGCTAAATCAGTGGGAACTCATCTAAGTTTAGATTTCAAGGAATGCAGGGTAGGCTCCGGTTCCAAAAATTAAAGAACCCATTTCAATAAGTAGTTTTTAAATAGGGATAAACATGATTTTAGAATAGAATCTGAATCAATGGGAATCTGTAAATTTCGGGTTTCAGAGTATACAAGATAGGTTCCAAAAGTCCAAAAATGATTAATTTATTTTGACGGGTAGGTTCCAATTTCTTAGTTGAAGGAATATAGAACATGAAATTTGTAATATAGAACAAAAAATAAGTTCAAATTTTTTTTGTCAATTTCTTCATGTGATCCTTTGATATTCTATGTCATTCAATGATGAATGTATAATTTGAAAACACTAGTCCGAATTTTTACTATATGACTAAGATTTTTACTTTATCCATATTTATATTTTTCGAATGTCTAAATATAACGTATAGTTAGTGAATTGTAATCATTTAAATAATAATATAAGTGGAACCTAAGTAGATCCTATAATATAAGTGGAACCTGAGTAGATCTTATAATCGACCTTAAAATTTGTGACAAATTAAGTTCAAGGTTTTAGAATATGCATGATAAGTTTTAGATTCCAAAAAATGATAAATTTGTTTCAATAAATAATTTCCAAGTAGAACCTCTAGAAAATCTAAAATCGTTCACCACTAATTCTAGGTAGTTGGAACCTGAAACTTGGAAATTGAACCTATCTTGCGGGGCATCCGATGATAAATGTATAATATAGAACTACTTATCTAAGTTTTCATTGTATGACTTTGATTTTTTCTTTGTTAATGTTTTATATTTTTCATGTGTCTAAATATAAGTTGTGATAGATTGATTAGTATTGAGTAATAATCATTAAAGGTGATGATTGACTATAATTGATCAACCAGTAATATAGGTAGAACTCAAATAGACCTCAGAATCAACCTTAAAAGGTATGACAAGGTAGATTCCAATTTCCAAACTATGCGAGATAGAGTGTAAGTGAAATCTATATGGAATTTAAAACAGCACACCCTTATTCAGAAGGTTTCATGTGCCCCACTTAACAATAAAAATGCAAATGTCCCGGTCGTCAATGGTGGCATGGTGCTTTGTACGCATCTAAAATCACATGATACAGATAAATCATGCGGCGATACTATTACATTGCCTACAATAGGCTTCCTGTGTCACTTTTCGGACCTTCTCGTGGTGAAGCGTTTGGACACGGATCAGGCAACTGATGGCTACAGTCGCCTGAGGGTAATCGCCTCGCCTCGCCTCGCCTTATCATGGCATATCCAAAATGCAGTCGGGAAGAGAGGAAGTATGGTGCCGTTTATTACTTGCAAAGCATAAAATCAAAATTCGTGTTAGTTCGACTTTGATGAGACTTCTATAATGAAAGCAACGGTGTCAGTCCCATGCCGCTTGTTCACGCCCAGGCGGACATTTTGTTCCAAAAAGACCTATAAACAAATTGCCTGAGTGTAACAATAATCAAATGGAGTTCTTCAGACCATTGGCTGCTGCAGCTCCTTCTGGAGACTTGCAGCACGACACAACCGGCGGTTTGCTCACATATCCAATGGCCCAAATTCACCCCACATATTTTGATCGTCCGCAGAATTGGGATCCCCCAGAACACTGCCGATCTTAGGTCTTGCAGGTTGATCCTTTCCAAGAGGGAAGCCCCAGAATGAGTCGGAGTTTTCATAGAAGATATAGAACGCAACAAGAGACGCCAAAAACAAACCCAAAAGTAGTAGATACACTTGCCATGCTGCACATGAAAGGGATAAAAAAGAGAGACTGGTTAGCTTTAACTTTCCACTTGCCTGTGCTTCACACGCATCTATACCTCAATGAGTTGTGCGTAATTATGTGCGCAGTTGACAAACACAAGCTAAAAATGTCCCCCGTGCTGTGTTCGTGTTGTGTGTCTTGGAGAGAGAGAGAGAGAGAGAGAGAGAGACCTTTCCAATCGGCAGGAACATTTAACTTGGTCACCAACACACCCCACTCATCAGAAGTAGTAATCACAACCCTGAAAAAGTTCATCCCACCAACCAAATGAATTGACTGAATATATATATAGAGAGAGAGAGAGAGAGAGAGGGAGAGAGAGATGTGTCGCAGTGCAGCCAAACACTATGTCAACAACCGTACAGATATAAAACAAAGGGACAGGGATATGTATTGTTCTGAACTTCATATCACACTAGTATAACTGAAATCTGTTTTAAAACTAACTACAATGTACAAAATTCAACAATTCGCTGAGTGGCATATCACTGAAAATCTGCAAGCAAATACGATCTTGTTCCTAATTCTAAACAATAAGACATATAAAGATGCAGCTGCTGACCTAATAAGCATCAGTAAGATAAAATGCTCAATTACCTAATCCACCAAATAACTGCGTTGAGTTCTAACGTAAAACTTCTGTTCTTCTTACTCTGAGTGAAACACCCTCTCATCTTGAGTATTAAGAGAATTAAACTATTTAGCAGAGAATGTAGAAAAACTAATAAAACTGGTAAGCATTCACTCCTACATCTTAAAGAAGCTTTAAGGAGCTTACCTTTCACTAGGACAGAATTCTAGTGATGTAAGGGAGGTTCCCAGGTGTAGCCTCTTGCTCCAATGGCTAACCTCCATTTTCTTCACTTCAACAACGCACATATCACCATCTTTGCTTCCCCTATATATTCAGGAAGACATTTCAATAATTTCACTTTTAGAAAGAAGATTACGGGTCTACCCCTTATCACAAAATACTGGGATTCCATAATTTGCCATGACTGCCCCTAAACTTTACCAAAGCTTTCGAAACTAACAATCACTCTTAAAGATGTTTCTGATCAAGTACCATCCACTTTCTCAAGATACCACATGCCACATGGTTGAATATTCATCCATAGTTCAAGTGTTGATGGAAACAAAATGTAAATGCTGGTATCCAAGTGCCAATTGATTACATCTAAGCATCTGATAGTGGCGACCAAAAGTAGATGGTAAAAACTAAATAGTTGTATGTTTAATATAACTACATTTAATCGGACCACTGACCCACCAAAATTTAAAAAAAAAAAAAAAAAAAAAAAAAAGCCCCACTGTATTTTATTCAAGAAATGTCCAAATGACTTTCAATTTATGGTTTATAAAGGTGCATTAAGAATTCTTGGATATTTAAATCAAGGTCCCGTAAGGTACAACTCCATTGAAACTGCCTTGAATATCTGGTGACAATAAGTAGTCTGTGTTCAGCTAACAATTTACATCTCCTGTAAATGGAGTGATCAAGTATTTAGTATTCATCAGGAGAAGCACAATAACCATCCGTCTCCATCTTATACATTAACCACACAGATAAAGTATTTTGTGTGTGCTTGGTGAGCATATGCTCAAAAGTCTACACTCTTTGCTTCTCATCTCCACTCAAACCACAAAAAGGGTAAAAAATAGGAATCAGAAAAACAAGGCACCATATATATCTATCTATCAATGCAGCAAGGCAAAGCATGATTGAATTACTTACTGAGCAAGATATTTTCCATCCAAACTGATGGACATTACAACAGCGGGCTTTCTGAGGAGTCGTTTGTGCCCAATCTTGTTCCATGTACTTATGTCCCAAACACCAGTAACAGCTTTATCACCTGCCCAATGAACATGAAACCTAATGATATGCAAGTACAGTCAAAAGAAATCAATAATCACCTGCCATTAGACTAGAGGAGAAAAAGAAAAAGGCAGGTGACATCAGCACAACCACCCTATTGACAATCGCTTTGACACCATTTACTCATGGTATATAAACAACTAAGCCTTTAAGTGCTAAATGGCATCTGAGGACCACTTACTCATGATATTTTGTCTAAGAGAAACAAACAAATGTACCTCTTTGAACGGTACAGAATAGAAAGGGTTTAGTTCCATCCTTAGAGAACCGACACAGTTCAATCTTCTCGTCCTGTGAAAAAATATTTCACAGAATTAACAAAGGACCAACAGTGCAAAATAAAAACAAGGACCTTCAAATTAATAAATCATACAGATCTGCGAGTCAAAGTAGTGCAAGGCAAACCATCTTCGGCCTTCCATATTCTACCCGATCCATCAGTAGATGTTGTAGCCAAAAACTCTGAATCTAGACTGTCGTGCAACAAAGGGAGAAGAGGATTCATATCTTGGAAAGTTGGCAACAAATCCGACCACATCAAACTTCCAATTTCCTTTAAGCATACTGGTGCAAATTAACTTTTCGCATTCTATAAAAATTTGCTAAATAAAACCAAAGTATCCACCTTCAAAACACAACTATTCAAGCAAATAAGCCAGGTTCTACCTAAAATCCAGGTCTCTAATGCTTTTGTGCGCTTTTGGTTCATCTAGAATGATGCGCAGACTAGGCCATTCCAGGATTCTTAGACGACCATCCTGCAGATGATTAAGGTAAGGAAGAGATATCAAGACCTATAGGGTAGATATGATACTCCACTAGCCATATACATCAAATTCATTGATCAGATTATCAAATGCTCACCACTCCACCAGTGGCAAATCTAGATCCATCAACACTAAAGGCCATGCATTTTTGAGGACCAATCCCTCGAAGAGGAGGAAGCTCCTTGGTCAACAGCTTCAAATTTGATTCTTGACCAGATAATTCAAATGATCTGCATGTCATAGGATTAGTTGTATAACTTAATAACAGTAAGTAGGTGAGTTAAGCTATTGATACATTATAAGCATTTAGAAAGATAGGCTAGTTCAGCCTCCTCTGACCTCAAAATCCAAAAGAGTCCCATTCAAAAAGATAAAAATAAAAAGTCAATATGCATAATTGTGGGGGTCAAGGCGTCTCAAGAAGCTCCTCTAACCAAATTGCAGGGCAGAGGGATCTATATATCTTCTAAAACAAATAACAAGACGATGCTCTGTGCATAATATGATAAATTTAGACTTATTTAGTCTTCCTGGCACACTACAACTGCATGTGTCAGCATGGTATGAACTTTTACTCTTAAATTAATGAAATACCGATATTTCTACCAATGCTATTCAATTATTCGGCCTAATGAATTCATCCATGTAGATTGTGTACATGCAGAATAATGATATATAAAAGTAAGAGTAGAATTGATGTGATTCATAAAAATGAATTGGTCAATATGAGTGGGTACAAGTCGGGTATTCGTAATGGAATGGCTATAATCCAACTATTGGACATTTCAGTTTCAAAAATCAAAAGAATTCTAGAATGCAGTAATTGTTTAAGTTATCCAGTGTATGAGGACAAAACCGTTCTGTCCATGTGGCTAACTGGTGCAACAATCAAGCAAGAGATTTTCTCCCCATAAGCAAGGTGACAACCTTTTTAACAAGAATTTGATTATATTAATAGGTGAAACGGGGAGCAATGTACACATCCTTGGCAAAACTTTATTGACAAACATTGGAAGTGAGTAGAAAATTTGTGCTATCAAAGTTGACATATAGGGCTGAAATATCAACATTTATAAAGCCTCTTGTATACCCAAAAGATGACAGGGAACCAAAAAAATCAAATGAAAAGAAAAAAGATGCCTCAAAATGTAAATTTAAATTGAACTGAACCTGCCACAAATTAACCCTACAAGTAGGCAAATCAGATTTCAGAAAGGTCTCACTGTTGCACTGTCATAAAAAATAAATGGCTGAGCAAGCATTTCATCAAAGAAAACTCTTAATATGATAAAGAATTGGACCAATTTGGTCATCATTAGTATGATGAAACAAAACCAGTACTTCCAAAACCCATACTTCCAATCTTAAGAAGGAAAGCAGATTCAGGAAAACCACTGGGACATGAACGGGGACAATCCATCTAGACAGTCAGTAAGGTTCCCAACTCCCAAATACATGCCACCTTACTTCACAGGGAACCTTTTAAAGAAGTCATCCATTCCGATAATGGTTGATGACGAAATTTTTAACGACTCTCGAGCACAAAATGAGCAAACGAGGGAATTAAGCCCAACGAGATTTGAACTATCACACGCGTTTCTATAGAGGGAATCGGCAGTTCAAACGAGCATGGCCATAAGCTAAACCCGACAAGAATCCAACTGCTTAGATATGCTTTTGCAAGTCAGATAAGTGCGACATTCGAGCACCGGTTAGGGTGCCAAAAATGAATAGAGCTCTGCAAGTAGAAAAATCGCGCGAAACTAGGAAAAGGAAAAAAAAAAATCACGACCGGAATCTGCCATAGCGAGACTCACAAGCAACTACCGGAGCTCGCGAAGCACACGATATCCTCTCCGTTGGGGTGAACCGCGATCGCCAACGGATCGCCTTCAATTTCCTCGATCACATGAGCAACCTAAAAATAAACAAAGAAGCAGGACAAGCGGGCGTAAAAACACGAGAGGCGGCGATCGCAATGCCGACTTCGCCGGCGCTATCGAAGAAAGGAAGGAGATGAGAGGAGAGGAGACGAGAGGAGAGGGAGACACGAACCAGCGGGGAAGAGGAGAGGGAAGTGGACTTGGGATCGAAGGCGAAGATCTCGAGCGCGCCGGAGCCGCCGCTGCCGCCGCCGGAGCCGCGGCGCCGCGGCGACCTCCCCAGCATGGCGAGGTTAACGTTCTCCGGGCGGCGGATCCACGACCCGCACGTCACCTTCGTCTCCTCCATGGCCGGAATCGAAGTTCCCAAAGAAGCGAGCAGAGAGAGAGAGAGAGAGAGAGAGAGAGAGAGCACGCGCAAACGGAAATGGCAGTTGCACTTGACTCCTGAGAAAAGGCAATTTGCGCGTATGATCGATATCATCCGCGTCGACCGTCCGACGGCACCGTTTTGGGGGGACCTCGTGCCGTTTTGGGGGTGGGTCAACGGGATGCAAAAAATTGAGTGGCCGGCCCTGCCACCGAGGGAGTGGACGGAGAACGACGTGCGTATTGGAGGGGGGAGGAAATATCCAGACGGGATATTCGGTTTGGCTTATCCGCCGGAAGACTTGGTACTTAGTGGGGATAAATACCGTATAATTTTAATTTAAGTAATTTTCACAATTAGCTTATGACCTGTCGATTTTTTTAAAAATATTATTAATTCATATTTTAGAAGCACTTGACATATAAAAAGAAACTTTCCCACCAATTGGCACGTGATTGCTCCCACTAATTTGACCTTGACCCATATGATCATTTCCTCCGGTTAGCCTAATTTGGCCAAAGAACTATGGGCCCATTTGGTTTAAAAAAATGCAAATATTTTTTAGGTAAAAGGGTTTTTTGAAATACTATACTGTTTGGTAAATTGTAATATCAAATAGCATTGAAAAGTAGCTTTAACATAAATATTATTTATTAAAACCTACATTTATAAAGAGCTTTTATTATTTATTTATTTATTTTAGTCTACAAATAAAATCCAGTATAGGATGGCCATCGGCCAATTGCTAGACAGCGCCTAAGGTCACAACCTCAGGTTACGCCGCTTGGAGGTGTGACCTCTGATGGTGCCACCATCTAAAGTTATAGAGGCCAAATTTGACGACTTGAGGTGACATCGCCTGGGTCACGCGAACCCAAGCGACGCTGCCCAAGGTCGCATAGACCAGATCTCATAGCCTGAGGTCGCGACCTTAGATAGGGGTGAACATGGTCCGGGTTGGGCCGGTCCATCCCCTAACCCTATGACCAACCCGCATAGTGCTGGTCCTCAATTTTTGGGACTGAGGACCAGACCGACCCAATGGATTCGGTTCGATTCCAGGGTCAACTTGAAATCAACTGATAATTTTTTATTTTATTTTGTCGCGACCTACCCCTCAGGAGGAGGAAACAGGTTTAGGGGTATTTGCCTAAAGGACGGACCTAAAGCCCATAATTAGGCACGGGCTCTCCCAAGCCCATACCCTGTGTGACATTGGGATATTTTTTTAGGAATCTTGCATAAAAGGAGTCGCCACTAGCCTATTGGGGTCGGCTAGAAACCAAGTGAGGCATAGGAGTATACTTCACTTCCTACGCAACCAGAGATTCTGGGGTCGGGGACTTGATTACACTAATTGACTAATTAGTGCCATTTCGGTACCTAATCTTGTTCATTTTAGAAGAAAATATTTTTGTCAGGCAGTTTGGATTAATTTTACATTTATCCATTAACATGCAAGGTGATCATGCGGTTGCGCAATCATTAAAATAACAATCACAGCTACCAACATTCTAATTGCAGTGAAATTGGGCACGTGTAATTAAACATAATCAAATATGCAAATTAAACACGTGATCTAGTTAATGTACGAGTAAATAAAGGCCTAATTACACCAAGGAGGCAAAACATAGCGATTCCCGACCAAACCCTACATTTTTTGGATTTCGAAATTTTTTTTAATTTTTTTTAATTTTTATATAAAAAGAAGGTCGAATTTTTTAATGTTTTCTGAGTTTTTGAATCTTTTGGAAATTTTTTGAGTTTTTTATTTATTATTTTTGATTTTTTTAATTTTTTGAATTTTTAATATATTTTTAATATTTAATATTATTATAATATTATATTTCAAGAAAAAGGGCTCTGACCGGGTAAACCCAATCCGGCCCGTGGACCCAACCCCAAACCGGATCCAACACTTTTGGATCTTTTTTAGCAATTTTTAATTTTTAATTTTTTTTAAAAAAATTAAAATTAAAATTTCTTTCTTTCTTTTGTCTTTTCTCACTGTGCACCCCCATTCTCATCCGAGAAAATATTGGCTGCAGCTCTGACTCCAGCGTGGCTTCCTCCGAGTCCATTCACCAGGCGACACATGTCGCCCGGCAGCCACGCTGGAGTTCGAGCTGCGGCCTTTTATTTTCTTAAATATTGGAGCCAGCTCTCAAAAGTTTCTCTCTCCTCCTGCACGTATTGTCCTGTTTTACTGTTCTGCAAGGAACCGAACAGACCTAGCCTGCACATTCTCTCTCATTGCATTTATTACGGAGGAAAGAGAAGCAAAGCTTTACGTTGCTCTCCAGGAAAGAGAATTACCATTTCCCATTTCTTTCACCCGACGGAGGTTTCGAAATTTTGAATATCAAAATCTCTCTACGCTTGTCGCGCCACTCGCTTCTCTCTTCGGCCTCTCCCTCCTTCGATCTTCCCCCCGCCTAGCGCTGCCCCTCCGTGGATCACGCTCACAGCCGTGCCCTTCGAGAACTCGAACCCCCGAAGTTGGTGTTCCGAAGGATGGCCTCCCCAACCGGCGACGCGGTCAAGAGAGCTGAGAAGGAGGCTGCGGTGGAGTAGCCGAGGGACTTGATGTCGACGCAGCGAAACCTAAGCTCGGGGCTTTTGATGCAGACGGTGAGGGCGAACTCGAGGAAGGCGGCGTGGAGGATGACGATCGGGGCGAGGGTGTAGACGAAGCACTTGTAGCTGCTGCGACTCTGGTTGCGGCGAGGCGGCGGCTTGGCGAAGTGGGCGAGCTCCACGTCATCGCTCCGGAGGCGAGGTTTGGAGGGCACAATTGGGCTGGTTGGATCTTCTTTAGGCATCGCGAAAGTCGGAGTTCAAGTGAATGCGAGAGAGCACGGGTCACTCAGTGAGAGAGGCTATTCTTGAGAGGCTGTTCTTGATGGTGGTGCTTTCGCTTTTCTTTTTGGGTTTGCGGGATGATTGTCATCGTGTTATATGATTCAGGGAATCATGAATAGAGAGCTTTTTAAGGTATATAATACTATATCTGGTCTATCTTCCTCTCCAAATCTTTTTCTTGCTACTTCTCGTACTTTTTCAATCTATATCTGGGAGAGCAGATTGGATCATTTGTCTCCATAAATCCTTTTGGGTCAATTTCGCTCAAGGGTCAATCTTTATAACCAGAGGAGCTGTCCAGATTGATGCAGATGAATGGGCAATGATTTGAGAATCTTTGATCTTTCACTATAATCAAAGCAAATAACCATACCGAAGCTAAAATTTTCGATCCCAGATTTCCAGCAAATAAACAGTCAAGAATGCAATAAAATCAGAACAAGTGCTAACTAGGACGGCCTTAAACCGCAGGACTCGCTGGCGAGGGGTTTGCATTCCGACGAGGTTTTGCTTTTCTGGTGAACCCAGCATTTGATGCATATGCCATAAAAATCGCAGGGAAACAGAGAGAGAAGAATGATATCAGACGTAGATTCACAATATAAGAACAAACGCATTAAACTAGGCTTCTAACGATCAATCCGACTATGTGGGATTCGGCCATTCACTCAAGCATTTTGTCGAACATCTAATATGCACCGCTGAAACGATAGATTTTAGACTAGATCAAGGCTCGAACACAGGTCTGGGTCCCTAACAGAGGGCGCCATAATGCGTTACAACACCGATGAAGGACTAGAAGAATCGAAGTTCCCATGAAAACGAAGCGAGCATGCTTCGGGTAACCCATCGGTTGAACAAGAAAAGGGTTGCGGCAGACGGCGGCTCTTGGGCGGACGACTGGCGACGGCAAGGCATTCCTTCAAGCTCCCTCTCTCTCTCCCTTCGTTATTCGATTGCTTTGGTTATAGTAGTCGCTGAGGTTAGGTGTTGTTGGGAGATCAAAGATTCTCTGCGTTATTCGATTGCTTTGGTTATAGTGGTGGCCAAAGTTAGGTGTTGTTGGGAGATCAAAGATTCTCAGATCATTTCCTACTAAAGTTGCGCATGAAACCCAAAACAAGCCAGCTGATCTTTCCTCATTGCACACCCCAACATATTCATACAAGCACACAGACATGCACCCCTATTCACACATGCGCAGGAGATTATGAGCTCAGAGAGAGAGAGGGAGATTACATAATTCAATCAATGCTATTTACATTTGCAAGATTCTAGGAGTTAGTGTGGATGACCAGATCCAGATCTAGCATAAAGTCTTATTCCTCTCTGTTTCCCAAAACCAAATGAATCTCGTCCTCAAGCTTCAATCTGTTTTCTATGTGGTGAGATGATCCTGAAAACATGCTCTTGGCTGATGCAGTTGTCCACCATAACTGCCCATCTGCTCTTCTTCCTCCACCCTCCACTGTCGTCTATCTTGCCTCGGTCTTTAGCACCTTCCTACGCCGCCTCGAACGCCCTGCGCGGGTCATCACCGGCGGAGGTTCAAAGAGCGACAGCGATAGAGCAGCACAGCACAAACCCACTCAGACCCAGCTTTCACACGGTCCCGCACGTCCGACCGGCAAAAACCTCGGACGACGGCACAGGAACACATCAACCCCCTCAGTGAGTGACCCGTGCTCTCTCGCATTCCCCAGCTCGCCCACTTCGCCAAGCCGCCACCTCGCCGCAACCAAAGTCGCAGCAGCTGCAAGTGCTTCGTCTACACCCTCGCCCCAATCGTCATCCTCCGCGCCGCCTTCCTCGGGTTCGCCCTCACCGTCTGCGTCAAGAGCCTCGAGCTCAGGCTTCGCCGCGTCGACATCAAGTCCCTTGGCTACTCCACCGTAGCCTCCTTCTCAGCTCCCTTGACCGCGTCGCCGGTTGGGGAGGCCGTCCTCCGGAACACCAACTCCGGGGGTTCGAGTTCTTGAATGGCACAGCTGTGAGTGTGATCCACGGAGGGGCAGCGCTGGGCGGGGGGAAGATCGAAGGAGGGAGAGGCCGAAGAGAGAAGCGAGCGGCGCGACAAGCGTAGAGAGATTTTGAGATTCAAAATTTCGAAACCTCCGTCGGGTGAAAGAAATGGGAAATGGTAATTCTCTTTCCTGGAGAGCAACGTAAAGCTTTGCTTCTCTTTCCTCCGTAATAAATGCAATGAGAGAGAATGTGCAGGCTAGGTCTGTTCGGTTCCTTGCAGAACAGTAAAACAGGACAATACGTGCAGGAGGAGAGAGACTTTCGAGAGCTAGCTCCAATATTTATGAAAATAAAAGGGCCAAAGCTCGGACTCCAACGTGGCTGCCGGGCGACACGTGTCACCCGGTGAATGGACTCGGAGGAAGCCACGATGGAGTCAGAGCTGCAGCCAATATTTTCTCCCCCCCATCCTACGATTCCTCCTTCCTGAGACCAACTTTTGCCCTTCTTTTCCATATTTTGTTTTTACTTTTTCACTTCTTCCATACTTTTCTTTTTCTCCTTTTTTTTTTTTTTTGGTCTTCTTCTCCTTTGTGCTTGCCCGAAGCCTCCTCCTTCTGCACCATACATCAACGTCGGCCGGAGCAACCGGCCTCGGCCGCCGGACCACCGCCGCCCACCGGTCATCCCCCTCGATCGGCGCGGGCCATCGCCGGCTACCTATTCCGGCAACCACTTACCCATTTCCGACGCAACGAGAAGTTTCGTCGATTCAAATACACGCAAATATCTCACGCAATCCGCTCGAAAACGCAATGAATATAGGCAAGGCAACAAGGATTCAGCAAGCACGGGGCCAAAAATGAGTCGCTCCGGTCGTTAAAGCAGGTTACTCTTTGGTTTTCTCTAAGGCATTTTGTCGAACACATGGTATGCACTAATGAAACGAGAAGGTGCTCCCTCGATCAAAACTCAAATCGAGCTTAGGCTTCTAGATGAACATGGCAGCATGCACAAAAACATCAATGGAGGCTCCACGGAACCGAAGCTCGCGTGAACCGGTCAACCGCGAGTTCCGGTCCGGCGCCCTACAAAAATGGAGCATACATGAGCAGAGAAGACCTACTTGGTTTGGTTCGGTGGGGATGCTGCGACGGATGGTGGCTGATGGACGGGCCACCAACGATGGTGGATCACTCCCTCAAGCTCCGGCTCTCTCAGTTTGCTCTCTCGGATTCTCCCCCCCTTTCTCTTCTGCTCGATCGGCGTCGGGAGCTGCGGCGACGGGTGCTATGGGTCAGTGCTCGGAGGGCGGCGGCGGCTTCGCAGCCTCGGGCTGCAGGCGTCGCAGGGGGTAGCGGTGGCGCGGTGAGGGCTGCCACCGCGACCCCCTCTCCCCTTCTATTTCTTCTTCCTTTTCGTCTTTGCGTTTCTTCAGATTTGGGTTCCGGGGAAAACAGCGGCGAACGGCGTCGATTGGGTGGCTCCTCAGCGGCAGTGGAGGTGCGGCTTTTAATGAGGCGGCCCGAGCTCTCCGCTCTCGAGCTTTTTTTTTTTCCTTGGTGCTTGCTCGCCTCCTTTTTTCTTTCACGATGCTTTTCTTTTTCTTCTTGCAGGTTTGCCCCTGCTGCTCTGGCGTTTCTTCAGCTTTTTTTCTTTTTCTTTTTGTTGTTTTTTTGTTGTTTTTCCTTTCCTTTCCTTTTCTTTTCCTTTTTCCTTTTTTTTTTGTTTTTGCGACTAATTCCTAATTTTGTACACGATTAAATCCTAAATGAAATAGCAAAATTTAGGTGTCAACATATTTTTTGTACTCATTAAAAAATTAATTGAGGACTGGATTGACCTAATGGGTTCGGTCTGGTTTCAAGGTCAACCCATGACCAACCAACAATTTTTTATTTCATTTTTTGTACTCACTGAAAGGGTAATTGAGGACCATACCGACCCAATGGGTTTAATGAGGAGTGAGGTAAACTAAGGAAGGCAAGCGGTGAGGGTTAAGTGGCTTGAGCGTTGAACAGAATGAGCATTGAATGTCGAGCGGAGAGTAACAAGCCAAGCGAGCATCAAGTGGCAAGCAACACGAGTGACCCAAAGCGAGTGAGGCGAGTGTCGAGTGGCGATATTTCGATTTTGGCAAATTGAAGACTAAGAGGACAAATAAGATAGAAGATAATGAATACTAGAGGATGATGCAATAAGGTGTCTTTTTGGACGCTGTGAGGACTCCTCACAAAAATATTTTCCTCATTCATAAATTATGACTATCGGTGTCATAAAAGACATTAAAAACCTAAGTTATTAAAGAACAATGTAAAATTACTTGAACTCCTCACTAAAGAGCCGTTTTTAATGTTGTTGACGCCGTTTATTTTAAGATTTTAAATAATATTATATATATGTATATATATAGTAAGGGTTAGTCCGAGTTGGACCCACCCGAAACTCTCAGGACCGAGGACTAACTCGCATAGTGTTGGTCTAGGAATTATAGGACCAAGGATCGACCCAGTCTCCTTGGGAACCGGACCAGGACCAGCAAGGTTGGGCAGGTCCAGCGTTGGCCCTAGACCGATGCTCACCCCTAACCTCAAGTGGCGGTGCCTGGTTCACACGAGCCAGGCGACGCACCTGGTCATAGACGGTAGCTAGATCTAGTAGCCTGAACCAAGCGATGTCACCTGGGTTGCAAGTCACACCACCCTAGGCGGCGGTGGCGATTGCCGGATAAGCTCAACTCTCATACAGCAAGTCAAGGAAGACGAAGATGAATTGGGAAGAAGATGAATAGTGATGCGGAAGAACAGTTGACTTGCATTTTCAAAATGCCGAAAGCTCAAAACAAGTCCGGACTTGCATTAGGCTTTCAGCATATCCAATGTTGACATTTGGCCAATGAGCTTTAAAAAATATTTGTCAAACACCTAATATTTTCTCCAATAGGCTTTGGGAGCGTAAAGTCTTTTCGGAAAGCTGAACTAAACGAGGCTGATGAGCCGTGGAGATATTATAGGGTAGGTATGATTTTCCATGTCAATGGTAGGACACTTCATTCATTAATTAACACGCATCAATGTAAACCCAGTTGTCAAATTCTCTTTTATTCTTCCTAGCAATCTCTCTCTCTCTCTCTCTCTCTCTCTCTCTCTCTCTCTCTCTTTGCTTGTCTTTTCTTCTTCTTCTTCTTCGAGAAAAGAGACTCGGTAGCATCGCCATGACCCCACCCGTGGCAACAATGGTCTAGGTGAGGCCAGACTCACCATGGGAACTAGCAAGGAGCTACATCTTGATGAAGCAGAGCTTTGCAAGAGAGAGAGAGACAATGGCATGGGGAAGCGCATGGTGCGAGGAATGTCTGTGGCTTCGTAGTGAAGCTTTCTTCCATGAAATTTGAGCTTTGAAGTTGCATCGCCTCGCCAAATCTGGTGAAAGCTTTGCAACCCTTGCCCTAGGGTTGACTAGGGTTGTCGGCCCTTACCTAGTGGTATGCGAAGGTTGTTGGTCCTCAACCCATGTCTAATGGCCTTGCCGGCCCTCCAAAAAGAAGGAAAAAAGAAAAGAAAATAAAGAAGATGAAAGGTGAAGAGCCGTGAATATATCAAACCAAGAAGTAATGGAGAGAGAGAGGAGAAAGGGACTTGAAAAAAAAAAAAAAAAAACAGGTGGGATTTTTTTTTTTTTTTGGTCTGCCCTATTCTATACCTATTCTACACTCACTCTCGACTTTTGCCCCGCTTCTTGCGGGCGTGGGCGTCGAAACCCACTCCCGAAACTTGCGCGCCCCACCCCATCCCTCCCTGAGAAGGTGGGGGTTTGAACCCCTCACCTCCCCCTTCCATGTTGGAAGGGTGGCCACTGGGGCGAATCCCAGTGGTTAGGTGAGACTTATTTAAACACATATCCTATGCTCAATATAGTGGTTATTTATTTATTTTAATTTTTTTGTAAGGCGTGAAAGTCAAAACCTACATTTAAAACTAATTTATCTCAATCTCAACTCCTGGAAATGTGGGGATTCGAACCCCCCACCTCTTCTTTCCATGTTAGAATGGTGGCCACGAGTGATTTATGTAGTGATTATTTATTGACTTGGTAAGATTGCCTCACTTAATATTTTCTCATTGCCATGCCTCTCTCGAGCCTTTCTTTTATGCTGTGCATGGGGCTCAGCTCAACCATTGTATATGTTAGTAATTCCTTTTTACATCAAGGGATTCATCTCACTCTCACATGCCTAATCAACATGAGGTCCTTTTACGGGGCTATCCATGTATGTCAAGTTATTCTAAGGTTAGGACATTTGCTTATGGCCTTCGAATCATCCAAATTGGACATGAGGCGATCTATTAGATGAAGCTATATCTCGAATATTATTTTTTGTGATATGTAAATTAATGCGTTGGCGTTTGATCTCAACATCTAATATATTGTACTTCACCTAGTAGACCAAATGTTACAACAAAGTGCTTACGAGCAGCCAGCCCAAATTATTTTGAACAATCAATCAAGTGTTCAACATAATTATGGTGGTTATCTTCCAATAAATGGGTGGAGGACATCAAAGGACCTTTTCTCATGCACATAAGATAATCAAGTCTTGAATCTTTTAATTAACACGATCAAGTCTCGGACTTCTTTCCCCCTGAAAAAATTACAATCAAGTCATTTAAATTAGAAGGCTTGATGGGATTCAAAAGTTAATTGCAGGATAATTTTAAAAAATGGCATTTTTTTTTATTGCATAGGTGGAAAAAGCTCCAGACTTGATTGTACTTTTCAATAATAGGTTGAAGACCTTTTAATCATGAGTTTCCACAATATTACGTTTCACAACTTTTTAAGATTTTTCAAACACAAGGTCTACAATACAAAGTATTTGAATAAACGAGAAAAGAACCATGAAAGATCGTGGGCATATGACAAATTTAATTTAGTTCGGCGAATTTGGGCTATTTCTTTAACCCATTGGACTAGATCCATCCAAACAAGCGTTCACGAGGGCCCAAATAGATCCGATCCGATGGGCCCGGATCCAGGCCGTTTTCTCCCCCCGCAACGGGTTCGGCCCGGATTCGAAAGTCCGAGCAACCCACCCGACCAAAACGACGCGAACTCGGGCCCTCCTCTCTCGGCCACTCATCCAGTCGTCGCCTCGCTCTCCGCCGCCGCGGCAGAGAAGAAGGATGAGCCTCTCCTCCCTCGCCGTCGCCGGCCACCACCACCGCCGCCACCGCGCCTCCGTCCCCGGATCGCGTCGCCACCGTCCGGCCGTCCCCGGATCTCCCCCTCCCGGCCGCTTCTCCTCGTCCGTGCGCTTCCCCGCCGCGGCCGGAGCAAGGGCTCGCGGCCCGCCCCGGAGATCGCTCTGCACGTGCGTCCTAGGATCCGGCGGCGGAGCCATCGCGCAGGACGCCGGAGCCACCGCGGCCGTGCTCGCCGGAGCTTACTCGCTCGTCTTCGCGTTCGACACTCTCACCCAGCGGAACCTCATCCAACAGGTCTCTCTCTCTCTCTCTCTCTCTGTGTGTGCATGTGTAGGCAAATCGCGGGATGAATTCATCCGTTGTTTGATTGTACGCTCCATCTAGAAGCGCGCTGTGAGTTGATTTCTGCAAAGAACTCGGGCAGCTCGTGTGGGTATGCTTAGACATTAGAATGGATCGGCGGGACTTAGGATTTGGATATCGCCGATGCCGTAACCAGCTGAAACGCATGAAAATGATGGAGATACCGTCGCTACGGATGACCACTTCATGCGAATGAAAGACGCCCGATGTGCTTCCTTAATTTTTTCCTTTCTCGTCTGTCCGAAATTTGGAAAAGAAAGTCTGGTCTCTGCTTGGTCTGTCCTAAAGTAGTGGTTTTTAGCTGCTTTCATCAACTGCATTCGTGACTTCATGCCCCGTAGGATGTCGTCTCACATGCAATGCCCGACAATTGTCCGGTCATGTTTTATAAATTATGCCGTAGTGTATGAATCGTGGTAGCATACCTTGCAAGATCATCTTCTGCCTGAAAATCGCATTCGAGCAATTGAGATAACCCTGTTTCTCACTATCTTTCAAGAATTAGCTCACTGTTTGGCTTTGTTGACCTTACGAACTGAAGCAGAGTCTGAGCAGAAAATTAGTCCACATATTGTCCGGGTTGCTTTTCATGGCTTCTTGGCCGATCTTCAGGTAATCCTCTTGTTTACAAAGCCATGCTTGAATCGATTCTGTTGAGCACACATGATCAAAACTTCGAAAATTTTCAGCTGATTACTTTAATTCTAGAATAGCAACTCCATGGAGGCTCGCTACTTTGCTTCTTTGGTGCCCTTAGTGAATTGCTTTAGGCTTGTTGTCAACGGGTTATCGCTGGCTACTGATGAAGGACTTGTGAAGTCTGTCACCCGAGAAGGAAGTCCACAGTAAGCTTTCTCTCATTCATTTTGAGTTCATCATCCCCTTTCCCCACTCTTGATAAGTGAGTTCATTATCGTTTTCTGAGCGATCCTGCCTTAGCTTCTTTTCTGTCATCTGTACCTCTCAGGGAATTGTTAAGAGGCCCGTTATACTATGTTTTGATACTGATTTTATGCGCTATTGTCTACTGGCGTGAATCCCCGACGGGGGTGATCTCATTGGCAATGATGTGTGGTGGGGATGGTAAACATTTCTCTTTATGACAGGAGATTTCATTATTCTTCGTATTACTTGGTTCTAATATCGCCTATGCAGGTATTGCTGATATAATCGGAAGAAAATTTGGATCCCAAAAGCTTCCTTATAACCACAAAAAGAGTTGGGCCGGTAGCATATCCATGTTCGTATGCGGCTTCCTAATATCAGTAGGGTGCGTTGACATTGCACATTGGCTTTCAATGTTACTTAATTGTCTATATCTATCTCAAATCTGACAGCGGGAAGGTGTCCTCGCAATGTAGGATGCTATATTACTTCTCATCTCTCGGGTATTTTCAATTGGACTGGACAATAACGTTGCAGCGGGTTGCGCTGGTCTCGTTGGTGGCAACGGTAGTGGAGTCTCTTCCAATTACGGAGGTGCTCGACGACAACATATCCGTTCCTCTATCGAGCATGCTAATGGCCTTTTGGAGTTTCGGCTTTTAGTTTCCCATCCTGCAAATCGTTTCTCCAATGCGAATCTGAAGTGCCCTCAGGGTCTCTGTGCACCTGTTTTCAAGAGGAACCGGACCTGGTCAATGGGCCGGACATGTCGGATCAGGCCCATCCGAAATGTAGTAAACGGTTGATCGAGCCCTCTTTGCTTGGGCCCTTTAGTGTAGATCTAATGGTCAAGCCCCCATATGTTGAAACAATTCAGATTATTGGACAGAGAAGTTTTACAACTGTGGATGAAACATGGTCAACAAAAATCTTAGCACTCTTTTTTTTTTTTTTTCAAACGGTGATGCAATTGTCACGATGCTTTATTCGAACTCATCTCTTCGGTCCAAATTAGAGATTGCCCGGGGAATCCGCTAGGAATTCCACCGGAGATTTCCTTTCTCAGCGGTTTGACCTTAAGGAAACTACTTGATCGTGGAGCAAACTCGGGTTCTTATTCCATTCGAAAGGAAATTCGACACGGTGTCTGTCAAATTATGACTGCAAACGCAGCCTACACTGCTCCATCTCCGGGTTACGTTACTGTGGTCATATTGGTATTCTCTCTTCGAAGCATCGTTCGCCTTCGATAAATTTCTCAGCATGGTAACGCTGCTGTTCATCAGCCAGATGCGGCTATACGTTGGACATGTAGCCGCAGCTAGAAAAGGCAGTACCCGCTGCTCATGCTTTTGGAAGTGGGTATCAGTGCGGTTCAACTTGATTTACAAAATCAGAGCGAGGGGTGGCTCCCATCTTGACACTGCAAGTCAAATTCATCATCGTCATCGATCTGCCTAAATATGCAAACAAGTCAACGCGCGGCAGATGACATTGAATCAGACCACCCACTTACTTAATCCCGAAGAGGTATATCCCAACAATAGGCAAAGAGAGCAACCTTAATAGGGAAGATGTGCACGACCGGATGAGGCACTATCTAGGCAGGAAAATCTCAGTTAAGCCTCGGCCAGGTCACTCGTGTTGCGACGAGACGACCATCCCGATTGTTGCCCAAAACTGACGAGATCCATTACACCGCTTGTTTTTTGCCCACTTTCCACATTTTGTATGCCTAGTTCGAGTCATCATATGGCGATGAGATAACCCTTCGGATTGCTATCCAGAACCGATGAGATCCATTACATCACATGACAAACTGAATTTCTATTCCACCCACCCACCTTGCATCACATCCAATTAAGAAATACAGAATAAAGGAAATTATCTTCATGATTTAGAAATAGTATGATCAAGTCCAAATCGAGAGAGACGGGCAATGCAAATGTGACTCCCCCCAAAACAAGTTTCCCCACATGTTGTCACGACCTCGGAAAGACCGAGTCGATGCATGTGGAATCCTGCCTTAGCTTCTTTTCTGTCTATCTGTGCCTCTCGGGGAATTGTTAAGAGGCCCGTCATACTATGTCTTGATACTGATTTTATGCGCTATTGTCTACTGGCGTGAATCCCCGACGGGGGTTATCTCATTGGCAATCATGCGAGGTGGGGATGGGAAACATTTCTCTTTATGACAGTAGATTTCGTCATTCTTCGGATTACTTGGTTCTATGCGGCTTCCTGATATCAATAGGGTGCGCCGACATTGCACTTTGGCCTTCAATGCTACTTCATTCTGTCTATATCTATCTCGAATCTGACGACGGTAATTTGTCCTCGCGATGTAGGATGCTCCGTCACTTCTCATCTCTCGGGTATTTTCAGTTGGACCGGACAACGACATTGCAGCGGGTTGCGCTGATCTCGTTGGTGGCGACGGTAGTGGAGTCTCTTCCAACTACGGAGGTGCTCGACGACTGCATATCCGTTCCTCTATTGAGCATGCTAATGGCCTTTTGGAGCTTCCGGATTAGTTACCAATCCAGCTTTTGTTTCTCCAATGCGAAAGTAAAGTGCCTTGAGGGAAGAGGTGAGCCAGTTCCAAATTCCGTATAGATTCCGTCTGGAATCTAGAACCTACTCATTGGAATGAGTTCCTCATTTTTTGGAACCTAGAACTTACCTTACATACCCCAAAACTTGAAACCTACGCGGTCACAGGTTTCAAGATTGGTTCCAAAGTCTACCAAGGTTCCACCTATATAATTTACTAATCACAGCTTGTATTTAAACACATGAAATTATGAACATTAATGAAGTAAAAATCTTAGTAATAAAATGGAAACTTGGACTAATGCTTTTAGATTATACACTTATTATCGAATGATATGGAATATTTGAGAATTGCACGAAAACATGGAACAAGAAAAACATTAAAACTTACTTGAGGTTCTAGATTATATGTGCCAGGTTCCAAGTTTCTCCAACTAAAAATCTAAAACCTATCTATTGAAACATGTTCTTCATTTTTTGAAACCTGAAACCTACTCTGCATATCTCAGAACTTGGAACCTATGGGTTCCCACTAGTCTGATTCTCAGATTCCAAGGTAGACCTTGAAACTATGCTCACCCCTATCTAAGGGTCCCTATGCACCTGTCTTCAAGAGGAATTGGACTTGGATAAGGGGTTGAACATGTCGGACTAGGCCCATCTGAATTGTAGTAAGCGGTTAATCAAGCCTATGCCTATTTGCTCGGGCCCTTTAGTGTAAAATGTCATGGTGAAGCTCTCATACATAGAAACAGGGAACATGCCACCAAAAACCTTAAACTTTACTCAATATGTTAAATTTAGCTTGAACACCCAAAAGTTTATCAACTGTAACACACTTACCATAAATTTTTTTCCTGATACAAAAAACCCCAAACTTATATTCACGTGACATATTGATCTCAAACTATAGGGTATTTTTGTCTTTTACCTTTTATATTTTTTTTTTTCCTTTTTTCTTCTCCTCTCTTCCCTCACTGGCCATGGCAGAGGGAAGGTGGCCCTTGCTGGTATCAGGCAAGGGTCAACCTCACCTGGGTAGGCAAGGGTGACCCTCCCCTAAGTCAAGCAAGGGCGATCCGACGAGGGCAACCCTCACCTGATGCAGGCGAGAGCGGCCCTCACCTCGCCAACGCAGGTGAGGTAGCCCTCACTTGGGCTGGATTTGGCAAGAAATGCCCTTACTGTTGTCGGCGAGGGCCGCCCTAGCCGGATCTATTGAGTCTCGCCCTACCCAAGGGAGGGCCACCCTCCCCTGCCTAGGCAAGGGATATCCTCGCCCGATGCTGGTGAGGGCCATCCTCGCTCGACGCTGGTGAGGACCATCCTCACCTAAGCCGGTTGCCCTCTGTTGGCGGTGAAAGGAAGAGAAGAAGAAAAAGGAAAAAAAAAATATAAAAGAAAAAGGAAAGAAAAAGATTTTTTTTTTTTTAAAGTAAAAAATTAAAATGCCCTTCAACCATAGAGTTGGGATAAATAGGTAACAATTGGTAAAGTTTGGGATTTCTTGTGTCATAAGAAAAGTTTGAGGTACATTTATCACATTGGATAAAATTTAGGGTTTTTGGTGGTTTTTTCCTTGGAAACAATTCAGGATATTGAACAGAGAAGTTTTACAACAATGGATCAAACATGGTCAACAAAACTCATAGCACTTTCGGTTCGGAGGGCGATGCAATCATCACAATGCCTTGTTCGAACTCAACTCCTCGGTCCAACCGAGCAAGTCCGTTAGGAATTCCGCCGGAGATTTCCTTTCTCAGCGGCATGAACCTAAGAGAACCACGCGGCAGCGGAGCACAGTCAAGTTCTAAATCCACTTGAAAGAAAATCCGACGTGGCGTTTGTGAAATCGTGACGGAGATTGCGTCCTTCGCTCCTCCATCTCCGGGTTACGTTGCTATGGTCATATTGACGTTGTCTCGTTGAAGCATCGTTCTCGTTCAATAACCTGTTAAGCGGGGTAACGCCGTGGCTCATCCGCCAGATGCACGAGAAAGGCACGAGGACGACGGTTCACGCTCATGCTTTTAGAAGTAGGTACCGGTGCATTTCAACTTTGATTTACAGAATCAGAGCGAGGGGTGGCTCCCAACTTGACACTCATGTCAAGTTCGACGTCGTCATCGATCTGTTCAAATATGCAAACAAGTCAAAGCGCAGTAGATGACATTGAATCAGACCCGCTTGCTTAAACCGAAAGAGAGGTGTATCCCTGCCCGGCGGGGCAAAGAGAGCAAGCTTAATAGGGAAGATATGCACGAGTCCACGACCAGGCGAGGCATTATCTAGGCAGAAAAATCCCAGATAAGCTTTGGCCAGGTGCATCGTCCTTTGCGCCATTTTCCACACGGCTACGACGACCCTTCGGATCGCTTTCCAAAACCCACGAGGTCCATTACCGTCGCTCATTTTCTGCCCAGTTTCCCCATTTTGTATGCTTTGTTCGAGTCGTCATATGGCGACGACACGATCCTTCAGATCGGTTTCCAAAACCAAGGACATCCATTACATCACTCGTTTTTTGCCTACTTTTCATATTTTGTATACTTAGTTTGAGTCATCACATGGCGATGAAACGACCCTTCGGATCTTTTTCCAAAACCGACGAGATCCATTATATCGTATGACAATGCTGAAAAATGTCTATACCGGCCACCCGCCACGCATCACCCCAAATTAAGAAGAATTTCTATACGGAATAAAAGAAATTATCTTCATAATTCAGAAAATGTTATGATTAGGTCCAAATCGAGAGAGAAGGATAATGCAAGTGCGAATCCCCCCAAAACAAGCTCTTCCCCACGTTGTCACGACCTTGGAAAAGACCAAGTCGATGCATGTGGAACGAGCATGCATGAAGTGGTCCGAGGTCAAGCAACGAATGAAGCCTCCCTTTGTGAAACCTCAAACACGGCATGAACAAGAGTCCGACGTTCTCACACGATGTGATGCCCAGGGAGAAAATTACCGAAAAGGTTATAGACATATTGTATAAATGCCAGTTCGGTCCTAAAATTTTTGATTTGGACAATTTAGTCCTACATCTTTTGAGGATTGTCAATATAATCATTCTAATCAATTTTAGCTAAAAATTGTGGACATTAGTGTTGGCATGGACAATCTTTGGAATTTTTTTAAAAATTTTTCTTCTTTCAAAATTTTTTAACAGAGATGAAGTTTTGCGAAGAGAGACATATCAACAAGCTTACTGTATGCCATAAAAACCTATCGACGTTTGATGTGTCGCTGTCTTTACAAAATGCAACCTTAGATTTTGGTATGCATTAAATGTGTAGGTGGACACATCTCTATAATTGAAACTATTTGAAATTATAAAGTCAACAACCCTCTTTCTTTCTTGGTTAGGGTTTTAGGGTATCCATTTCGATGATCATTCACGATCAGTTTTAGTCATTCAAAACCAACTAGCTACAGCTTGGGTAGCTAGCAGAACCGACCCAAAAAAAAAAAAAAAGGTAGCTAGCAGATGGCATCAAGAAGGGGCGTATATACAATATACGAACGAACATTAATTTGACGCCTCTTCTCGGAGTATGATTCTAGATCATTCACTTTATTATTAGGCTATATATATTTTGAAAAAAAAAGATTGATTTTAAAAAATATTTTCTTTAAAATGATCTCTTATCGTTTATGAAAATGAATAAAAGGATTTTTTTTTATTTCCCAATAAAATAATTAGACATAAATTATAATCAACTATGAAAATATTTATTATTGTTTAATTATTTTAAGCAATTATTTTTATAAAAATATTTTTCTATTCCTTTTTTTTTTCTTTTAAAATAAACGGAGTTTCAGTTGATGTAGGTCTTGTAAGAATAAAATAAATATATTTATAAGGGTTAATACCCTAAAAAACCCCAAATTAGTACACTTGTGACAAATTTACCCCAAACTATTTTTTTGACCATGAAAAACCCCAAACTGGTACACCTGTGACAAATTTACCCCGACTGACCATAAAAAAACCCTAAATTGGTATATTTATGACAAATTTACCCCCAAACTAATTTATTCGACCACAAAAAACCCCAAACTGATAAATTTGTGACAAATATATCCTTCGCTAAATTGGATTAATACCACAAAAAATTATAAAAATTGTAAACTCTAACAAACGGATCGTAAAATCCTAAATTGGCATACTAGTAAATTGTCACGTGTCATTTAACTTAATAATTTGATAATAAAATTTAACGAAAATTAATAGAGGGTAAATTTATCACAAGTGTACCAGTTTGAAGTAAATTTGTCAAAGGTATATCAATTTGGGATTTTTGGTGGTCAAAAAAATAATTTGGGGTAAATTTATTACAAATGTACCAGTTTGGGGTTTTTCAGGGTATTAACCCTATATTTATAAAGAGTCCACAAAACTTAGGCTGATCAACCCTTTGAAGCAGCGAAAGATAAAAATTTATTCGTGTTCTCGAAATACTTCGAGGCCAAGGCACTGACCGAAGCGTTTTGAATTTTATCGGTCAATGGTCAAATCGTGTTCTTGGGAACAAAGAAAACCCCAACGGATATAAAAACACAAAAGAGGGAAAAATAAAAAATAAAAAATGACCAAGGCAGACATTGACCCTTGAAAAGAGCAGTTCCATATAATAAATTTCCTAGAAATTGCGCTCTAAATAGCGTCCCGTCGTTCGTACGCTTGTAATTTCATTATCCATTGGAATCGGGTTCCTCAAAGACAAACCTCAACTCCTCAGATCCTGTCCGAAATAGTGGTTGTCTTTCTTTCGTTTTTTACGCGGTTAAACCCGCTGCACCTCATACGGCGCTGCCGGTCCTTTCGAAGTCGTTGGGTCCTTTTCATTATTCACGTGAATTTCATTTTTTGTCCCTTTCCCTCCACAAAAATCGCAAATAAACACAACTAATTTCACTTCAAATTAAAGAAAATATTGTTCATAAAGAAGATATCATCCTCAAGACTATGTTTGGTAGTGAATAAAATTCAGTCCTTCAAATGAGTTTTGGTTTTACTCACTTTCCCTCCATAAAAAATCACAAATAAACACAACTAATCTCACTTCGGAAAAAAGGAACATGGTTCATGGGAAAGATATCATCCTTGAATGCTACATTTAATAGTCAATAAAATTTAGTCGCTAGAACGAGTTTGGGTTTTGTCCACTTTCCCTCCACAAAAAATCTCAAATAAACACAACTAATCTCACTTCAGACAAAAGGATCATCGTTCATAAGAAAGGTGTCATCCTTGAAGGCTACGTTTGGTAGTGAATAAAATTCAGTCGTTCGAATGAATTCTGGTTTTATCCACTTTCCCTTCACAAAAAATTACAAATAAACACAATTAATCTCACTTTGGAAAAAAGGAGCATCGTTCATAGGAAAAGTATCATCCTCGAAAGCTACGTTTAATGGTCAATAAAATTTATTATTAGAATGAGTTTTGGTTTTGTCCACATTCCTGCCACAAAAAAATTGCAAATAAGCACGTCTCACTTCAAACAAAAGGAACATCAAAGGTATCATTCTCGAGGTTACGTTTGGTAGTGAATAAAATTCAATCATTCGAATGTGTTTTGGTTTTATCCACTTTCCCTCCACAAAAAAATCGCAAATAAACACGACTAATATCACTTCGGAAAAAAGGAGCATTGTTCATAGGAAATGTATCATCCTTGAACGGTACATTTAATAGTCAATAAAATTCGATCGTTAGAATGAGTTTTGGTTTTGTCCACTTTCACGCCACAAAAAAATTGCAAATAAACACGTCTCACTTCAAACAAAAGGAACATCGTTCATAAGAAAGGTATCATTCTTGAGACTAAGTTTGGTAGTGAATAAAATTCAATCGTTCAAATGAGGTTTGGTTTTATCCACTTTTGCTCGACAGAAATTCGTTAATAAACACGACTAATCTCACTTCGGAAAAAAGGACCATTGTTCATAGGAACGTATCATCCTCGAATGCTACGTTTAATAGTCAATAAAATTCAATCATTATAATGAGTTTTGGTTTAGTCCACTTTCCTGCCACAAAAAAATTGCAAATGAACACGTCTCACTTCAGACAAAAGAAATATCGTTCATAAGAAAGGTATCATTCTCGAGGCTACGTTTGGTACTGAATAAAATTCAATCGTTCAAATGAGTTTTGATTTTATCCACTTTCCCTCCACAAAAAATCGCTAATAAACACGATTGATCTCACTTCGAAAAAAAGGAGCATCATTCATAGGAAATGTATCATCCTCGAACGCTACGTTTAATAGTTAATAAAATTCAATCATTAGAATGAGTTTTGGTTTTGTCCACTTTCCCTCCACAAAAAATCGCAAATAAACGTGAGTAATCTCACTTCGGAAAAAAGGAACATTTTCATAGGAAGGCTACGTTTGGTAGTCAATGAAATTCAGTCGTTCAAGTGAGTTTTGGTTTTGTCCCATTTCCCTCCACAAAAAATCGCAAACAAACATGACTAATCTCACTTGGAAAAAAGGAATGTCGTTCATAGGAAAGGTATCATCCTTGAAGACTACATCTGATAGTTAATAAAATTCAAGATAAAATATCCTATCTTGATGCCTACCCAGGACAAATAGGATAAAGTCGGATAAAAAATAGAAATCGTTTTGATGAAATTATCCCATAAGGAAGGTAAGATAAATTGTGAATATGATTTATAATATTTCTAATATAAAGTTATTTTTCTCGAATAACAAAGTTCTTAGATTAATAAAATTAAATTAATAATTTAATATAATTAATATTTAAATTCTAATTCTAAAATAACCAAAAAAACATTGATTTTATTTTTATGTATTCATTTTTCATTTATATATTTGAATTTTTTTCTATCTTATAATATATATTTTAGTCATTTTGATATTACTAGTATTCTTCACTATTTAATAAAATTTTATGGAAGGAAGATGGAAGGAAAAAAAGAAGAAAAAAAGCGAAAATAAAAATGAAGTAGGTAAAAATGTCACGAGGGATCCTTACCATTTTCTTCTATGCAACTCTTAGGCTCATTGACATCAATATGCCATTCATACCAAATAATAAACATGAGGATGTGAAAATATTCAATTTTACCGTTGCGATTTACCAAACGGTAGATAGTTTATAACAAAACTCCTGAATTTCATAGGAAATGCATCATCCACATAGTGCACGGTGACGACATACGGAAGAGCTTCAAAGTAAGTTCAAGTAGCTCATTGCATGACAACCCCCAATATGCCTTGTCGGCCACAGCATACGCATATTGCATAAAAGCACTCTGAATCGAAGGCCAGCCTGTTGCCCGAATCACTCTTCCTCTTTTTAGCTCTCTCTTTCTATATATATATAGATGTATCTGATTTCTAGGATTTAATTTGAGCAAAGGATATCTTAAGTGCTTTTCCAAAGCTCGTGATCTACTTTCCCGCTGGAACCATCTCCATTTTGAATAGAATATGAAGAGATTATTACAGCACACTATAAGTGCTGCATCTCCCTTTTGCCCTCGTGCCTTTCAGTGCTGAAACTAAAAGGCTGCAAAAGGGAGAGAGTGGGTAAAAAGCTAATGTCACTTATTAACGCCTAAGCCAACCAAATTGGATCACGCACGTATTTTATTTGCCTTTTTCCATTTTTTTCCCTCCCCTACCCAAATCCTGGATCATCACCTGGAAAAGGATAGATTCATTAGATGCTGACCTCGTGAAAATTCTTACATTTATTTTATTTTATTTTTCCCACATCCTTTTGGAAGCACCAAAGAATAGAAGATAATTTTGATCAAATCATGAATATATAAAGAGTACATAAACCTCGTGATAACACACGTCCTTACGTGCATGCCGGAGTGGGCACGAAGCTGCCAGTCAAAAGATGAGATGATGGATACTCGAAACATGGCAAGTGACCTGGAGGGTTCTATCGCATCAGATCGGCAAAAGCTAACATAATAGAATATAAGATAAATACAACCTCGGTATATATCTTGTGAGATATCCTGTCCAGTTCAGCCTTCCTTGGGACATAATGCGCACTGTCCCTTTTTTATAAAAATAATTTTTCAACCAACCTTAATATATTCGAAGTTGAATTGTTAATGTTCCAGGTTATTTGGATGACTATTGTCAGAGATATGCATCTGAGGGGTCACGCAATTTTTGTTACTCCATTACTTTATATATATCTCACATGTGCGTGTCATGCTACATTCAATAAAATAAGAGCTGAAAGTGTATATCTTATAGAATATGAGAAGTCCTCGATTAGTTTACTGACATTTGCACCAAAGGTCTGCGATGTCAAATGAATCAAATCATGTGTTTCGAGATGGTCGAGTCTTTTTTTTTTTTGGGTAAAAACGAGATGGTCAAGTGTTGGATGATGCGAAAAGTAAAAATGTCGATAAAGAAAAGCATTCGTGACCTTTTTTATCCATGTGACTTACTGAAAATATACCATTGATTATGAAATTACCAATCTTTTTTTTTTTTTTTTTTATAGTATGCAAATTAAGAGTTTTTGCAACAACTCACCGATTTTATTTGAGTGACTTATTAGTACTTTGAATTTATTAACTCTTCTATGAACTTACCAATTTGAACTGGGATGTCTTATCACTAGTTTTTGTCCAATTAAGTTATCAACCGATCTTGGGTTATCAACTCTCATTTTGGTTAGGTAGTCGCTCCTTATTTTTCACTATTGGCAGAAATTACAAACTTAAATTTGTGTAACTTAACAGTTGTTCTCACTATTAATTACCACTTAATAGTTGAGTTACCAACTCTTACTTATCAACTCATACTTATCTTCGATAACAATTTTTATTTATCTTTTCTTAACTATGTCTTAAATTTGCCAATTATTATGTAAAAATACTAACTTTTTTTTTTTACCAACTTATCAATTTATCTCAATTTTGACAAAAAGAAATATTTGCAATTAAGTCATCAATTAGTTTCAGGTTTCCAACTTTTATTTTGAGTTTGTTACCTACGTTTCTTTGTTTCTGTTAATTGACCAACTTTTCTATTGGGTTACTTGATCTGAAGAAAAAAATTGTTGAATGTCTCTATAGGTTGGTGAGTTTATATAATAACTGGTTAACACAGAGTTAAGAAAAGATAAATATATTAACATCGGGTAATAGATAAATTGCATCTCAGGATTCGCAAGTCAATGGGTGACACTTCCTGAATTTATATATGTATCTATCATGTGCACGTCATGCTGCATCACATAAAATAAAAAGCCAAATGCATATATTCTATGTAATGCCATAGTCCTCGACTAGATTACTAGCACTTGCACCAAATGTCGCGAGGTTCAACCTCCAATCACGTGTCATGATATGGTTTTTAATTCCAAGTGCGTCACTTGTCCATCTAATCCCACATGTGAAACGATTGGAGCTTTATGTCAACTAGACAGGCTTGCTACTGAAAAAAAAAGTCATCAGTTGGTAGAATCTCAGCGAAAACGTTTATGGATTTTTATTTTGCATGCCAACAAATTTCATTCAAGTGTTCAATAGCGTCAAAAAAATGTGTTGGTAAAGAAAACGACGGGTGAAACAATTGGAATTCGCCCCAGTGGTCACCCTTTCAACATGAAATGGGGAGGAATTTCCACATTCTCAAAGGAGGATGAGGCGGGGACGCGTAAGTTTCAGGAATGAGTTTCGACTCTCACGGGCAAAAGTCTGAGAGTGAGTGTAGAATAGGAATAAAGTAGGACTGATAAAAAAAAAAAAAAACGACGGGTGACTCTATTTTTTTTCAAGATAATTTATTGGTAACTTAGCAGTAGTTTTACGAAATTATGAATCATTCTTTCTCATAGTTTGCAAATTACAAAATTTTGAACTAACTCACCAACTTTATTAATAGTGCTTATTAATGTTTTGAATTTTCTAACTCTTCTAGGAAATTAAATATCTAAAAGTCAGAGTGAGTTATTGTCAACTTTTGTCCAATTAGTCATCGATTAGTTTTGGGTCTCATTCGAGCTAATTACTAATGTTTGATCCTCCCCTCTTTTCCTTTTTCCTCGGCACCCTTCCACTCGGTTGGACATGTTTGTCTTTCTGAGTGCAAGTTTTTTGACGCCGAGTCTCCTACTGTATAATTTCTTGATTAAAAGTCAATATATATCTTACCTTTACAAAAAAAGAAAAGAAAATGTCTATATCATCTCCTTATTTACAAAATTTTTATTGGGCGTTATCAATTTTTACCTTAGACGTCAACTCCTTATATTTATTGATTCCTCCTAGAGATTACCGGCTAAAAATAGCATAAGCCACGGACTTTTCTTCTATTAAAGTACGAGCAAAAAGTAAAGTGCGTCACAATTTAAAGATCTTTGTTAGATTTAGGGATACCATAATAAGTCGAACAAGTATTCCTTTTTGTATCATTTCGGAAAGGGTGAAATTGACAAGGGAAATGACACGGAATCATCTTAGCAAAATAAAATGAGGGAAAAAGAGAATAAATAGATGCTCGGGAGGAGCTTATCCGGAAGGAAACGATAGTAAAATACTAAAATCTGCCAACTCGTCGTCTGTCCACATGCAGCACCCGGTTCGACGCACGTGGCGTCGCATGCGGCACAAACCCTAATCTAAATCCCAAGTTGTCTCTTCGGAGACATCCGATAAAGGAAAATCCCAAGTTCAATCCTCAGGAAATCGACACAATAACCAAAACATTCAATCCTTCCCCAAATGTCACCCAAGGTTTTTACGTAAGACCCGCTCGGATTCTTCACTACCCAATCGGACGAATAATTCAAATCTGAAAAATTCAAGAGTAGTTATTGGCGATGACCAAGAAGTCGCAGGCTGAAACCATTTCTTCTTTCCCTGCTTTACAATAAGATGCATTTGATCATAGTTTAAACCTGATCCAGCTAATCCTCCATTCGATTGCCGTCGGATGGCGACAGGCATATGGAAGTCGATAGCTGAATTCAGCATATCAAATTCGATCGCGATTGTACTCAAATGATGCAGATGAGGGTGCTGCGTGACGATCATCTGACAAGGAAAATTACCAAAAAAGTCCTAAACCTATTGCAATTGTGTTAATTCAATCCTAAATTTATTTTTTTGACAAATTTAGTCCTAAACCTTTATAATTATTCCCGATCAGTCCATCTGGCCAAAAATGGCCGGTCGGCGCTGACGTGGCAACCGGCCGGCGTTGGCGACATTTTTTTAATAATATTTTATTTTATTTATTTTATCTTTTTTTCCTTTTTTTTTTTTTTTCTCCTCCCTTTCCCTCCTTCCTCCTCCTCTCCTCCTTCCCTTGGCTCCGACGACCGGCTAGAGGGGAGGGCTGGCTAGTCGTCGGACTGAAGCAGCCGACGGGGCGAGCCCCCCGCCAGATCCGGTGAGGGGGGCCTCGCCGTCGCCTGGTTTGGCGAGGTGAGCCCCACCAGTCGGCACGCGCCCAGTGACGGCGGGGCGAGCCCCCACTGGATCTGGCGAGGGCTACCTCGCGGTCGCCGGTGAGGCGAGCCCTCGCCCTCGCGGCTCATCCTCTTGGGTCCACTTCTGCTTTGGATTCCCCATCTCTTGCCGAGCGTTGGTGCAGGAGCAGCGGTGACGAGCGAGTGCGCGTGTGCCACCGTTGAGGCGATGAAGCAGATTGTTGCGCTTGGGCGACTCCTCCTCTTGGGTCCACTTCTGCTTTGGATTCCCCATCTCTTGTCGAGCGCTGGTGCGGGAGCAACGGCAGCGAGCGAGTGCACGTGTGCCACTGTCGAGGCGATGAAGCAGATTGCTGCGCTTGGGCAAGGTGAGCCCCGACCGGATCTGGTGAGGGCTCGAGGGCTCGCCTCGCCCGGCGACGGCAAGGCGAGCCCTCGCCAAACCAGATGACGGCGAGGCCCCTCTCGCCGGATTTGGCGAGGGCTCGCCACACCGGCTGCCTTAGTTCGGCAACCGGCCAGCCCTCTCCTCTGGCCGATCGCTGGAGCCAAGGGAAGAAGGAGGAGAGGAGGAGGAAGGAGAGAGAGGGAGAAGGGAAAAAAAGAAGAAGGAAAAAAAGATAAAAAAAATTAATAAAATTAATAAAATATTTTTAAAAATAAAATATTATAAAAAAATCGCCGGCGCCGGTCTCACTGCCACGTTAGCGCCGGCCAGCCATTTTTTGCCGATGGACTGATTGAGAGTAATTGTAAAAGGTTTAGGACTGAATTGGTAAAAAAAATAAGTTTATGACTAAATTGGCACAATTACAATAGATTTAGGGCTTTTTTGGTAATTTTCCCCCATCTGACATATACCGTTTTGTTATGTCGATTGTATGATCTAGGACATGATTTGTCATGTCCGGGGTTTGATATCGAAGTAATCGAGCATATAATTTGAGACATTAATACGTAATCCTTGGCTAATTGATTAAAATGCGATGTTGGTACCCACAGTACATGCCGATGGGATCTTCTACATCCAAAAAAACAAAATTTGCAGAAAAGTCAGGTTTCTACTTCTGACTTTCTTTTTTTTTTTATACTTCTGACTTAACCAGCGGCGCATTGGCTAATACTAAATAAGCTTAATTATAACAATATAAAATACAATATTATATAATACAACATTATATGATATGATATGATAATAAAAGAAAAAACAAGAAATAATGATCACAACCATTATTGATGGAGGTTTCGAAGAATTTGCCGGCCTATGATTAGAAGTGTTTTGTACACAGCCGAATCTTGTAGTTATCTATGCTAAGCAAACAAGTCTCGAGAACTCGATATAACATTTGTCTTGGCACACTTGTCAACGATATCAAAAGACACTCCCGATTCTTTCGACAGTCTTTCTTTTTTTTTTATTTGTTTGAAATGATTGTGAAAAGTGATGTTGCCAGAATCTAGGAGATGAGAAACGTACTTGGCCTGAAAATCTTTCCCTCTTGAAATAGGCAATTGAAATTCCCATCACCTTGGTTTAACACGTCCAGCTAGCAAAGGCCATTGATTGGTAATCGGTTATGTTACTTCAAATTTCCAAATCAACTGCGCCTACCTTGGCCCACTTTCTCTTGACCGTGACATGAAATATTTCAGAGTCGGTAATTTTTCATTTCATCAATAAGGTAAAATTTGATAGATGTTTTGATCATTTCTTGTCTCTAATATTATCCCATTTTTTTCTCCAATTGATGGATTACAAGTTGTTGGCATCATTGACATGTGATATTAATTAGGTATAAATATGATTGGTATTCATAGTTGTATAGCTACCAAGCATATTCCTCTACTTTAACTACAATTGGAGGAAATGATTGAAATATGATATAGCAAATTAGGATGACCACCAAAGAAGAGGCCTTGGCCTGCCAAAACAAATCTCTTTTCGACCACTATATACTAAATCAAATAGATCCTTTATTAAATCCCAGAAACTAACACAAATGTCCCTAAGTATTTGAACTATTCAAGGGATCTCATAAACATTGGATTAAAGATTAAAATATCCGCAAGCCTATTACAAAACATAATCGCCCTTTGAGCACTGAGTATTCGAATTAAAAATTACAATCACATCTCCACGACTTTAGACTCTATGATCATGTTTCATGATTACCTACCTTATCTTTAAGCAGTTACAATTATTTAGTTATCACTAAACTCAATTGCATCTCCATGATTTTTTGCTCCATGATCATTCTCCGTGATGCAAGGTCGATCTGTTTTTTTACAAGCCGTTATGACTTCTCAATTGTCTTGAATTTAACCATCAATCGACATCTTTCTTGTCTTCAATTCGAGCCTCCAGCACTTATCCAAATTCATCCAAGTACCATTGGACAACTGGCTGTCATTGTATGCCGACATTTGTACTCTAGTCATCAATGATCCTGGTCATCAATGAGCATTTTCCCTATCAACAACTCATTGACGAGATAATTGCTTAACATCAATTTGCAAAAGCATATAGATTATGTTGAACGATTTTTAATGGTTATTTTGGACTTGTGGTTTTTTAAGCTTGGTGAATGCCTAATGCCTTGTGATTGAACTAAAGCATAAGTTTTTTTTTTTTTTCCTTTTTTTGAATTAAAAGGTTATGAATTCTAAGTACTCAAAATAATCCATTAATTGTTTTGAAATGCGATCGACTCGATTTATGGAAATTAAGTATAATACAAACGTCAACTCCGATATTCAACAACACCATTCTACATGCTCTATAGTCGCAATTTTAGCTATTAGGCAATAGCCAACCAAGATTTAGCTTTCCTATAGAAAGCTAGATATGCACCCACCGTCATTGCGAAATAAATAGTGGGTATTGATGTCATGCCAGTTTAGAATACTTTGTCATTTTTTTGTGTCAACACATTGATATAAGCTTTTAATATATCCTTATTTGATGATTGCCTCTAAGATTGTTGACTCCACTTTTTATTGATTTCTTCAAGTTGTCGATTTTTCAAGTTCTTGATAATTATGTTCATAAATAACTAAACTCCACTCTTATCGGCTGAGTCCATCACACGTCAATAATAATTAAAAGTTTGTCATTTTTTGTTGCTAAAATCAGCTTTATATTAGCCAATTTTATTTCTTATAATCTCTATTGAATATTTGTGCAAACAAAAAATAAAATACTACTCTTTTTTTAAACTCTCAATGGAAATTTGCAATTACATAATGCCAAAATGGGCCGAAGGATAGTTCGCTTAAAGTTTTTGGAGGACTCTTGATAAACTTTTGATTTACAGCTTTTAGAGCTCGAGGGAGCTACCAACGAAGTGGAATGTTCAATTTCGAGTAGAATCAATCGTACTTCAAGTTCAAACCATCATCAAAGGTATCGGTCAATAGAAGAACCGGCCATCGCGTAATTGTTTATTGTAATTAAAAAATCGCTTGCCCTTTCGATAAGGAAAAAAAAAAAAAACAATTCGTGGGGAAGGTCTACTTATGGGGTCCACGTGGAATTTTCGGCACGATAAGGCATTATTATAATTCATATGAATTAGGTTTTCTAGCCAATCCTAATCATGTTTAGATGCTGCTTTCTGCTTTTGCATTGGCTGCGGAAGGTAGGAAATGTGTAATTAATCAGCCACGGGATTAGAGTCAGCTATTTAATATGCCTATATAACTATACGTCTCAAATTCTATCTTTTGCTTTCCCCAGCCGTCCTTTCATTTATTTCTTATTTTTTGTAATCTTACTTTCCACGTAAGATGAACTTTCACTTATAATAATTACCACGAGAATGGATTGCATATCTTTTATTCTAAATTACAAAACTTTTGAAATTTCAAATTTCCTTATTGACATCCAGAAACTTTTAGAACCTTCTGAATCGACTAAAATCATGTATTTAAGTCATTCTATTACGATAGTTGAATTAATAATAATTTGGGATTGAGAAGCTGTTTTACCAAAGTTTAAAATTATGAGCTAAATGAGATCTTATTGAAAAATACATTTGACATTAGTTAGATTGGACTTCAGAGAGCTGATCTCGGCAAGGATTTACAAATGAAAAAGATCTTGCGCGTCCATTTATAATATATATATTATTTTTTATGATGTGTCTTATGTTTTTCAATTTAGGCTCCTTTCGTTTCGCGAAAAATAATTTTTAGGAAAATGTTCTCTAGATTTTTTGGCGTTCGTTTCACGGAAAATAAATTTCTTGGGGAAAATGTTTTCCATGAAAGGAAAAAAAAAATCTTCTAAATTAAGAGAAAATGTTTTCCACTTTTGAAAAGTGGAAAACATTTTTCTCACTTGATTTTTCTTATCTCACACTTCTATAAATCCTCACTTCCTCCTCCCCTTTCTTTTTCTTCTTTTCTTTTTTTATTCAAATTATTTTTTAATTTTCTTTTTCTTTTTTAATTCTAATTATTTGTAATTTCATTTTTCTTTTCTTTGTTTCCCATCTTCTTCTTTATTAGCTAGTCATCTCTGTTGCTAGGCGAACTTCGAGCTCATCGATCTCAAGCTTGTGCTCTGCACTCTTGCTTATCCTTCTCTTTATTTATTATATCATGCAGTTGTACATTACTTAAACAAAAGGTTCTACATGATTTGCTTCTTTTTTCTTTTGTTTATTAGAACACAAAAGATGCAAGGGGATACCACCGCCTGCGGTGGCCCAGCTGGATAAGAGCTTCCCATGATCCTAAGCGGAAGGGGAGGAGTTCGAATCCCGCTGGTTGCACGGGATCTTAAGCGCGATGTCGGGGTGGTGGGTCCTCCGCTAGCGTTGCTCCAGGGTTTACTCTCCTCCGTACCCGGGCCTATCGGGCTGTCCGCGGTTGGAGTGAGAGGTTCCCTGGGTATCAAAAAAAAAAAAAAAAAAAAAAAGATGCAGGGGGATAACAGGCCACTCAATTGGAAGATTCTCATGAGGGCTGTACATGCTTTACTTCTTTTCTCTTTTGCTTCTTTTTAAAATCCATACGAACATTTTTTAGAGTAGATGAGCGTTTGGCGACAATGAGGGAACAAAAATATGGAGTAAGTTTGCCTGAATTTAAAGGCAAGTCCATATTTGATGGATTTATAGGTTGGTAAATGATGCATGCCTAAGTAGTGAAGTCTTAGAAAATATTTTCCTTACCGAGCACCGGAAAATATTTTTCAAAACATTTTCAGGTTTTAGCCAAATACTAGAAAATATTGTCATTTTCCTGGAAAATGATTTCTGGGAAAATAGTTTCCGAAAATGGTCAATTTTTCGCGAAATGAACGGACCCTTAGTTAAAAATAATTGAGGTGTTTTCAATTTGAGCTAAATAAAATCTTACGTTAAAAAATTCTAAATTTCTTAGAGATTTAATACAGCTCTGATGAAATTCATGAATCTCGACCACGTCAAAGATCGTCAGCCCCGTATCTACCACTATACACCCAAGAAAAATTTTAATATATGCCACGAGAAAGATGAAAAGACAAAGAAACGAGGTTTTCAAACTTCAATGAAGATAGAAAGTGAGAAAAGAATGTCTGATCGTGCGCGTCGATATGGAACCACATTAGCTTTTTGTCTAGTAATATTCCTCTTTTTCTTTCTAAATAATCTTTTGAATAAAAAAAAGGAGATGCGTTTTGTTCTTACATAAATTAATTAATTTGTTCGTGCATCAGCGATTCAAGATAGGCTGCTCCGACGAGGACCATTTTATAAAGATGAAAGAGCTTCTTTTCCCCTTGGTGCTCTGGCCGCTGGCGAGGATTTATTGATTTGGAGACGCAGAGTATATTTCTTTTCTATAATACAGGGACACGAGTGTTGAGGCTATACCACTTAGACGTGTGTCGAACGCTCTATGAACTTCTTGAATCGGTTGAATTTGAACCTTGAGCCCGTGCCAACGATCATGATTCTGAACAGTTTGCGTGTTAAATGTAGGTTAATCAATGAAATTTCCATGATTAAAATATTTCTAGATGTTCATTCTTGTCAAAGAAGTAGTTGGGTTTAATTTAATTTTGCCGTACATTTTGATGGAGACTTTCTTCGAGGACAATCAAATGCCAAGTTCGAATTCCGAGTGGGGTCTCCATTATGTGTTCTTCGTTCTAGATCACTCCATATTAATTGCATTATCCTTCAGTGTGTATCTCGTGCATCTTGGCCTGTTGACTCCATCGCCAAAGGCGACGGCTTTGTGGTCAACTTATCGTTAAAGAGTTAGGCTTTAGTTCCAAATTCAACATAATCAAAGTCCGAACAGAAAGCCAAATCCAAATCAAACTTTTTTTTTTTTTGGTCATAAAATCCAAATCAAACTTTGAAAGCCGGATGATGGGTAAAACTTTTGTATCGATCTAGTGCGATGGCCTCGCTCCTGATAATAGTTTATTGCGATCGAGTTTTACCGAGTGGACATTTTATTCGTTGTAGAAAAATGGTACAACAGAAGGAAAATAAAGTTATAGTTTCTGATGTCTTTTGTCATGAATATTAGGTACATCTGACAAGCAAAGATCATGTGAAGTATGTACAATGTTACTCATGCCGGTATACAAGATCATTTTCCTCGTTATTAACATATGTGACTTGAAAATGTCAAACTACATGGTTTTTTTTTCTTTTCAAAATCTCATGGTGGGAAGTGAATAGTTTCTATAGTATGGAATGTAGCATGCATGTAGGAACTGCATTTTCCTTGAATATTTCTTTTTTGTTTTATAGATAATATAAAAGAGAAAGTAAATTAGTGAATAGAATTTTTTTTATTGGAGGGAATTAGAGGTAATCGGTTCTTGATCCAATTCAGTTCCAATGTGGAATTAGGAACTAGGGACCGAGGACCGAACCGTTGGTTGACCACACCGATTGTTCGGTCCTAGGACCAACGGTTCAGTCTAATGGAGCCAGTTACTTCTTTTTTTCCCACTACTTGATACTATATGTTATGAAGGGAAAAAAAAAAGCTAGTTTCTCTTAAGGTATATATAGTCGGTCTGATCCGATTCCTCATTGGAATCAAGAAGCAGGGGAACTTGATCAAACCGTCTGGACACTGGTTTCATTTTTAGGAGTCAGGAACCAGACCCAATCGATGGGTTTGGTTTGGTCTGGGTGGTTCGTTTTGCACACCCCTAAACAAAATAGACCCAACTTAGTGAAATTTCTTCCCCCAAAAGAAAAGAAAAAGAAAAACAGCAAATTAATCATAATATCATAAGAAGAAGAAGATAAGGAGAGTGGTATGGATGACTGGTCAAAAGCAAGCATGATCAAAATGAGACAAACCCCTTATTTCAATTGCCACCCCCGGGAATGCCCTCCCCCAAGTTCAATCCGCATTAGATCCACCTCTCCTACTGGTGAACTCAAACTCCAAGACAAGTTTATCTCCCTTTGGTGGTCCTCTCCCATAATCCAACCTCCATTATTTGCTGTTCTGATGTTTTCTTCACCAATCGGGAGCTACCCAAATCCTCTCTCGTGCGTAGTTTAATCGCGCTCAGCGGAGCCAGCTTTCGATCGACTCAGCGTGTTACTGCGAACCTTTTCCCCTCGACTTATACTCGTGGACATATGCAAGTGGGTCAAGCCACGGGACGTTACCAATGAAAAGACTTCCTTTTGGCGACTCGAAAGGTGGGGGAAAAGAACTCACGATCCACGTTAAAGCGGTCCCCCTTGAAAGATCGACGGGCAGAGGAACTTTTATATTGCACTCTAATTACAACGCCAGGGTTCGTGGATGCTGGTGATTACATTAGTCAAAAACGCTTTTGCTATATAGTGATATTTCACTATATGTCACTGCATACATCTGCAAAAACATAATGAGACAGATCTCGATGTGACTACACGGACAACATTCCACGAATGAACATGTGATACACGCATTCTCATCACTTGGACCAAAAATTTGCTGGGAAAGCCATTTCTTTTTACCCTTTTGGCGGGAGAAGTACACCATCAGTGTCATGAGTTATGTACGATGCTCACTTTGATGCCGAAAGTTTCCATCGGATCAATTAAGTGTCAAAAATTTTGAAAAACGATCACTTCAGTGTCAACGTTGATCTGGTTTGTCAGAAATCTGACGTGACAATTTTTTATTAATTTTTTACGCTAATGTGGTTCACCGGAGAGTACAGTCAAGCATAGAAACCACAAAACGACTCCGTTTGGTGTCTCTTCCCCAATTCAAAATCCTCAACCCTAAATGTGTCAGATAATCTCGGCCATCGCTGCCCTCTTCGTCCTCTTCTCCTCCCTTGCTGTCCTCTTCGCCGCCGCCCATGGTGCCGCCAAGCACCGCCACCTCCTCCACTACCTCGACGAGTTCGGCGACCGTGGCGAGCAAGTAGTCGTCAACCCCTCTACCTCCTTCGAGAACCCGTGCCTCCGCAAGGCCTACGTCGCCCCCCAGGTCCTGAAGTAGGTCATCCTCTCCGATCCCAACGACTTCACCACCAACTGGGTTGGCCCCGACGTCTATGGCTACTCTAACGTCTTCGGCTCCCCACCCCCTTGACGACCTCGGCGTTCGCATCGTCGCTGGCGTCAACCTCAACCACAGCGACATCATCGGGTACCTCCCTGAGGAGCTGGCTTGCTCGCCAACCTAGTACTCTTCCACCTCAACTCCAACTGTTTCTGTAGTAGCATGCCACAGAAGTTCCGGAACCTGAAGCGGCTCTTCGAGCTGGATTTGAGCAACAATTGATTCGCCGGGAAGTTCCTGAGGGTCGTGCTGGAGCTCTCGACACTCAAGTTCTTGGACCGCCCACATCCCTCGCCTCCGCCTCCGCTGGTGATAGGCCAGTCGCCATCCTCGATGGCCCCCACGCTTGGTGGCCGCGGCTTTGACTTCGACCCCAACCCTGACCCCGACGATGGCCACTCGGCGACCAAGTCGAAGGCTGTGATCTCGCTCAAGTGCGAACCTCACGTCACTGAGTGACGGTGGCCAAGCGAGTTAGGTTGGCAGCCAACGAGGATTGGAACCCTAATTTCAATCTCAAAAAAAAAAAAAAAATTCCAAAATGAGTTGTGCGACGTTGTTTTTATGAGGCCATTCACTTAAGACAGCAAAGTCACGTAATCATTTTAGCCGATATCTCTCACCGATGGCACCAAAGTGATCGTTTTTCCTCCGATTTGGCACTTAAGTGATTCGATTGAAATTTTTAATACCAAAGTGAGCGCCGTACACAAATTATGGCACTGATAGTGTACTTCTCTCCCCTTTGACAGATGGCAATTGCATGAAATTGAAATGTGAACCATTTTAATGGTCCCTCACTCTCTCCCTCCAAATATTCTTGTTTCTATTTTTGCAAAAAAATAAATAAATAGAGCATGCATTGCTCCCGGAGACGAAGATGAACTCGTCCATCCACGGGTCAAGGATTGTATCTCCCCATTTACTCAAACTAATAGTATCGGAGATTGCCTAAATAGGGCTTTTTTTTTTTTTTTTTTTTTTTGGCAATGCACGCTATAATACATCCCGAGAGCCACGCCAATTGAAAAGCCATCACAATGGGTCTCCCCGACTTTTAGAGTCGCTTGGGAAACTTCCTAGCGACCTCCGAATCGGCTCATTTTCCCTTTGATCTTTAGCGACATGGTCGAACTTTAGTTCAGAAGCAAGTTCCAGCTTTTGGCAGGAAAAGGGAAATTCCTAATCTTCCGTCTCGTCACACCGAATTAAAGGCAAAAGTTTAACCCCAAAGATGCTCCTTTTTTTTTCCCTAATTGTTGCTATCGTCTTTATAGGATTCGATTGAATTAACGATTCAACAAGACGCGTAGTTAAAGATATTGCTTCGATAATTTCGGATGAGTTTGGGACAACTTTATAAAATAACTTCTAATTTTGGGCGAAAGTGGTTAATTTAAGCTTTTACAAAGCGGGAATTCAAGTTAAAATGAAGTTTCCGTAAGCAAATAGGTAATCCAAATCTTCTTTTCAAAGTTCTCGAAAAATCCGCTGTCCTTCGAATAGAACAACGTGGTGGTTTCTTGGTTGTTATTGCTATTGATGACTACATTATCTCTTCACATTAAGAACTTGAAATCTAGCCTATCGAAGATGGTTCCCCATTAAAGGAATTGAAGACCAAGGGAGTGGACCTAACTTTAAGTGATATTACTATCATTATAGGAATATAAACCATGCAACCAATTCATGACTTGTTGATTGAGGTATCGATAAATTTCCTAGAGTTCCTAGATTAGAAATCCAACCTAGAATTGATATATGTTTAAGTTATTTTACTATCTTTTTTTTAAGGTTGGTTCTCTAGTAGAACCGAGTATTCATTGTATCGGGAACCAAACTAGCCAATTTTCTAACATTTCACTTAGAAACCTACTCGGTCCCCACGTGGACCGATCTAGAATTGGTCAAGACATGTAAGTTTGGTAATAACTTTCACAAAAATTTCCCATGCGTTCATATTTAAGGTATTTGTGGTAAGAGGAAGTTACTATGATTGTGAAAAAATTCATCAATCTCCATTCGACTGCCGTGTGAATTGAAAATATATCATAGGGTGTGTTTGTTCGAATGAAAGGGTTTTTTGTAAATAAATTTTTTGAACTTCCACACATTTATTTTGTTGAAAATCACCTGTCAACAAAAAAAAAAAAAAAAAAAATCATTTTTGATCAAAGAATACATGTATGCTTAAAATTAGAAAAACGAATTCCCTAACCTCGGGAAATATATTGATAAATTTTCTCCAAGAGAAACGCACCCATAGTTTCAAGTAATGTGGACCATTTCTATTATTTTTTACAATTAATTTTTTATCAAACAAAACGATATTGAAGTTTCATGGCAAATAACTTTAAGAAAGGTACAAACTTTATGAAAAGGTATGTATATATTCTACCATTTGCGTGAAGGGCGTGCCAATTCTTCTCGGTTTTCTAATTGGACTTTTTGGAAGCGAGGAGGGGACTTCCCCACCCCATGTTGCCGATAAAGCTTTAACCTTAACATTTTCAATTGGGCCCCCACGACTAATTCTAGAATGACCAATGGGAGGAAGTTAATATAAAAAGAAAAAGAATCGGGCATTAAATTAAAGCTGACCCCACGACATAAAACATCTCTAAAAAATATATTATTTTTCTTATCTTCCTTAACCAATAAGCATCGCCTTGGTGACCGGCTCTCGTGACGTATCCCATGATGTAACGTGGTAGAAGTGTCAGGCCGTGGAGTTTTAAGCTTTTCAAATTCATATTAATCTAGTTCTGAATTTTTGCACATAATTTTAATATAATCATTCTAACTAATTTTTTTGAGTGAAAATTGTTGACGTAGCTGTATACCACGTGAGACAATGAGCGATGGCAGCAATTGGACGAAAGGACAATCTTGGTATTTCGAGCAAATATTGAAAATAAAACTGATCAAATTATAAAATTTAGAACTGAATTGATATTCATATGATAAATTTATGATGATTTGGACAAATTTTCTAAGTGTTCAAGATGCCAATTAAATGTGGGACGCAAAGTCAATTTCGATCTAAGTGGCATTGGCTCATCCATTCATTTGGTAAGTATCAACATCCCGTCACTTTAATGCTTGATAGACTATGGGTGCGTTTGGGAAGACTTTTGGGGAAAGTCTTTAGGAAAATGCAAAGATCTTTGAGTGAAAAGTGTTTTCCAAAATACAAATTGTGTTTGGTAAATTATAGTTTGAAAGCCCTTTGTGAAGTACCCTTGAGTAAAATAGTGTTTGGGAGACAAAAGGGCTTTTGTGAAAATAAAAAATAAAATAAAAATAAAAAATGAAAACCTAAGAAGGGCAGGGCGGAAATGGCGGCCGGCGGCGACACCGGCGACCTCCGGCGACCCGGATCCGGGCCGACGAGGTCGCGCGACGCCGTCACAACCTCCGACGACCCCGGATCTGGGTCGCGAGAGGCAGGTTTGGTCGCACGACCTTCGGCGACCAGATCTGGTCGCGTGGCGGTCGCGCGACGTTCGCGCGGAGGTCGTGCGACCTCCGGAAACCCAGATTTGGGTCGCCGCGAGGACCTGCGACCTCCGGCGGCCGCCAGAGTCGCCCGACCCCCTGTGGCACGCGGCGTGGGGAAGAAGATGAACAGTAACCCTACAAGGGCACGCACCGGAAAAACAAAAGATTCGTGAGGACAATTTTGGAAAAAAAAAATATATGAACAGTGGCATCTCAGCATTCCGAAAATGCCGAGAAGCCTCACATTTGCACAAGGGACTTCAGAAGAAGTTTGCCAAACACTCACATTTTGCCCCAAGGGCCTTTGAGGGCCTAAAGATCTTTGGAAATGTGGATTCCAAACGCAGCCTACAACCTCGTGTTGCTCAAAATAAATGTGCATAATTTAGATTATCAGATCATTAAAGGTGCATAGTTCAAATTGTTGAATAAAAAGGGCATTAAGAGGGAAAAGAGGAGGGGGATATTTTCTTTTCATAATTAAAAATGGAGAAACCCAAAAAAATTATGATGAGTGAGATTCTCTTATTTGTAATTTTCCAAGACTTATTCTTTTTTTATTATTTTTTTGTTAGTTCTATTATATTCTTATTCCAATTCTTATTTTTATATTTTTTTCATGCTTTCTTATAAAGCGTGGGAGTCGAAAATTTACTCCTGAAATCAATTCGTTCTCATCCCACCCCCGAGAAGCCCTCACTTCATTATTTTATATTGAAAGGGTAGTCATTATGATAAATTCTAATAGTTTTCAGGACTGATTCAAGTGTAGTGGGGGGGCAGTCTATGCCCTTCTAGGAAGTACACTCTTGTGCTCATTGGTGTGACTAAACAGACTAAACTCGACGTGACTTCTCCTCGCAATCACAGAAAAGGCCAAAAAAAGAAACACACACCATATCATCGACCTATATACTCCATATAGAGCCCAAAAAAAAATACACGACCCCTTTGGGTTCCACTTTTCATCTAACGCCCAAAAAAAAAAAAAAAAAACACCCCTGTAATTCGTCTCAATATAAAAAGAAAATAGAGAAAACCCGGAAATTAATAATGATAATTTGATACATTCGAGCGGCAACTCAATAATTCTTTTTTCCCTCCGAACGCGGGCCTTCAGCTTTCGATAATTTCCATCTACGTATTCTCGTTAAAATCGCCAAAATACTTCTTTTTCCTTTTTTTATTTATTTTCTTATGGAAAGCACGGGGGCCCACCCGGAAATTCCCCGTCTATGCTCTCGGTCTCGCTCGTCCTCCCCCAAAGCGCACGTAATCAAAATCCGGTTTCTCCGACCGCGGCGCGCAGCACGCACCCTGACACTGAGCGCCTCTTCGCCGTTCCCCCGGTTCACCGTTTCCATTCCACGTTCATCGTCATGATGATCATCATCGACCCCTTATAAATTCACGTTTCCAGCAAGCCGTAGGCGCGGGAGGAAAAAGGTGGGGAAGGAAGATGATCTAGAAACTCGCATTCTCCAGTTCTCATCTGCTTGCTGCTAGCGTGTGTGTGTGAGAGAGAGAGAGAGAGAGAGGAGTTCTCTCCCCTATATAAATCCAGCAGGATTCCTCCTCGTGGAAGTGTACTTTCGACCCTGAACCGGAAAAGCCCACGACTTTTGTGTCACCTTTGAACGAACGAGGGAGAGAGAGAGCGAGAGAGAGAGAGAGAGAGAGAGAGGGAAGGAGGGGAGGAAGGAAGGAAGGCAAAAAAAAGAAAAGAAAGAGACCACCTGAGGCCGTGATCAGTGATTATACAGCGTAAATCACAAGACCCAGAAAGGAGATAACGGAAAGGCGCCGCCTTTGCTGCCCCGAATCTTTCTCTCGAAACCCCCCCGAGCCCAGAGGCAGGGGATAGTGAGCGGGAGTGAATTTTCGACGGGAGGGCGCCCGGCCTGAGATCTCCCTGCGCGGCGGAATCATGGGGACCAGCCAGGTGGTGGGTCCCGGCGGCGGCGGCGGCGGCGGCGACAATGGGGACGGTCGCTGCTGCGACATGAGCCTCAAGTGCTGGTGCAGGTGGAAGTGCGAGCACCAGCACTACCGGGGCTTGTTTCTGAACGGCGGCGGCAGCTACAAGGGGCTGGTCTTCTTCCTGGGCTGCTTCGTCGTGCTGGGCTCGATCGCCACCCTGTACGCGTGGCTCGCCTTCACACCACCCTACGCCGTCGCCGCCCGGGCGGCGGCCGGCGGCGGGTGCCGGGAGGACAATGAAGGGTCCTGGTCCATCGGAGTTTTCTACGGCGACTCTCCCTTTTCCCTCAAGCCCATCGAAGCAGTAACCGCTCCCTCCCTCCCCCTCCCTCCCTCCCTCCCTCTCTCTCTCTCTCTCTCTCTCTCAACTGTGTAACCATCATCCTGACCAGTTTTTAAACTTTCTTTCCTATTGTCTCCACTGCTTTTAGATGGGTCTTGCGGGCAATTTCATTTCTCGTCTGCTTGAAGTGGAGCTTGAATTTTGCTGTTGTGTTGAGTTTGTGTTTCGCTGTTTTTTGCTGTTGAATTTGTCATGCCTTTAGAAACAAGTAGTCTCAAATTTGACTATCTCTTGCAATCTCCATCGGCTATCTCTCCTCTTTATGGTTTTTCCTCTCCATCCCTCCCTCCCTCTCTCTCTCTCTCTCTCTCTCTTTCCCTGTAGAAGATGAGAATTCTAATTCTAAAGACCCATGAAACAGTGCAGCGCTTTAGTTTTTAAATTTAAGCGTTATTTTGAATCTTCTAACTTTTGCAGCGTATTTCCAGCTTCCTTCATCTTTGCGATTACTATGGCCATCGAGAAAACTTGTCATTTTCATGGTCCTTTTCCTTGTCTTTTGCCCCTGGTGTCGGCTGTTCTTGAAGTCAACTCGGTCATCTAGCCCTGTTTCTTTCTGTTTTCTCTTTGCTTCTTCTCCCAAAATTAAATTGTCTACATTTGCAGTTCCACAATTTCTGCTTTTCTGGTCTGGCCAAAAGTAAAATTTTCACAGCGCACTTAGGTTGTTATTATTCTTTTCAAAGCTAAATGAACATTTCAATGCTTACAGAATTACTATGTTTCAAATCTGGTGCAGTTGAATATATGGAGGGATGAGAGTGCAGCATGGCCAGTGGCCAACCCGGTTGTGACCTGCGCTTCTACATCCGAAGCTGGCTTTCCCAGTAATTTCGTAGCCGATCCTTTTCTTTATGTGCAGGTAGTATCTATTTTACTTCCTGATCTTGATTTATGTACTTGCATACCGTATGTGATTGTGTACGTTGGTGGGTAGGAGATCATGTGTCTATCTGTAATTTGATTTGTAGATGTTTTGACCACATGGTCTCTCTCAGTATAGCCTGCCGTATGTGTTGGGACCAGTATCTAGACTGGACTGCAGAATTATATAAAGGCTATTTGGTTTACGTTGCCTTTGGGGTCTAATACAGCCAAACTTACCCATACTGATTTCGTTATAATTTTTAATTGTATTTCCTGTTTGCAGTTGCAGTTTATTCTCTTTGATCACGGTTAACTTCAGCCTAAAGAATTGCAAGAGCTGCGTTACTTGATTGGTTTATTTGAAAGCATGTGGTCCCTCTTGCTTTCTCTATCAAGGGGAGAAGTATGGAACTTTTAAGTCATACTTTCTGATGGTGTGACCACGGTTGTTTAATCTAGAACTGTCCAGGGGAGAAGCAAGGAACTTTTATTAAGTCATACTTTCTGATGGTGTGACCACGGTTGTTTAATGTAAAACTGTCTAGGGGAGAAGCAAGGAATTTTTATTAAGTCATACTTTCTGATGATGTAATGACACTTGTTTAATGTAGAACTGCCTGATCAAAAATCATTTTTTTTGTACATTGGAAAATTGAATTCTTATAAAAATTTGCTGAACTTGGATTACCCATATCTTGAATAACAAGCTGGTCTTCCTTTTATTTCCTCCATAGCTGACTTTGGAATTTTTTGGGGCAATTCACTTTTATTAACTGACGTCGGAATTTACTGATTTCGACTTGGATATAAATCTATATAAATCAGTGTTCCTGGGCTACTTTCAAGCAAAACTCTTTTTCTCTCGCAGAACAAAAAGGCTAAAATTTTGGTGCAACATTAAAATATTGGTACAATTGTCATATTCATGTCTAAGATGTTCCCATTACTTGTGAACTCATTATCGCGTGCAGCTGGGTTTCAGGGGACATTTGCAGATGTTAATCATATCATTTCATAGTTCCATTTTAGATTCTATTGAATGTTGGGTTTCTATTTTACGAAAAGCACTAGGTAATTCTGCTCTTCTGGGGAAGTTCTTGCCTAGACTGAAAAAAAATTGGATCTGGTCTATCACAACTGTTAATTTTGCGGGACCAACATGTGGGGCCCACATGGGACTCACAAGATCAACATTTCTGATGGGCCCAGGTCCTGGGAAGAAAATTACTGTTCTTTGACTGTGCTGTTGAGCCAGATATTCCTAATAAAAATAAAAATATAATTTTATTCCTTGATTTTGATTCCTGTGGACAGAGAACTGGCCGCAGCTTTCAGTTGATGGAACATTTAGAATGGTAGAAGGGGGGGCTTCAATCAAGGCTTCAAGTTTGATCCAAGGCTGGAAATGTTTAATTAGTGAACGGTGGTTTATCTGGAGATCATAAGGTTAAAGTAGGGCAGGGTGGATTGGTGGGTGGACTTTTTTTTGCAATGCTTCAATTTCCGGGTTTTTTGACTAATAAAAAAAATTTACGGGTTGAGGATTTTTTCTGACATAGAGAGAGTAATTTTACAGGCAAACCCAGAAAAGTTCTCCTGCAATTATAGCAAAGTGTAAATCGTCTGTGATCTGCTAGCCCTTTCTCTATGATGATTTGTGGATGAAATCACATGCTCCTAAAAATTTGATGCTTCGGTATAAGATGGTTCTTGAGCAAAGAAATATGACAAGAGAATCAGGGTACTTAGCAGTCATATTATGTACTGGTACTTTCATGGCTGTCCCTTTGCATTAGAATCTATCTATTGGAGAAGGATGTGGTCAAGTCAACCATTGGAGTACTGGCTTGTTGATTCACATCGAGTTTGACTTTGGATTTTTCTTCACCCTTTAATTATGTTTGACTTTTTTCGGTGTTCCTGTTCTGCCAACAAATTCAAGTCAGCTGGCGATTTCATTTGGTATTTTCTCTCAGTGAAAGTGCTAATTACATTTTAGAGTCAGATTGTGTGTCATGTAATCATGCTGTGTGCATATTTAATGGTTACATATGACTCTAGCAAAAGTTCATCAAATTTACTTTCAATACATTTGTTGGGAATGATGCTGACACGATGAAAAAGCTCTTTCTTAGTTAGTTTTATGCACGTAGCATTATCTGGACATGAGAGATTGCCCATGTTTTATTTGAACTTGGCATGACTTTGTTTTTCTTTTAGTTAATATGCTTGACCTTGGGCTTATGCTTATTTTGAACCTAAACTTGCCTTTTGATTCAGGGTGATGCTATTTACTTATTTTATGAGATGAAGAATTTAGTCACTATGCAAGGTGATATAGCAGTTTCTAGAAGTGTTGATAAGGGAGCAACATGGCAACAATTGGGTATCGCTTTGGATGAGGATTGGCACCTTTCTTATCCCTATGTTTTCAGTTATCATGGGCAGGTAAGATTTTGATTTCTTTTGATGCACAATCATATCTTTGAAGTTGTGCTTTCTACTTTTTAGTACTGTTGTGAGTTATAAATGGATTAAGCATCACTGGTGAACGGCAGTGTAATCATTCCAATTTGTCGCTTTTGTCCTTCCTGCAGATATACATGATGCCTGAAAGCAGTGGGAAAGGACAGCTTCGAGTTTACCGTGCCCTCGACTTTCCATTGCAATGGAAACTTGAAAAGGTTGTAATGAAAAAGCCCATGGTGGATAGCTTCGTAATAAACCACAAAGGTAAGTTTTGGCTCTTTGGCTCGGACCACAGCAGTTTTGGTTCCAAAAAGAATGGGCAACTGGAAATTTGGTATAGCGATTCACCGCTTGGTCCCTGGAAACCGCACAAGAAGAATCCTGTGTATAATACTAACAGGAGTGTGGGGGCTCGTAATGGAGGCAGGCCATTTATACATGATGGAATCCTTTACCGAGTGGGCCAAGATTGTGGAGAAACTTATGGACGACGAGTTCGACTTTTTAAGGTGGCAGTCCTCACCCAAGATGAGTTCAAAGAAGTTGAAGTCCCTCTAGGGTTGGAGGAGCCCAATAAGGGGAGAAATGCTTGGAATGGTGCTCGGTATCATCATCTTGATGTGCAGCAACTCCCGTCTGGCGAGTGGATTGGGGTTATGGATGGAGATCGAGTACCTTCTGGGTACTCCGTTCGTAGGTTTATTCTCGGGTGTGCTTCCGTTGCAGCAGTTGCAGTTATAATCATTCTAATTGGTGTCTTTCTTGGAGCTGTGAAGTGCATTGTCCCTTTGAACTGGTCCAGCCATGGCTTGGGGAAAAAAAGCAATGCATTTTTGTCGTGGGGGCGATCAAATATGCTTTCTTCAAAGGTGAGACGATTCTGCAGCCGTTTAAATAGGGTGCCTTCATTTCTCCGAGGTTGGGTGAAAGTCAACACGTGTGGTGGCAGATGCATTGTTGCTTTTACATTTGCAATTGGAGTAGTTCTAATGTGCACAGGCGTCCATTACATATACGGAGGAAACGGTGCCGAGGAACCGTACCCATGGAAGGGTCAGTACTCTCAGTTCACCCTATTGACCATGACATATGATGCTCGGATATGGAACTTGAAAATGTATGTAAAACACTATTCTAGATGTTCTTCGGTGAAGGAGATAGTTGTGGTATGGAATAAGGGGGTGCCTCCTGATCCGAGTGATTTCGATTCAGTGGTCCCTGTGAGAATCAGGGTTGAGGCGAGAAATTCACTGAATAATCGTTTTAGAAGGGATCCTTTGATTAAGACCCGAGCTGTTCTGGAGCTAGATGATGATATCATGATGACATGCGATGATGTAGAACGGGGTTTCAAGGTGTGGCGGGAGCATCCAGACAGGATAGTCGGTTTTTATCCTCGTCTAATTAATGGAAACCCATTGAAATACCGTGCTGAAAGGTACGCACGGCAGCATGAGGGATACAATATGATTCTGACTGGGGCGGCCTTTATTGATAGCCAACTTGCCTTCCAGAAATATTATAGCCCGCAAGCTAGGCTCGGGAGAGAATTAGTGGACAAGTATTTTAACTGCGAAGATGTGCTTTTGAATTACTTGTATGCAAATGCCAGTTCATCTAGGACTGTTGAGTATGTGAAGCCAGCATGGGCCATAGACACCTCAAAATTCTCGGGTGCCGCAATTAGCCGGAACACAAAAGTTCATTACCGGATAAGGAGCAATTGCCTTGCAAAGTTTTCACAGATGTATGGGGGTTTGGCCGGGCGTAAATGGGCATTTGATGGAAGGAAGGATGGTTGGGATGTATAGTGGAATCCGGAGCAGTGTGAGAGGCAAAGTCACCTCACTAACTCTTTCCCGTGAAACCTTCAATTTTCGATCTCGATAGGTACATTCTTCTCCTGCATGTCAATACATATTTACCCTTTTTCTTAGTGTGAATCTTGGCTAGTGGGGCTTTGGGTTAGCGTTGGTCTTGGTCGGTGAATTGTACATTGATCTTGTCGTAGAAGGTTGTCTTTGGAATTTTTTTCAAGATGCAGCTCCCCATTTTCCTTTGGTTCAAACAATATGGTTTGGTTGCTTTTCTCTCTCGTTTGGACAACGTACCATGCAATGGAAATGAAGAAATTGCTTGAAGAATTTTCTCTTAGCACTCCTCCAATCCTGCACTTGTCAACTTTGTTTTTTTTGGGCCTCCTCCTTCGCCTTTCTCGAGAGAAATGTTCCAACTTTTGAAGTTTATTATGTCATTGACATGTTGACTGTGCATGGCCCCCATCTTCCACTAAATTTCATGGGAGTTTTCCTAGTCCATTAAGCTGAGGGGTTTGAAAATGAAAAGCAAAATGGTGAACATAAAACAGTGCCGTCTCATATGCGCTTGCCATGCGCATGATACCACGTATACTCTGCCTTGCGCAGGGATTCGTCGATGCAGCATCTGCATCTGTTGCCGTATTCTGTCCTTTTCGACCTCGGGTCTTGAACCATTCTGACAACGTTTCTTTGGACGTCGCTCTAAACGTCAGCAAAAATAGTTTTCATGCCGTTGTTATCGGCTTGCATTTTGGGGTGGCCCACGGAACTTCAGCTCTAGCTGAAGGATCTTGGCTGGGTTTGCGAGGGGCTGTCCCGTGCCCAATGTCAGTGCATATGTCATCCAAGCGCCAGCGCAGGATAAAGTAGGGTCGCTCATAATGGATCAACTTAGGATTGCAATTTGCGCCCTTAACCTTTCTAAATTCGTTCTTCCTTATCTGACGTTGTGACGTTGGAAGGCCGTGTTGGGTGTTTGGATGAGAGCATCGATCGTTTTCATCTGATGACTTCTTACTAAATACGACATGTTATGGCTTACTTGACATATAAAATTGATAGGAAGGAGCAAGCGAAATTAGCCCACATAAGAATTCCTAATAATATCTTAAGACTTTGGCATAGTATATTCTTTTTGCCAATTTGACCATTGCAGCATGATTGGGATCAGAAAGCTTAGATCGAGTAAGACACTAAGACCTTGTTTGTTTGAGTTCTTTTTTTCTAGTCATGAACACAATTTCTTTTCTTTTTTTTTTTGGTTCCGGAGAACAAAAAAATAATAGAAACACGTTTATTTGCATTTTTGTTCCAAATTTATTTTTTTGTTCTCGGGAACAAATTTGGAATAGAAGTCGCTGGGCAAAAGGAAGAAAAAAGGAAAAAATAAAAAAATAAAAAAGGGAAAATAAAATAAAAATATTAAAAAATTAAAAGAAACAAAAAAAAAAAATTATACAAATTTACCAAATGTGTTTATGTTCTTTTTCTATTTCGGGAACAAATTTACCAAAGGCATTTTTTATTCAAAAATTGTTTATTGGAACAGAAATGATTTTTTTCTATTTCTATTCTCTAAAATAATTTTTGAACAAAAATGTATCCAAATGCACCCTAAATGTCCATGACCAGACAGCCCAAGCTACACAGTTTCACCAATTGCCATTAGTCGAAGGGACCAAACCAGATCTTACCCAGCATCATCGAAAGAACTGAAAACGTCCAGGCACAAAGCTGGATGTGTAGCTTCGCTCGTGTGGATGGCATGTGCTACCGATTATACGAGAATTCATTACCCAAAAGTAGAGGTGGCAAATGGGTGGGTTGTGTCGGGTCGAAAATGGGTCGACTCATATTTGACCCATTTAACCCGTTTTGACCCATATTCTTGTAGTGTAAATTTAGTGACCCATACCCGACCCGACCTGTATTCAACCCATACCCGACCCGACCCGTATTGCTAAAACCTATTTATTTTTAAAACATTTTTATATAATACATATTTTTTTAACAATTTTTATGCAATATAAATTTAATGGCAAATTTTTATAATTCATTTTTAAATATTTTTAAAATATCAAAATTTTAATTTTTTAATATAATGTTTAATTTTTTATTTTTAAAAATATAATTCTATTTATTTTATGTAAAAAAATATATAATTTTTATAATTTTAATTTTTAATAATTATATATATTTTTTTCCTTCTCCTTCGGCCGTGATCAGGCCACGGGCGAGATCGAGCTCGCCGGCGTTGGGCGGGGCTCGATCTCGCCCGACAAGGCGGAGGCTCCGCCCGACGCTAACGAGCTCGAGCCTCACTAGATCTAGCAAGGCTTGACCTCGCCGGTCGTCGGCGAGGCGAGCCTCGCGAGATCGAGCCTCACCCGACGTTGGCAAGCTCGAGCCTTGCTAGTCGTTGGCGAGGCCGAGCCTTGCCGGATTTGGCGAGGCTCGAGCTCACCGGCATCGGGTGGGGCCTCGGCCTCGTCGATCTGGCGAGGCTTATCGCCGGCCGACGGTCGGCCAGTCATCACCCTGCCGGCCGCCGGTAAGTAATGAAGAAAAAGAAAGAAAAATAAAAAATAAAAGAAAAAAATTAAAATATGAAAATTAACTATAATTTCGATTTTTTTTATTAAAAAACTTTTTATAAATTTAAAAAAGGCCAAATGTTTAAACTTTAAAATGGGCTTCCTTATAACTCATTTAGACTATTTTTATTTTTGTGTTTTACATTCACTGATCCATTTCTAACTCATATTCAATCTTCACTTGACTCATTTCTGACCCATATTCAATCATTTCTGACCCATTTCACTAAAAATGGGTCACAATGTGGGTTTTTGACCCATATTGCCAGCTCTACCTAAAAGCAAAGCAATTGCATCAAAGTGTATACGAAATGCCCGGACAGTTCCCGTGCTTGCTCTAGCTGAGAGTCTTGCAATCTTCTAAACCAGAACATCGTCGAATCCAACAAGGTAAGTAATCGTATCTAACACGATGACATCTTCCATTACAGCCTAAGCCAAGAAAAAAAACAAAAGAAACTCACTGCAAAATTGTAAGTCATGTTTGTCAATTGTGAGGACTCTGCCAGTCATAAAGGAACAAAAAATGCTCAATAGGAGGAATAATCCAGAGCTGTTATATAGAATCATATATGGACCTACAGCCCACAGAAGTAGAATGATTGCAGTCATTCTTGCCTGGCCTCTTTGAAGGCAAGAGGTTCGTACCATTTGGGACCAAACCCCGCAGCTTTCCTTGCATCCTCGTTAAAAGGCAGTTTCAATGGTCCCCTGAAGTGGTTCCTTACTATCTCGTGAAACTTCTGAACGACATCGGCATCCTCCTCGTCTCCCATTTCCGCTTCTCCCGCCTCAATCTCTCTAATGGGCAAATTGCGTGACCTCAAACACAGAAACTTGAACCATCTAACTCCAGCAGCAGAGTGTGTGATCTCTTCGGGATAAACGACATTTTCCAGCAGATCAGCTGTTTTATCATCACCTCCGCTGCGGAAACGTGATATTGTGGTCGGTAGGACATCAAGTCCTCTAGCCCGATACCAAGCGAATGTCATCAAAAGGAAGGAAGCATACATAATGTGAACGCGAACTTAAGTGAGCAAATAAGAAACCATGAGAAATGCATTACAGCACGACAGGTAATGTCCTTACAAGAACTTCTTAATTAATCCCAGCACAACTAAAATTGATAAGAAGCAAGCGAAATTAGCCCACATAAGAATTCCTAATAATATCTTAATGTTATGAAATACATAAATAAATATTCATTATATTCATCTTAATCAATGTACTTATTATGGTACATTTGTATCAAATGTTCTAAGTACATCTCCCTATACAATGAACGTTCATCTCCCTTATTCAGTATATGTATCATTCGATACATTGATATTAATAATAAGTATATTCTTGTTCTCCTATAAATAGGAGTTTAGTTTTGATGTACATTACATATAATCACACAGAAACACGACAGTGAGATACTAGAAATAAAGCTCTCTCATCTTGCTTCCCCTACTATTTCTAGTGTTCATTTGTTTTTTCTTCTCAATCTCTTCTCTATTATATATTCGCAACGCAACATTTTACTACAAGTTATCAGCACGAGGATCTACCGACTGAGTAAGTAATTTCTGCAAGCACGAGGATCTATCAACCGGGTAAGTAATTTTTGCAAGATGGGTATTCTTTTTATTAATTCGGAGTGGCAGTGGATATTTGGAAATACTTTTAATTAATAAGGATTTATTTTTGCAAGGATTATGACAAATATTGAAAAGCTCAAATTCCACATCCTAGAAGTGAGTGGAATGAATTATCTATCATGGTGCCTTGACATGAAAATGCACCTCCAAGGGCAAGGTCTCGCTAATGTAATTATAGAGGATGGAACCTCAAATGAAAAGAATAAAGCAAATGCGCTGATTTTTATTCGCCGTCATTTGCATGAGAGCTTGCAAACTCAATATTTATCCGTTTGAGACCTTTAAACACTGTGGAGGAGGTTGAAGGATAGGTATGATCATACCAAGACTGTTATCATCCCTTAAGCACAATATGACTGGCAAAATCTCATAGTGCAAGATTTTAAATCAGTGTCTGACTATAACTCCGCTTTATTTGATATTATTTATCGGCTTGAGTTATACGGTATCAAACTTGTTGATGCGGAATTGTTAGAGAAAACTTTTTTCACCTTCCATGCTTCGAATATTGTATTGCAATAGTAATACCGGCAGCGTCGGTTTGCCACATATTCTGAATTAGTTTCTGTGCTTTTCACTGCAAAGCAAATTAATGAATTGCTGCTCAAAAATCATGATCTTAGACTTGCTGGCTCAAAAGCATTGCCTGAAGCACATGCTAGCTTTGATAAAAATACTAGCCATTTTAAGGGTTATAAGCGCAGGCAAGAACATAATCCTAGAACAGATGGTAGAATTTTAACCGCCTTACGAAATCTAATTTTGGCTTGAATCATGACAAAGAAAAGAAGCCAAAAAAGGTGGTTAATGAAAGTATTTGTCATCGCTGTGGTATGACTTGGTACTGTTCACGTACTTGTCATATGCCATTGCACTTTGTTGACCTATACCAGGCATCTTTAAAAAACACAGGCAAGCGTGGTGAATCTCATGTCATTGAAATCAATCCTACTGCCATAACCACTGTTGAGACCAACAATATTTCTGTTGGTGGGACTCCTCTTGCTCCCAAAGTAGCAAATGCATCCCTGAATGTCTCTAATTTCTTTGAGAACCTCTGATTACTTTAACAAGGCGTCAGATTGGTGGATGATAATTTGAACTTCGAATTTTATGATTCTAATAATTTCTTTTAGTTGTTTCACTTTAAATGTCTTACTTTTTTTACTCTTCTTTCATATAGCTATGAAATGCTTATGAACCTTATATAATATTTATTTGACTCTATAACTAAGATGCAAGATTGATTAGCCCCAGAAGTGGCTATATGACTCAATTGAGGGGGAGATATCATGAATTATGCATTGCAGTATTGATATGCGGTGGGTTCACAAGATGCAAGATTGATTAGCCTCAAAAGTGGCTAAGGGGGAGATATTATGAACTATATATTATACTCTTTTTTCTTTCTGTCTGGTTTTTTTCCCACAAGGTTTTTCCGACTAAAGTTTTTAACAAGGCAATTAGTGCATCTTTAAAATGGAGAAATCATAAAGTTTATGTTCTGCACTCTTTTTCCCTTTTGTCCAGTTTTTGTCCCACTGGATTTTTCCGGCTTAAGATTTTTAATGAGGCAGTATCATTCGATGCATATTCATAATGAATATAATGAATATTCAAGGAGGAATGTTATGAAATACATGAATGAATATTCATTATATTCATATTAATCAATGTACTTATTATAGTACATTTGTATCAAACGTTCTAAGTACATCTCCCTATGAATATTCATCTCTCTTATCCAGTACATGTATCATTCCATACATTGATATTAATAATAAGTACATTCTTGTTCTCTTATAAATAGGAGTTTAGTTTTAATGTACATTACACATAATCACACAGAAACACAATAATAAGATATTAGAAATAAAGCTCTCTCACTTCCTCTACTATTTTTGGTGTTCATTTGTTTTCTTTTCTCAATCTCTTATTTATTATATATTCGCAATGCAATATTTTACAATACTTAAAACTTTGGCATAATATATTCTTTTTGCCAATTTGATCATTGCAGCATGATCGGGATCATAAAGCTTAGATCGAGCAAGACACTAAGACCCTTTGTTTGTTTGTGTTCTTTTTTTTTTTTTTTTTTTCTGGTTATTAACACAATTTTTCTTTTAGGTTAAAAAAAAAAAAAAATAGAAACGCGTTTATTTGCCTTTTTGTTCCAAATCTATTTTTTTATTCCCGAGAACAAATTTAGAACAAAGATCACTGGCCCGACAACCAGCCAAAAGGAAGAAAAAAGGAAAAATAAAAAATAAAAAGGAAAAATAAAATAAAAATATTAAAAAATTAAAAGAAACAAATGAAATTATACAAGTTTACAAAATATTTTTTTTTTTTAATTTCAGGAACAAATTTACCAAACGCATTCTTTTATTCGAAAATTATTTTTCGGAATAGAACTAGTTTTTTTTCTATTTTTATTCTTTGGAATAATTTTTGAACAAAATGTTACCAAACGCATCCAAAATATCTATGACAAAACAGCCGAAGCTACATAGTTTCGCAAATGCCATTAGTCGAAGGGACCAAACCAGATCTTACCCAGCATCATCGAAAGAACTGAAAACGTCCGGCACAAAGCTGGATGTGTAACTTCTGCTCATGTGGATGGCATGTGTTACCAATTATACAGAATTCACTACCCAAAAGCAAAGCAATTGCATCAAAGTGTATACGAAATGCCCGGACAGTTCCCGTGCTGGCTCTAGCTGAGAGTCTTGCAATCTTCTAAACCAAAACATCTTCGAATCCAACAAGGTAAGTAATCGTATCTAACACGATGACATCTTCCATTACAGCCTAAGCCAAGAAAAAAATAAAAGAAACTCACTGCAAAATTGTAAGTCATGTTTGTCAATTATGAGGACTCGCCAGTCATAAAGGAACAAAAAATGTTCAATAGGAGGAATAATTTAGAGCTGCTATATAGAATCATATATGGACCTACAGCCCACAGAAGTAGCATAATTGCAGTCATTCTTGCCTGGCCTCTTTGAAGGCAAGAGGTTCGTACCATTTGGGACCAAATCCCGCAGCTTTCCTTGCATCCTCGTTAAAAGGCGGTTTCAATGGTCCCCTGAAGTGGTTCCTTACTATCTCGTGAAACTTCTGAACGACATCGGCATCCTCCTCGTCTCCCATTTCCACTTCTCCCGCCTCAATCTCTCTAATGGGCAAATTGCGTGACCTCAAACACAGAAACTTGAACCATCTAACTCCAGCAGCACAGTGTGTGATCTCTTCGGGATAAACGACATTTTCCAGCAGATCAGCTGTTTTATCATCACCTCCGCTGCGGAAACGTGATATTGTGGTTGGTAGGACATCAAGTCCTCTAGCCTGATTCCAAGCGAATGTCATCAAAAGGAAGTAAGCATACATAATGTGAACGAGAACTTAAGTGAGCAAATAAGAAACCATGAGAAATGCATTACAGCACGACAGGTAACGTCCTTACAAGAACTTCTGAATTAATCCCAGCACAACTACGTTTGGTGTGCCTAATTTCCAGACTAATGTGCTAAGATCCGTAATCATTGCCAGTTTTCAAGAGACAGAAACATATGACTCCAGGAAAAGACGAGGAAAAATTGATCAACATAATTTCCTAAAGAAAAGACATTTTGATTAGGGTCAGACTCGGATTCCAACTATGAACCTGTTTCTGACCTTGTTTATGGAAAAGCCACACCCATAGAGATTCAAACCATGGTCTTAGACCCACTTGACTAAATAGTTTTTGTGTTCAAAAGACAACTTTTATATTTTGTACTTACAAAAGTTACCAAAAAAAAGAACAATTCGACTGTGTAGAAGTGTTTGTCTTACCCCGGAAGCCCAAAGAACCTAACAGGGCACAATGCTAGAGCCCTAGTTCACCTAGTTTGCCTAGATAAGCCCCTTGATCCTTTTTCATTTAACTTCGAGCGGGTCCGAACTGTCAGGCTTCAATTGCTCAGACCTGGATTAGTCTAAACCAACATTTCAATACATAAAGATATTCTTAAAAGTTAAAAAACTTATAATTTATTTATTCTTTATAAACCCAATTAAGCCATCAACAGTACGAACCAACTGGTTCCATTCTCACTTCTGATAATCCAAAACCGGGAATTATTGAGTTGGTTCCTAGTTCTAGGCTGGGATTTGACCCGCCTGAAAATTGATTATCCCCAATTTTAAGTACCTCCTGAGATCAATGACAGAGTCTGCTCATTATCATTCACAAAATTGACTATTTTCATCACCTATCGCAACCTTACACTGTTAATTTTGTTGTATAGCTGAAGTGCTGCTACCAAGACAGTTTATAAAAAAGACATAATCAACTCCAAAGCCTGATGGCAAAAGTAGCAATAGACTTAACAACAGAAAGAGTAGTACCATCTTAGAATAAAATATAAACATGCAAATGTCCTTTTCACTTCTTCCGGCATATGGAAATTTTGTCTGTCTGCCACTCCCAATGTGGGATTGTACTGGAGTCATAATCATTTCATTCAAACAGAAAACAGAGGAATAAATTCATCACTCCAAGAAACTTACGAGGAATGAATTCATCACTCCGAGAAATTCCATGTTATATACCAAAAGGTAGGACTTTATAAAACATAGAACCTTGATCAGCTAAATATGGAGCATGTGACGTAAGTTGCAATGACCTAAACAAACATTCTCTGTGCATCCATCAAGGGGCAGGCCAGATACTCAGAGGAAAAGGACGCCAAAAACACACCTCATGGACACAGTGTTCAACGGCCAGACGGGGCAGCAGATCCTTGGAAGTGGCAGTGGCAGAATCCCAAAGGCCGTCATGGGCAGGCAATGCGCCATAAAAGGAACCCAATTCCTCCAGCCTAGATGCAAGAAGGGTAAAGTGTCGACCTTCATCTTGGGCCACCTTCACGAAATCAGTGAAGAACTCTCTTGGCATTGATTCTCGCTTACCAAAGCGAGCAATTATATCCTTCAGGAATGAAACTAAAGTTAGCATAGCTATCCAAGGTCAAAAGTAAAATAAGTAGTTCCATTCTTCGTTACATAACCAAGGTACTTTTGACTTTAATCTCGCGCATCAAATGATTCCTAGGAAAAGGGTCCCCTAGTGCAGTGGGAAACAAGATGAGAAATATGATAAACTAATAATCACGAACTTGACCAGAGTCTTTTAGGCAAAACGCTTCCAAAGAAGACAGTGATTACACTGCCAAAAGAAGGAAATCATTTGGCAGCACACTGACTTAATAGGCATATCATCACCCCCCCCCAAAAAAAAAAAAAAAAAAAAAACCCAATCTGGTAAGAAACTCTACAACTTATTTCCTTCCCTCACCCATTGTACCGAATTAATCCTGTCCCGACTGCCCAACTTCTCGGGAAGATAGTATCGCAGATCATCATCGAACTTCGCAACGGAGGCGACCATACTCATCTGACCCGTGATCCTTGACTAGCCCAGCACTCGCCTCATAGTTTCCAACTCTTCATGCGGCAGTATATCGCTATGCTAAGCAACAGTGAGGTCCCTTAAATCTAATGTTAGATGCCAAAGCAATTTCCATTTCTTTAAAGATAAAGAACATGTGCTAAAACGAGTGTGTCGAAAAGGAAACCGGGGGAAAAAAAAGGACAAGTACCCAGGACAAGTCAATAGCCCAGCTCTCCGTGTGCGCCAGACTGTGCACGATGGCCTGCCTGCTCTGCAAGCTGCCCGCCTTCCCGAGCTTGGGCATGAGACCGGGCGGCACGAGCTTAACCTGCACATCCCCACGCAAAGTTCACATTTTTTTCGCTCAGACACTCCACCAAACCGAAAACGCGCGGATACCCAAAAAGGAAAGGCGCCTCCTTGGCACGGAGAGAGCATAGATCGAGAGCGAGGGGGGCCCCTACATCGGCGAGCCGGGCGGGGCGGTCCGGCACGGGGAGGTCGACGGACGGGTCGTAGGGCCGGGGGATGGCGCCCCGGAGCCACCGGGCCGCCACCGAGTCGCCGAGCCGGGCCTTCTCGAAGGGGTCGGGGGTGGTCAGGACCCTCACCGCCGCCTCCACCAGGGTCTCCGCTGCTGCTGCTTCGTCTTCCTGCCCATGCCTCATCGCGGGCTCGTCTCGATGACGGCTGCGATGTCCGCCCTCCCGAGGTTTTGCAACTTACCACAAATGGGTTAATAATATCTGGGTGTCCCCACGCCTTCTGATTTTTGCATGACGTTTCGAGAGAATTCTCCTTTGGACCTTTCTTATATTGGGCTGTCGAGTTTGTCCTTATGGACAAAAAGGTCATTGAAAAGAGTGTCGGTTCTTCTCGTCTTAAGGCTCGGGTCGGGATTTACCGCCCGGACCGACGCATGGACGCGTGTGCATTCGGTAAACAATGACCCATCCGATGGGAATTTTGGTCAGGCGTTCGAAGAGTTTTGGACACTTTGTCGCGTTAAAATATTGGAGGAATCATATATATGGATGAATGTGTAAAAAACATGTCTTTTCGAAAGGTTTGTCTACGTTCAAAAATAGGAGTATAATTTAGAAGGCGTCGGTCATTTTCATGGTAGGCAATGAGTGCTTTCCCTGCGCTTGTCCACTCATTTTGCTTTCGTGTATGATTTGTGCTTATTTCATTCATTACCATGGGTTTGTTAGGAAAAAAAGGTACTAACTTTAATGAGTTTTGGTGCTGCAAGTTAGCAATTGTTAGAAAGTCTATCTTTTTTCTTTTTTTTTTTAAGCCCTTTTTACTAAATGTATCTTTGAAATCTTTTTACTATTTTCTACTCAATATCACATTCAAAATATCCCTAAATGGATTTTTTTTTCTCACGATTTTGTTCAGTATATAGAAATTCTGTGCACTTCATATTTGGATTATCCCAAAATTTTAACTTTTGATCTGTGTTTTGAATATTCTAAAAGTTATTTAACATCTCAGTTTCCATGTAGTTTATTCGGGGAGCCTAATCCTAGAAATTTATATATGTAGTAGCTATATATCTTGCTCTTGGACATTATGAGCATATTAAATGTTTAAATTCGGTCGTGTTTTTTTCTCACTTTTAGTTACTCAAGTTCCAAATCTTTGATATTTTCTGAGTTTTGTTTTTTAAAGATTTTTTTATTTTGCGAAAGCATTAAATTATTAGTGGAAAATATGACCGTCAAAAGGTCGATGACAATCGCACGTACATCTGTAATGAGCTTTAGTTATCGTATCAAGTTCCATTTTATTTTCTATTCCATTTTCATCTATGCTTGTAAATTGGAGATTTGTATTTGTTTTATTTGATTAATTGCTAATTTATTAAAAGAAAATATATTGACAAGTTCATTTTTGAATGAGAAGAAGGTCTTCATAAAACCGTGTAAAGTTGCTTTTCCATTTTTGCATCGAAAAAATAGATGACCGATTTTTTTTTTTTTTTTTTTTTTTATATCATACTTCTATCGTTCTTATAAGATTCTTTTTATTTTTCGTGTAAGTGTGATCTTACTACTATTATTCTATGGAAATCATATCATTAATTGTTATGTAAACTTAAATCACTATTGTTTTTATGTCAATTTCGAGTAGTTCTTACCAACAATTTTTCTTGATTTTGTGTATAGATCTTTGAAGGAGAAAAGATGTACTCTTCATATATGATGTGCATATTATATATCTATATGAGTTAAAAGGAGGAAAATACACATAATTATTGTAAAATATTACATTGCAAATATGTAATAGAGAGAATAAATAGATTGAGAAAAGAAAGTAGGTAAACACCAAAATAATAGAGAAAGTCAAAGAAGAATATTTTATTTATAGTATATCATTGTTATGTTTACAACAAAAATTAAATTCCTATTTATAAGAAAATAATAATGTACGTATTATTAATATCAATGTATTATATATATATTGGATAGGGAGATAAATATTCATTATATAAGGAGATATACTTAAAATGTATAATATAAATGTACTAAAATAAGTACATTAGATATGATGAATATAATGAATATTTATTCATATATTTTATTTATTCATGTATTTTATAATAATAATTTCTATATAAGGACGCAATTGAGCAAAATAACATCAATTTTTTTTACCCTCGAGTCCCATACTGTCTCCTCCTTTTACTACGTTCACCCTCTCTCTCTCGCGATCTCCATCTTAATCGAAGCAGACGAGAGAGAGCTGAGAGTTTCTTCTGCTTCGCAATTCCTGTCGGGGGGAAGCGCGAGATGAGCCAGGCGGCGATTCCGAGGCCCGACTCGACTCACCACCGCCTCCACGAGTTCGCCCGGAACGCCCTCATCAAGATCTTCGTCCATCCCTACGCCACGGTAACACCCGCTCCGGCACCGTCTGTCCACGCCGCGAATCGGCGGCCGTAAGCCGCGCGCACTTTTGCTTCTTCTGAATCTGACGTTGTCTCTCTCTCTCTCTCTCTCTCGCTTGCTTGTCTGTCTTTCTGACGGAGTTTCAAGGTGTGCGAGCTGTATTGCGGAGGTGGGCTCGAGGCGGAGAGGTGGGAAGAAGCCCAGATCGGCCACTACATTGGAATCGGTAATTCGTCCGCACATGGTCATTCTCTTGTCGTGGGGAGGCTTGCCTTGCATAAATGGATGTGATGTGGTGTTTACGGTTCGTGGCGTTGAGCAAGTTTGAATTTTTATTTTTATGCAGATGTCACTTCGTCTGGAATAAGCGAAAAGAGAGAAGCTTGGGAGAGCTTGAGGAAAGCTTACACGACGGACTTCTACGAGCTCGACCCTTGCACGGTGAGCTCTCTGCTTGCATCAATTTTCTTGCTTGCCCATCATTGGATGATTCGATAGCTTTCTCGTCAACTAGCTTTACGAGTTGATGGGTTTTGTTGCGCGGGAGAGAGCGCTATGTCATAACCACCATTTAAGTGTCTCCCTCATAATCTTGTAGTGACAGGTTTGCCCATTATCACTGATTTCGTCGGGCTGGTATCTGTTTTGGGCAGGAAGATTTGGAAGCGCATTTGCAAGAGAAGATGAACCAAGCAGATTTGGTTTGCTGCTTGCAGCACTTGCAGGTTGAGAGTTAAATTCAGCACCTTTTAGTTAAACACTGACTTTGGTCGTGTTCTGATTTCTAGCCCTTCTTTCTGTTTTTATGTGGAATAAGTGGTCAAGTGAAAATTGCTTCTGCAGCTATGTTTCGAGAGCGAGGACAAAGTGAGGAAACTGTTGCATAATGTATCGTCTCTGCTAAAACCGGGGGGTTATTTTTTCGGTATTACTCCTGACTCATCCACCATATGGTATGAAATAACGATCTGTCGAAGATTCTTGTTTCGAGTTGCTTCCTGCACCGGCTGTTCTATTTCTTTAATTCCCATTGTAGCATTGTTTAATGTTCTTTCTATGAATGATACTTCGTGTTACTTGTTAACATTTAATGTCGAAATTTCTGTTAATTGGTTTCATTGGCTACGTTGTTCTTTCCCAAAGAAATGTCCTTTGTCAAATCAGTTGAATAAGTAAATGATTACACTGTATTAACGTTCTTATGTAGATTTTGTGTAACACCTGGCTAACATAGTAGGGGGAAATTTGCTTTCTAATGAGAAGTAAGATGCTTGTTATACGTGTCTTTAAATGTACAGATATATGCCCTTCTTTTATTGGTTGTTGATCTTTTTCCCATATTCTTTGAGCTTCTACAAAAGATTCTTATGATGATCGAACTATACATGGCTGCCAAATTGGAAAGCTATTTTGGTGACTAGAGATTTTGTATCTAAATGGGTCTAAGCCTTCTTGGATCTCCACTCATCAAGGACCTGTTAAATGCATACATTGGTGCACGGCAACCTTCTAGTAGACTATTTGACCAATTGCCAAGTTTGTAAGTAGAGCTCTGCAGCTTCCCTTCCGTCTCAGTGCCTTGCACAGCTTCCCCATTCTGCCTCATCTCTTTGTTCACTTAAAAAGATCTTCGGGAACATAGTTACTTCTTTGGGAAGACTACATGTTTGCCTCTATGTTTAGCATTATTCCGTGAGATTAAGAATTCATAAATTCTCATCCACATCATAACGAGTTCGCCTCAGCTTTCAGATAAACCAGAAGTTTTAAAAGGAAACCCATTATTTGCTGTCCTGCTTCTTGCTACTGTTATCTAGTCGATGGAGATGAATCTTCCTTCTCATAGCTATGTTATTTTCACTGCCACTAATGAGCGCCAGGCTCTTATCTTCAAGTGACATTCTTGTCAGCTGATATGACCAATATGAAAAATGCTGCATCATAGTTCTCTGTACATTCAGAGGAGGATTCAGTGCCTTTTCTGATTTTACCCTTGAGAGATATATTGCATGTGAAATATAAGAGTGGTGAACTATACAGGGCAAAATATCAAAAGAATGTTGAAGCATACCACAACAGAAGTGGTAGTATGAAGCCTGGCATTGTTCCTAATTGCATTCGGTCTGAGAGCTACATGATCACCTTTGAAGGAGAGGAAGAGAAGTATGAATAAGTCTTTGATAGTTGCCGTGTTGATTATTACATGCTGTTGAACTTACACTATGATGATTTGATGTTTTGCCTCTTTCCAGGTTTCCATCATTTGGGAAAAGGTACCAGCTTAAACTAGCTGGTGATATGCCTGCTGAAACCCATTGCTTGGTTCACTTTCCAAGCTTGATCAGGTAAAGACAATTGCCATGAGTTTAGGTTCTCTATTTCATCTTCATTACATCACAGGAGACTCCTGGCTTTTTGGACATTCTAAATGTGCATTATGTGGCAATCATTTGGTTTCAGTTGGAATGAGGTGCTTATAAATAGACTACTACTGAGTTTGAGCCATCCTAAGTGCTTACGTGATGATGATGTTAAAAAAGGCTTCTCTTTTTAATTCTTAGTTTGAGCAATTGTAGCCGACATTTGTGGGAATTTTTGTTGATTGTTGGTAAGAAACTATAGAAGTTTCTAATGCGTTTTCATCAGATTGGCTAGGGAAGCTGGTCTGGAGTATGTGGAGATTCAAAACCTGACAGAGTTTTATGATGATAACAAGTATGACCTTTTTGTGATTATCTGGGTGAAGACATTTTATGATTTCTTGAACAGTTGCTTTTGTATAAATCCTGATATTCTGTTGTTTTACACATGGTCAAAAGAGCAATCTTTGCAGGGATGTTAATGGGTTATGGTGCAAGCGTTGTGGATCCTAGAGGAAGGCTTCTACCTCGATCCTACGACGTGCTAGGTGAACTGCAATCTCTTTCCACTGTGGTCCCAATCCCATTCATCTGACTCATTTTTTCTTAATTTGGTCTACGAAGTTCACAGAAAACAAACCCTAACAAAACAGACTCTTGACTGAAACCCCCCAAAAAAAAAAAAAAAAAACAAATCAGACTCTGAGTTGGCTAATAGGGGTCTTATTAGTGTGGCCATTCATTTCATATATGACGATTTGCATTTTTGTAGATACTGTTGATTGAATATTACATATTTTTGGGACTGACCATGCATTTTTTTCCCTTGCTTCTTGAGCTATGCAAGGATCCACAAGGCATGTGCATTCCTAAAACACAGACCCAAACACAGACATGGACACTCAACTTTTAAGCAATGTTCCATTTAGTCACCCAAAATATTGGCATATCATGGATGGCTTCAGCCTGCCAGGGCGCCTTGCAAGTTTGCATGTCTCAATCTTTTCAAAAATAAGAGCTAAATGCTGGGTCTAGAGTAGAACCTCAGGATATGGAAATTGTACTTCTGAGTAGAATTACTTGCTCTCTTCTGTTGATATAAACAACAACGCGGTCAGCAATACCAGTAGTTGTTAAGAGTTTTTGTTTGTAGCTATGTTATTTGATGTCCAACAGAGTCTCCTAGGTTCAAGTGATTCAGCAAAATGATTATTTGCATAAGACAGATATTGGACTGAGCACCAATGCATCCAGTAAGTTAGAGTGCATTTCCTTTCTGCAGGTTTATACACTATGTTTATCTTTCAGAAGCCCGACCCGGATGCTGCGCCCCCACTTACAACCCCCTTATTGGTGGAAAGTAATCACCATGAAGAGGAGGCAAGTTTTTTAATTCTATGTAAGGAAATCTAACTCAAGCTATCAAGGGGGATCAATCCTTATGCAAGGACTGCAATTGCTTGAAAAATATAAGGAAAAGAAAATATGCCTCACCTAGCTGCATTGCAAAAGTAACACATGGTTCTTTTTTTTTGGCTCTGTCCTGGAGGTAATCTACCATGGAACCCTTTCTCATTTTGCTTCGTAAGAAAATATGACTACTGTTGAGACCCTAGCATACTACCGAGGAAAAAGTTCAAGATTTCAAACTAGATGAAGGAAGGGAACACGCCATCTTTGCCATCTTCCACCTAGCCGAACAGTCTTCTTGGTGCCTGAGCCGTGCAATGTAACTCAGCGACAAATGATCCAAACTTGTTTTTGTTTTACTCGACCTTACAAGGGGATCAAGAATTGATTATGCCATTTTACTGACGGATGGCTTGCCCAAGTCTTGAAAGCTATCTTTCAAGCTTCTCTTAAGCACCTAGCGTGACACTGAAAAGACAAACCACTGGATAGAAGACCTCAGATATTTTGCCAGTCATTTTCTGATCCATATTTGTACACCATTTACGCTTGTGAGTACTAATTTCAGCCATCACCACCGACAGTCAAGTATACTTTCTCCGTTTTTATTAGGAAGAGGTTGGTGTTTTTATGATTTATAACCCCAACATAACAAAGCACAATCTAGGTTCTTTCATCCTATTTTTCTCACCTATCTTTTGATGAGTGGCATCATGTGCTGTTGGCTTGAGGAGTGTGACAAATACAATCTGGTTACACGAGCTTGTCTTCTGTTCCAGTAATAACGTGAATTCACGGTTCTGTTGCGTGGTTTTGCTTTGATGTTTCAGAGAGAGTGGACCGACTGGAGAGAGGAAGAAACCATTGTTTCCTCAGAGCCACCTGCTGGACTCGGCAAGATAACGGAACAGAAAGGAATATTAGGTCCAGGCCCTGCAGAGTTACGTTTCCCGGAAGCACTTTAACCTGATGAACTGTGGAGGGATGATCAGAGTAGGCGCTTGTAGATAAAACCTTTCATGCTTAAATTATTTTGTCATGTACCCTTAATGCGATTGATTGCTAGTTAGACTTCTATCCGGTTGCTCAGCGCTTATGCAAGACAAAACACATCTTCGGTGATCCAAAGGAGAGAGAAGTATTTAGGGCTGGTTCGTTTCGCAGATGGAAAATGTAATGTTCATGGAAAATGTTTTCCAAGAAGTCATTTTTAGGAAAATGTAGAAGTGGAAAATATTTTCTGTTGTTTGGTAAGGAAAAATTGTTCTTTCATGCATACTTTTTCAATAATTTATTATTATTTTATTTTTAAATATAATTTTTTGACTTTAAATTATTTTATATTTTCCTTTTTCTTTTCGATTCTTTGTTTTTGTCTTCTTCCTCGGCCACCAGTTGTGGTTGGCGATTGGTTGAAAGCTTGAGTTTCTCGCTTGCCAAGAGGCTTGTGCTCGTCAATTTGGCGAGTCCCAAGCTTGTCAAGATTCATGAACCAAGTGAGTGGGCTTGCTAAGGCCTCAAGCTTGTCGCTCACCAGATCGGTGACCTAGAGCCTAGAGCCCTAGCTTGTCGTTGATTGGGTGAGTGGTGAGCTAGGGCTCGAGCTTGTTGTCGATGGAGCCAGCGGTGAGCCACTTAAGCCAAGGTGTGTTTGGCAAAAAATTTTAAACCCCATTCTCCAAATGCCAGCCTTATGAAGGCTGAAAGCCCAAGGCAGGTGAGAACCTGCTTTGGGCTTTCGGCTTTTTCGGCATGCCCACGCGGGCACTATTCATGTACTTTTTTTTTCCCCGAAATTGTCCTTAAGAACATTTTGTTTTGCCGTCTTTTGCCCTTGTGAGGATACTGTTCATCTTCTCCACCGGTTCTTCCTGACTGCGAGGGGTCGGTGACGACTAGAGGGACGCCGGCGTGATCGCGGCAACCTAGGCGATCGTCGTCGGAGAGTGGGCGACCTCCGCGAGTCATGGTGACTCAACGACCATGGTGAGGGGCCGCCTCGGCGAGTTGCGGCGGCCTAGATCTGGGTCCTCACGGCTTAGATCTGAGTCGGTGACGGCTGATCGGGGTCGCGCGACCCTCGCCGAGGTCGCGCAACCCAGGCGAGGCCCTCGCCGAGGTCCCCCGACCTCAGGCGAGGGTTGCGTAGCCTCGGTGACGGCCGATTGGGGTATCATGACCACTGGAGGTCGAGGCGAGCTCGCACGCGGGGTCGTCGGAGGTTGAGGCGGCGTCGCGCGACCTTGCCGCCCCAGATCTGGGGTCGCCGGAGGTCGTGGCGGCATCGCGCGACCTCGTCGCCCAGATCTAGGGTCGCTGGAGGTCGCCGGCAGCCACCTACCCTTGCTAGTCAAATTTTTTTATTTTTCTTTTGGTAATTTTTTTTATCACAAAGGTCCTTTGTCTCCAAACATCATTTTGCTTAAAGGTACTTCACAAAGGGTTTTCAAATTACAATTTACCAAACACGGTTTGTATTTTGAAAACCACTTTTAACTCAAATGTCTTTGTATTTTCCCAAAGATTTTTCCCAAAAGTCTTCCCAAATGCACCCTTAAGCCTTAGCTTGCCACTAATTAGGCAAGTGGCGAGCCTCAAGCTTGCCTGAGGTCGGCAAGTTTGAGGTTTGTCGGTCTGGCCGGACGTTGATGGTGACTGGCCAGGACAAAAGTGAAAAAAAAAAAAGCAGAAAAAGAGTTAAAAATTCGGATTTAAAAAAAAATTAAGAAAAAAAGAAAAGAATGAGAAGGTCAACATAAATGTGAAATAATTGAAATTGAGTGAGGAAAATGTTTTCCTTTTTCAAAAATGAAAAATATTTTTCCATATCTTAGAAGACTTCCCTCTTCAAGCAAGGTGTTTATTCTAATTAATTCATTTTCCGTGAAATGAATATAAGAAAATTTAGAAAATATTTTTTAAATTATTTTTCGTGAAACGAATAATCTTAAATCTTATGAATTTGACCGATCAAATTTCAGTGAAGTGTCTTTTACTGTATATTTATCGTTTTGCTCATACCTTGTGTAGCCGAAAACTTAAAAAAATACTAAACCAGCGAGTACGCGTACTTTCAGCGGGATTTTGGGCATGTCCATCTCTAGTCAAGCTGAAAAACATCATGTGGGTTAGGAGAATTACTCTTGTAATATACCGACTCGCCCTTTTCCCCCTACATTCTTGTTTGCATCAATAGCTCCGGCAGGCCATAGCAAATGATGCGCCCAGGGTCGCGAGTTACAAGATCAGTATATCAATTCGATCCTATGGTTGAGTATGAACAGAGGGCACTTTAGATCCTACTCCACATGATTTCCAATTCAAGCAAATGACATTTTGCTGAGTGTAGGGGGACAATAGCATTAAATTTCGTGAATGTCGAAGGTGGTAAAGAGAGAAAGGACACAAGTCATTATCTCATAAAGCATGGGCTTGCATTTAGGCCACGATCCATATCGGTACTATATTCGAAAAATGCATTCCTCCCTCTCTCTCTCTCTCTATATACGGGAGAATTATTAAAAAAGTCCTACACCTATTACAATTATGCCAATTCAGTTTTAAACTTTTTTTTGGGCTAATTTAATCCTAAATCTTTTATAATTGTGTTAATTCAGTCCATCCAGCTAAAATTGACTGGTCGGCACTAACGTGGATGCCGGCGGAGGACAGGTGGCCGGTGAACGTTGATGTGACAATCTTTAAATATTTTTTCAAATATTTAAATACTTTTTTATATTTTTAATTCTTTTTTCCTACCCTCTTATTCCTCGGCGGCGAGGCTCACCCTCGCCGGCCACTGGCAAGCACGAGGCCCTGCCAAATCCAATGAGCTCAACCCTCGCCAAGACTGGGCAAGGCCGAGCCTCGTCCGATCCGGCAGGGCCTCGTCCAGCCAGGGCAACGGTCAACCTTGCTAGTGGCCGGCGAGGGCCGCAGTAGCCTCGAAGGTGGCCTAGTCGTGGGGGCTCTTGACAGCGAAGTCCTTGCCAGAGCTCATCCTGCTGAGCACGTTTCAGTACTTCTTCTTAAGCCGGCAGAGCTTCTCGACGAGCTGATTTTTGTTGAAATTGAGCTGGATCTTGCACTTGATCCAGTCGTAGAACACAGCTGTGTCTTGGTGGCCGCCAGAGGGCGCCTCGCCGCGCTACGTGGTGTAGTCGAGGAACCCGCAAAGGAGCTCGATCTCGTCCTTGTCGGTCCAGAGGCGCTGGAAAAAGGGCATGGCGACGGTCACCGCTGGGGAGGGTCGCTTGAGCTCCAAGGGGGAGATTGTGGCTAACGATCGAGGGGACGGGGGAGGTGGCGGGGGCAGTGATGGTGACGGCAGCCTCATCGACCACTGGCGACGGCAGCCTTGTCGGCCACTGATGAGGTCGACTGTTGCCTTGGTGTCGGATTTGGCGGGGCCTCACCCTCGCTAGTGGCCGGTGAGGGCCGAGCTCGCCGCTCTCACCTCCGGCTGGCAAGTGGAAAAAAAAAAATTAAAGAATTAAAATATTTTAAAAAATATGTAAAACTTCAAAAATAAAAATAAAAAAATATTAAAAAATTACCATATCAGCATTCATCGGCCGATTGCTCCTTGCTAGTGTGCACAGTCATAGGAGATTTAGGACTAAATTGATCAAAAAAATAATTAGGACTAAATTGACACAATTACAGTAAATTTAAGACTTCTTTGATAATTCTCTGAATGCACCTAGGGTTGCGAGTTACAAGATCAGTATATCAATTCGATCCTATGGTTGAGTATGAACAGAGAGCACTTTAGATCCTACTCCACATAATGTCCAATTCAAGCAAATGACATTTTGCCGAGTATGGGGGGCCAATATCGTTAAATTTCGCGAATGTCGGAGGTGGTAAAGAGAGAAAGGACACAAGTCATTATCTCATAAAGCATGGTCTTGCATATAAGCCGCGATCCATATCGGTACTATATTCGAAAATGTGTTCCTCCCTCTCTCTATATGTAATAACATTATTAGATTACACAAAAAGCCCGAAAGGAGCAGTGGGGCAAGATCCAGTTAAGAAAAGGAGGCGATTCTAATCGTCAAGCTCAATGATCTTGACCACAGAGGCATCGCCAACTTTTTGGCAGATAACTACACGATCATGAGCCTTTATCAGACCTGATGCCTTCCCATGGTCCAGAGCCACCTTCAAAATTGATTCATTCGTCCCACTTGTAGACTCGGCCTACAAAAAGATGGAAATGTTATGGGCTACATTTTATAGACAATTGAACTGTCTATCGTACGCATGCAATGTTTTACACGCCTAGACTAATGAGAGAGGAACCTGGAATAGTTTTGTAACACAGTTTGGTAGTCTTTTAAAGCAGGAGAAACTAAACCGGCAAAGGACTTGGAAACTTACAGGATGTCGAGGATCAGCAAGCATGGGAAATAGGCCTCGGACAATAAGAGATTGCCTTGCCTGCATCATAAAATTGTAAAGGAAATTGCAAAGAAATGAATGTCAAGTCTCGTATAACAGGGTGTTGAATAGAAATGAAGATGCCTGCAAGACAAGAATACACTTTAAACCAATCTCTTCTGTTGCCCACAAAAGTGACAGGTTAGAGAATTAGTGCCTCTGTTTTAAAGCACATCCGTCTCCTTGACGTTCTAAATTGGTACATCTCCATGGGAAAAATTTACAAGGATGACTATAGAAACCGACATTTGCAACAACAATCATCCTCCATATGCACAATTTTTTAGAGTCAACAATTAGTCAATTACTAATAGGGGAAGACACAAGAAGTGCTGTGTCTGGTTGCTTTCAGTTTTATGCACGACCACCTGACAAATTTTAGGGAAACGGATCTTCCATAATGCAGGCTCATATATCAATTAAGTTAGACTGTGGTCCCTACCTCGAAGGCACCACTAAAAGTCCATCGCAGTTGATTTGTCTTGAGCTGAGGAACCACCACAGAGATCACTGGCATTGTGGGCCTATACTTTGCAAGTAGCCTAAAAAACACCCAAAAAAAAAAAAAAAAAAAAAAAAAAAAGGAGCTCGTTAGGCTCATATAATCTCATGGACCTGAAGCTGCTGTCCATGACAAGAATGACAAAAGGATATCTAGACAGGACCGGGAATAGCTACAAGCATACGTAAGTTAATAAATGTGCAGAAAAATTAACCTCGCAGCTCTTCCTGAAGAAGTGAAGCATATAATTACTGAGGCCTTCACCTTGATGGCAGCACGCACCTACATCACATGAAGAATATACTCAGATAGTCCATGCTTTGTAAAAAATACTACAAGAACAATCCCCCGTGAGCAGTCGAATATGGGAGAGCTCTCAGAATTTGATACACAAAAGAATAAAGTGAAAGAATTCACAGGATAAGAGGACGTACTGCAGAGGAAGCAATGGATTCTAAGTGGCTCATTGGCTCTCCCACATATTTGACAGTCTTCTTGAAATACAAATCTTGATTGAAGACCTTCTCTGCCTATAGCATCAAACAGACAAAGTGAAGAAACCATGTCAATAGTTCTGGCAAGTACAAGTGGCCTACGTTTGGTTTCACGATAGAGGTTATTGTGGTGATTGGCGCCAAAATTATTCCCAAGGTTCAACATGTGAACAAGGCTTGGAATAAACAATATAATGAAGATTTTCGCCTTTAATACCCCATGTAGAGCCATTATACCACCCATTTTCTGAAGACTTAAAAGAATAACTTAATCAATGCATCTGGATATGCTCAGTGGGTTTTATTGATGGCAATATCATCAGAATGATATACACATTTGAGGCCTCAGAGCATTGCATACTCCAACATTTGTTCCATTCAGTCATGCATGAATCACCAGGGTTGACCCAAAAGTTCACTTTATAGGGTGGCTAGGATTTGCACACCAACAAAAAAGCCATTGTCGAAACATTACATATTTCTTTGCTTTAATAGTTCTGCAAAACTTCTACATATCAATTCTCTGAATTACCTCAGACGCATAGATTGTTATTATAGGTTGGATAAGTCGATATAACTCTGGTATTCCAACCGAGCACTATACTAAAAGAGCAGAGAAGAGTGTTTAAATATCTTTGAATGACATTCCCACGCATATAATCAACTTTGCTGTTCCAACTGAATGGGTAACTGACCTCAGCACAGATCTTTCCGACAGTTGAAATGGTCTCGACAGGGTATAATCCTCGCAGTGTCTCCGCACCCAGAAGAATAGCATCACTTCCTGAAGCAACAAAGAAATAATCAGAGAACTTAAGAGTGATGATATATGCATGGTACAACAAATGCTGTACATTTTCACTTGGGTAAAGAAAATGGAAGAACAAAGGAGGAAGAGTTCAAAAAGTGGTAAAAATCTGGCAGCGGTTTCTAGAAGCAACGATTCTAAATTAATGACCAGAAATTACCATCCAAAATGGCATTGGCAACATCAGTCGCTTCGGCACGGGTAGGCCTCAGGTTATCAGTCATGCTGTCAACAACACGAGTGACGACCGCCGGCTTCCCAGCCATGTTACACTTGTAAACAGCGGCCTTCTGAAAGAGAAATACCTGGATCAAGGTAAAAACTGTTAGTAGATTTTTGGACGATGTGCATTAGAAAGAAACCATTATTTATTTCCATGAAATAATCCAAGCGCGCTAAAATGTGAAGTGTAATCACCTTCTCTGGTGGTAGATCAATCCCTAAATTTCCACGAGATATTATGATGCCATCAGCTTCTTGGAGGATCTCATCAAAGTGATTTAGACCCTATGTTATCAGGTGAAATCAAGTTATGCACAATCAGACAAACAGAGATTCTACAAAATCCCATTGGGCCGGGTCATTTCGGAGCAAGCAGATCATTTATGACGAAAAGGAGGAGAAGTTTCTAAGTTATTCACCTCAACGTTCTCTATCTTAGCAAAAATCTGAGTCTGATGGAGCTCACCCAATTTAGACAGGAACTCACGAGCCTGCAGGACAACATCACAAGCCAAGGTAGTTTGAGATTAACATAGGTATAATGATGACACGGTTGGAGAATTACCAAAAACAAATCCCAAACCAGTATGATAAGTACATTGAACAGTAAATAATTTTATCAATGATAAGGTTGACAGAAATGAAATTTGTCTAGATCAGCTTCCAAGTAGATGAGTCCTTACATGACGAATATCTTCAGCATGTCGAGTATATGAAAGCGACAGAAAGTCTATGTTGTTCCGGACACCCCATGTGCTAATAACCTGAAATTTTTCAATGAGAAACCAGCAGAGCAATTTCACAAGACACTACAAGAGCAATACCATGAAGACATCTGCTTGGTTGGCACTAAATAAAGCATCAGGCTAAACAATACCTTCCCTGAATTTGGGGCAGCCAGGGATGGAGGTAGGGAAGGAGGAGAGGAATATAAAATTCACTAATAGACAGATAAATAAGAAGAAGTACAAATGATAAATCCGGACTTATGTGAGAATGGCCGCTAGCATGCACATCTCTTCTTGAGAGCCATGAGGAAGAGAAATGCAACATTGAAAACTATGCACATAAGCATGGGATAATTGCCACAGAAGTCAAATAAATGCGGAGAAGCAATTGCCTATTTCCCTAAAATGCATGACGAGTACTGATTATTATTTTTTCTTCACCAAAAAGTCATTTTGCTCCAAGTAGTGTTGGCAGTACACTTAAAAGATGACATTGATCTTCTAACTTCAACAAGAACAATTTACCTCCTTATCAAAATCAGTAAGTGTAGGCAAATCTATGCGAATTTGAGAGACATGGAGAGTGTATAGAGACCCTGACAACACAGCAGAGTTCTTCACGAGGCAAACCACATCTTCACCATTGACCTCTGTGACCTGTGCAGTAAGATAAAATGTTTTACGTAGGTAATAACAGTTAAATTAGTTAAGGCAAGATAAACAGCGAGATCTGAAATACAGGTAATGTGAGACCCCTAATTGTTGAGTATCTCACCCCTAATTGTTGAGTATGTCATAACATATCTATGAACTGGGAAAATGGAATTATTCTTAGCCACAATAAAGCACTGCACTCGACCACCACTTTACCTCTAACCACACAGAAGTGGTTTCACTTCCTGTGAATAGATACTGGCCAATAAATATAGTGTCTCCCTCCTTCACTGCCTGAAATGATACAAGTTCAGTTTAGCTTGGTGATGACAAGTAAAAGTACCTTTGCCAGAAGTCAATGGTAGTATAATGAGAATATCAGGGTATATCGTGTTTATTGATGGACATAGCAGTAGGCTATCTTTATTCAATGGGATAAAAGCACTCGATGTGGTAAAATTAAAGCACTATCACTTCCACTAATGAAGAAATACAGCAACCAGCGTTACATCCATAGATAAAAGACTGAATGGATGATAGCTAAAGTGAGTCGCAATGGAAATACAATTAAGCCTTCTTTTTCTAGGTGGGATCGGTACATGGATCTGAAATTACGATCCACCGAGGAAAAAGTTAATTTTGTCATAACAGTCTCAATATGCATTGTGGATCACAATTGGATCAGGTTTGCATGAGTCAAGTTACATGAATGGCTACAATTCTCTCCAACCAAGCCACACAGAAAGCACATGAAGAAAGCTGCTAACCTTTGAGAGTCCACTGAAGTTGATTGGTAACAGATTTGAAGTGGCCTCTTTGTCTTGATCCGGTGTTAGGACGAGTAATGTATCTGCCTCAAGGGGAATGGGACCCTCTGTTTTATTCACTACCTGCAACTCTGGGCCAATTGTATCGAGCATAACCTATGACAGAGATCAAGACCAACCAACAAATTAAGCTCAAATTTGCCAGGAATCAGAAAGCACTCAACATGTTCATGCCTATTCATTAAAGCATTGCATGTGGATGAACAAGAAAGCCCTCACATCAAGCGCATGGTCAATGTCAACCTTCTAAGAACTTCACTGATTCAGCTTTGAGTCAGATAAATGAGAACTTACTGCACATAGCTTTTTCGTGCTTTTAACAGCAGCCTTCAGATTTTCCAATGTTTCTTGGTGGAATTCAGCATCGCCCCAGGAGAAATCAAATCGTGCCACTGTTCCAGATTACGACACTAATTAAATAAAACTGCATGTAGGGTATTTGTTTACTTGATTGAGTTGGAATCCATTATATTAAACACACAATTATTTCCATAAAAAGCCTTGTTACATAAACCTAACAGAATCAAACGTAGAACTCCCTCATTAGAGATAATCGAGAATCAAGGCCCAAATAAAGTGATGTAATTAGATTATCAAGTTATCTTACATATACTGATGTCTGCTTAGAGGTTTCTATCAAAAGATCTTTTGTAAGATGTTGTTTGTCAGAATCAGACTTGATACTAAACCTCTTGGTAATATTCCCAATCTATCCCTTGCTTAGTGTGCTAAACATCATACGCCAAAAAGCTTTGGGTAACTCATACATATATACAACCTAAATTTTGAAAATCATTGGCAGATGGCCAAAGTGTTCTTCTCTATACAAAAATAAAAAATAAAAATGCAGTACAATTACTCAAAGCATGATGGATCGAAAAATACCAGACATTCCAGCGTTCAAGCAGCTAGAGATTATGTCAGCTGATCTTGATTTTGGACCGAGAGTCCCCACTATCTTCGTCATTGCAGGAAAGAATGTCTGCCACATTCAAGACCACATTAAATTAACATGAGAACTCTAGTTATTCATTTCGATAAACAGCTCGATAAAAATCCTTAGAGTCGCAAGTACTTCCACATAAACCAAGTTCACACCCATTAACTTTTCTCCAAGATTCCACTCAACTAGTCTAAACAACGGAAATCTGCCCCAGCATGACATCACGCATCTCGATCGAGGCCCCCTAGTTACTAGCATATAAGTGCATGAAATCTTTCCAAACAACGCATCCACCTCCAGATACACCGTCGCCTCCATTCCGTTCTTGTCCCAACAGCAATCAACACTTCAAACCAAAACTACAACTAAACCACAAATCAAAGTCGGAGAATCGATCTCGCAAAAAATCCAAACCGCCACCTTTTTTTCCGGCGCATTAAATTTCTGATGCGCCTCATGTCGAATCCAAACCTCCCCCCACAGTCAAAAAGCAATAGCAACAAAAAGAAAAAATCTCAAAAACCAGGCCCTACGACCCCGCCAATGCGACTCCGAAACCGCCGAGCCAAAACGCAATCGGAGCTCGAGACGGAAAGCCAGCCGCTCCCTCGCTCGGAAAACAAGCGACGGAACGCGAAGCGGACGCAGCTCGGATGCGACAAAACTATCGAAAAACGCTCCACAATCCACTCTCTCAGTCCGGCGAGTACACTCACCGGCTTCGACGGCTCCAGGATCGAAGCCATCCGTATAGGCTCCTCGAGAAGCAAGTTGTTGGCCTGCATTTTCTCCCCGGCTGTCTTCTCCGGTGGCGGCGAGCGGATCGGCGGCGGCGGCGAAGCGGCGGAGGATGATCGGAGATGGAGATGAAGCTGAAGCTGAGTTCGCGTGTGATCGCGCGCACTCTTCGAATGGAACCACCACCGTGATCACCCACCGCGTACGCTATAAAAGGCAGGCTCATCAATTAATCATTATTATAATTTTACTATTTTTGGCGTACGATATAAAAGGTAGGAGCGGATCGACGGCTCAGGGGGCGAAACGTGTCGTGCCGTGAGCAGGGGGTAGGGAAATCGTGGGGCTGCGCCGCTGGCTTTTTACCGATGGCGGCCCGCCGCCGTCCGATGCGGCGTTGATGGTTTGAATCCCGACCGTGGAAGCGGAGCCCACCGGTAAGCAAACGGTGGCTGGTTTTTGCAATTTGGCGGGTTTGGTTTTCCATTGCCCGAAGAAACAGTTTTTGACAGTGACGACTGATGAGTTCTCGCTTTATTCCTATCCGAGAAGAATAGCGAAAAAATTTAGGACAGCTTTCGATGTTTTCCGCCCTGGGAATGGGACCGAACTTAAATAATTTCATAAAAAATTTCAAATTATATTCATTACGATACAAATTCCAAAAAATATTCAAACCCTAATCTTGCTTATTATGATACAAATACCTCAACTTTGTTTACATGAAATATATATATATATATATATATATATATACCTTTTATTTAATTTCATCTAGCATATATATGTTACGTATGTATAGGTTTCAGTGATAGGCAAAAAGTTGAGAATATTTATATCACAGCAAATAAATTTAGGATTTTTGATAATATAAGAAAAATCTTGGGAATTTGTGTTATAATGGGCATATTTTGAAATTTTTTGTAAATGATCCAAATAAAAATTTAAGAGAGGACCACATATAAAGTAATTAGATATTTTCTCAAATTGAGGTAAAAGACATTCCAAACATGATGAAATGAAAAAGAACAAATGTTTCTAGCACGGAAATTACATGTTCCTCTTAAGATGATAAAGCTCCTAACTTTTCTGGATGTATTTTGTCGAGAAGCTATATGGGTCTTCTAGAATACACGCGTAACTCTACCTATGATTTGGTTCCATCCCATGCCTATTGCTACAAAAGGTACTTTGTGCGTGATTACCATTCAAATTTTTTTTTTTTTTGGTACTCAATTCGCCATTTCTAATGCACCATATCGTTTACCAACACACCGAAAATGAAAATATCTTTTTGTTAAATATGTTTGACCAAAAGTCTTTATTAATAAAATCCTTTTTATTCTATCACGATTCGTCGAGGATCGAATCCAAATATAACGGAAGGTTTATTCCTCTCGATCAATGCGCGGGGTCGAGTTAAGAAAGAGGAAAATGGAGACGATTCGCACTGATTACGAAAGTGAAACCGACAAGGTTCTTTTGAAAGATGGAGTAAGCATCCCTTTTTCAATCATTTCATGGTTTATTCCAGGGATAATCCGGAGAACTTGGGTAAAAGGTGCATTTTCCCACTTGTGTGCTGGAAAACCATGTCCGGAATCGGTTGGATCATCGGACCGGCCCAGGGATTTGTGGCTCCGCTTTTGAGGGGGGCCGAAAACGGTGGTCCATTTCCACGTGCCATGTCGTCCTTGCACGACAAGAACAGTCCGCCTTAATCATACTACATTCCTATTCCCTTTCCAAGTTGCTTTTTTTTTTTTTTGCTTTTAACAGTTAATATTACAAGAAACTTCAAATTAATAAATTTTATAATAAATTTATTTTAAATTAATTTTTTTATTATAGAAAATCCCAAATTACTATACCGATATCAAATTTACTCTCCATTACTTTTTGTTAAATTTTATTATTAAACTGTCGAGTTGAATGACATGTGACAGTTGAGTTTTTTTTTTTTTGTCAGTATGTAATAGTTAAGTTGATTAATACATTAGTTTGAAGTTTTACTCTTCATTTATCAAAAATGTATTGGTTGAGATTTTTGTGGTATTAATCTATAAACGAAAATAAATTGATCGATAAATTTGTCAAAAATGTACCAATTTGAGAGTTTTTTTTTTTTTTGTAAAAATATTAGTTTGTAGTAAATTTGTCATAAATGTACCAATTTGAGATTCTTCATGGTATTATTAATTCGAAATTCAAATCAACTCAATACGATACCACATCATACAGCGTAAATGCCATGTTTAGATATGCGAATGCTTCACTGACTTTCAAGAAATAAGAAAGAACTTGTTTACGTATATGAGTATTCGAGGAAAAGACAAAGAAAGTATGTAGTTGCGGAGATTAGCAACGGAAAAAAAAACCGAAAAAAAAAAAGACAAAAAAAATCCTTCCATAAATGTCTATGACTTTACTTAAAATGGGGTCGTGTAAACGTGGGTTTCTAGTCGATGGACTTGTTAAAAACACATAACAAGGAAATTTCAAAGTACTCACCGCCCATAATCATCAGAGCCAGCCCCAGCCAATGCATCAATTACAGTCGCTACACGTTAGCAAACAAGTGAAAAGTCTTGGCATCAAGAGCCATCTGCCTGACCGCCGCAACCGCGCCGACGGCCACCAACACCGAGGACGCGGCAATGATCATCGTGTTCACCCAAAACACAAAGCGCCTCCTGGAAGGCTTGAAGGCCACGTTATAGAAAATCATGGGCAATATCAAGTCTAGGGGCATGGCTCCGAACGCGCCGATCAGCGCCAAGATGTCCCCGAAGAAGGGCAGCATCGCGGCGATTGTGGTCGCCACTACCACCGACAACGACCGTGCGATCAGCCTGGGCACGACATTACGTGCTGAGAATTGGTCCATCTTCGGGTCTGCCAGTTTCTTCTCGAAAATTTCGTTGGTCGGTTGCAGATATTCCTATATACATTTCAGTAGGGACCATGATGAACTTGTAATTAGTTGAAGAATGAGGTAGGAAGATAACAAATTCTAATGCTCACCATAGTGACAGCTGATAATTGGAGGAAGCAGAAAATATTGGTCATCAAGAGGAGCCCAGTGGGAAGGAGGGGCTTGGTCTTGCCCATGAAATTGGTGAGAACCGTTGGTTTGGATTGATTCCCAAACGCCCAATACCCAGAGATTCCAACGCTGAAAAATGTGGTCACTGCGACCGAATAACATACGCACAGGCCCTTGAACATCTTGCCCTTCACCGGAGGAGCTAGAGTTGCCTACAAACCATAGTAAAAATTTTACATTATCGATCCATCTAGGTGAAGGCGAAATTAAAAAAAAAAAGAACATAAGAGATGATTAGATCGAGCGGCGCTCTGGAAGACCTGGATCTCGGGGACAATTGCACTGACATAAATGGTGACAAGGATGGAGATACCATTGAAGGCGCCGAAAAGGCGGTCAACTCGGAAGTAGTAGTCCTTCGGCGGTGCACTCGCCGAGTTTTCCTGAGGGGTTGTCGAAACAGTTGCATGATGGGGAACCTCAATTCTCATTTTAAGTGTTATAAATCATAATGTCATATGACTATGAAATTGCGATTCATCGATACGCGCTACGCGATTTTCTTACCAACATCGATGGAGCCACCCAAGGCACAAGCGCTGTAAGCGAGGCAGAGTACGAGAGAGACGAGATTGACGTGCCTGAGGGAGTGGAAGGAGGGGACTTGTACTAAGAACAGAGTTAGGCCGCCAAACATGGAGATGAATTGGTAGAGCTGCATTTTCCCATCTGGTTTATAAAGCAAGTATATGAACTGCACAAGCAAGCATGGCAAAGAAAAAAGAACTGTGAATAAAATTAATAGAGAGAAGCCACATTAAATAAATAATATAAAATAAAAATCAAATTGTTTGATTAGTGAATACAAGTCTATGATTAGAACCATTTTTTCTATGTTAATTCAGGGGGAGGAGAGTTACCGACCTTGAGACTGTCCACCTAAAAGACTGGCGCCAACGACAGCACCATAGCAGAGAAAAAACTGTAGGGGTCCCACAAAATACTTTCCCCATGCGGGTCCTGTTAAATAACAAACCATAGCATATAAGTTGAGCTGGGAACTCACTAATTTTAATACAAGAATTTAGTCGTACAATGAGGTTAATTAGTAGCCAAATCGATAGATTAATTGATCAGGGAGAGTAACCTAGAATATCGTGGGCCATGTCATGGAATTGGAGCTGGCATTGGCCGAGATGGTCTTGTTGCTCTAGGACGAGTGAGAGGAGGTTGTTAGAGTAAAACGTGACCGTGGCCCCAAGAGCCAGGCACACGGTCCCGCCAGCCCAACCCACCAGGCTTATCGAAAAGGGCAAGCTCAATAGCCCTGGTGCTACAATGGATGTGGTTAAGTGATAACCGCAGTGCCATCTTGACTCTGTCAATGTGATTGCAAAATCGGTTACTTCTAGAAATAAGGATATATACTCTCTTTTAATTTAAGAAGACATGCATATTACATTTGAAACGGTTTATGCACATTGACATGTGTAGATCATGTGCGAAAAAAAGATCATTCATGTATTTCTCCATGAAAATCTCTTCTTCCTTGTTTCCCCTTTCGCTAATATTCTATAGTACTCTTATTAGAATCCTAGATAATCAAGAGATTTTTTTTTTTTTTTTTTTTTTTTTGGGTCAGAAGATAATCAAGAGATAGATCATGCAAAATTGTACAGACCTGACTGGACAGTATGTTGCGCGATGAATTAGAAAATGCTTGTATGAAAAGTTACACTGCAGATGAAAATCATTGACTGTTTCTTTGGGGTTTTAACTATTTATTTCAGTTGCCTCTTCTAGATCGGCAGGCCAATTGTCTGATCAAGCAATGGACAGTTTCACGAACTCATTCTAAGCTCACCCCCAATGGACATCGAAGAGTGTTATGACAGGCTTCGGACTCATTTGCTTTCCCTACAACGTCTTCTTGCATCACTACTAAAGAGGGAGAGAGAGAGAGAGAGAGAGAGAGAGAGAGAGAGAGAGAGAGTCCGTGTTACAAGCTAGTCCACAGAAAGGGACGAGTGCACTGACCCCGTGATTTGAGGACGAAGAGAGCTCCAGCGTCCAAGTCTTTCGGGTTCGGGCGGAGAATGAAGCCTTCGTCTTTCTGATCACCCTGTGGGATGGAGACTTCCATGGAGCTTGGAACCGCCATTGTCCCCATTCTCTCTCTCTCTCTCTCTCTCTCTCTCTCAGACAAACAGAATTCTTACGTAAGTACCCAAAAGAACATCATAAACTCCCAGGTTTCCTTCCAAGAACACGGCACGCCATGCCATCAGAACACAGAAAGAGGGCAAAAAAGCAGGGAGAACTGACGATTAAGGATAAAGATGACTGAAGAAGAAGAAGAGCACGACGACGGGGATAACAATAATGGGATCATCATATACATACATGTGTGTGGCTCTGGCTCTGGTCAACCCTGTTGCCTCCGACTAGACTAGGCTCAAAGAATTCAACCCTCGTACGCAATCCCGAGATTCGAAAAGCACCAAAGAGCTGTTGCAAATTTCCTCTATTTGGGTTAACGAATATTTCAATATTTATTAAATTCTTAAGTGATTTTATTTAACTGGGTTTTGGCATTTATTAATAACAAGCCTAGTTGAGTAGCAAAGTGTACGCAATTGTGTTTAACTGAAACCGTAATGGGAGGAGCCCGGTTGACACGTTATTAATTAAGATTTACTAGATCCCCTCTCTAGCCTATAAAATGGTAGGTTATACCTATCACTTGATTAAAAGCTGTTATACTGAAATATGTTATAAAGAGGAATATTTGGCATTTCAATAGATCTCTAATTGTCAAGTTGATCTATTTTTCTTCAAGTGAAGTATTGACTCTCGATGTTTTACAGTCATATATGAATTCGATTCTTCTTGATTGATTAATTAATTATTTATGTGAATAATTTTTTACAAAAGCGACTACATGGCGAGTTCCCATAGTGTTATAAAAAGTACAACCCACCGCTTTTTATGAGGTCATCCGTCGCTGTTGACCGAAAGCCTATCAATATTTTGCGTAGGAAGCCTTTGACCAAAGTTCTGCATGCGAGCCTGTAGAGGACGGTGAGTTTCACAATCAAAATGACTATTTCTGCTTATATGTGGTAGTCCCTCCGTCACGTGTGCGGAAGGACCCTGATTTTTTAGAGTGGCAATGGAAATGTGGATGTGCAATGAATCTCGTCTTGACCCTAACCTTGACCAAGCTCTCCATATAGACTTAGGTTGGTTTAATTCAACTTAAAAGAATAAAAAAAAAGAAAAGAAAGAAAACATCTAAAGAAATGCATATAGCTTTTTGAAGAAAGTTTTTATATTCTCTGTATTTTATACATCGTTTGTTTTACGATGCTTTTGCATATATATATATACAAAGAAGAGAATGAATCTAACAGTCCTTCTAATCAAGAGAAAAACTAGGAAGTTAATTGACTTAGACTCATATATAATTTTTAATTGAGAGCTTATACAAAAGATTGACTTGGCTTCCCATGCTATTTGTAATTGATAGCTCATGTCAACATTGTCACTCAAATGGGTGGAAAGATACCATTGATACACAACTTAAAAAATGAGTTGTGAAAGCTCCTGCTTGACACAGCCTTAGTAATTATGTCCACCAACTAATCTCCAGACCTGACAAAAGGAAACCGAATCACCTTAGACTCAAAACTTTTCTTGACAAGATGTCCGTTAGCCTCTAAATTTTGCTTGACACGACAAGTCTAAGTACATCCCACCACTTTTTATGGGGTCATTCGTCACCATCGACCAAAAGCCTATCAATCTTTTGCGTCGGAGGCCTTTGACCAAAGTTTTGCATGTGAGCCTGTAGAGGATGTTGTGTTTCGCAATCAAAATGACTATTTCTGCTTAAATGTGGTAGTCCCTCCGTCACGTGTATGGAGGGACCTTGATTTTGAGAGTGGCAATGGAAATGTGGATGTGCAATGAATCTCATCTCGACTCCGACCTTGACCAAGCTCTCCAGATATACTTAGGTTGGGTTTAATTCAACTTAAAAGAATAAAAAAGAAAGAAAGAAAGAAAGAAAACATTTAAAGAAACGCATATACCTTTTTAAAGAAAGTTTTTATATTCTCTGTATTTTATACATCGTTTGTTTTACAATGTTTTTGCATATATATACAAAGAAGAGAATGAATCCTAACAGTCCTTTTAATCAAGAGAAAAACTAGGAAGTTGATTGACTTAGATTCATATATTATTTCTAATTGAGAGTTTATACCAAAGAATGACTTGGCTTCCCATATTATTTGTAATTGATAGCTCATATCAACACCGCCCCTCAAGTAGGTGGAAAGATATCTTTGATACCTAACTTAACAAATGAGCTGTGAAAGGCCCTGCTTAATACAGCCTTAGTAATTATGTTCACAAACTAATCTTTAGACCTGACAAAAGGAAACAAACCACCTTAGCCTCTAATTTTTTCTTGATAAGACATCTGTCAACCTCTAAATTTTGCTTGATACGACGAGTTTCAAAAAGTACATCCCACCGCTTTTTATGGGGTCATCTGTCATCGTCGACCGAAAGCCTACCAATCTTTTGCGTCGGAGGCCTTTGACTAAAGTTCTACATGTAAGCTTGTAGGGGACGGTGAGTTTCGCAATCAAAATGACTATTTCCGCTTAAATGTGGTAGTCCCTCCGTAACGTGTACGGAAGGACCCTGATTTTGAGAGTGGCAATGGAAATGTGGATGTGCAACGAATCTCATCCCGACCTCAAACTTGACCAAGCTCTCTAGATATACTTATGTTGGGTTTAATTCAACTTAAAAAAAAAAAAAAGAAAGAAAGAAAACATCTAAAGAAACACATATAGCTTTTTGAAGAAAGTTTTTATATTCTTGTATTTCATACATCATTTGTTTTACAATGTTTTTGCATATATAAATATACAAAGAAAATCAATCCTAACAGTCTTTCTAATCATGAGACAAACTAGAAGTTAGTTCATTGACTTTGATTCATATATTATCTCTAATTGAGAGCTTTTACCAAAAATTGACTTGGCTTCCCATATTATGTGTAATTGACAGCTCATGTCAACATTGCCCCTTAAGTAGGTAGAAAAATGTTTTTGATACCCAACTTAAGAAATGAGCTGTGAAAGGCCCAACTTGACACAGCCTTAGTAATTATTTCCACCAACTAATCTTCAGACCTAACAAAAGGTAACCAGACTACCTTAGCCCCTAAATTTTTGCTTGACACGGCGAGTTTCTAAATTATTATAAAAAGTACATCCCATCGCTTTTTACGGGGTCATCCATCGCCGTCGACCGAAAGCCTATCAATCTTTTGCGTTGGAGGTTTTTGACCAAAGTGCTTCGTGCGATCTCGTAGACGATAGAGAGTTTCGCAATCAAAATGACTATTCCTGATTAAATGAGGTAGTCCCTCCGTCAGGTGTTCGGAATGACATTGATTTTGAGAGTGGCAATGGAAATGTGGATGTGTAATGAATCTCGTCTTGACCTCAACCTTGACCAAGCTCTCCAGATTAACTTAGGTTGGGTTTAATTCAATTTAAAAGAATAAAAGAAAGAAAGAAAACATTTAAAGAAATGCGTATAGCTTTTTGAGGAAAGTTTTTATATTCTCTGTATTTTATACATCATTTGTTTTACAATGCTTTTGCATATATATATAGACAAAATAGAAAGTTGATTGACTTAGATTCATAAATTATCTCTAAATGATAGCTTATACCAAAGATTGACTTGGATTCCCATATTATTTGTAATTGAGAGCTCATGCCAACACAACCCCTCAAGTGGGTGGAAAGATATCTTTGATACCCAACTTAAGAAATAAGCTGTGAAAGGCCCTGCTTGATAGAGCTTTAGTAATTATGTCTATCAACTAATCTTCAAACCTGACAAAAGGAAACTGAACCACCTTAGCCTCTAAATTTTGCTTGACACGGCGAGTTTCCAAAGTGTTATAAATAGTACATCCCATCACTTTTTATGGGGTCATCCATCATCGTTGACCGAAAGTCTATCAATCTTTTGTGTCGGAGGTTTTTGACCAAAGTGCTGCATGCGAGCCCGTAGACAATGGAGAGTTTCGCAATCAAAATGACTATTCCCACTTAAATGTGGTAGTCCCTCCGTCATGTGTTTGAAAGGACCTGATTTTGAGAGTGGCAATGGAAATGTGGATGTGCAATGAATCTCGTCTCGACCTCAACCTTGACCAAGCCCTCCAGATTAACTTAGGTAGGGTTTAATTCAACCTAAAAGAAAAGAAAGAAAGAAAGAAAGAAAACATCTAAAGAAACAATATAGCTTTTTGAGGAAAGTTTTTATATTCTCTGTATTTTATACATCGTTTGTTTTACAATGCTTTTGCATATTTATACACAAAAAAGAGAATCAATCCTAACAGTCCTTCTAATCAACAAACAAAATAGAAAGTTGATTGACTTAGACTCATATATTATCTCTAATTGACCGCTTATACCAAAGATTAACTTGGATTCCCATATTATTTGTAATTAATAGCTAGAGCTGTTAAACGGGTGGGTCGGGTCATTAATGGGTCGACCCAAATTGACCCATTAACCCATTTATGTCTAATGTAAATTTTTCGACCCATACCCGACCCGACCCGACCCGACCCGACCCGACCCATATTAATAAAATATTTTCATATTTAACCAAATTTAGGAAAACTTATTCTTACGTTTTTTTTTTTTAAGATTATATTACTAAAAAACTTCAAATCAATACAAATCCAATCAATAATTTTTCAATTTTTTATAATTTCAAAAAAAAAATTATTTTTTATATATATTTAAAAACTAAAATAGTTTTATACATTGGACAATTTTTATAATTTTTAAAATAATTATTTTAAAAATCTAATTTTAATTGTTTATATTTTTATAAAAAATCTAATTTTAATTATGTTTATTTTTTAAAAAATAAATTTTAAATTATTTTTATTTTTATTTTTTAAATATAATTTTTAATTTTTAATTTTCTTTTTTGTTCTTCTTCTTTGGCCGGCCGCCGGCCACGACGATAGTCGGCGGCCGGCTGCGGGCGAGCCTCGAGCTCGCCCGACTCGCCGACGCCGGGAGCTCACGGCTCGCCATTCGGCGAGCTTGAGCTCGCCCCTCACCGAATCCGGCGAGGCTCGCCGGTGTTGGGCAAGCTCGAGCTCGCCCCTCGCCGGATCTGACAAGGCTCGAGCCTCGCTCGACGCCGGTGAGTTTGAGTCTCGCCGGATCGGCGAGGCTTGAGCCTCGTCGGGCGTCGGCGAGGCCTCCGCCTCACCGAGATCCCGAGCTCAAGCTTGCCCGACATCGGTGAGCTTGAGGCTCGCCTAGCCGGTCGCCGGCCATCACCGTGCCGGCGACAGGAGGAAGAAGAAAGGAAAAAAAAAAAAAAAAAAAAAAAAAAATAATTATAATTTCAGTTTTTATAAAAAAAATGATTTTGTAAAGTTAAAGAGATGAGAGAGACATGATGAGGTTTTGAGTGAAAATAAATGGATTCATTTTTAATGGGTTGATAAATGGATCATAAACGGGTTAGAGAGCTGACCCATTTAAAACCCATATATCTTAGTGTTGACCTATTAAAATCCATTATGGGTGCTTTATGAAATAAATCTTGATCCATTAATGACCCATTTAACTATAAATGGGTTGCACAACCCATTTAACACCTTTATTAATAGCTCATGCCAACACTGTCCCTCAAGTGGGTGGAAAGATATTTTTGATACCCAACTTAACAAATGAGCTGTGAAGGGCTTTGCTTGACACAAGCTTATTATTTATGTCCACCAACTAATCTTCAAACCTGACAAAAGGAAACCAAACCACCTTAGCCTCTAAATTTTGATTGATGCGGCGAGTTTCCATAGTGTTATAAAAAGTACATCCCACCGCTTTTTATAGGGTCATCCATCGCCATCAACTGAAAGCCTATCATTCTTTTGTGTCGGAGGTTTCTGACCAAAGTGCTGTATGCGAGCCTGTAGACGACGGTTAGTTTCACAATCAAAATGACTATTTCTGCTTAAATGTGGTAGTCCCTCGATCACGTGTTCAGAAGGACCCTGATTTTGAGGGTAGCAATGGAAATGTGGATGTGTAATGAATCTTGTCCCGACCTCAACCTTGATCAAGCCCTCCGGATTAACTTGTTCTGAAAGAACTTGCAACAGGATTTGAAATTTTAGCACACCAGAGGACATTCGGTTCGTCAAGTGGACTGCAGCAACAACGGCAGCATCCCAAAAACGATTGGGAACATGACCACCCACCAAGAGAGCCTACGTTATCTCAAGAATATGACGGTTCTTCCTTTTCTATAACGCAGTTCTACTAGGGGTGCTAGGTACACGATGTCTCATGGGTAAGGCCATATTTTTGAAAGTAAGCTGTGAGATATTGATTAGCATATTCGCCTCCAGTATCAGTACGAAGGACATGGAGTTGTGCCCCAAATTGTGTTGCAACCATGCGGTAGAACACACGAAATATTTTAGAGACCTAATTTTTGTGCTTCATCAAATACAATCATGTCATATGTATATAGTCATCCACAAAAGTCACAAACCAGTGAATTCTCGAAAGGGTGGTAATAGGTGAGCACCCCACACATCAGAGTGAATTAATGAAACAGATGTTGCACTTTTATTGAAACTCAATGGAAAATAAACACGATGACTCTTTGCCAAGATGCATGTTTTACACTAGAACACGGAATCTGATAAACTACTGAACAACCCAGGAAATAAGTGCTTCAAATATCTAAAAAATGGGTGCCCTAATAGACAATGCTATGGCCAGATGTCTTTCTCTTTACTAGTAGATTGACCTCAGGTGTGATTCACTCTACTAGATTAAAATCATCCATATAGTACAACCTCTCCCTCTTAGTACTACGTTCAATAATCTCCTTCGTGAGGATATCTTGAAATAAACAAAAATTGGGATATATAAGAAATTTATTTCAAATTTATTTTTTGATTATAGAAAATCTCAAATTAGTGCATCCATAATAAATTTACATTTCATTTTTTTTTATTAAATTTTACAGTCAAATTATCGAGTTGAATGACATGTAACAGTTAAGTTGACTGATATGTTAGTTTAGAGTTTTACTTTCCATTTGTCACAGACGCACCGGTTGAATTTTTGTGGTATTAATCTACAAACGAAAATAAATTGGTAGATAAATTTGTTAGAAATGTACCAATTTGAGAGGTTTTTTTTTTTGGTAAAAAAATTAGTTTAGAGTAAATTTGTCACAGATGTACCAATTTAGGATTTTTCATGATATTATTAATTCAAAATGTAAACCAACTCCACATGACACCACATCATACAACGTAAATGCCATGTTTAGATACGCGAATGCTTCACTGGCTTTCAAGAAATAAGAAAGAACTTGTTTAGGGAAAAGGACACTAATGGTGCCATAAGTTGTCTACAGCGCTCACTTTGGTGCCAAAAGTTTCCGTCGGATCACTTAAGTGCCAAATCGGAGGAAAAACGATCACTTTGGTGCCATCGGCGAAAGATTCCGGTCACCGACGAAAGATTCCGGCCAAAATTTGACGTGGCCTCAAACTCCAGCGAGCCACATCAGCGTACGGAACCAATAAAAAAATGCCACATGGATTTCCGGCCGATCAGATCGGCGTTGGCACCAAAGTGAGCGTTTTTCAAATTTTTTGGCACTTAAGTGATCCGATTGAAATTTTTGACACCAAAGTGAGCACCGTACACAACTTATGGCACTATTAGTGTACTTCTCCCACTTGTTTTACGTGGATGAGTATTCCAGGAAAAGACAAAGAAAGTATGTAGTTGCGGAGATTAGCAACGATAAAAAAAAAAAAAACCGGAAAAAAAAAAAAAAAGACAATCCATAAATGTCTATGACTTAAAATGGGGTCGTGTAAACGTGGGTTTCTAGTCGATGGACTTGTTAAAATGTAAAAACACATAATAAGGAAATTTCGAAGTACTCACCGCCCATATCATCAGAGCAAGCCACAGCCAATGCATCAATTTCAGTCGCTACACGTTAGCAAACAAGTGAAAAGTCTTGGCATCAAGAGCTATCTGCCTGACCGCCGCAACCGCGCCGATGGCCACCAACACCGAGGACGCGGCAATGATCATCGTGTTCACCCAAAACACAAAGCACCTCCTGGAAGGCTTGAAGGCCACGTTATAGAAAATCATGGGCAATATCAAGTCTAGGGGGATGGCTCCGAACACGCCGATCAGCGCCAAGATGTCCCCAAAGAAGGGCAGCATCGCGGCGATCGTGGTCGCCACCACCACCGACAGCGACCGTGCGATCAGCCTGGGCACGACGTTGCGTGCCGAGAACTGGTCCATCTTTGGGTCTGCCAGTCTCTTCTCGAAAATTTCGTTGGTCGGTTGCAGATATTCCTATATAATTTCAGTAGGGACCATGATGAACTTGTAATTTGTTGAAGAATGAGATAGGAAGATAACAAATTCTAATGCCCAAATTCTAATGCTCACCACAGTGACAGCTGATAATTGGAGGAAGCAGAAAATATTGGTCATCAAGAGGAGCCAAGTGGCAAGGAGTGGCTTGGTCTCGCCCATGAAATTGGTGAGAACCGTTGGTTTGATTGATTCCCAAACGCCCAATACCCAGAGATTCCAACGCTGAAAAATGTGGTCACTGCGACCGAATAACATACGCACAGGCCCTTGAACATCTTGCCCTTCACCGGAGGAGCTAGAGTTGCCTACAAACCATAGTAAAAATTTGACATTATCGATCCATCTAGGTGAAGGCGAAATTAAAAAAAAAAAGAACATAAGAGATGATTAGATCGAGCGGCGCTCTGGAAGACCTGGATCTCGGGGACAATTCCACTGGCGTAGATGGTGATAGGGGTGAGCAACGGTCTAGGGTCGACCCTGGACCGACCCTGGACCGGCCCAACCCTGCCGGTCCTGGTCCGGTTCCTAAGGGGACTGGGTCGGTCCTTGGTCCTGAAATTCCAAGACCAACACTGTATGGGTTGATCCTCGATCCTAAGAGTCTTGGGTCGGTCCAACCCTAGACCAACCCTGTATATTATATTATATTATATTATATTATATTATTTATAATTCTTTTATATATTCAAACCTAAGTAAAATGTCTGTTATAATCACTAATAACAATTTCAATTTAAAACTTTTGTTAAGTATTAATTATGTGTCGTTTGTTTTGTTTTCAGGTATTTAGAAATTCAAGTGAATTAACAAGATGTGAAGTTATATATTCATGGTTTATATTAAGTATTTTGAACTTTTTATGGTTTAATTGTATTTTACTAATGAATTTCAGCTGTACTTTGCTTTTCAATTTGTGTCAAATGATAGAAGTTTTTAAATAGTAGAGTAGTACTACAGTTGCTATGGTGATTTGCTAGTCAAGTGATGTGAAGCTCATTTTTTGGTTGAGTGAACTCTAGTGATCAAATGCAAGAAAACGCTTTTGCATATTATGAATATTAAAGATAGATGATTACAAGAACTTTTCATCTTATCCCATATCTCAATGAGCGGTTAGTAGGTATGAAATTTCTATTATTATGTCATCTTAAATTTGCTAAATAAGTATTGGTATATATAGTTTAGTTGCACAATGCCACATTGTCAATGGATGTGTAATTTTAATTTGTAGGTTTTCTTTTTTAGGGAATATAAAAAATAAGATGAAAAAATTATCGATCGGTCCCGGGTTGACCTTGGAACCGGACCGAACCCATTGGATCGGTCCGGTCCTTGGTCCTAGGCTCAATAGGGTCGGTCATCTGTCCTAAAAATTGAGGACCTACACTATATGGGTTGGTCCTAGGGTTAGGGGGTGGCCCGGACCAACCCGGACCATGCTCACCCCTAGATGGTGACAATGATGGAGATACCATTGAAGACGCTGAAAAGGCGGTCAACCCGGCTACCAACTAAGGAGTAGTCCTTCGGCGGTGCACTCGCCGAGTTTCCTGAGGGGTTGTTGAAACAGTTGCATGATGGTGAACCTCAATTCTCCTCTTTTAAGTGTTATAAATCATGATGTCATATGACTATGAAATTGCGATTCATTGATACGCGCTGTGCGATTTTCTTACCAACATCGATGGAGCCGCCCAAGGCACAAGCGCTGTAAGCGAGGCAGAGTACGAGAGAGACGAGATTGATGTGCCTGAGGGAGTGGAAGGAGGGGACTTGCACTAAGAACAGAGTTAGGCCGCCAAACATGGAGATGAATTGATAGAGCTGCATTTTCCCATCTGGTTTATAAAGCAAGTATATGAACTGCACAAGCAAGCATGGCAAAGAAAAAGAACTGTGAATAAAATTAATAGAGAGAAGCCACATTAAATAAATAAAATAAAAATCGAATTGTTTGATTAGTGAATACAAGTCTATGATTAGAACCATTTTTTCTATGTTAATTCAGGGGGAGAAGAGTTACCGACCTTGAGACTGTCCACCTAAAAGACTGGCGCCAACGACAGCACCATAGCAGAGAAAAAACTGTAGGGGTCCCACAAAATACTTTCCCCATGCGGGTCCTGTTAAATAACAAGCCATAGCATATAAGTTGAGCTGGGAACTCACTAATTCATACAAGAATTTAGTCGTACAATGAGGTTAATTAGTAGCCAAATCGATAGATTAATTGATCAAGGAGACTAACCTAGAATATCGTGGGCCATGTCATGGAATCGGAGCTGGCGTTGGCCGAGATGGGCTTGCTGCTCTAGGACGATTGAGAGGAGGTTGTTAGAGTAAAACGTGACCGTGGCCCAAGAGCCAGGCACGCGGTCCCGCCCATCCAACCCAATAGGCTCATCGCAAAAGGCAAGCTCAACAGCGCTGGCGCTACAATCGATGTGGTTAAGTGATAACCACAATGCCACCATGACCCTGTTAATGCGATTGCAAAAACTTTTTGAAATAAGGATATATATTCTCTTTTAATTTAAGAGGACATGCATATTACATTTGAAACAGTTTGTGCACATTGACATGTGTAAATCATGTGCGAAAAAAAGATCATTCATGTATTTCTCCACAAAAATCTTTTCTTCCTTGTTTCCCCTTTCGCTAATATTCTATAGGCCTCTTGATTAGGATCCTAGATAATCAAGAGATAGATCATGCAAAATTGTACAAACCTGACTGGACAGCATGTTACGCGATAAATTAGAAAATGCTTGTATGAAAAGTTACGCTGCAGATGCAAAACATTGACTGTTTCTTTAGGGTTTTGATATTTTATTTCAGTTGCCTCTTCTAGATCGGCAGGCCAATTGTCTGGTCAAGCAATGGACAGTTTCACGAGCTCATTCTAAGCTCACCCCCAGTGGACATCGAAGAGTGTTATGACAGGCTTCGGACTCATTTGCTTTCCCAACAACGTCTTCTTGCATCACTACTAGAGAGGGAGCGTGAGAGAGAGAGAGAGTCCGTGTTACAAGCTAGTCCTCAGAAAGGGCCGAGTGCACTGACCCCGTGATTTGAGGACGAAGAGAGCTCCAGCGTCCAAGTCTTTCGGGTTCGGGCGGAGAATGAAGCCTTCGTCTTTCTGATCACCCTGCGGGATGGAGACTTCCATGGAGCTTGGAACCACCGTTGTCTCCATTCTCTCTCTCTCTCTCAGACAAACAGAATTCTTATGTAAGTACCCAAAAGAACATCATAAACTCCCAGGTTTCCTTCCAAGAACACGGCGCGCCATACCATCAGAACACAGAAAGAGGGCAAAAAAGCAGGGAGAACTGACGATCAAGGATAGAGATGACTGAAGAAGAAGAAGAGCACGACGACGGGGATAAAAATAATGGGATCATCATATATACACGTGGGTGTGGCTCTGGCTCTGACTCTGGCTCTGGTCAACCCCGTCTCCTCCGACTGGTCCAGGTTCAAAGAATTCAACCCCCGTTCGCAATCCCAGGATTCGAAAAGCATGAAAGGGCGACTACACGGCGAGTTTCCGTAGTGTTATAAAAAGTAGATCCCCCCGCTTTTCATGGGGTCATCCGTCACCGTCAATCGAAAGCCTATCAATCTTTTGCGTCGGAGGTCTTTGACCAAAGTGCTGCGTGCAAGCCCGTAGAGGATGGTCAGTTTTGCAATCAAAATTACTACTCCAGCTTAAATGTGAGTCCCTCCGTCACGTGTTCGGAAGGACCCTGATTTTGAGAGTGGCAATAGAAATGTGAATGTGCAATGAATCTTAGTCTTGACCCAGACCTTGACCAAGCTCTCCAGATTAACTTAGGTTGGATTTAATTCAACTTAAAAGGAAAAAAAAAAAAAACATCTAAAGAAACGCGTATAGTTTTTTGAAGAAAGTTTTTATATTCTCTGAATTTTGTACATAGTTTGTTTTACAATACTTTTGCATATATATACAAAGAAGAGATTCAATCCTAACAGCCCTCCTAATCAGGAGACAAACTAGGAAGTTGATTGACTTAAATTCCTATATTATCTCTAATTGACAGCTTATACCAAAGATTGACTTGAATTCCCATATTTTTTATAATTAACAGCTCATGTCAACACTGTCCCTCAAGTGGGTTAAAAGATATCTTTGATACCCAACTTAACAAATGAGCTGTGAAAGGCCTTGCTTGACATAGCCTTATTAATTATGTCCACCAACTAATCTTCAGACTTGACAAAAGGAAATCCAACCACCTTAGCCTCTAAATTTTGCTTGACAAGATGTCTGTCAATCTCAATGTGCTTGGTTCGATCATGCTGAACTTGATTGTGGGAAATATCAATTGCTGCTTTATTATTACAAAACAATCTCATATCAAAGTTTGGTGGGAAACCTAGTATGGTAGCTCACATAATCCTTTAGCCACCCATCGAAACTCCGCCTCAGCACTAGATAATACCATTACCTTCTGCTTCTTACTTCTCCATATAACCAAGTTTCTTCCCACAAATGTGAAATACCCTGATGTAGACCTCCTATCCGAGATGCTACTTGCCTAATCCACATCCGTAAACCAAGTCCAGCATATATATTTTCTTCGAGACAAAAAAATACCTCCTTTTGATCTAGCTACTTTAATGCACAAGAAATACTTCAACCCTCCTAGATTCTTCATATCAAACTCTTATGCTAGTTTCTCTTGGGGTTTCGAAATCTCTTCACAATCATCTCCTGTGATAATCATATTATCCACATATATGATTAAGGCCGTTACATTTCCTTGACGTCACCTTAGGAACAATGTATGATATGAGTTTCTTTGAGAATACCCATATCTTCTCATTGCTAAGCTAAAGCAACCAAACCAAGCACGGGGTGATTGCTTTAACCCATACAATGAACGTTCTAGCTTGCACACTATGTTGGGTTTTGAGTGGCACAATAATACCCAGGTGGAACTTCCATACAGATTTCTTCCTTCAAATCCTCATGAAGAAACACACTTTTCACATCAAATTGATGCAACGACCAGTCTAGATTCACTACAAGAGACAACAAAATTGTCACAGTATTAAGCTTTGCCACAGGAAAACATTTCTTAGTAGTCTACACCATAAGTCTGTGTATATATCTTTGCTACTAGCCGTGCCTTGTATCTCTCAATGGAGCCATCTGCTTTATATTTGATAGTAAAAACCCACTTATAACCTATGTAACACTGACATGCGACACGACATGAGTGTCCACACACGACACGACACGTCGGCACGTCATTTCTAAAAAATAGAGAATTCCGACACATTGCGACACGTTGTATATTAAATGAATATTTTTATTTTTAATTAATTTGATTCAAATTCATGAATATTTTTATGAGAATCACTCAATCTCACTATCATCATACCAACAAGGGTCCAAGTATTCTCACAAGAAGTACAACCTTACCAATTTGAGAGGTCTTTAATAGGTACCGTAATGTTGGCTTGGTCAATGGCTTAACAAAGTGACTCTTCAAGTCAAGGCAATTGAAAGAACAGTTCTGTGATCATCTTCGAGTTTACAAGTCAAGAACCCTACAAAATGAGAAAAAAATAATTTTGCTCGCACTTTTTCGAGCGATGCTTATAAACATATGGACTCCTATATTAATCCAAGTGCCATAATCTGAAGAGATTTTGTAAGGGACGTAACGTAGGCTGGGTTCATGGGTTGAGAAATGAAAGGATCATTAGGCTCAAAATGTGTGTAAAATGGGTCAGAGTTGGTGATCATCTTGACATTGTCACCAGTTTTCTTTTTCACTTTCAAGGACTGTCTTCATGAAGTGCCCCATTGATTGTAAAAACTCAGCATTTGAGTTCTTTGAGTATTGCTCCATTCTTGCAATTGACAATCACCTATTTTGACTCCCTTTTCATTTATGGGCATTGGCCTTGCTTTTACTAGGCACGCCGCTTTTTCATGCACTAATTTTCATGCATTTTTTCTTCACTTATTTTTTCATGGGCATTGGCCTTACTTTTACCAGGCGCACTGCTTTTTCATGCCCCTTAGTCCTTTTTTTTATTTCAATTTTTGCGTATAATGCATGCGTCAAGCAATCACACTTTGAATGACACTCGAACTTTCAAGAGTCTTAATCTGTCTTTTACCTTGCCCCAGTGTGAGGGATGATCACCAACTGGGTTTAAAGAAATGAAATTGCAAGCTCAAATGGGCTATGCAAAGGATATAAGTGTATAGGATAGAGAAAGAAATGCTCTAAGGCACTTAAATTATCACATGAATTCAATGTAAAAGCACGATTTGAAAATTGATGCAAGTGAGAGTAAGAAAAATTCTTTCTATTTTCCTCACCTCATGATGCCGTCTTACCCTTCAATTTGCCTCGATATGGGGTGGCTTTTGACAGGGGTAATTTGAAAAATCTTCACAAGTGTATAAGGCTCAAATGGGTTAAGCAATGGATCGTATGTAGCGTTTGGGATAGAGAAATAAATTGCCCCTCATCATTTTGGTCATTGTACATTTTGCGAGAGAATTCTTTACTTTATGGATATGAAACTTTCTACACTCCTCTCACAAGTGTATAAATAGGGGACTGTGTATAAGATAAGGCTTGCCTTCCACCATCCTAACATGTCTCATTTAGCATTCTTAAGCATTGATGTCACTCCATTAAATTGTCTATCTTGACAAATCTCTACATGAAATTGATGAGTTAAATAGGCAAAACCACTATCGAAATTCTCTTTTCAAAAGAGTTCAACAATTTAAGCATGAGAAGCTTTGTGGCTTCAATACAAAAAATTTACTACACTCAAAACATGGTTTTAAGCATTTATTCAAGGGATTGCCCTACAAAGGGACTACCTCCTTAGATGTCCTTGGGTTGTCTTTATCAGTCAAAATTGAAAATCCACTTTTGCCCCTGCACAAGAGAAATTGCATGAATAAGATACTATGCAAGATCACAGTATTCAAATTGTACATCCATTTTGGCTCGGATTGAGATTTTGTCATAGTCATCTCACTATTAGAATCTGTAGTGCCCCAATTCGTCATCCTCGATTTCTTATTGATGTGCAAGAAAATCGCTTGGGACAAGTAAGAGGATAAGTAATGTTTAATGTCTTCTTCCCTCTTGGGAGATGTAATCAAGATCAACTAAGAAATGATCCTTTGTCCCCATGTCTAATTTTCCTTCAAATGTATGTTCCCAAATCAACGGGCCCACTACACTGGAAATTGACGTGTTATTTTCAAACGCCTCTTTGTTATGCTCTGAAACATGAAGTAAATGAGTTAAAAAAACAAACAAGGGTAACCTAACGCATGCTTTTGGAAATAGCTTCAAAATTGATTTTTTTTAGGAATATTTTGGATGATGAAGTATGAAGAAGCCCTGTCCTTAGAATTTCTCCATGGATGATATTTTCTTTTCATTGTTGGATATCGTCACCAGATTAGTTTGGTGTACCCCATCATGTCCTCAAAATTGGAAATAAAATTGTAATTTCATTAGATAGAATCAAATGAATTACATTGCTGGAATGGAAATTGCGATTCCTAATCCCTAAAAATAGAGTAAAAGAAGAAAACGAAAAAAATTCCTAGAAAGTGAAAACAATTCCTAAAAAGCGACAAAAATTCCCACGAAGGGGAATGTGCAACTAAACATGCCCTTGATTAAATAAGGAAAGCGAACTACTTAGGACCATGAATCATGTGTGCTTGAGTTCTTCACCCTCCTTGGTCTTGTGATGCGAGCCTTCCAGGTCGAAGATTCTTCCTTCTAGATATGTCACTGGTCTCTTCATGGTGACATCAAATTCGGCTACCTTAGGAAAATGAGACGGTTCAAAAAGTGTTCTTGACTTTCTTCTTGGAGTCACAATTTCTCATTGAAGATAGATCGCAACACTTTTGCTTAACGATATTAGCTCTTTTTGATCCGTCATTTTAGCTCTTGATTGTGAACGGATGGGTGAGCGGGATCGCTCCATAAACACCTAATTCAAATGAATGGGAACATGTAAGCATGATATGTAAATAGAAAGTCAATTCATGACAATGATCTAATCGATTTTTTCATTTTTTTTTATATTTATTCATGAAAAGTTTGTACAATAAGGACATTTCTTAAAAATGGACTAGGAAAATAAAGATAGACATCCTATAAGGCCAAATTTCCTAGACATGAATTGAAAATAAATTCTCCATTTTTTTTTTTAAATTTTCCAAGTGATTCATTGCATGACAATTTCCTCATTTCATTCGTAATTGACAAATGAATTAAATCAAATGACTAACCTAGATTGTCATGGACCGACCAAAAGCATGACAAAATAAATTGCAAGGTATAGGGATAGGAAACTTACTTCACCAGGCGATTAAAGCAACCACACAGACAAGCGCATGAAATATGGGGTTCAATTTCTACTAGGAAGGCTAAGCAAGGTGGAGCTAAAAGGGTAGGATGACTTAGTTGCAACCTCGCATACTAAGTCAAGCCCTTCTAACTTCGGCTCAGTCAAGAATGATACCCCAGTGCGACGCAGTCTTGCGGGCAAAAGTAAACATTCTTAACACCAAAAAAAACTTTCGGGATTGAGTTGGGCAACCTCTACTATGCAGCCTTACAGTCGAAGTCGTATCCAACTCAATATCATCTTAAGTGTCCTAGTGTGGCCCAGGTCCGGCGGCGGGTGGTGTGTGCAAGAGTGTAGTGCAAATGTAAGACATACACGGCAGTTTATATCAGTCAACGCTTTAACATGAAAATAAACCATACATTCCAACACCTCCTTACAAAACAAGGATTAGCAAACACTTACCCTTATACCTCTCAATCTGTAAAAACATTTAACACCTTAAATGTTAGGGACGTACCTGGGATCCTTGCTGCCAAACAAAAATATTTTTCAAAAGAAAAGAAAAATTGGCTTAAGTCCACTAAGAGTTTTAACTTAAGTCCCCAGTGGAGTCGCCAAGCTGTTGCAACCAATTTTTCGAGTGCACTACCTAGAGTTTGGTTAATGGATTACTAAGTCTAAACTTAGCTCGAGCTCTTCCAAGCCCATACCAATTCGCGACTTAGGTTCAAGTTCTTAACATGCATATGATTTTTAATTAGGAGTCGCCACTAATCTATTTTTGGTGGGTCGATTAGAAACTCAAGTAAAGTAACGAGAGATTTACTTTACTCCTATGAACTAAAGACTATGGATACGGGGACTTGATTACACTAGATTTCTCTAATGCCCTTTTGGTACCATTCTTTTTTTCAAAAATGCTTTTGCAGGCAGTTTAAATTAATTTTAAATCTATTTCCCTAACATGTGAGGCGATCAAGTGGGTGCGCAAACCACCAATTTAACACCCATATAAACAATGAATAAATTGCAAAAAAAACTTACCTCAAAGTAACGAAAGCATCTGCAATGTTAAATTAAAATCCACATTAACAACCCTCGATATGGTTTCTAATTAACACGTAATTTCTCTTTTTTTTTGTTTTGTTTTCACTTCTCTTGATTTTATCGCCTAAGGATAAGATTGCAACCGATTTTCTAAATTTCAAAAATCCACCGTAATATCATTTTAAATTTCCATTTAGGTAATTTTTGTCATTAAAAGAAGGGAAAAAACCACCAAAAACCCTAAACTATGCACAAAGTGACAAAAATACCCCAAACTTTTTTTTTGCACCACCAAAAACCGCCAAGTTTGCCATCGTGACACATTTACCCCATCGAGGGTATTTTCGTCTTTTTATTTGTTTTTTCTTTTTTTTCTTTTTTTTTCTTTTCTCTTCCCTCCGCCGGAGCCGGCGGAGGGAAGAGAAAATTTAAAAAAAAAACAAAAAAAAAAGAGAAAAATATTTTTAAAAGCAAAATGACCAAAATGCCCCTAAGATTTAGGGTAAATGTGTCACAGAAATGAAAGTTCGGGGTTTTTTGTGTCACAAAAAATAGTTTGGGGTAAATGTGTCACAGATGGCAAAGTTTGGGGTTTTTGGTGGTGCAAAAAAAAGTTTGGGGTATTTTTGTCACTTTGTGTATAGTTTAGGGTTTTTGGTGGTTTTTTCCCTTAAAAGAAAACGGGCTTGAGCCAATTTACTTGCTTCGTGGACTTAGTCTGGCCTACCAAAATAAAGGTTAGAACCACTAATTCGAACTCATCCGTCACTGACCCAATGTAAATACAAATTAAAAATAAATGCACCTAAAACTATGTGTTATGCAATTAATTAATTAAATTTTTTTAGGGATAAAAGTAACCCCTAATTTTTAATACAATAAATGACTAAATGGGTTGCCAAAATTTAGGTGTTAACACCAACACTCTTTGAGAGCTTTCGTGTTGTGTCGAGCACTCCGATACATGTGCGACACAAGATCAACAGGTGTTGGAAAATCCGACATGTGGTCAACTCTTTTGACATGCTTCGATATGCTAATATGAAATTTTGACACACGATTCCGACATGCACAGGATTAATTTTAAAAAATTTTAATAAATGAGGAGTCAAAATATAAATATATAAAAATAATAAAAATAATAAAGGGGGAAATAAAGACTTCTTGTTATATTTGATGATAAAATATGAATTTTTTTGACTTCTTGTTAAATTCAAATTCAATAGTGGAATGTTTAACTACTGGGATTCGCCCCAGTGGCCACTATTCCAACATGGAAGGGGAAGGTGAGGAGTTCAAATCCCCACCTTCTCAGGAGGAGATGGGGTGGGGACGCGTAAGTTTCAGGAGTGGGTTTCGACTCCCACGCCGTGCAAGAGCGGGGGCAAAAGTCCGAAAGTGAGTGTAAAGTAGGAATAGAGTAGGACTGACAAAAAAAAATAGTAGAATGTTTATTGCTTGATTTTTGTTTTTTTTATTGGAATGGAATGTAGTTGAAGTTGTCAAATTGAAATGATGAATGATATCAACAAATGTTGGATTAATTTTTTTAGTGTAAATTCGTTCCAGGCTTTTTTTTTTTTTTTTTTTTTTTTTTTTATCTTTGTTGTGAATTTGAATCAAATTAATTTGATTGAAATAATTATAAAAATGATAATTTATCATGTATATATAAAAATATACATTTAATATATAACATGTTCCAATGTGTTGGAAATCTTTATTATTTTAGAAATAACGTGTCGTATCATATCGTGTGTTATGTGTCAGTGATTGTGCTATTTAGGGGCTGCATGGTAAAAGTTGTTTTTGTTCCTAGAAACACTTTTTTTTTTTGTTTTTTTGTTTCTGGGAGCAAAAAAGGAATAGAAACGCGTTTGGGTGCGTTTTTGTTCCAAAAGTATTTTTTTGTTCCCAGAAACATATATGGAACAGAAACAAGAAACAAAATTTTTTTGTTTCTTGTTTCTGGAACAAATTTGAGAAACACTTCTCTCTCTTCTCTCTCTTTTCTTCTTCTTTTCTTCTTCTTTCTTCTTTTTTTTTTTCTTTGGCTGGTCGTCGGCCTCGGCCATGGCCGGCGACCGGCCGTCGAGGGCCGGCGACCTCGCCGGAGCGTCGCCGGCCCCTAGCGAGGCTCGGCCTCGCCAGATCCGGCGAGGCGGCCGGGGCGCGGGCCTCGCCGTGGATGGGCGAGGCCGCCGGCCCCTGGTCGGCCGGTCGCGGCCATGGCCGAGGCGGCGACCGGCCAAAAGAAGGAAAAAAAAAAAAAAAAAAAAAAAAAAAAAAGGAAAAATAAAAAATAAAAAATAAAAAATAAGAAAGATAAAAAATAAGAAAATAAGAAAAATAAAATAAAAATATTAAAAAATTAAAAGAAATAAAAAAATTATATAAATTTACCAAACGTATTTCTATTCTTTTTATATTTTGAAACAGATTTACCAAACGCGTTTTTTGTTCAAAAATTGTTCCCTAAAGCGAAATGCTTTTTTTCTATTTTTGTTCCTAACAATTTTTAAACGAAACGTTACCAAACGCGCCCTTAGTTGTCCTGCGTGCCTTGGTCGATGAAATTGTTTAGATCGGAGAACCACAGAACGGTCAATGCTCTATAGGTTTTTCCTTTCGTTTTTCCACACATCAGAGTGGATTTTGACTAGAAATGCATTGTTTATACATGTCTTGTACATACTAAACGCTGATATCTTCTTTGGTCGCGTTTCCATACGAAACTCTCCCTTTGCGTCGCTAGCGACTCTCGGATTTTCTATTGGTCTCTTTTGCATTTGCTATAAGTCTAGACGACGATGTCAATTCGCTTCCTCCTTGATGCTTCCTCCTCTGGGTTTTGACTTGGCTATTCCTCTTCTGAATTTTTCAAGGCCGGTCATGCAAATCCAACCGACCGAGCAAGACACTCATTCGGGACGAATCAAGACAATTTCATCTACCACATCATACGAGGATCACGCGCCACGCCGCTCGACTACCCGTCCGACTTCGTTCAATTTAAGTGTTGAGTGTTGACTCCATTACATATTAAGAAATCATAAGTTGTAATTAGTAGATATGTATAGTGTCACGTGATGATCTAATGAGGTTTAGAGGGGCGTGATGCGTGGAGTTATAATAAATTCCGGTATATTCTTATCTCATTATAAAAGTAGGAGTGCAACTTTTTATGCTTGAGCTAGTGCGTTTTTACTAGAGGTGGCAAATGGGTGGGTCGGGTCGGGTATGGGTCGGATCGAAAATGGGTCGACCCATATTCGACCCATTTAACCCATTTTGACCCATATTCTTGTAGTGTAAATATAGTGACCCATACCCGACCCGACCCGTATCAAACCCATACCCGACCCGACCCGACCCATATTGCTAAAACCTACTAATATTCTAAAAAAAATACCTGTGCTCACTTTAAGCTATATGCTAATTGGATAAAAACCTCAAATTAAATTAAAAAAATAGTAAATAAAATAAAAATTGTTAAAAAACCTATAAATTTAAATTAAAAAATAGTAAATAAAATAAAATTTGTTAAAAAACCTATAAATTTAAATTAAAAAATAGTAAATAAAATAAAAATTGTTAAAAAACCTATCAAATTAAATTAAAAAATAGTAAATAAAATAAAAATTATTAGAAAAACCTATAAATTGAAATATTTATGAAGAATTAGATTATGCACATGCTTTTCTTATTTAAAGTGAGCATACTATTGAAGTCAAATTATAAATTGAAAAAGAGCAAACAGAAGGTTATAAATAACCATCTAGTAAGGGTCAACTCATTAGATCATCCAAAAGAGAATTCAAACTAAACAATCCTCAACAAATAAAGTTACAAAAGAAAAAAACGCCAACCAGTCTCACGAACAATGGTGGAAGGAAATCGAAAGATATCCACATGTAATGTTTTGACGATAAAGTCGCTGTATCATATAAAAGGTGACAGAATCCGAGTTTCTTATATCGGTCAAAAGAAGCAAAAATCTGAACTCGAGTCCACGTGTGTCTCTCTCTTGGCAAAGAAGAATATTCTTTGGATAAAATATCAAAACTAATAAAAGCCAGCATCCCCACAACTGAATTTGAATTTGACAGTGGTCTGCATAACGTCGGGCGTATGTTACTAATAAAGAAGAAAAATATGCTACATCATTCATCAGTGGTTACAAATGGCTGGCTGATCTATCCCTACCATCGAGTACAAAAACATTCCGGCATTTCTACAAGCTGCGACAATATGCTGGGACTGCCTTCTATTTCGCTGCTCCACTCAGGTACCTGCAGAAGCATGATGTCCACATTGGTCAGCAACGGGCACCAAATCTTGCATCAAACCTAACAAACGCTATCAGATTATACTTGTGTTTTTTTCCTTATCTAAGGAGCTTTCCGTGGGTACTCTCAACCTACGTCACCCACCTCGCATGAGTCTTTACGTCATGTGGATCTCACATGATCTAATGGCTCATGGAAAGCGAGCTAATAACCTGTAATTTACAGGTGCATGCAATTGTTTATAAATGATTTTCTGAAATTTTCAGGACTAGGAGGCTAGTAGGGCACTAAACTCCTTTTGGTAAATAGGGCTTAAAACAAAGGGAGGTACTCTGAAGTTTACTGTGGCCAAAAATAATACTTCAGTTGGAGCTTCACCTAATCTCAAATTTACAACAAAAATTTGCTTAGCCTTCATGAACTGCCATAGTTTCCAATTCCAAATAAAGCTGAACAGGATAAAAGATGCCAAAGAATTATTATGACAGACAAAGCAGCTCATTGAGAACTGTAATTTGCAGGTTAATATTAGACTCATAGAATCTGCAAAATCCTTAATTTCCCTGTTTAATGGTTCATTCTAGAGTTTCTCTTGAAGAAAAGTGCGAACATTTTTTTTCACTACTAGGCCTCATTTATAAATTGCACAAGAAAAATCAAAGGACACGCGACCAAGAAGGGATATTATACAGCTTATTTTCTCTTCTACAGGGGCATAGGGATGGAAGACGCTGAGAGCACGGACAAATTCTTCAAATTCTATGACACCATTTTTCTTCTCATCAAATAGATCAAAAACCTAAATGCAAAAGCATAAAAATGAAGTTATCATCAAATTATTATGACAACATTCACTAACGAAGCCATCAAAGTGAATTCCTACCACACATCTAAAACAAAGAAAGCATGGGCTCCCCTGGAAACCAATCACGTGTGTGTGTGTGTGTGTGTGTATGAGAGAGAGAGAGAGAGAGAGCAAGGTGCTGAGCTTGAAGATAATCCAAGATGAGGTGTAGCTGCTGCGACCTTCTAAAACAGACTGCCCAGCCCCTTTATTACTGAGTGCCGGCAGCTATAACAAGAAGATTGTAAGTAAATTATAAATCGAGCACTATCAGTATCATAAAGCATGGTGGATTCAACACCTTCAATTCTAATTAAGCTGAACATTCAAAGGACCAACTGCCTCAACATTTAAAGACAGAAGAAAACTTCACGAAAAACATGGTGAAAAGGATTAAATTCTCTAGAGATACAACTACAATATAAAATTGATTCAATCTTACTGAGTCCCCTCATAAGACTCTTCTACGGTGATGCTTTCTTTGAGAATCCTAAAAAGAAGAAAACAAGAAACAAAGAAAATTCATTTTCAGAATTTTAAGTATTCCACCAAAAAATTAGAAAAAAAAAAAAAGTAACTTTGTTACGCTTGTGGTATGCAGGAACCGATAGAAACAGTCTAATATTAAACTCATGCGTCTACGTGTAAATGGAAAGAAAGATTATATACAGAAGTAGATCAAGAATGCTTTTGCATTTTTACAGCACGTAAAATCAGTTGAGGGGAGCGTGAGAAGGTGACGAAGGATCTTCGAGGGAGCGTCGGAGGCGAGCCTCGAGGCGGGCGGTGGAGGTGACTCGGAGGCGAGCAACGGCGGCGAGTGGCGGAGGCGACTCGGAGGCGAGACGCGGAGGCGGGCGGCGGAGACGACTCGGAGGCGAGCTGCAGCGGCGAGTGGCGGAGGCGGCGAGGAGGAGAGCGGCGGAGGGGAACGTCAAAGGACTGTCGAAGAAGAGCGGTTCTGTGAAGGAGAGCGGCGGAGGGGTAGAGAAAATGGGTTTTTTTTTAGACTTTGGCTTTGGTCTTAAAAATGGGTCGAAAATGGGTCGGAGAGCCTGACCTATTTTCGACCCATATAAAAACTGAACAAAAAAGCGGGTCGAACGTGGGTTAATAGTCGTAATGGGCTATTAACCCATATTTGACCCATATATTAAAAATATGGGTGCAAAATGGATCCATGACCCATTTTGCCACCTCTAGTTTTTACTAATGAAGTGCTTGACATTTAAAATAGATAAACAAAATTTAAAACTCACAAGACTTTTCTTGTCAAGCCAGTCATGATTCAAATTCGAAAATGTCGAAGATGGAGACGATGTTCAAAACTCGAGCAACGAGATTTCTCAATACAAACATTACACCCGAGCTTCCGAGGTCAAAAATTTTGCAGGGTCCAGCGGACTAGTTAACTCTAGATACCCGGATTTGGAGACGGAGGGACTTGATTACAGATATTTCGCGAGTGTAAGGTCTTGGTTAGACAGTTTAGAAGATTTAGATGTTGACTCTCTCAAGTCCGCCTAACCATACCAGTCCCTTTCCAAGTCCATTCCCTTTGATTAATTTGAAATTCAACTCGATTTGACATGATACCGTATCATACGGCATACGCGCCATTTTTAGATGACCCAATGCTTCATTATATTTCTAGAAATAAATAAGATACGTTTATATAGCCCAATATGCAAGGAAAAAAAGCCGGAGAAAGTAGTAGTTGATGGACTTGCTAAACACACTTGATAAGGAAATGTCAAAAACACTTTAATTGCGCATATCATTATAGCAACTAGTGCGTCAATTATAATCGCTACACGTTAGCAAACAAGCGATAAGCCTTGGCATCGAGAGCTATCTGCCTAACCGATGCCACTCCGCCGATGACCACCAGCACCGAGGACACGGCGATGATCGTCGTGTTCACCCAGAATATCAAGCTCCTCTTGGAGGGCTTGAAGGCCACGTTATACAAAACCATGGGCAATATGAAGTCTATGGGGATGCACCCGAACGCACCGAACAGCGCCATGATGTCCCCGAAGAAGGGCAACATCGTGGCCAGCGTGGTTGCCACCACCACCGACAGCGACCGAGCGATCAGCCTGGGCACGACGTTGCGTGCCGAGAACTGGTCCATCTTCGGGTCCGCCAGTTTCTTCTCGAACCTTTCGTTGGTTGGTTGCAAATACACCTATATACATGCATTTCATTAGAGACCCAAATTGATGATGAACTTGTAAGTAGTTGAAGAATTAGCTAGAAAGATGAACAAAGTCTTACCACAGTGACAGCTGATATTTGGAGGAGGCAGAAAATGTTGATCATCAAGAGGAACCAAGTGGGAAGGAGTGGCTTGGTCTCACCCATGAAATTGGTGAGAACCGTTGGTTTGGATTGATTCCCAAACGCCCAATACCCAGAGATCCCAACGCTGAAATATGTGGTCACTATGACCGAATAACATACGCACAGGCCCTTGAACATCTTGCCCTTCACCGGAGGAGCTAGCGTCGCCTAAAAACGGTAGTAAAAATTTGACATTATTGATCGATCTAGGTAAAGGCGAAATTCGAAAAGGCAAACCCAAGAGATGGTTAAAACGAGCGGCACTCTGGAACACCTGGATCTCGGGGATAATTCCGCTGGCGTAAGTGGTGGCGATGATGGAGATTCCGTTGAAGGCACCGAGAAGGTGGTCAACCCGGCTACCGACCAAGGAGTAGTCCTTTGGCGGTGCATTCGCGGAATTTCCTGAGGGTTGTCAAAACAATTGCATAATGGTCAACCTCGATTCTCATCTTAAGTGTAATTAATCATGATGTGATGTGATTATGAGATCGACATTATCGACACAGGCTATGCGATTTTCTTACCAACGTCGATGGAGCCGCCCAAGACGCAAGCGCTGTAGGCAAGGCAGAGGACGAGGGAGACGAGATTGATGTGCCTGAGGGAGTGGAAGGAGGGGAGTTGTGCCAAGAAGAGAGTTAGGCCACCAAACATGGAGATGAATTGGTAGAGCTGCATTTTCCCATCTGGTTTATACAGCAAGTATATGAACTGCACAAGCGAGCATAGCAAAGGAAAAAGAACTCTGAATAAAATTAATAGAGAGAAGCCACATTAAAAAAAAAAAAAAATCAAATTGTTTGATTAACGAATACAAGTCTACAATTAGAACAGAAAGGTTACTGACCTTGAGACTCTGTCCACCTAAAAGAGTGCAGGCAACAACAGCACCATAACATATGGCGACCTGTAGAGGTCCCACAAAATACTTTCCCCATGCGGGTCCTGTTAAATGACAAGCCGTAACATATAAGTTGAGTTGGGAATTCACCAATTCATACAAGAACTTAGTTGTACGATGAGGTTAACTAGTAGCCAAATTGATAGATTTATTGATCAAGGAAAGTAACCTAGAATATCGTGGGCCATGTCACGGAATCGGAGCTGGCGTTGACCAAGATGAGCTTGTTGCTCCAAGACAAGTGAGAGGAGGTTGTAAGAGTAAAATGTGACCGCGGCCCCAAGAGCCAGGCACACGGTCCCGGCCACCCAACCCAATAGGCTCATTGCAAAGGGTATGCTCAGTAGCACCGGTGCCACTATCGACGTGGTTAAGTGATAACCACAGTGCCACCACGATCCTGTAAATGTGATTGTACTCCTGTTACATCTAGAAATAACCATATATACCCATTTCTAATTTAACAAGACATGTATATTGTATCTAAAACGGTTTGTGCATGTCGACATGTGTAGATCATGTGCAAAAGAAAGATCATTCACATATTTCTCCACGAAAATATCTTCTTCCTTGTTTCCCCTTTCGCTACTGTTCTATTGGCCTCTTGATTAGGATCATAGTTTGAAAAATCAAGAGATAAATCATGCAAAATCGTACAGATCTGACTGGACAACATGTTACACGATGAATTAGAAAATGCTTGTATGAAGAATTACACTGCTGATGAAAATTTTACGCTCTTTCTTCAGGGTTTTGACTGTTTATTTCAGTTGCCTCTTCTAGATTGGCAGGCCAGTTGTCTGGTCAAGCAATGGATCGTTCCACGAGCTCGTTCTAAGCTCACAACCCAGTGAACATTAAGAGCGAAATGACCAGCTTCGGACTCATTTGCTTTCCCTACGACAATGTCTTCTTGCTTCACTACTATAGAGAGAGAGAGAGAGAGAGTGTGTCTGTGTTACAAGCTAGTCCACAGAAAGGGACGAGTGCACTGACCTTGTGATTTGAGAACAAAGAGAGCTCCGGCGTCCAAGGCTTTGGGATTCGGGTGGCCGACGAAGCTGTCGTCTTTCTGATCACCCAGCGGGATTGAGACTTCCATGGAGCTTGGAACCACTGCTGTCCCCATTCTCTCTCCCTCTCAGACAAACAGGATTCTTACATGAGTACCCAGAAGAACATCATAAACACCCAGGTTTCCTTCCAAGAACACGGCACGCCACACCATCAGAAAGCAAAAGGAGGGCGAGAAAAAAACAGAGAGAACGGACGATTATGGATAGAGATGACTGAAGAAGAAGGGCACGGCGACTGGACAATGACAATGGGATCATCATATGAATGGGTGGCTCTGGTCAACCGGTCGCCTCTGACTGCTCCAGATCCACATTATTCAACCCTCGTGCATCGTTCCAAGATTAGAAAAGCATCAAAAAGCGACTCCACGACAAATTTAAATAGTGTTAAAAAGTAGATCCCCACGGCTTTCCATGGGGTCGTCCGTCGCCATCAACCAAAGTGTTGTGCGCAAGCCAGTAGAGGACGGTGAGTTTCGCAATCAAAATGATTACTTTCCACTCGAATGTGGCTGTCCCTCCGTCCGGTGTTAATGTCGAAAGGACCCTGATTTCGAGAGTGGTCATGGAGATGTGAATGTGCAATGACCTCGACTTGAGCCCCGAGCTCGACCAAGCTCTCTAGATTGCTTTAGGTCGGGTTAAATTCAAATTAAAAGAAAAGGAAAGGAAAAAAGACACTCTTTTGCTGGTTGTTTAAAATTTTTTAAAATATACGAAAGATTATGAGAAGATTATGGGAATTCATGTGCTTTCAATATTTATATTTTGTGATTTATTTATTTATTTTTTATGATTATTCTGCGAAGGTGTTAAGTGTTTTGGATTAGAAAAGTTGGAGCATGCGAATCTCATGACTTGATTGAATAAATCCAAAAGGCAAAAAGTCAAATGTGGATGCCGCCCGATGTCTTCCACTTCCAGCTTTAGATGGTGACTTCTAACAGCTAGTGCTGAATTCCTCTTTGCGCTATTCTAGAAGAGGAAGAATAGGTTATGATACTGCGATCGGTTGTTGGCGCATTAAGCTTTTAACTTGGGCGGACTGCTTCGTTTCTTTCATTTTTTATTCGATGCCCCTTTAGATCCTTCGATGATTTTGCGAAAATAATAATGAGTCCTTCGAAGTGGTTAAAAGTTATTGTATGTATTGGTCACGTTAGTGATATCACTTGCTGCGTTGACCTATTCCTCCTCAAAAGATGATGGGTGTGTAAGAATTTTCCCGGTGTGGGCCACATTAATTAAGATTATAATTATCCGTTTTACGGAGTTGATCTAATAAAGTGAGATATAAAGTTTCTTAGCAATCCAATATGGCCTGGCTTGTGTGGGTCAAATTGGGCCCGGCCCGTGATGAGAGGGCCCGTCCAAATTCTATAAAAGGATGAGGTCCCTCCTCTAACCCTCACAAGTTTTGCAGCCCAAAAGCAAACACTCTCTCTCTCTCACATAAGGTAGCAAGTGGGAAGGCCGCCTCATCGAGCCAGGGTAGTGAGGGCATAGGGGAGAAGATCTTCGGCGTCCACGACTCGGGTTGCTTGTTTTCTACTTCAACAACTTGATGGATCCAAAAACAGGTGCATAAAGCTTCGACCCTCTAGCTATGTCGGTCTTGGATTGCGGTTTAGACCGCCTAAAGGGTGGTCATGTTTATCTTTCAAATAAGAGTTTGCGCTTTCTTTTTAAGACGTCTGAAAAGCAATGCTAACCTTGTCCATAAGGCATAGTCATGTGATTTTCATTGGGGTTGGACTGGCAACGATAGAATATCGTTAGATGATCCGATGCATGCGAACTCATTTCCATATCAAATGAGACATACCCTGATCTGACGATGCTGGCCGCATGCACTAAGTTCTCCGTTTCGACACAACCGTAGAAGCGCAATACATGCTCATGGGTTTTTTTAATTCTCAGTGAGAAAAGCGGCGAGTGGTGAAGTGTGAACTCGTGCTCCTCGAAAGAAAGATGGCATGTCAAATTATTTGGCCAACCGCTTGGGTTCGATAGGTATTCATGGGTCCAACCCGAGCACCGGTGAGAAGATCAATCAGGATGGTTGGATTTGGCCAAACTGTTCGACGACCCACCTGTTGTTCCGCGTGCCTTGGTCAATGAAATTATCCCTTTCGGTTTCCATATATCACCCGTGATTTTGACCGGGAAATGCGTTGTTTATGTGCGTGCGACCCGGATATCCCGACGTATTCTCTCAAGAGGATTCCATTGACTATCTTCTTCTTCTTTTTTCTCGGATGTCAATTGGGGATTTTGACTTGATTTCTTCTTTGATTTTTCATCTCGATCCGAAATTGTCTTTTGCGCCGGCAAAGGACTCTCGGGATTTTATTTTAGGTTTTTTTTTTTTTTTTTTTTTTTTGGGCATCTATTTTGATTCTAGACGACGACGCCAATTCGCTTCCCGTCTTTGCGTTGGTCAAAATGCGTCTTTGACTTGGCCGATTCCTCTACTAAAAATCTAAGACCAATCTGCAAAGCTGACTAGGCTGAGTGACATATTCGTTTTTGGACGGATCGAGTCCATTTTGTCTAACATGTCATGAGAGCATCACAAGCCGTGTCATCGATTAATGCGTCATGCGACTACCGATCAAAGTTCGCCATCTATGCTCGACTATTCGGTGGCTTTGTCAAACGATTATGAACTATGATTAATCGTTATACAATGTGTCATGTCTGGTGATGATCTAGTGAGGTTTAGAGGTGCATAGCGCGTGAGCTTATGATAATTAAAGCTTTGAATTACGTGAGGTTATTTTACATATATGATCATAAAAGTAAAAATCCACTTTTAATCCCTTATAGCTCATGCTTTTTTCCAATGAAGTCCTCCAAATTTCAATCCTTGAAGTTTTACAGCTTCTCTCATCTCATGATCCAAATTATGACTTAATTAGAGCTTTGACATATTCATCAACGTGTCTCGAGAGTTTGATGAGGATTAACTTTTTGCCAAATACAAACGCTACAATCGAGCTTCCCACGTCAAAATCCTCCTTGGATTTAACAAATCAATAACTCCAGTTAACCGGATTTGCAGCGGGAGGGACCCGATTGGAGAAGTTATGCAAATTTAAGGATTTGATTGGACATGTTAAAAAAGTTTGAGGACTGGCTTGGAAAAATTGCATAACTTCATGGACCAAAAGTGAGATTTTACCCATCGTAAACCCAAAACTTGAAAGGAATGGGCCTCTGCCGCTCCTTTCTTAGGTCCGACTTACCTAAGATTTTATGTATCAATCACGGTAGCCATGCGTCGGCCTGTTCCTTCTCGAAAGATGACCGGTGGTCATGGTTGTGGTCATGGTTGTCCCCTTAATAAGAGTTCGCGTTTTCTTTAAAATGTTTGAGAAGCGGGGTCAACCTTGTCTGAAGGCACAAATGTGTGCTCTTCATAGGGATTGAGCCCTCGATCATAGATTATAGATGATCTGATGCACGTGATCGAATGCTAGGTATCAGTACTAAGTACTCCGTTTCGATACAGCTGTTAAAGCGCTATGTGTATTCGTGGATTCCTTATTAAGGGTGAAAAAAGCAGCGAGTCTCATAATGCAGACTCATGATCTATATAAGGAAGATTATATTTCAAATCATTTGTCCAACGACTCAAGTCGGGGCCCCCAAGCACCGTGTGGAGTCCCGGCGAGAAGATCAATCGGAATGTTTGGATTTGGCCAACCTTTTCAACGACCCACTTGCTGTTGTCCAGTGTGCTTTGGTCAACGTTCCATGGATTAGACTATCCCTTCCATTTTTTCATACATAGCACGTGATTTTGACTGGAAATGCATTGTTTATATATGTCTTGTTCAGAATAAAACGTTTTGTGCTTGATTTTTTTCTTTGGTTTCATTTCCACACGAAACTCTCCTTTTGCGTCGGCGGGCGACTCTCGGATTTTTATATTGGTTTGTTTTGCATCTACTATGAGTCTAGACAACGATGTCAATGTGCTTCCTTCTTGATGATGCTTCTTCCTTTGGGTTTTGGCTTGGCCATTCCTCTATGAATTTTTCAAGGCCAGTCATACAATATTGTCCATGACATGAGCATCACGCACCACGTCATTGGTTAGGGTGCGTTTGGGAAGACTTTTGGGGAAAATCTTTAACAAAATGCAAAGATCTTTAAATTAAAGGTATTTTTCAAAATGCAAACTGTGTTTGGCAAAATTATACTTTGAAAGTTCCCATTTGAAGTACCTTTGAGCAAAATGGTGTTTCGGGTTCAAAGGGCTATGGTGATAAAAAAAAAAATTATCAAAAGAAAAATAAATAAAAAAATTGACCGATAAGGGTAGGCGGCCGTCGGCGGCAGGCGGCCACCGGCGAGGCAGGTGGCTGCTGGTGGCCTCAGGCAGCTAGCCGCTGGAGAGGCAGGTGACCCTCGGCGGCCCTTCACGGAGGTCGACCGACCTAGATTTGGGTATGCCGGAGGTTGCACGACCTCGCGGCAACCGATGCACTTGAGATCTAGGTCGTCGGAGGTCGTGCGACCTCGCCGCGATCGGATTTGGTCATCGGAGGTCGCGCGACCTCACGTTGGTCGCTGCGAGGTCCTGCAACCTCCGGCGACCCAGATTTGGTCGTCGGAGGTCGCGCGACCTCGCACCTCGCGTGACCTCGCAGCGACCAGATTTGGATTGCGCCGGTCGCCGCGAGGTCGCGCGACCTCCGGTGACCCAGATTTGGGTCATGCCAGTCGCCGCGAGGTCGTGCGACCTCTGGCGACCCAAACCTTGCGACGACCTAGGTAGCACAAACATGTTGTCCGTGCTTCCGTGTCGTGTCCGACACGTGTCGGAGCGTGTCGAACACGACGACACGCTCGGACACGTGTTCGACACGCGGTCAACTCATGCCTGACACGTTTCGACACACGTGTCCGAAAGATGAGGGAGGGTGGAAGCGATGGTGAGGGAGTAGAGACGAGGCTGCGATGGCGAGAGACGGCCGCCACTGTGATGCTGCGACAGATCCGACGAGGTTGCAGCTGCGAGGGAGAAAGGGCCAAAGGCAAGAGGAAGGCGGTCGTGCGGCAAGCGACGAGCGGCGAGAGGCGGCGAGCGGCGAGGAAGGGGGTCGAGCGGCGAGCGGCGGGGAAGGGGGTCGTGCAGCGAGCGGCGAGTAAAGGGGTTTGTGCGGCGAGCGGCGAGTAGCGAGGAACGAGAAGAAGAAGGGTCGTGCAGGGCTAGGGTTTTTGATGGGCCATCGCGTATTGGGGGAGGGGAAGAGACAGAGACAGCCTGTCTGTCAGTGAAGGGGAGGGAAAGAAAAATAAATTTGGGGGGGGGGGAAACAAACGATGGTGAGGAGGGAAAGAAAAATAAATTTTGGGGGAGGGGGGAAATGGACGAGGGAAAGAACTAAAAGAGGGTGGGGTGGTCCTTAGTGGAGATTTGTTTTTTTCAATGGAAAAATAAATAAATGAGATTAAAATGTGATTTCGAAAAATAAAAATACTGAATTTGAATTAAATTAATTAAAAATAAAAATATTCATTTAATATATAACGTGTCGGAACGTGTCGGAATTCTCTACTTTTTGAGAAATAACGTGTCGCGTGTCGTGTCGTGTCGTGTTTTGTCGCGTGTCCGTGTTGCCGTATCGGTGCTACCTACGCGACGACGCTACTCGCGGGCGATACTCGGGACTCGCGGGCAGTCACTGCGACTCGCCGGGGTTGCGCGACTGGCCGGTGACGGTTGCTGCGACCTCGCCGGCCTCAGTTGTGACCTCGCCGATGAGCTCTCTAATCGGCGGCGTGATTGGAGAAGGAAGATGAACAGTAGCATGAATGAACAGTACTCAAGGCAAGGCATTTCGAGAATGCTAAAAGCCCAAGGCAGCCTAGAACCTGTCTTGGGCTTTCAACCTTACAAATGCTAACATCCCCCCAAAGCTCCTTACAAAATAGTTTCCAAACACCTTCATTTTGCCCCAAAGACCTTTAGCCTCCCAAAGCCCCTTCCAAAACAATTCCCAAACGCACCCTAGTATGCGGGGTGACCACCGACAACAACTTGCCATCTACGCTCGCGTGGCTTTGTTTTATTCAATTTTTTGAGTGTTGACCCCATTATTTATTAAGCAATTACAAGTTATAATTAGAAGTTATGTACCATGTCACGTGATGATCTAATAAGGTTTGGAGGTGCACAATGAGTGAATTTATGATGATTAGTAGTTACAATAATCAAAACTCGAGTAACGAAATTTCTCACTACAGACATCACACTCGAGCATCCCAAAGTCAAAATTTTTCCAAACTCAGTGGATTAGTTAACTCCAGATACCTGGATCTGGAGAGAGAGGGACTTCGTTAGAGAGATTTTGCAAGTGTAAGGATTTGATTACACATATTAAAAGTTCGAGGACTTGATTGGAAAATTTGCACAAATTCAAGGACCCAAAGTGGGATTTTCTACCCATCGCCAAAACCAAAACTCGAAACGAATGGGCCTCCGCCCTTTCCTTTCTTAGGGCCAACTTGCCCAGGCCCAATTAAATAAAAAGAGGGTCGACACAAAGCCCAGCCCAACTTCAATCGACGACTCCCGTGGCGAGTCGACGGAATTACCCCCGAGTCCATGTTATATTCCCAACCCGCCCCGTCTCCGCCGCTGTATCGCAGGAGGCACCAACTAAAAAACCGCCGACTCCGCCCAGCAGCCGCGCGCCGCCGCCCCTCTCGCTCGTCGCGAACTTCAAGCCTGCACTCCAATGGCGAAAGGCGACGACGCGGTCCAGCGGAAGAAGAACAAGACAAACCGGAAGAAGCTCCAGAAGAAGCAGGACTCGTCGACCGTCTCCGCCCGCGTCGCCGCCATCATCGCTGCCAAGAAGCGGCGCAAGTCCGGCAAGCGCCGCATGTGCCAGGTAGAATACTCGATTTCTCGCGATCCCGCGACGCTCGCCCTATGCTATCTGCTCGGCCGAATGCCTCGTGAATGGAGGAGTTTGCTTTCCGGGCGCGCGAACTTGTTTCCTCGAAACGCTGTTTCTCTTTTTCTTGCGGGAGCGAGTTTTGTTGCTCGAGGCTGCTTCGCGATCATTAGATGCGAGTGTCGATGTCGCGGCGAATGGATGACTGCGCTTGAGTTGGTTTCGCTGCGGAAATTGTGAATTTAGCGTAGTATTCAGGAGAGCTAGGTGATGATTCTAATGGTTGTTAATGAGTTCGATTCGATTTGGATATCTAGATTCTCTGAGCCGTTGTGCTCTTCTAGCTGCAGTCGAAAAGGCAGTGCGCGAAATGTTGGGTGCCTTTACAAATTTCCAGTTTGTTTCTACTATCACGTGCTCAATTTTCTTTGAGACTCGAGAATGATTTGACCTCAGTTATCGAGCTTTTTCCCACCAATGCATATCGACTTCAGAGTCATGTAATCTTCGTTTGATAAAACTCGGTAAGCCATGAGGAATATGAAAATATTTTGGCGCTTTTCGTTTTAAATTCTCGTGACTGAGCAACTTTTTCTTTCATAATGTCGCTGTTCATGCTTATTGTTGCGTTGGTAATGTTAATTGATTCCTGAACTGGTAAAAATTTGTTTTGTCGTGCCGTCACGGTGAGACAGGGTATGTGTTTCAGTCTTCCTACTCCAGATGATCCATTCAATGACCAACGTGGTAAGGACGGTTTGAGTAAAGATATCAAAAATGGAAAGAGCACTAAATCAAGGAAAGCAGCTTCGGAAAGGAATGATAATGGTGCTGATCCTGTACTAAATACGGGAAATAACGCAAAACGTCTCAAGAAAGAGCAGGAGAGAGACCTAACTTCTGATGGTAAGCCCATGAAAAGATGTAATACAGACGGCAAGCTGATTAAGAAGAGCGATTCTCAAGGCCAACAAGGTCATGCTTGGGCGAACTCTTGCTCATCTAAGTTTCTTACGTTGTGCCTGAAGACGTTGGAGGACGCATTGTGGCATGAAAATGCTCAGAATGGTGACAGGATCAACCCTTTGTTTGTTAATGCCTGGGGAATCGAATTCTGGAAACTTTATGCATCTGGCAAAGATATTCTAGAAACTAGTGGTGTTTGTTCTTCGGCTGAACAAATTGCCTGGATTGTGTCTGTCGCTGCTGATTCTTTTGCAAGGAAGGAGAAAGAAGGTCTATCCTTAACCAGCCCTTTCCTTTTATATCTTGTGCCAACAGCTGAGAAAGCTGCTGAGGTGAGTGTTTTTTCTTTCATTTACGTCTGCTCAAGTTTAATTTACTTGCTTTTCCCTGCTTGAATTGACAACAGACAAGCTAATGTTTTTAACTGTTCTGTTCGTATACTCTCACGAAATCAGGCTGGAATTGCAGCTAGGTTTTTCTTGAATGGTCATATGAAATATCTTCTTATTTTCTGTGATTATACTTCACTGGTTAATTGTTAGAAAATTAGAAGCTGCAGATACACCGATTCTCATATCCTGATGTTGACTATTCCTTCATAATTAGGTGCGTGCTATTTGCAAGCCCTTGAAGGCTCTTGGTATACATACTGTGAGTATACATTGCGGTGTCTCTATCGATCATCAAATTCACGGGTACTTTTTTCCCTTAACATGGTCTCAAAATTTCTGGGCCTATTTGAAAGTTATGCTGTATCACAAAATCCAATGTGATGTATGAAGTGGAAGGTCAATATACGTGTGTTTGAAGAAGAGTTCTGTTCTTCCATTTCTCTATTGAAAATAACTTTTTTTAACAGGTTGACAAGCTGTGAGCCTGAGTTTCTTGTGTCGACACCTGAGAGACTTTTGGAGCTTATTACCTTGAAGGCCATTGATTTATCTCAAACCTCCTTGCTGGTACAAAGTCCACTTCTATCATTCCCTACCCCCAAACCAACCCCCAAATAAAAGAAGAAGAAGAATAAACAAGGAACAAAATTTTGCTTTTGGTGGTTCCTCTCATAAAAGCTTTTATGTTGCATGTTGTGAGGAACTTTCTGATCTTCTTGGTTATTATGCCTTCACACAAGTTTTCACTGCTTGATCTCTGGTATATGTGTATTTGCTGTTGCTTCCTCTTCATGGAAGTTGAATATATCCTTGTAGTCCTTTAGCTACAAGTTGTCTTAATCTTCTTGTTATGTTCTTTTTATTCATAGAAATTACTCTCTTCCCTCTTGAGCAGGTTGTTGACGGAGTCAGAACTCTTTCCAAAGCCGCTTATCTTGATTTGATAAAATCTGTGAGAAAATTTATTTCTGGAAATCCTCGGACAGTGGTTTTCAATGATTGCCTTGGTGATCCATGCGCTGCAACTTTGCAAAATCTTCTGAATGGACCCATTGAAAAATTGTCTCTTAAAGATACCATCACTTCGTGCATCGTCCAGTCTGTAAATGTCTGCACCTCGAAAGAAGAAAAGCTATTGAAGGTTTGTGCAGCTTATGTTTGAACATCTTTTGCATGAGATGCTGCTTTTCTCTAGGACTTCTGAAGTGATTGTTTTAGGAAGTCATACTGATTTGTTGCATACATGTGATATACGCCAATGATAATGGTCCATTTTATGGTTGCTTTTATGGTATACCTTTCCAACTGCAATTACTATTGAAAGGAGTGCTACGCCTAAGGGTGGAGTGTTGATAATAATGATAGCCTGTTTACGGGTAGTTCTCAAGTAAGGAGTCGATCAATTTGCTAGAAAAGGAAGACGAAAGAGGAGAGGAATTTCAAGATTAAAGTTTGAGATCCTCTGATACATTCTTGTACTATTTTATGTGCTCAAATTTCCATATGATGGCAAAATATTGGCTACTAATGTCATCTGTGTCGTCTTTCCTTTTTCTGTTTATTCCAATGAATTAAAGCCTTTGGCTATCTATAGAAGGAAATGCAAAGCTTTTGCTTTTGTGGTCTTCAACTAGAAACGGGCTAGGTTAGTTTTCTTCACTGATCCATTATGTCAGCACCATTACCTTGAAATTCAGTGACCACGTCTCCGCTCCCTCCCTTGCCCCCTCCCTTGCACCTTAGCTAGAGGAAAAGAAATTGTGAGGCAATCTTAAGGCATACAATGACTATGACGCTGGGTTTGTGGAGAAATGCCTGCGCTTCAGTCCTGACTAATGACAAATATTATTTCGGTTTCCAGGATGAATTGTCGTTTTGTTGTTTAAAGATGTTAGGATGGACATGTGATATCTAGATCTTAGTCTATTGTCTGGTGCAAATTGCATTCCCTTGGTACTAAACCTGAATACTCTGTCTGGAGATTCCAATTGTTGGATCTTGCTTGTGGCGGTAAACCTAGCAATCAGCTTAGAAAAGTATTGTATGCTGTTGGGAAACAAGCTTGAAAAATTAGCTGGAGCAACTTGAAGTGAAAGGTTGTTTGATCTTGAGCCATCTAATATGTGTAACATCAGAATTTGAAGAAAGGTAAGTTGAAATGCCCTTTGGCTAATTGGCCTTGATTGCATACTTCTATGGCTTGAGGGTCTTTCATCAGGCGGATGGAGACTAATGATTTCCATGCTAACAACTGACTAATGTGTAAACAAACGAAGCCTGGTCTTTAACTAAACTCAATTTTTTCTTTTAAGTAATCTTTGCATGTCAATTTATGTGTGGACTCTTTCGTTTAAGTGATCTTTGCATGTCAAATTATGTATGAACTCTTTCTTAGAGTTCTATGGATCTTTTCTTAATTTGGCTTTATCTGAATTCTGGCAGCAAGAGAAAGCTCGTAATTCATGTTGTCTCAATCAAGCAACTCGCAACTGCTGATATACTAGGACACTTTGAGGTTGTAATGTTGCCCAATTTTGTGCCGTTGATTGATACTTATGTCAGTGTTTTGACAAGAATGGCTCTAAATGCTGTCGATGGGATGCTTCACATCCTCACGGAAGAAAATGCACTGATTCGTGGAACCATTGGTCAAAATGCTCGAGCAGTGTCAACAAGCTGTATCTACCTTGAGAGACTCTCTTTTGTCTTCAAGAATGGATGAGTAGAATCAGTTCCACCCTTAAAACCTTTGTATACCGTTATATATTGATTTCCATTTGCAGCTTGATGAATTGAGAAGTGCACATCATAATACTTTTGGGGGGCTCAGGTTCATGCGAGGCGCACCATTGTAACTTTAAACTATATGACCAATTGGTTCAACCTTTCCGTTTTACTATTTACTGAAGCGTGTTCTAATTGAACTTGACACCAACTTGGTGAAATGTGTTCTCGCAGGAAATCCTTAGTTTCTTGTATTGTATTTCTTGAAACGGTTCAGCTTTTGTTCTAGTGGCCGCATTGAACGAGTGAGTTAAAAGAGAAGAAGAGAGAACAGGCGATGACACTGAATTGGGCCAGTAAATTGAGAAGTGAGCCACCTGAATGAATACGAGCTAATCAAAGGAGCTTAGATAGCTTGGTGAAGTGCCCAAAAAGTCCAGCATGAACGATGTATCTTAGCCCTTGTAACCGTTGAAGCGCACCTTAAAAAGACTATCTTGGTTGCGTGTGGTGTGACCAGATCTAATCAAGAGCCCCTCATTCTTTCTCCGTTGCGGAAGGGCGGGGGGAGACGTCGCCTGTTCTAAACGGCCTGCCCATACAGTTGAGCCGTTCATGTCATCGAGTTGTATTGAAGCTCGGCATCATCTCTTCCTAATTTTCCGTTTATCTTATTTATTTGTGTAGGAGGAAGGATCAAAAAATGTTTGGCAAGTGGCAACACATCTTTCAGTTGAAAACCATGGTAATATGTGGATTCCAAGTCCAAGAAAATGACCAGATCAAGTTGGATTTTGACTTCGAGTAAGCGTCTTAGCCCACGACGGTGCGTCGTATTTTGGTGTGTTTATATCTTTTGATCTGACTTGAAAAAAAAAAAAAAAAAAAAAAAAAAAAAAGAGGCGAGAGGTCTATACTATCATACGGTTTGGGTGAGCAGTTCTCACCTTAGAATCGAGAATAGTCCATTAAGGACCGATTCCGAAAAATTGGAATCGAGACTCACCCGTTGGTTTCATGGATTCACCTGAGAACCGAACCGGTCAGTCCCCAATTCCTACAAAACTTGTTTGGCCTTATATTTTGATTGAATTGAAAGCCATTGATTTTAATTAAGGATTGAAAGCTATAAGAACACATGAATAGATCATACTTGTTAGTTAAAAACTTAATTTCTTCGAAAGTTGTGATGCGGTCTTCTTAAGATTTCTTGACACCAGAAATATGTAGAGAATTAGACTCGACATTAAAAGTTCTTACTTTCACAAAAGTTAAAATATTAATCGTTTGATTTATCTTTTTTAAACGTCAACTTAATTTAATCATGAGAATAACTAAGTAGATAATTAATTAGACTCTTAAAATGAGCCATTGGATCTCATGGACATCTCTACTCGGTTCTCTCCTTCCTCTACATTTGTTTATTTTGCTTTGATTGAGAAGGCAAGTAGATAAATTTTTAGAATAAAAAATTGGAGGTTAATCCTATTACACATCCAAGAGACAAATTAGTTAGTAATGTCCAACAACTGTAAATAATATATATATTTGGTTGAAAAACTATAAAATAATTTTTGTTTATATGAATAGGTCTAGTCTGGGTGGATAGGTGGGTGGGCAGTTCCATTTCTAAAATTGAGAACCAGACCGATATTCATCGGTTCTATTAAATTAGTATCGAGAACCAAACTTGCCCCATGGGAACCATTAGTTTTGGTGTCCCGATGGTTCCCAATTATTTTGCACACCCCTAACACAAGGGAGGAGTTGGGTTAATTTTGGAAATGCAAAGGAATGTTGTAATTTTAGGGCGTGTTTGTTTTTGGGAAACTATGTTCCGGGAATTGATTTTTGGTACTTTCATGTTTTGTTTGCGAAAGATGATTAGTCATTCGAAAACACTTTACGATCAGAAATAATATTCATGTATAAATTTAGGAAAGTAAATCCCTAGATCTAAAATGGTGAAAACACTTTCTGGAATTACTCAGGTCTAATTTCTTGATTTTTATTGTTCCTTTTCTTTTTCGTTTTCTTTCTTTTTTTTCCCTTTTTTTTTTTTTTATTTCTCCCTTAACCGGTCACTAGGCCTCAGTGACTGGTCAAGGCATGGGGTTGCTGTCCTGGGGTTTATTGACAAGGCCGTGTTATATTTTTACCCGACTCATATCGGGTTACCTTACAATACTTTACCTCTTTACTCACTCTTCATTACATCCTTAGATCAGTTAATTCTGATTCTTTTATATTATTTTTAATGCTGATTTGCTTTCTTTAGCTAAATGGTTAGATTACCTTTTTAGGGTCATAATAAAGAACAATAAAAAGATCACATGGACACTTAGCAGATGAGAAACTCAAGATTCATAATTTGGTAAAAAGATCGCATGGACGGCCTTGTCGACAAATAATCAAGTTTTATACACCGAAAGGTTACTAATTAAATAACTAATATAATCAAGTCCCAAATTTTAGATACTCTAGTTGCGTAGGAAGTGAGGTATATTCTTATGACTCACTTAGCTTCTAGCCGATTCCAATAAACTAATAGCGACTTTTTATTTAAAATTGCAAATCCTAACGTTGCACGAGGTAAGAGTTTATGAGAACCAATGCCAATTAAGGATAAGGATGTTTGTCTATCTTTGGCATTACCTCTGAACCCGTCCTTCCCCCCTCCCCTCCCCCAAAAAAAAAAAAAAAAAAAACAGAAAAGAGGGCCCCAACAACAGAAAAGAGGGCCCCAACACTGAATTAGTGGTATGTAATTAAATCCTCAAGTTAAAATCTCTATCTATGTAAAAAAAACAAGACGGCACCCCTCTGTCCTGTTTGATTCCTAGCCAACCCTAAAATACCTAGACTCCTAAGAATACTTTGGTGGTAAAAAACTTAGAAACGATGTCCAAATATTATGAGAAGTATGGACTTAGGAGAGCTCGCGCTTTTAATCGATGGACCTCTTAGATTGTCATTAGATGGATTGAACTGTCTTCTCGATGAGTTATTCAGACCATCTTTCAAACAATATCTCTAAACCCGTCCCTTTCTCAGACGGAAATGGAGGTCACAACTAAGAAACAAACAGAGCCCACGATTTTTTTCACTTTAACCAATCCTCTTGCGGGCAAAGACGAGCGAGCTTGACGTTACGTTTTAAGAGACATTAATGTCCCATGTGCCATGTGATGGCCATCGCATGGCACCATTAATGTACGTTAATGTGGCCAATACGTTAAGACGTTTTCCTCTGCATGAATTAGAAACATGCGCGTTATGTTATAATGAGAATCAGATTTATTTAACAGGTTGAAATTTGAGATATTAAATTAACAATTCTTCACTTTCATTTGACATTAGCAGCTAAGTCATAATGTTCATTATTCACGCCACTCTCCCAGTGCCCCGACACTCATACTCTATACATGCCAATTGAGCTCCAACAAGTTCGAGGTTTGCCAAAGAAACAAACTTTGTAATCATGTCTGCTGTGTTCTAATCTGTTGCTATTTTCTTCACACCAAAGTTACCCTTTGTTATGACATTTCGAATGAAATGATATCTCGATATCGATATACTTTGTTCACTCATGATAAATTGAATTATAAGCCAAATATATCGCACGTTGGTTATCACGTATATAGTGACACTTTTCTACTCTAATTCAATGTCTGAGAGCAAACCCTAAGCCATATTGTTTCTTTTGCTACAAAGTTCAGTGCCATGAATTTTATCTCAATTGAAAACAAGGCAACATTATCCTATAAGGACACCTTCCAACTTACTACACCACCTGCCAGCTTAAACATGTATCTCGCCAAAGGTCTACGGTTATCCAAGTCACCGGTGTGATCCGAATTGATGTATCTCGTGGTCTCACTACCATTGACATCCCTTCAGTGCACAATACTAATGTCTACTATCCCCCTTAAATATTTGAGGATCCACTTCACAGCTCAGCATCAAGTCTTACTCAAGCGCTTTATGCAACATTTGACAATGCTTATAACTTGTGAAATGTTAGATCGAGTGCATACCATGGCATGTATAATATTGGTTACTTCACTAGAATAAGGAACATGAGACATATGCTATTTTACCTCCTCAGTCTACGGTGATAACTTACCAAAAAGTTTAAAATGTGTGGCTAAAGATGTACTTACAAATTTTGTCAACTGCATATTAAGACATGCCACGATTTTCTTAATATATTTCTTTTAAGATAGATGCAAAGTTCTTCTAACCTTGTCATGCAAAATCTCTATGCACAATTTTTTCTTAACATCACTTAAATCCTTCATTTCAAACTTAGCACTCAACTACCACTTAAACACATCAATATCAGACCTACATTGCTGTTAACACATCATTAACAAATAATAGCAAATAAATCAAAGACCCAATCTTGATTAGCCATGAAGGCATCAAAACACTTGTACCACTATCTTGGTGACTATTTTGGCCCATACAAAGATTTCTTTATTAGGCAAATATGGTTTTCCTTACTCAAAATAACAAATCCCTCTAACTACATCATGAAAATTTGTTCCTTCAACTCACTATGAAGAAATGCCGTTTTCACATCTAACGGCTTCAAATCAAGATCCTGTATAGCAACTGAGGCAAGTATTACATGAATAGAGTTTTTTTTTTTATACCGCATAAGACAATACCTTATTGTAGTTGATGCTCTCTCATTGAGTGTACCTCTTCGCTACAAGTCTTGCCCTGTACCTTGCTACCTCAACACTAGGAATGCCCTCCTCCATTTGTGAACCCATTTTTATTCGACAATCTTTTGGCTTTTGAGTATTTTGACCGGCTCACATGTCTTATTTCAATAGAATGATTCTATTTCTTCACTTGCAGCCTGTGGCCATTACGACAACTTAGTATTAGCCATCCCTTCATGTGAGACAAAGGCTTATGTGCCTTGACCTCATTACCTACAGTCAATGTATAAGCAATACTATAATAATCATAAAATACCGGTGGTCTGATTTACCTTCACCTCATCACTTACAGTCCAATAGCTATACTATGTTGCAGCTCTACTAGTTGTTTTGTACCACCAACTTCAGGAATACGACCTCATCCGGAGTCTCTTCCTATGTTACCTCTGAGGTTTTTAGAAGCTCCACCCCGCTATTAACACTTTATCTTATTGGTCTTTTCATTGTGCCTTAGGACCTAACTTCGGAAGCATAGCAATCTTGCCAAAGATCATCTCTCCACTAATTAAAAAATCGAGTGATATGGAATTGGTACACTATAACTGGTAGCCTTTTACCCCTTATGCATAACTCGGAAATGCACTACACAAGACAGCAAATTATTCGTAATCCAGAGTAATCAACAAATTTTCCCAACCATCCTCAGAAGTCTACAACTAAATAGCAGATGATGAAGATCGATTAATTAGTTAATAGATCATGTTCATTGCTTCGGCCCAAAATTTCTTACTTAGTCATGCATGTGAAAGCATGCACCAAGCTTGCTTAATTAGAGTTTGGTTCTTCCATTCTGTAGTGCCCGTATATTGTGATATCTTGGAAACTATGCGATGCCTTATTATCCTTTCCTTTTGGCATAATTTGGTAAGATCCTTACCATAGATATCCATGTCATTATTGGTTCTTAGGCACTTGATTTATTTTTCTAACTACTTCTCAACCATTGACTTAAAATTCTTGAACAGATCGAACACTTCAGATTTATTTTTCAAAAAGTATGCTCATACCTTCCTCAAATAATTGTCGACAAATGTTAGCATATATTAAGCATGTCATTTGAAGGAATTGGAGATAGTCCCCGGACATCTAAATGAATGAATTCAATTAGTTTCTTGGTCAAATGAACGATTGTATTGAATTTAAACCGACACTGCTTTCCGAAGAGGTGCTCACATTGGTCCAATTTCCTTATCTTCTAACCTTTCGGCAACCCCATTTCACTCAGCATTGTCATTCCGACCTCACTCATGTGCCCCAACCTCATATGTCATAACCGAGTCCAGTTTGAGTTTGACTTATCTAAACAAATTGCAGCAACTCTGGTCATAGTCTCTCCTAGTAGATGATAGAGAGAATTCATCTTCTTTCCTATCATCACCATCATGACACCTCAAGCAATCTTCAATATTCCACTTTCAACATGTACTTGCACCCGATGTCATCTAGTGTTCGTAGAGAAATAAGATTTTTTCTTTTTTAGCTCTGATATGTGCCTCACATCTGTTAGTGTTTGCTCTACGCTATCGTGCGTCTGGATTCAAACTATCCCTATCCCCACAAATTTGCAGCCTGATTTATTCCTGTGTTGACCCCGCATGGGCCCCAAAAAGTTGTTCTGAATTAGATCTCGCAAATATATCGTTGATCTACTTCGCCAAAAGCAAATTACGCCTTTCTGCATTTTGTTTTTGGCCTTTTTGGTTGAACTGAAAATTGTGCAGGAGTTAAAGAAACTAGAGTGCCAAAGATGGGCGAGCAAAGGCATCAACATAGAGTATGAGACTCGAGAGGACAGGAAAGGTTAGAAAGCCGGGGCACTCAGAGAAGGCATGAAGCCCAGCTATGTCAAACGATGCGACTACGTGGCCATCTTCGATGCCGATTTCCAACCTGAGCCTGATTTTCTGCAACGTACCATACCTTTCTTAGTCCATAACCCTGAAATCGGGCTTGTCCAAGCTCGGTGGAAGTTTGGTAAATTACACATTTTCTTTTCTTTCTTGATGTCTGTTGCCCATGGATACCTATATACGTACGTGAATGCAGTTTGTGACTTATGCATTGGAATGTCGTAGCCAGCATCACTGATTAGTATCGGAGAAGAGAGGGTTTATGTAAAAGTGACCTTTGAAGCAAATGTAGTCAATAACAAGGAAAAGTTTACCTTTAAGACAGCATGATTTTCGACCATAAAATTAAAAGAAAGAAAGAAAGAAAGAAAGAAAGAAGAAGAAGAAGAATAAGAAGAAGAAGACAGCATAATTGAGAAGTTGGTCTTCCAAGTATAGCTTTGTGGCAAGGATAGACCAGAAGTAGAGGAACAGAGAAGGACAGCCTTGAGTTAACAGCTCTCTTGTCATTATGCTACAATAAAATCGATTTTCGCCTCTTCTCATTTCACTGCTTTCAAGCTAACAGTTCCTCTCCAACAACTTTACGCTCCATAGCAATAATGGCTATTACGTTACATGAATACATTTTATCCCACTCTGGAACATTTGATAGATTCGTAATGACGAAAATCTTGATGTTGTAGTGAATTCAGACGAATGCTTAATGACGAGGATGCAAGAAATGTCACTAGACTACCATTTCACTGTGGAACAGTAAGTGGGCTCTGCAACCCATGCCTTCTTCGGCTTCAACGGTTAGTTCATCGTATTTTCGTTAGCATTATGTTACCTCTAATGGAAATGCGTGGCCCTATTGTTGGTTGTATTGCTGGTTTGGGTATTAAGCTATTTGGTCTTAACTTTTGAGATGTTCAACCGCACTACTAATTTAGGGACAGCGGGCGTGTGGAGGATCTCCGCTCTGAACGAGGCTGGAGGATGGAAAGACCGAACGACCGTCGAGGACATGGATTTGGCTGTGCGGGCTAGTCTCCAAGGATGGAAATTCGTCTATGTCAATGACCTCAAGGTGCCATTTCGCCTGTAATTAAGTATTCAATGGGAAGATCATCGAGAAAATTTTAACGGCTTACTAAGGAAGGGACAATCAGTACAATTAGTATAACTAAACATAACAAAAGTTCTCGGTAAAACTTTTGCAAGAAGGAGGTAACAGATTCAGGTTTTTCATTTGGGGAAGTGAAAAATACTGCATGAGTGACTTGCCATTAATGGGATTTATCAATGCAGTCTAATTTGCCCAGAAAACCATATTGAAATTGGAGAAGTTCTGGAATATTGGCACAAGAAAAGCATGAGAGAGCAAATGATTTCGAATTGTCCATCTGGTGGCTGTCACTGAACCCTATGCTGGGCCACAATGGGTGACCTGGTCACAGCTTGAACTAGCACCTATGCATCTGGGGAGTGTTCTCCAAGCAAATACTATTACTGTGCTAACAAAAACCATGTGCATCTTTGACACTTTCTTTTGCTGTGCTTTTTTCGACCACACTGTTCTATCTACCTCTATCATTCAATTAACCCCATACAAGGAACTTTAGCCACGTTCATTTACAGCTAATTTTATCGATTCAGCACGAGTTGTCCGCTAATTTTGTCTCGAGTTCACCACAAGTTTGTTATCATAATTTATTTTTCGACTGCAGGTGAAGAGTGAATTGCCAAGTACGTTCAGGGCATACCTCTACCAGCAGCATCGGTGGTCTTGTGGCCCTGCCAATCTCTTCCGGAAAATGGCGGTGGAAATCATCAGGAACAAGGTTAAATTTTACACACCTCCCTTAATCTTTCGATCCAAGAGTTCACTAAGGATAACTTAATAAGACTGCTTTTTTTTTTTCCCTTATCTGCTTTCACAGAAAGTGTCCATGTGGAAGAAGTTCTACGTGATATACAGCTTTTTCTTCGTCCGGAAGATCGTGGCCCACGTTGTCACTTGCGTGTTCTATTGCATCGTCATGCCGGCGACCGTGCTAGTTCCAGAAGTGGAAGTCCCCAAATGGGGGGCTTTTTATATCCCCTGCACTGTTATGTAAGCGTAAAAACCGCGACCCAAGACCGACATAGCTAGGAATCAAGACTTTGTGCACCTGTTTTTGGGTCCATGGCGTCGTTGGAGCGGAAATTACGACAAGCCGGGCCGTGGATGCTGAAGATCTTCTCCCCTATGCCCTCGGTAACCCTGGCTTGATGAGGCGGCCTTCTCTTTCCCCACTTGGTCCTTATGTGAGAGAGAGAGAGAGAGAGAGAGAATTTTGCTTGTGGGTTGCAAAAATTGTGAGGGTAGGGGAGGGACCTTAGCCATTTATAGAATTGGACGGGCCCTCTCATCACGGGCCAGGCCCAATTTGGCCCACACAAGCCAGGCCCATATTGGACTACTAAGAAACCTTATGCCTCACTTTATTAGATCAACTCCGTAAAACGGATAATTATAATCTCATTAATCCGGCCCACACCGGGAAAATTCTTACATTCTCCCACTTGGGCCATATTAATTGAGATCATACTATATGTGCACACTTTATGTTGATCTAGAGATAATTCTCAGCAGTTAATCCGATCCCATAAAGTTTCCAACATCGGATCATGGCGGTAACTGCATATACAGAGCCTTCCATGGTCACAAATGCTATCAACTTTACTGATATGGATTTAATATGGTTGTGTGGCAAATTGATAACACCTCATAAAGAGTTTTATCTTATGTGTTATCCCATTTGTCGGTCACTATTCTCTTACCTTAAGTGTCACAGAAAACCGGATGTGGCACTAGAGAATATCTTTATGGTTCTAAAGAACCCACATATGTCTCATCTTTATGGTTAACCTTTCCTTATGTGTAACTGAGACATATGTACAATGCTAATAACTGCATGCCCCTAGCCTTTACTCAAGATTTACACAGTATCTTGAGATTTTCTTTAGATATATGTACACAACTCAATAACAACTTACACGAAGGAGTTGACATATATCATAACGTTACAAAAGGTAACAAAATACCGACATGAACTTTATTAGAGCAAATCCGAAATAACTCCCACTAAACGATAGTATCCACCGATTCTCCCAAGCCCATGTTCATGACATGTCTCTCAAAAACACAAGGGCGTAAACCTTTAGTCAATGGATCCGCCAACATATCGTCGTGGGAATATGCTCTACTATAATGTCACCATTTTGTACTATTTCCTTTATGGTCAAAAATTTGACCTCCATATGCTTAGACCCCTTTAGACTTCTGTTGTTATTAACAAATAACACAGCAGAATTGTTATTGCAATATAACTGCATGGGTCTATCCACAAAATCAAATACCGTCAATTCTCTGATGAGGTTCCGGAGCCAAATTGCTTGAGTAGAAGCTGAAAAGCATGCTATAAACTCCGCTTGCATGGTAGAGGAAGAAATAGATTTTTGTTTCTCACTTTTCCACGACACTGCACCTCCTGGCAACATGAATATATATCCCGTTGTCGACTTTCTATCATCCTCACAACCAGCAAAGTCCGCATCCGAATATGCCAACAATCGCAAATCATCGACATATCTATACATCAGCATATAATCTCTTGTTCTTTTCAAATATCTCAAGACCTTTTTGGCAGCAACCCAATGATCGTGTCCTGGATTTGACTGATATCTGCCCAAAAGCCCTATTACAAAAGCGAGGTTTGGTCTTGTGCAAACTTGAGCATACATGATACTTCCAAGTGCATTAGCATAAGGCACATCCTTCATTTGGTTTTTCTCAAAATCTGAACGAGGACACTGTGAGAGGTTCAGCTTGTCACCCTTAACTACAGGAACAGTTCCTAATTTGCAGTCTTGCATGTTGAATCTTTCCAAAATACGATCGACATATGTCTTTTGAGATAAACCTAATACACGACGAGAGCGATCCCTGTGGATTTCAATGCCAAGAACGAAAGATGCCTCACCTAGATCTTTCATGTCAAAATTCTTTGACAACATTTTCTTTGATTCACATAGCAATCCAATATCGCTACTTGCAAGCAAAATGTCATCCACATAAAGTATAAGGAAAATAAATTTCCTCCCACCGACCTTGCAAAGTATATGCATTGATCCACTTTGTTCTCAACAAAACCAAAGGAAGTGACGACGTTGTGAAACTTCAAGTACCATTGTCTAGAAGCTTGTTTGAGACCATAGATAGCCTTCTTCAATTTACATACAAACTTATCTGAATTGTTTGTTGCAAAACCTTCAAGTTGTACCATATAAACCTCCTCATCAAGATCTCCATTTAGAGAAGCAGTCTTAACGTCCATCTGGTGTAATTCCATGTCAAAATGGGCTACCAATGCCATGATTACTCTAAAGGAGTCTTTAGAAGAAACTGGTGAAAATGTTGCTTCATAGTCTATCCCTTCCCTTTGAGTGAACCCTTTGGCTACAAGTCTGGCTTTAAATTTCTCAATCTTTCCTTTTGAATCTCTTTTAGTTTTATAAACCCACTTGCAACCTATGGGTTTATAACCTTCGTGTAATTCAATAAGTTCCCAAACACCATTATACTTCATAGATTGCATCTCATCTCTCATTGCATCCAACCACAAACTTTATTGAGGACAAGAAACAAAGCATCCATATAAGTTGCTGGATCCGTAATGCAACCTATATCGTAATCATGTTCTCCTAAAAAGACCATATAATCCGGTGGTATAGCTGAACGTCTTTCCCTCGGTAGACCTCCTAAGTTGAGCCACCGTAAGCTCATTTTGAGTTTGAGGAACTTCAAGGACTTCATCTCGTGGATCGCTTCATCGTAGGATCTTCGGTGTTAACGGGTTCGGTTTGCGGCACAAGAGGCTCCATGATCGTTTGCACGAGGCAATGAGAAAGACATAGCAGGTCTCGTTAAGTTGTCATGTTCATTGATTTGTGAGCAATCATGCTCTTCGGCTACATCAAATTTCAAAAACTTGGCCGTTTGTGATTCCACAATCCTTGTTCCTCCACTTGGATTATAAAATCGATATCCCTTTGAATGTTTTGAGTAAGATACAAAGTAACATCGAGTGGTTTTAACTTCCAACTTACCTAATGTTGGATTATACAATCTTACTTCTGCAGGGCATCCCCAGACCTTGAAATGATTCAAACTTGGTTTGCGCCCAATCCATAACTCAAAAGGAGTTGATGCAACAGCTTAGTAGGAACACGATTCAGTATATAAACGGCTGTCTTTAAAGCTTCACCCCATAAAAAATCAGGTAAATTAGTCCTGCTCATCATACATCTTACCATGTCCATGAGAGTACGATTGCGGCTTTCAGCCACACCATTCTGTTCGGGACTCCCGGGCATAGTGAAGCGAGTTACTATCCAGAATCCTCTAAGTATTTAGCAAATGGCCCTTTAATTTGCCCAAGCATTACCATGTCTACCATAATATTCTCCACCTCGATCGAGATCGACCACCTTTATTACCTTTCCTAAGCTGTTTCTCAACTTCGTTTGAAAAATTTTGAATTTGTCAAGAGATTCAGATTTCTCCTTAATTAGGAAGAGATAACCATACCGAGAATAATCATCAATAAACGTGATGAAATAAACATTTCTACACAAGGTTGCAGTATAGGGTCCACTGATATCGGTGTGAATGACTTCCAACAATCTAGAACTTCGAACTGCGGTTTTCTTCTTTATCTTGGTCATCTTTCCTCTACAAAGAATCTATGCAAGTTTCTAGGTCACCTTTAAGAGTAGGCGGGATGTGAGTCCTTATCAGCCTTTCTACTCTTTCTTTGGATATGTGACCTAGTCGTTTATGCCACAATACATAAGATTGTTCCTTAGGCAGAGGTCTTTTGGGAACAACATTTTCAACTGTATTAGCGACGTATATATCATTGGAAGATAAACACAATCTGTACAATCCATTGAACATGTTGCAGTACCCAACCTTATTTGAGCCAAAGAACATAGAAACAGTATTGTTCTTTATTTCAAAAGAGTAACCACACATATCCAAACATGATGCGGAAACTAAGTTCCGTCTAAAGGAAGGTACATAGAAAGTGTTTCTTAATATCATATTAAAACCAGAGTCTAAATTCAAAAAGACATCTCCCACGAACTCAACGTCGATCTTATCGTTGTTTCCCACAGTGAGCGATGATTTATCCTTATTTGGCATCCTTCTGTTTGTGAATCCCTGTATGGTAAACGCAACATGATTAGTTGCACCACTATCTAGCCACCAGGAACCGGATGGGGCTTCAAATAGATTGGATTCACAGACAAGTGCCAAAGAATCATTACCTTTATGCTCATTTTGAGACAACCAAGCCTTATATTTATCACAGAATTTCTTCATGTGTCCCCTCTTTCCACAAAAGTAGCAAAGAACACATTCCCTCTTAAAAGTTGTCTTTCTGGGAACCATAGAAGAGGAGGGACCAGCCAAAGGTGCCTTTCTAGAAGCCATAGAGTTGGAGGGACCAACAAAAGGTGCCTTTCTGGAAGTCATAGAGTTGGAGGGACCAGCAACTTCGGAATCTCCTCTCTTGGAAGCTGTATTGTTAAAAGTACCTACAGCTTTAGAATTTCCTCTCTGATGTGCAACCCATTTGCCTTTTCTGTTGGCAGAACTAGAGGCATACAAGGCAAGATGCCCTCTTTCTTTCTTTAATTTCTCTTCTTCTGCCACCACTCGAACTATAAGATCATTGATTGACCAAGTTTCATTCTCGCGAACTATAGTTCGTCTTGATAATTCCAAAGTCGGGAGGAAGAGTGTTTAATGCCAAATGCACAATGCAAGCCTCGGGGATATCAACATGAAGAACTCGAAGTTTTGACCGATAATCCACCATTCTCGGCACATAATCTCGACCCCGGTCGAACCATCATATTTCATATTAAACAAGTAATTGCATGAGTGTACCAATCTCAGCATTGGGAGAGACACGATACCTGGCCTCCAAGGCTTCCATCATATCCCTAATAGTACAATCAGATGGCAAGCCACTCAACAGATGTTCCTGAATTGATCTTTTCATTATAAGCAGACAAATTCTGTTACTCTTCTCCCATGCAGCAAAACGTACTTTCTGAACTTCTGTACTGTCATCAGTAAGGTCTGCCGGCCTATCCTCAGTGAGAGCAACATGAACATCTGCCAACTCCATACCAAACTGAAAATCCTCTTTCCATCTCTTGAAATTTGATCCAGTAAGAACCTCAATGGCTATGGAATTGCCATTCACAGAGAATGTGACTGATTTTGCGAGCAATACATGTAATTAGCATCATGTGAGTATCATACATCTCAAGAGCTACACATATCATCATATAAACACCTTTGGGCAGAATACATGACATACAATTGTATACTCTTTACATGACAGCGGTTCCATGAAAAATATGCTCTAACCTTTCGCGAATTCATCACCTTTGGGTGTACAAATTACTAGGGTTAGCTACTTTTCAACCATATATTGTACATGTAGCCCTCCATCAACTAATGCACAATCACCTCCTTTGGGAGTATAATCATGCATAAGAATAGGAGGCATCCCATTTCACTGTGAGATAGATATTTCTCAAATCCAATTAAGTGTGCCACTTTGGCGGTCACATCCCAACTGAATCATCAAAATTTCTCTCATATCAGGGATATAACTTTATAACTCACATACGCCTTCCACAAGTGATTTTAGACTTGATGACGGGGCCTTTTGTCACTAAAATCACAAAACATGCTAATTGCATTGCTCCATCCATTAATACAAACTGATGATAAATCAACACCATTTATATTCCTTAAGTGATGATATAATCATAAGCATGAAAATTTGTTTTTCATAAACCATGCATAAATATTCCAGAAATGCATCAAAAAACACATCTTTAGGGTTTCATGCACAATTTCACATCCTTAATGGCATCAAAAAAATATAAATAAATACACCACAAGGTAGGAAATTTCAATACGAGCATGTCCATATAAAATACGCCCCAAACGGAGCTCACACGCGCCCTCACGCGCCGCTGGAAGGTGCGGCGCGTGAGCCACACGCGCGGCCCCTTAAAACCGGTTAAAAACCGGTTCGACCGGTCAACCGGTCGGACCGGTCAACGGTTCGACCGGTCAACCCGGGTCGGGTCGGGTCAACCCGGTCAATACGGGTCGGGTCGGGTCAAACCGGTCAACCCGGGTCGGGTCGGGTTAACCGGTGACATCATCGGTGACGTCACCCGCCACGTGGCGGCCGCTCGTTAAGGCAGTTTACGTGACGTCAGCATGACGTCACCACCGACACGTGTCCTTGCGTGTCGAAGGCGGTGTCTGACGTCATGCTGACGTCACCGACGCGCTGGCTCGCACGTGCGCGCGCGTGAAGCCAGGCGGTGGCGCGTGGCACCGACGCTCAGCACCACCTTCAGCGCGTGTCGGCGCGTGCGGCTGATTCCGGCCTCCTCCGATGACGTTTGACCCCTCATTTTGCTCGTATGGACGAGTAGAACCCATATGTGCAATAAAATATTACTTTTATTGGACCAAAAATCACGAAGAAGCAAGCAAAATTTTCGAAGCTAGGGCCAAGACCGAGAAGGCTGGAGGCGGCCGATTTTGGTTCGGCCGAAGGCTCAACAGGCATAAAAGGACTCGCTCTAGTCTATGCAGGCTCTGATACCAAGTGTAAGCGTAAAAACCGCGACCCAAGACCGACATAGCTAGGAATCAAGACTTTGTGCACCTGTTTTCGGGTCCATGGCGTCGTTGGAGCGGAAATCACGACAAGCCGGGCCGTGGATGCCGAAGATCTTCTCCCCTATGCCCTCGGTAACCCTGGCTCGATGAGGCGGCCTTCTCTTTCCCCACTTGGTCCTTATGTGAGAGAGAGAGAGAGAGAGAGAGAGAGAGAGAGAATTTTGCTTGTGGGTTGCAAAAATTGTGAGGGTAGGGGAGGGACCTTAGCCATTTATAGAATTGGACGGGCCCTCTCATCACGGGCCGGGCCCAATTTGGCCCACACAAGCCAGGCCCATATTGGACTACTAAGAAACCTTATACCTCACTTTATTAGATCAACTCCGTAAAACGGATAATTATAATCTCAATTAATCTGGCCCACACCGGGAAAATTCTTACATGTTACCCTCCTCAATTCAGTTGGTACTCCAAGGTCACTACTACCCACAGCCTTTCATTGATTTCGTGCATTATCACTAGATCCAAGCTCAGTCAATCCATCAGACAACTATGGTGCTAAAGGCTGCGGAAAACATCCCACAGTCAAGTTTTCGTCCTTTACATCAGCACACGATTGATTATACCGTCAATTAGAGAAATTGAGTTCAAGAACGTGACGTGTGTGCACAATTGTTGGCAAGTCACTTCATCTGCTGGTGTTCTGGGTCCTGTTCGAGAATGTGATGGCTATGCACCGGACCAAGGCGACCTTCATTGGGCTGCTGGAGGTCGGTCGAGTGAACGAGTGGGTTGTCACCCAGAAATTAGGTGACACCGTCAAGACGAATTCGAGTACAGCTCACAGAAGGTGTAAAAGCACTAAGGAATTTTGGAATGAGAATTCTGTCCTTCATTACCATAGAAACGCAACATATATACAAGAAGATACAGCTATCAAACAATCTTCTAATAAGGCTAAACTACCAAAAATACAAAGATAACACAATAAAAGATATGTACAAAAAATATCCTAAGTAAACGGCCTAAATAAAAGGCCTAAATAAAAGCATATATATAAAAGCATATCATAGCTGCCTTTTCCATATATATTTGCCTTTCCAATAGAAGGCTTTGCATTTGGATCAGACAAAGGTGATAACTTCACTGGCCATATCACTCCAAGAGCCAAACCCATTTACATACACGTTTGAGTAACATTTATTCATTATGCATTTCATCGTATTCTTGGTGATGAACAGAGTCCATGTGCTGGAGCTTTGTGTCGGTGCCTATCTCTTCATCTGCGGATGCTATGACTTGGCTCACGGCAAGAACCGCTTCTTCGTCTACTTCTTCCTCCAGTCCTTTGCCTTCTTTGTTGCTGGGATTGGCTACGTTGGCACGGTTGTTCCGATCTCTTCTTAGTCTTAGCACGCAGAATAAAAATAAGATATGACAAAAGATATCATCAGTGAGTTGCAGCTTCAAATGTCAAGTATGCAATATATTAATGTTATCATTACCGTTATTGTCATTGCTCATTTGGAGGGGTTTTTCCTCTCAAATTGTTGTATTCTGATGTGATAGTTAGGTGGAACACTTCGATTCCATTCTTTTGTGTCGGGCACAAGTATGCTGCTATTGTGCTCTCTTGAACTTAAAAAGCCATCTCTATCAGGTGTTGATTTGTTACATCATTTGAGCTAAGGTTTTCTTCAAATCATTGATATGGAAAAAATTGGCATTCGATTCTAATGTGATGATGTCAAAAGTAATGTATGGTGCTGACTTTAATATCAAAAATTTTCAATAGATCATTAAATGTCAAATCAGAGAAATAAATGACAACGATGAGAAGTTTAATCAAAATTAATATGTGACTTTTTTAATTAAAATTTTAATATGAGTTGGTATAAAAAAGATGGTGCGCCTGACATTTTTATGTGCACATTTCTCCTCCTCCCCCTTCATGTCATTTTTTTTCCTTTTTTTCTAATTTTTTTGTTTTATTTTCTCATTCTATGCCCTCACCGCTTCTTCGTTTTCTTCTTGTCGTGACCAACCTAATATATCGACAACCTTCACTAAATCACCTTTCTGACCACCAATCACCATACCACCGCCACCAAAACATCACGCCGGTCACCATTCTCGCTGGCTAATAGGGATCTAACGATTACAACCTTGAACTGTGGGCATTGCTGGACAATGGGCAGGGATTCCAACGTAGTTGCTCATCCGTGGCAGGCGATGGGAATCGAATGACATTCCCTAAAACCGTAGGGAATCACAGATTCAAACGTAGTCTTAGCTATCAAGGTAAAAATCGGGAATTAATCCTAACTCTGAACATCGATTTCATGAAATTTTTCAAACTTATCAGCTTTCTTAGGCAAATAGACGAACATATGCTAGGCGTTTTAAAACGTAAGCTGCAGACTTTTTTTTTTTTTTGTCAGTCTTACTATATTTATTCTACACTCACTCTCAGACTTTTGCCCTGCCTCTTGCAGGGCGTGGGCGTCGAAACCCACTCCTAAAACTTGCGCGTCCCTACCCCATCCCTCCCTAAGAAGGCGAGGGTTTGAACCCCTCACCTCCCCCTTCCATGTTTGAAGGGTGGTCACTAGACTTGATATCAATGTATTTCTCACCTAAACATAGCATGCAGTCTTAAGTCATCTTTATCTGTCACGAATCTATCTCATTCTGTCATGATTTGCTCCCGATTTAACTTTGAATCCAACGGTTGAACTCGGTGACAATAATTCTCCTTCATGTGATGTGGAGCTTAAATGAAGAAATAGAGGGGAGAGGGGAAGAAAGAGGAAGATGGACAACGTCGTTTCACAAGAAATTTCGCCACATTGCGTTTTGGGTCATACAAATAGATGAAACTGGCTGAACAATGTCATTTTGGTTTTTTATGTTGATTTAAACCTCCAGCAAGTCACCTCGACTTATAATATTAATATAAAAAAAAAGGCATGTCGGATGTTCAGTCATACAAATTAGAATCGGCACTGAAAAGATTGTTTTTCCAAAAATTTGGCAATTAGATGATCCCAAAAAAAAAAAAAAAAAAGAAATTAATACTAAAGTAAGCCTTAAACCGCACCTTAAAAAGACTATCCTGGTCGCGTATGGTGTGACCAGGTACAATCAAATGCCCCTCATTCTTTCTCCGTTGTGGAAGGACGGGGGAGACACACCTCGCCTGTTCTAAACGGCCGGCCCATACGATTGAGCCGTCCATGTCATCGACTTGTATCGAGGCTGGGCATATTCTCTTCCCAGTTTGCAGGTTTTTTTTATGAGGAAGGATCAAGAAATTTGTGGCAACACATTCTTCAGTTGAAAACCATGGTAATATGTGCATTCCAAGTGCCAAAACGATCAGATCTAGTCGATTTTGACTTCGAGTAACCATCTTAGCCCACGGAATAAACGGCTTTAATGAAAATTCAAAAGCATTCAGGTGATTTATCCCTTCTTTTTAATTAGGGAAGATGTATCTAAAGCAATTGAATTATGAACAAAAATTTTCCTAGCAAAAGTATCGCGAATAGCGTTTTGCATGAATCTGATCCCAATCTGTAACGACCCGATTCGACAAGAGCATGAAATAATCGTCAGGGCTAGAGGGCCTGGATAAGGAGCAATTCCAGGCAAGCTTTTGGGATGACGAAGAAGGGTAGGAACGAACCAAATTGTATACCGAATAAAGAGAAAGTGATTTTAAAAAATAAATGTGAAAAATCAAATTAGCTCACGATGTCTTTTGACATAAAGGCAAGCTTCTCTTTGAAACTGCAAAGTCAGACGAGCACAAGTTATGGCACTATTAGGTTTGGTAACCTCTTCGGAAAGTGTTTGCCTACATGCCAAAGGACAAAACTGGGAAGCTTCGTAAAGAACAGGCCAAAGTGAATAGTATCTAAAGTAAATTAATCCTAGGATGTTACAAAATCATTCCACATTTTTAAAAGCAAGACATTCCACCTCATTCTCCATCCAACACTTCATCGCAAAATTGAATTCTGACGGTTGGTCCAATGGTCCTCCTCTTCGCTGCTCAAATAACAATGCCTTTGGTGCCTAAGCCATTGCCTCTCTCGCTTGCATTTGCATGACCATCCGGACAATCGTCTCATGCGCATTTCAGTCGAAAATTGACCATTGAAGACTCATTCTCTCTGATACTAGAAAACTCTATTTCAATATGTAAGATCAACGAAAAACCAGCAATGTCGGATCACGTCACGCGAAGATGAACAACAATAACGAAGACCCGACGAGACCATACGAGGGCTATTTGCTTTCAGTCCAACCTTCAATCGGCTCGCAGCGACAATCATACAAGAGCCTAGCTAGACCGAGACGGATGTACAAACTCCCTCTTTCTCTCTGTCTCTCTGGATCTCAAGTTGGGTTTCTGTTCTAGTGGGTGCTGTTGTGATCAGACATCATGGGGCTCTCAGCTTTTTTCTTTTTTTGGCAATCCCGAGTTATCATGCAAAATTCACGTATACTTCTTCCATAAGGCCTTGCGTTTACTTTCTTTGCCTTTTGTTCTTGCTTATTCCCCTCACTCTACCAGTCCAGCTCTTGCCCATTTGTCCAAACGTAACTCAGAAGCAAAAATCACTCCAGCTACACCACCACAAAGCCGAAAAAAGGAGGAGAAAAATAGAAAAGCAGCAACGTTTTGGAGGGTATAGAATCCAGCACTTCATTATATAAGTGCTGACATACCTCACCATTATCTTTGTCCATCAAAGTATATCCCGCTTCTTTGCGCTCTCTCCCCAGAGCAGCTCATATATATTGTGATGGACCGCCTCTCATCACCGCCGATATCTTCAGTCCCGAAAGACATCTTGGGCCTAATCAGGCTGGTCTGGCAACAGGCTAGAGAACCTCTGATAGTTCCATTGCTGAAGGTCTTGGTGGCGGTGTGCTTGGTGATGTCGACAATGCTGTTTGTGGAGAGAGTTTACATGGGGATCGTTATCTTTTTCATCAAGCTGCTTCGGCGGCAACCCAAGAAGCAGTATAAGTGGGAGGCCATGGGGGAGGACATCGAGGCTGGGAGCTCGGCTTATCCCATGGTGCTAGTGCAAATCCCCATGTACAACGAGAAAGAGGTACGCGACAAATTCCTTTTCGTTGTATCTCTTTATTTTCCTATTGTAATGATTCAACCTTTCCTCAAATTTTCTGATGTGTGTCCATAAAGAGAAGTTCTTTTTTATGCAAATTTAAGGCGTTGAAGCCTTGTTGCTACTCTCCAATCTCTCCATGCATACATGGTTAATGCTTGTTCTGCAAAAGAATTAGTGTCTGGTTTAAATGGCTTTTCTTAATTGATTAATAGTTGGTTTTCTTGGCAGGTTTACCAGCTATCCATTGGAGCTGCATGCGGGCTTTCATGGCCAGCTGATCGGGTCATAATACAAGTTCTCGACGATTCAACGGACCCGACAATTAAGGTCCTGCTAGGCTAATAAGCAACTCAGTCTTTCGTCAACTGCTGTTCTTATTTTCTTTTGGGTTTATCTGAGCACGATGGTGACCAGTTATCCTACAAGAATGTTCACAAAAAGGCTCCAGAGACTCCACAAGATATGTGTCAATTCATATGGCCCTGGTCCTTCCACTTGATGCATTGCACATTTGCCTCAAAATTGCCCCTATCCCCAAGTAATGGTTAGAAAAAGAGTCATATTGTTACAAGTAAATATGCTTAACTTCCCACAATTCAAAAAGATGAAAGATCATTAAAGTTTTTTTCCAGTGCTGATCCTGCATGGGCCCCAAAAAAGTTGTTCTGAATTAGATCCTGAAATTATATCGTCGACCTACCTTGCCAAAAGCAAAATTACCCCTTTGGTGATTGGTTGACATCTGAGTTTTGTTTTTCGCCATTTTGGTTAAACAAAAAATTGTGCAGGAGTTAAAGAAACTAGAGTGCCAAAGATGGGTGAGCAAAGGCATCAACATAAAGTATGAGATTCGAGAAAACAGGAAAGGGTACAAAGCCGGGGCACTCAAAGAAGGCATGAAGCACAGCTATGTCAAACAATGTGACTACGTAGCAATCTTCGATGCCGATTTCCAACCCGAGCCTGATTTTCTGTGGCGAACCATACCTTTCTTGGTCCATAACCCCGAAATTGGGCTTGTCCAAGCTCGGTGGAAGTTTGGTAAGTTACGCATTTCTCTTCTTTCCTGAAGTCTCTTGCCCATGAATGGCTATGTACGTACATGAATGCAGTTGGTGACTTATGCATTGGAGGTAACATTGATGCCATAGCCATCATCACTGATTAGTCATCGAAGAAAGGATAGTTTATGTAAAAGTGACCTTTGAAGCAAATATAGTCAATAACAAGAAAAAGTAGACTTTTAAGACAGCATGATCGAGAACTTGTTCTTCTAGATGAAGCTTTGTGGCACAGATGGACCAGTAGTAGAGGAACAGAGAAGGATAGCCTTGAGTTAACAGATCTCACGTCATTATGCTACTACGAAATCGATTTTTCGTCTCTTATCATTGCACTGCTTTGCAGCTGACAGTGTCCTCTTCTTCCTCTCAAACAACTTTTCGCTCCATAGCGATAACAGCTCTTACATTATATGAATACATTTTATCCAACTCTGGAACATTCGATGGATTTATAATGGCGACATTATTCTTGATGTTGTTGCAGTGAATTCTGATGAATGCTTAATGACGAGGATGCAAGAAATGTCACTGGACTACCATTTTACTGTGGAACAGGAAGTGGGCTCTGCAACCTATGCCTTCTTCGGCTTCAACGGTTAGTTCATCATTTTTAAGTTGGCATTATGTAACCTCAAATGGAAGTGCATCGCGCTGTTGTAGTTTGTAGTGTTGGATATAGCATTAAGCTATTCGATCTTAAGTTTTGAGATGTTTGACTGCGCCGTAAATCCAGGGACAGCGGGCGTGTGGAGGATCTCCGCTCTGAATGAGGCCGGAGGATGGAAAGACCGAACGACCGTCGAGGACATGGATTTGGCTGTGCGGGCTAGTCTCAAAGGATGGAAATTCGTCTATGTCAGCGACCTCAAGGTGCCATTTCACCAGTAATTGAGCATTTATTTGGGAGATCATCCAGAAAATGTTAGCAGCCTACTAAAGAGGCGACAATTAGTACAATTAGGATCACTATACATAACAAAAGTTCTCGGTAAAAATTTCACAAGAAGGAGCTAATAGGGTCAGGTTTTTCATTTGGGGAAGTGAAAAATAGTGGATGAGTAACTTGCCATTAATCGGATTCATCAGTGCAATCCAATTTGTCTGGAAAACCATACTGAAATTGGAGAACTTTCTCGTAGATTGGCACAAGAAAAGCACGAGAAAGCAAATGATTTCGAATTGTGCATCTGGTGGCTGTCACTGCACTGTATGCTGGGCCACAATGAGTGACCTGCTCACTGCTTGAACAAGCAAACCATATGCATCTGGGGAGTGTTTTCCAAGCAAATTCTATTGCTGTCATAACAAAAACCATGTGCATCTTTCACACTTACTTTTACTTTCCGTTTCTGGACCACACTGTTCTGTCTGCATCTATCATTCAATTATCCCCGTACAAGGAACTTAAACTAGGTTCATTTACAGTTAATTTCGTCCATTCAGCATGAGTCACCCGCTAATTTTATCTCGAGTTCACAGCAAGATTGTTATCGTAGTTGATTTTTTGACTGCAGGTGAAGAGTGAATTGCCAAGTACCTTCAGGGCATACCGCTACCAGCAGCACCGGTGGTCTTGCGGCCCGGCCAATCTCTTTCGGAAAATGGCGGTGGAAATCATCCAGAACAAGGTTAAGTTTTTCACGCCTTCCTTAATCTTTTGATCTGAGGGTTCGCTGTGAATGACTTGATTAAGACTTGCTGCTTTTTTCTTTTCTGCTTACGCAGAAAGTGTCCATGTGGAAGAAGTTCTACGTGATATACAGCTTTTTCTTCGTCCGGAAGATTGTGGCCCACGTCGTCACGTTCATGTTCTATTGCATCGTCATGCCGGCGACCGTGCTAGTTCCAGAAGTAGAAGTCCCCAAATGGGGGGCTGTTTATATCCCCTGCATTGTTACTCTCCTCAATTCAGTTGGTACTCCAAGGTCACTACTACCCACAGCCCTTCATTGGTTTTGCGCATTAGCATTAGATCCAAGCTCAATGAAACCATTTGACGGCTGTGATGCTAGAGGCTGCGAAAAAACATCCAGCAGTCGACTTCATGGCCTTTACATTAGCGCCCAAGATCGATTATTCCATCACACGCCCAGATAAACCATTTGCTGTAAACCAAGTATGAGAACGTGACGGGTGTGCACAATACGTTTGGCAGGTCACTCCATCTGCTGGTGTTCTGGGTCCTGTTCGAGAACGTGATGGCGCTGCACCGGACCAAGGCGACCTTCATCGGGCTGCTGGAGGCAGGCCGAGTGAACGAGTGGGTCGTCACCCAGAAACTAGGCGACGCCCTCAAGACGAAGCCGGGGAAAGCTCACCAGAGGCTTCGCATCTGGATCGGACAAAGGTGATGACTTCACCAGCCATGCTACCCCAAGAGCCAGGCCCATTCATATACATCAGTAGATATTTGAGTAACACTAGATTCATTATGCATTCATTCATCTTGTTCTTTGGTGATTGAACAGAGTCCATGTGGTGGAGCTTTGCGTTGGTGCCTATCTCTTCGTCTGCGGATGCTACGACTTGGCTCACGGCAAGAACCGCTACTTCCTCTACCTCTTCCTGCAGTCCTTCGCCTTCTTTGTCGCTGGGATTGGCTATGTGGGCACGTTCGTTCCCAGCTCTTAGTCTTACCACAAAGAATAAAAATTAAATATAAAAAAACGATATTGTCGCCGTCGCCGTCGCCGTCATCGTGATTATTATTGTTACAATTTGTAGTTATTATTCATTTGGAGGGGATTTTCCTCTCAAACTGTTGTATTCTGATGTGATTAAGACGAGGAAGGGACACTGCCATTCCATTCTTTTGTGTAGAGCACAAAGGTGCTGCTATTGTACTCTGTTGATCTACAAAGGCAAAGTAAATTACACTTCTTGTGCTAATACTTTCGTAGAAATTATATGCGAGTCATGTCAAACGCTTTTGGTTCAAGTCATCTCTTTCTCAATTCATTAAATCATTTGATTTTTTGTCAAATATCACCGGTTTATGTCAAATTGCCAACGTGGCAAGAATGGGTGTGCAATTCTAATGTGATTAGCCAACTGTCATATTTAAGACACAAAAGCATGTATTTAAATGTCACTGGAAATGATAATTGAGCAAGCCCCAGCTGAACTTGAAACATGAGGTAAGTCTTAACTTTGTTACCATGCCTATCCATAACCAAAAAAAATAAAAAAATAAAAACCTGTAGAGATTTTATGACATCATATGGTGTCACAAAAATTAATTTGCCTAATTATGATCAATTGATTAATCTTCCAGACAATTTTCCAAGGCAGTATTATAAAAGAAAAGCTCGCAGTTTTCAATTTGGATATATTTTACATCATCTAATATGCATTTTCAACAAGGAAAAGTTATTATATTGCTAGAAAATACATAAGCATGGAAATCCCCGAATAGGTCCGCCTTCTGAATTATCTTGAACTTAATTGATTGTAAGAGAATTACAATATGAAAAGTTTCAAGCAAGCAAGCCATCTCTTTGAGCATCCCTCAGTCCAATTGGCTCATGAAATTGGATTTGAATGACTTGTTGAAATCAAAATATAAATACAACGCATTCTATATCGAGATCGTCAATCAACTTAAATCAATATGAACTTAAAAATTAAATTTTATTTTATTCAAACACTAAGCCGATCTAATATCTAATATGACCTCATTTTAAATTCCCGTTAATCATCAAAAATAATATTTTTAACTCTTAAATTTTCATAACCTTAAAAATTTCATGTTCGATTTTAATTGGTTGCTGTTTTGATTTTAAAATCCTTTAAAAAAAAAAAAAAGGTCACAAAATCAACGCCCGGGTTCCCAAGCCGACTTACGTAGCCAGTAAAACAGTTCCGAGCACCGAAACGCGGACTCGGCTCTCGCCGTTTTGGCAGCGATAGTACGCGCGGCTCTGCGAACGCCTACTTCTCCGGCTCGCCGCCGCCTTTTCTTCCATCTTCCGCCTTCCACTTCGACGTGCAGCAACCTTCGCGGAGCTCCAGGTATTCGATTCGATTACTCTCCGGCTTCCGCTTCCGCTTCCTCTTCCCCTGTTTTGGATTGATTTCCGGCGAAATTGAGCTTCGGGACGGTTTCGCAATGAATTCGATCGGAGCTTGAATGATGGGAGCTTGATACGCGATTGCGAGGCGCTCTAGGGTTCGTCTGGTTTTGGTCGTGTTTCCTCGATGTTTCGCCGTCGCGATGTGCTTTTTGCGCGTCCGTTTCGATTGCTTTTGTTTTTTCAGTATTCCAAATGACTGACCTTCTGTGCAGCAGATGAATGAACGAAAGGAGAAGAAAAAAGGGTGTGTGATGTCTAACAAGCGCCAGTTTTCTGATTTTTTCATTTTTTTTGGTTGCGCAGTTTGAATTGATTTGGACGAATTTAGAGTGCTGCGGGTAGGAACCGGAACCGATGCTTTCCGGAGTCAAATTCGTTCCTCGTGACCAGATTGATGAGGTCTTGCCTCGCTATCCTTTCGATTTCTTTTTTTCTTGATTTTTGAGTTTCGGTGTTTTGAGCCTAGAAGGAGACTGATGGTTCGTCGTTGTCGTCTGTTTTATTGGCAATTTGCAGCAAAGGCGAGGCGAAAGCTCGGATTCTGGAGCGGAGGGTCGGGGGAGATCCGGCAGTCGGAAGGAGAAATATAGTAGAAAGAAGAAAGGTTCTCGATACAAGAGTTCAGATGATGAGGAGCTCCAGCAAATAAGGAAGACGCCTAGGAGGAAGAAGTGGTACTCGTCCGAGGAGTATTCGTCTTCTCGTTCAAGCGGAAGTGACGATGATGACTCCCTACGAGATGAAAGAAGGCGTCGTGACCGTAAAAAGAAGAAGAGGAAGAGTGATGCTAAAGAATTGGATGGTGGGTCCAGAAGGAAGAGGAAAAGCAAAAGTGGTAGGAAGAATTCTGAGGATCTTTCTTCTCCTTCAGGTTCTGAAAAATCTGATAGCTTTGAGGGTGATGCTAGGAAAGAGAAACATCGGAAAGGTAGTAAGAAAGATGGACAGAAGAGGGGGAAGGAAGGAGCTCATCAGGGCGCGGTCGAGGGTGATTTTGATGACCAGAAAATTGTGAGGAGAGAAATGGGGTTAGAATGGATGCTGAGGCCTGAACAAAAGACTGAGAGAAGCCCACCAATAAGTGTTGATAAAGTGCCATTGGAAACTGAAAATGAAGAGGTACCTAAAACAGATTTTAACCTACTGTCTAAATTAAGAGATAGTGTGGGTTGCCTCATCTATAGAACTTAGCTATCTGCATTTCCACCATAATATCGCAACATTTGTATTAACCGTTTTCTTCAACCTGACCATAATCCACATTCGGCATCTCTTAAACACTGCCCTTAACATGTAATGCTCGGTTTGCATGTGAAACATTGAATGTGAAGGGCACCACATCCAACAGATAACTGGAGACTAGAGCACGATGCCATGAAAATAGACAGAATAACAATTTGATGGGGTATAAAGAATTGTTCTTTTGCTTGTGCTTTGTTACCTTGAGCCCGTCCTTGATACCATCTGATTTAACCATTTTCCAAATTAATGTTAGGAAATGGGCCACAGTGTCTATCCAGCCTAACTATTTAGAATTTCTGCCCTTTGTGATTCTATCGCTTTTGGTTTGTCCTGAGGAGCCAGGAAATGACTTGATCATGAGAAGTTCTTTGTAAGTGAGAATCATCAATTGGCTGGGTAGAAGAATTTCAGTTTAATTTGGAATGAGCTTCAGTTTATTCTACAGCAATCAAACATTCACTAGTGGGGATGGTCCAGCATATTGCATTGCCTCCCTCTTCTTTTGCTCTCCTTCTTCATTTTAGAAGATGGTTCTTTGTTCTGATATATGGGTGTTTTATAAATTGTGGTAATGCAATTCTATTTATTTTGCAGTTGGTTGTTCATTTAGATCCTATTCATTTTGCAATGAGGAACCCACTTATGCATATGTCTATTTATCTGATGCATCTGTTCACTTGTTACCTGGGTGTGCTGGTTAATGTTTTTATTTTCTAATGTGTACGATTTTGCTGCTCCACCAGGCAATGAAGGTAAATCCAAGGGAGTTAAATCCTTATTTTAAGGATAATGGAAGTGGTTATCCAGAAGAAGATGGACCAAAATCTGGTGGAGACCGGCTTATGCCTTCAAAAGTTGTCGGGGATGGAGGTGCGAGTTGGAGGCTGAAAGCCTTAAAACGAGCGAAAGAGCAGGCAGCTAGGGACGGACGAAATATTGAGGAGGTATCCACCTGTTGCAAGTGTACATCTTAACTTTAGAAACAGTTTTGGACTTCTCATCCAATTTCATGGTGCAGGTTGTGTCCGAACGATGGGGGTCCCTGGGTCATCTGGCGGTTTCTGCTGCATCTCATAGAGCTGCTCCTTCTCGTGCTCATTTGGATTCTATAAGAAACCGAAAGAGAGGGTTAATGGAAGAGCAACAAACAGGTGGCCAGGATGAAGAAGATGGACACACTAAGAAGGTATCTGCCATAAATGAAGAGCAGGATTGCTTTTCCTGTTCTTCTTTTCACTATTATCTGAATTTTCAATTTGAATTATGAGTTATAAGAGCCGTTTGGAGCATGTTAAGAACAGTTTCATAATCTGTTTTAGGGGGATTATCAGAATACGCGGAACTATTTGAAGGATGTCTCTCTTCGCAATCCTGACATGCGGGTACCGAAAGTTGATGACTCCTTATCATGGAGAAAGCGAAGAGGTCAAAATCTATCTGCCAGGGATGCTGATGCGGAGCTCATCTCTTCCGCCATGTCCAATTTAAACAAATATTCTAACGATGGAAGCTTCTTGCATACCACTCTTGGTCAACAGAGAAACGTATCTGGTAATTCTTCATCTTCACAACCTGCACATGACAGGAAAGTGGATATGTCAGAAGAAAATAAGCCTCGTGAAGCAATTACACAAGGGAATGACGGGTTAAGTGCAAACCAGTTGGCAGCTAAGGCTTTGCAGCTTCGCTTGAAAGGAAAGCATGACGAAGCTGAAAAACTATTGGTTAGTTGACATTTCCAAATTCTGATAGTGTATTTTCACTCTTAGCTCTTTTAACTGAATGTTGTGTGTGGTCTCTTCTCTTTCTCTGTTTGCTTTTTCATAAGTATGCCCATGCAATTTTAAATGTGTGGAGACAATTGTGCTGTAAAGATGTAATGACTTGGGAGTCCACGGTTGCTTGCTTGATATTTGTCATGTGAGCAGGGATGGGGAGAAACGTGAATGAGTTGTGTGTCTCTCACCATGATTGTTTTACACACGGCACTGCTTTGTGCTTGCTTTTTCTTTGAAACTAAATGTTGGAAACAGTATCCAGGACTTATTTTGGACAAAAGAAGACCTAGAGACTCCTGAATGTTTATTGTCCTAATTCATTAGCAAGGACCGTCTTATAACTAACGTATAAGATTGACAGCTTTCGTCCATTAATTTTCTTCTCTTCTGTTGCTTGTTACTTGAATTGTCAGATGCAAGGGTGTGAAGTTCTAGAGGACTTAGTCAATGGGTTGACAAGGTTGCATGGAGATCATCTTTGATTTTTGTGTATATACCGTGTAGTTAATAGATATTTGATTTTTGGGAATTTCCTCTTTTGCAAAGTCAATAGCCTGCAAGTCATTGCTTGTTCTCAGAAAGCCTGCTGCATTCTTTCAAAGATAACTACATGACGGTTTTTCTCATGATGAATGTGGTAAGTTGTGAAATGGATTAGAAATTGTCTTGTTTTTCAGTCATTTAGGGGGATCCTGATGTTTAATGTTTTTCTGTAAGTTTCATTTGAGTTCCTGCAGTTAAACGAATTATTGTTGCCATCTTGATTTTATATTAGAGCCTTCTCTAAGGTGGTTTGTTATAGTGCAGTCTGGTGAGTGGTAAACAATGACTGGATCTACTGATCTATACAATAAACATGCCTTAAGAGGGTATCAAAAGATTGCATTTCTTCTTTTTTCCCAGTCGGACCAGTAGAGACTAACATGCATTTGTTTCGATTTTCCCTCTATGCCAGCAAGAAGTGGAGAACTTGAGAAATAAGCAGCTTACTAGTGATTCTTCACTCAAATCACAGAATAAGGAAGGCACAAACAGGTATCATGCTTTTGCCTGATCGTGGTTTGCTCTCTACTTTAAATTTGAGGTCCATCCTGCTGTCTTTCTTCTACTTTGGGTACCAAAGGAAAAGCAAAAACAAAAAGTGGTTGATGAAATTAATGGGAGTGGGATTTTATTAGCAGAAGTGGAGAAAGATTTTTTTGTCTTGCCACCACACCTTTCTTCCTCTTTTTCTGTATGGATATATTTTTGGTAAATCATATTTTGGATCAATTAATGCTGTCGTTCATGTATATGATTTGTCTTACCCGCTTTGATTTGTATCCAGGAATGTTTTATATGATGTATCTCATCGGCGGAAGGAGGAGGAGGATGCTGACAGGCATCTAGCTAAAACAATAATGCAAAATAGACGTTTTAGTACTTCAGGCCAAGCGGATGATGAATATGATTTTGATGGTCCCCCAAGGAAAAGGTCTCAGAAGAAAGGGGCTAGCAATGACCAGAAGTCCACCCAGAGTAGCATTTTGGCAAAGCGCATGTTGACTCAGCAGGAGCGCTGCTTTTACTGCTTTGAGAATCCAAATAGACCAAGACACCTAGTCGTTTCAATTGCAAACTTTACATATTTGATGTTACCACCGCAGCAGCCCGTTGTGCCCGGCCATTGCTGCATAGTCGCAACGCAGGTGTTCTTTCCTTTGCACTTTGATCACAGTTTCTACATTTTGTTAAGATTTGGTGGTGCTTTGTATTACAATTAGAGCCTGTACATGTATTATGTGGATATGTTGTTGCTCCTCATGGATGATGATTCATTTACCAACATGGAGCTCTAGATAGTAATCATAGAGTCCTGAATGGAATTAAAATATTGTTGCTAGTCATCAAATACAAGTCAGGTGCAATCACCTCTAGGACTTGCTTTATCAGCATTTGGGCATAGTCAGAGTAATTCATTTCATAATCCTGGTGATTTTATCGCCGGTGGATGTATTACCTCAAAATGCCTAAATCACTTCTTCTCACGTATAATTTGCTTGTCAATCTCTTTTGTTCACAATGATTTTTTTTAATTCAAGTCCTTACTGATATATCAATATTATTTCAGCATGAATCATCCACAAGAACTGTCGATGATAATGTGTGGGAAGAGATTCGGAATTTTAAGAAGTGCCTGATTATGATGTTTGCAAAGCAAGAGAAGGATCTTGTGTTTCTTGAGACGGTGAAGGGGTTGGCACAGCAACGACGCCATTGTTTGATCGAGTGCCTTCCATTACCAAGAGAAGTCGCAAATGATGCTCCTCTTTACTTCAAAAAGGTAATTGACAATTGGCACGCTGCTTCTAATTATCTCTGCAATGCTGTTTTGATGCTCTCTTTGTTTCTTTTCACTTGGTCCCTTTTGTATTAGACCCAGCTAGAAATGACAGGATGTAGATCTGGCTTAGAAATTCTTGTGTTTGTAAACGACCTACTACTGTGTTGATGAATGAAAGCATCGGTCACATATCGTCATTGAGATCGATCCAGAAAAGATAAAAGCAATTGTAGAGATGCCTCCTCCCCAGAATCTTGGGCAGTGGTGTTTGAGATTGACTTGCATGTAAACCATACATATGCTCGGAGCCTTTCTATCCATTTTCATTCGATCCTACTTCGGTCGGGTCTCATGCTCGTACTGATCCGACTTAAAAGCTTACACTTAATCAGATAAACTCGTGTTTCTTTGTTGCTGAGACACGGACGATAATCATCTGAGTGCTTATTCTCGTCCCTAACCACGGCTTTATTTCAGGCAATTGACGAAGCTGAAGATGAGTGGAGCCAGCACAACGCCAAGAAACTCATCGACACTAGTGTGAAGGGATTGCGGGCTTCCATTCCGAAGGACTTCCCGTACTTTCACGTGGAGTTCGGCTTGAACAAGGGCTTCGTTCACGTGATCGACGATGAGAAGGATTTCAAGAGCAGCCTCGGCCTTGACGTGATCAGGGGGATGATGCGTCTGCCTGAGGAAGACATGCACCGGCGTCGTAGGTCCGAATCCGTGGACACACAGAAGCAGGCGGTCACAAGTTTCATGCAAGATTGGGAACCATTCGACTGGACAAAACAACTAGATTAGTTAATGTTTGCCCGGAGTTTTGTGTAACATTCGGATCAAGCTGAATAGTTATGTAGCTAAGAAGCATTCTTGTTCTTATTTGTAAGATGCAATATGAGGGAAAATTCAAGTAATCTTCACGCCAACAGCTAAATAGATTGTTCAACGAAAACTGGTTTTCTTAATTGCTTAAATTAATGGTTAGATGGGATTCACTAGCTTACAGATGGATTAGACTGAATATTGATGAGGCCTTAAGCCTAGGAACCCACGACTTGAGGGTTTTAGTCAAAAACAAACGGATGAGTGGCTTGATGGTTTTGCCACATTGTGAAGGCGTATTACTCGACACGAGTAGAATTTTGGACTTTGTAATGGGGACTCATCTTCACAAAACAACTTGTTTTACGTGAGATAATAGTTAGATTGATTCCAAAGCTATCATTGATCTCGGTAGTTAAGAATTTATAATTGATAATGCTGACTTCATTTTGCTTAAAAATATTATAAGATTGTTGCCCTCTCACTTTGAGTTTAAAAGTATGTCAAAATTGAAACTTTCCTTTGTTTAAAGATATTAAAAGATTATTGTACTCTCACTTTGAGTTTAGAAATGCATTAAAATTGAAATTTTTTCACTAGCTAATCACGTTGACTGGTTTGCTTATATTAGAGTCAATAGGTGTTCGAATACTAATTTCTCTTGATTATATCTTAGAAAGTTATTTCATAGGTTTAATAATTTTTATGGAATGATAATTTCAAGTGATAATCATTTATTATTCATGAATCGTGCCGAGCCTTCTAATTGAAAAAAAAAAAAAAAACAAATCTGATATTTATTATATACAGTCCACAATGTAAAAATTAAAAAAAATAAAAAGAAGAGAAATCCGGTTTTCAAAGGCGCGAATGACTTGTGCTGAAACAACACTCGCAAATCGCAATGGCGCTGGAGGAGTCCACGTTCGAAACCCTCGTCCCTTCCCGCTTCGTCACCTTCACATTCCCCGATCCTCCGCCTCCCTCCCCCTCCGCCTCCGGCGACCGCCGCCGCCTCCTCCGTGTCGCCGTCCTCGACTCCCCCGTCCGACCATCCGGCGCCCCGCCGCGGGTCGCCGCCATGCTCGTCCCCTGCCATCGCGAGCGCGACTGGATCTTCTCCACCGAGCCCGGCCACCTCCAGCTCCTCCTCGGCACGCCCGGCCTCTCCCGCCTCGTCCTCATCGGCGAGGATCCGGTCGACGGACGCGGCTCGGGCCTCGGATTCGGCCGGCGGACGGAATGCGATCGATCGCGTCGGGATGCTCGCGAAGAGAGCTTGAAGCCTCTGGTTTTGGCTCTGTCTCCGAGGGTTTGCTTCGAAAGCGGAGTTCCGGAGGTAACGTTCTTGAGCTATGAGGATGATTTGGTTGCTAGCGTGGTGCTTGAAGTGTGCATTGGTGAGTTTGTCGGCGAAATGTTAGTCGAAGATGTGGAGATAGAGAGGGGCGGTGGTTGCGGAGAGAGAGAGTTTCGAAGGAGGTTGAGGTTCAAAAGGATGCCGAATTTGGTTCAGACTCAAGTTCGTATCGTGCCGCGAGAGGATCGTGGCGAGATGGAGGGAGGTTTCAGAATTGAGGAAATGCAATTCAGGATTGATGCTGGAGTCTTGGTGCATCCGTATTTGGCTCCCATGGTGGCGAGCTTATCGCTGATTGGTTTTCACATCGATGAACAGATTCAGAAGGGGTTGAGGCCGAAAGCATTTTGTGCTGGCGTTGGCGGTGGTGCTTTGCTTGCTTTCTTGAGGGGTCAATTGGGTTTTGAGGTCTTGGGAGTAGATGTTGATGAGGTCGTTTTGAGGGTTGCGAGACAGTATTTTGGGCTTCAAGACAGTGACTTTTTGCGTGTTGTAGTTGGAGATGCAATAGAATGGATAGAAAGACTCGCGAGCTGGAAAACTGAGGGCACTTCGGTTGCTGGGTGTAGTCGTGATTTGAGTGTTGCTGATGGTATGGATGGTAAATTTGATGTTATTATGGTGGATCTGGACTCGAGTGATGTTAGTACTGGTATGGTGGCTCCACCTTTAGAATTTGTAAGGAAGCCCGTTCTGCTGGCTGCCAGATCACTCCTTTGCGAGTTCGGAATTCTTGTAATTAATGTGATTCCTCCTGATAGGTTGTTTTATGAGACAATGATTAATGAAGTGAGGGATGTCTTTCATGATCTGTATGAAATTGATGTGGGGAATGGGGAAAATTTTGTGCTTATTGCCACAGTGGCATCTACTAGGGATTATTCTGGTTATGATGTTTCATTTATCATGACGTTGAACTCAGTACTTTCTGGTGCTTACATGGACTCCATTAGGAAAATCTGAAGTCCTAGGGAAATGCAAGTTTACTCTAGGAGAAAATAAGAAATTCTCAAATCATTCCTATCAAGCATAATTGGAGAAAAGATTACTGTAGCTTTGGCACACAGTAAGAGCTTAATAGTTTTTCTCAACAAATTTTGGCCTTGGTTATCATCCTTGAACCCTCATTTCCTGGGAGCTGTGGGTTCGTTATTTTGGCAGTGCTAGTTCTATGGGTTCATGAGTTTGTTGGTGCATGAGTGTGGTTTTCAAGATACCCTGAACCGACCATGACATAACTCGGAGAGGCCACTGTGGTTTCAAGATGGAGACTGATTATTAGCTATGGTGGGTGTCTTTGGACTAATGTTGTAAGACTGGCTTGCTTTTGGAAAGCTGTCTGTTGCTTGTTTTTTTGCCTGGAAAGTTCTCTCCCTGATGTGATGAACATTGGTATAAATTCAAATTCATTAGATGATCTGCAGATTGTTACACGAAAGCCTTGGGGTAGGAATTGTTTCCATCACCACAGATAACCAGAAGTGGGAGTTGTCATCTGGTTGGGAATGTTGAATCCGTAGAATGTAGAGCTCCATTTGGTTGTGGAGAGGTGAATGGCTAGTGTCAAGCACGCTTATATGGAGGTCAGCAAATGCAAAGTAACAGATGGTATTCCCTATTAATGTCAAGCGCCCATTCGGAAAACGAAAGCACTTTCGGGGTTAGCAATTCCCTTAGCAATCTGCATGAGAAAGAATTCATTGATGATGAACAAGATGCAGGGAAGATGCGGATTGATTTACTTTGATGGTTTCCTTCCGGAAGTGATGCAGAATCTGTTTCTGCTTGTGTTAATCCAAAAAGCCTGCTGGAGTTATGGAATAGCCACTAATGGAAGTTAAATGGGGCCGTTTCTGTTCAATTGAAAGAGGAGGTTCGAGTGCTGGTAGAAGGCCCTTCTTGTTACAGTCGATAGTTGGGACATTTGGAAGGAAAAGATGCAGTCGAGCTTTTGAGGATGGTGAAGCCGCCCCCCCCCCTCCCGCCTCTCTAAAAATATGGGGGGACTGTCCAGTCGGTGTCGAAGCATCTTCTTCGATATGCAGCCTTCCTACCATGTTTTTTTTTGGTCGGTGCCTTCCTACCATGTTGGAGAAAGCGTTCTTGGAACATCATACTCCTATGAAACGTGCAGTCATGTTGAAGAATATGCTGCTGTTTATGTATGGAAAAAGAAATGTGTTGGTGGCTTGACCATCCGGGCTAATTAGATGTCGCTTTTGAGTCATAACGATCCGAATGTACATATTCCTGAGATCATGTCCCATTTTCCCTTGGATTATATTTGGTCCACAACTTACTCCAAATTTCGTTCAATCCATGAAAGGTTGCACTTCACCATAGCTAGCAAGGATGTAAAATTTTGCTCCAGTCCTCTCGACCTATGAAGAACTGAATTCGGATGCTGTGTTGAAGCCCCAACAAAATGACCCTTCTTTCGTCGCAGCCGGAACTTCGAACTGCAACCTTGAGTGCCGTGCCTATTGCCCCGGCAAGCCCGAGAAGCGACCTTGCGAAAGATGAAAGACTTCCCCCTTCCTCTTTTCTTAAGAAGGCAACCGATCGAATCATTGAGAACAAATTACTCGGCCATTCGAAATCTTTGCTTTTTACACGGGTAGCAAGTTAGCTGTGAGGGCTGTCCTGAGCAATCCCCTTGTCTAGTTTATCTTAACATGTCGGTGTCACATGCCTCACACCCTCCAAGTGATTGTGAATATTTTTCTTTCTCATTAATTAGGGAATATCAACAACCACTGGAATTCGCTTCAGTGGATATCCTTCCAATATGGAAGGGGGAGGTGAGGGGTTCAAATCCCCACCTTCTCAGGGGGATGGGGGTGGGGATGCGTAAGTTTCAGGAGTGGGTTTCGACTTCCACGCCCTACAAGAAATAGGGCAAAAGTCTAAGAGTGAGTGTAGTATAGGATTAGAGTAGGACTAACAAAAAAAAATTAGGGAATATCAACGATTTCACACTAAAAAAGAGCTGTCCAGCTTATTTTAATATATCGGTGCCCACATGCCTCACACTCTCCAATTGATTGTGAATATTTTTCTTCCCTACTAATCAGGGAATACAACCACCGGGATTCGCCCTAGTGGCCACCATTCCAATATGGAAGGGGAATGTGAGGGGTTCAAACCTCTATCTTCTTAGGGAGGGATAGGGTGGGGAGCCACCCTTCCAACATGGAAGGGGAATGTGAGGGGTTCAAACCTTTATCTTCTTAGGGAGGGATAGGGTGGGGACGCGCAAGTTTCAGGAGTGGGTTTCAACACCCACGCCCTACAAGAGGCAGGGCAAAAGTCTGAGAGTGAGTGTAGAATAAGTATAGAGTAGGACTGACCAAAAAAAAAAAATCAGGGAATACCAACAATTTCACACTAAAGAAAAGTTAAATGTTGATAACTCTTACCTTCAGATCATTTCCACGCCAAGTTCTCTCTAGAGAGTCATTGAATATAATGCATAATCCATTATATTGAAAACAAGAAATCTTTGCTTTTTACAATAAATAAATAAAAAGTAATTATGTTTATCTCACGGTTGTACAACTTTTTTGATTTTCTCCTCTTAATAGTCTTATATGTACATACCTAATAAATAACATATCATTCATTGCACTATTTCATATTCAACAATGAGGTCAATATTATGAAAATACATAAATTAATATACATGTGATGAATTTATCTCAAACTAGTAAAAACCACAAATTAATATTTTGTGATAAATTTACCCTTCGATATTTTTTATTAAATTTTACTATCATATTACTAAATTAAATTATATATGATGGTTGATGACCGTACTAATTTTGACTTTTGTCTTTCATTTATCATAAATATATCAATTTGTAGTTTTTTGTGAGAAATTAATGGAAGATAATTTATTACAAATGTATTAATTTATTTTTTTTGTCAATTCTACTCTATACCTATTCTACACTCACTCGACTTTTTCGCCCGCTCTTACACGGGCGTGGGCGAAACCCACTCCCGAAACTTGCGTATTAATTTATAATTGAAGTAAATTTATTATAAATATATTAGTATGGAGTCTTTTTCAGTCAAAAAAATTAACTTTTGATAAATTTATCACAAATATATTAATTTAGATTTTTCCGTGGTATTAACTCATAAAAATATTATTGGAAGGCTCCAAGGACCATAGAAATAACGGACAAATCAATTTTCGTTTAATTAACCTTTTCTTCATTTATCTTTTCCCGAGCTCGATAGACACAGTCCCAAAACCCTTTCCTTTCTCCAACAAAAACCTAAGAATCTCCCCCCACCGCCAGCCTCTGCTCACCCCCGCCACCGCCACCACCTCTCTCTCTCTCTCTCTCTCTCTCTCTCTCTCTCTCCGCGCGGCGGCGGAGAGTGCGCGCGCGTGCCCGGCCGCTTCCCCTGCCTCGCCAAGGTACGGCCTCGTCCTCGCTTTCACTCCGCTTCGATCGAGACTCGGGAGTCGGGTTCTTGGGAGAATCGTCGCAGAACCCGTCCGTTTTGTATCGTTTTGCATCTCACCGTCTAGCTTTCGGATTCCATAGTCGAATCATTCGATCGGGCTTTTTTTACCTCGTAAAATTGGCGAATCTTAGGTCGACCGTGTTGTTTGGTCTGGTGTAGAAGCTACGCGAGCTGCTTCTCCGTTGCTTAAACGATGCGAGGGTGAGCCGCTTCGGCGCGTCGCGTGGAAAGATTAATGCTTTTTTTTTTTTTTGGGTGTTGTGATTCCAGAGAATGGGGGTGAAGGCCAAGAAAGCGATGAAGAAGTCGCTGAAGAAGGCCTCCGCGCAGCCGCTGGCGCTGGTTTCGGGTAGTAAGACGGAAGATGTCGATTTCTTGGTATGCCGAAATTTGACTTCTTTTTGGTGCTTGTGCTTTGTGAGTTGAAATCTCTGGGTTTTTTTTTTTTTTTTTTCGTTGAAAATGATTCCTTTTTTGCATTGAAGCCGTTGGAAGGCGGTCCGGGGCATAAGCTTCCTGTGGAGAAACCTTCCGAGAGTGCTTCGACGGTTCTTTACATTGGTCGTATACCGCATGGTTTCTATGAGAAGGAAATCGAAGGTAGTTCTCGGTCCCATCTACCATGTGGGTTTGTTTAAGGGGATATTGTAGCTGTTGATGATGTCGGGGGGATAACTTGTTTGCCCTCATTGCTTGCTTGCTACAGGTTACTTCAGCCAGTTTGGTACTATCAAGAGGTTAAGAATTGCCAGGAACAAGAGGGTGAGGCTCTGGAAACTTGTGACCATTATTCTTTGTGAGCGAGGATAATGTAATACAAGGAGGCTTGCTCCTTTGGCATTTCTATAATAGTTCCAAGAAGGATGCTGCGAAAGTCTTAGGCTATCATTTTCCTTTTATCATTTGCTGTAGTTTTGCTCTCTGGAAGCTATCAATTTTCATCCTTCGATACTGTTGGAAAGCCTTTTCCGCAGTTATTTATCTACGTCCGTATGAAGACTACTTTGACATATGCTTAGTGTTTGATTTGTTTTCTTGCAGACTGGAAAGTTGAAGCATTTTGGTTTCATTCAATTTGAGTCTCCAGAGGTTTGGCTTGTCTGGACAATTACATATAACCAGCGGTTCCTTCATGGACCCATCTAAGGGATGATTTGTAAAGTTGCTTTTTCTAATTTGCAGGTGGCAAAGATTGTCGCTGAAACAATGCATAATTACCTACTGTTTGAGCACCTATTGCAGGTTCATCTTATCCCTCCAGAGCATGTTCATCCAAAAATGTAAGTTCTGTGCACTATTTTGTTTCTGGATTCCTCTTTTTCCCCATGTACTGTCAGCACAAATGGATGCCTATCTTTCTTGAAAGAACATTGATCATGCGTGTTCTTTTTTGTTGGGTTTTTTTTCCATATTTATCACCTGCTTTCCTGTTCATGCAGATGGAAAGGTTTTAATTACCGATATAAACCCCTGGATCGGGTCCAAGTTCAGCGAAAAAACCACAACAAGGTAGCTGGAAGATTAGTTAAAAGTTGTGGTGTTTTCATCTTTAACAAATGAAAGAAAGTCCAATTGGTGAATCCATCGTTGGTTATAACTGTGCAGGAAAGAACACTGGAAGAACATAAGAAGCTGGTCGAAGGAATTATGCAACGTGATAAAAAAAGAAGGAAAAAGATAGAGGCGGCTGGTATCGATTATGAATGTCCAGATATTGTAAGAACTTTTACTCGGATATTTTAAGGGTTATATGCTTTGGCTTCATGGTTTTTTATGATGAGTTGAGTGATTTTGCATGTATAGGCAGAAGCACTCTCTCTCTCTGTCTCTCTCTGTCTCTCTCTCTCTCTCTCTCTCTCTCTCTCTCTCTCTCTCTCTCTCTCTCTCATGCGCACACAGATTGATTGATACTTGTGTTGGTTTCATAGGATCTGCGTCTTATTGGTGTGGTCTTTTCATTTGTAGGTCGGTGACACCCAGGCAGTTCCCAAGAAGATCAGGTTTGATGAAGAGTAGCCCTGGTGCAAAACATGCTTCCTTGTTTTCTGTTTTCATTTTTCTTGTAAACGATGGAAGAGTTATAATGGTAATCTCAGCTTAATCCTTTATGTGATTGCAATTCCTTTCTACCTCGTTCTTGTTAATTCCATCGGCTTTTGGGATACGTGAGCTAGGGCGTGTTGTTTTTTATCTTTTTTAATGGGAAAAGCAGAAAGGTTGAAGCAAATTAAGAGATGCTTTGAGTTATAATTTCCATGCCTTTGACGGTTGAGATGCTTCGGAAGGAATAGTCCTGGAGCATCTAATTAAAGTCCCCGTTTATTAGTCCTGGCTACTTCTAAATTTCACTGTTACCGTAAAATTAGGTTGGACAAGGTTTTCAAAATGTCAATACTTATATTGTTGTTGAAATATTCGACTATCAAGACATGGTCTCAAGTGAAATCTATACGATATGAAAACGGCAGATTATGCTTGAATCTTCATGTTACGCATGCTCAGCCTTACAAAAATTGTGCTTTGCGTTTCTAAGATTAGGATTTGGATACCACCTTTCAGTCACTAGCATTGTTAATTAAGCGTGGCAAGCATATGTACCTTTGACCAATTTGCAGTGTTTTGTATCAGCGGCGAGGGTATCGGAAAATGTATGATATATGCATGTGTTACCAGATTTTCTTCCTGGTAACATTCTCGCTCAAATCGCTGTCTCTGTCTCATTCAAATGGAGGATGGACAGTGGATACGCGACTATCCTTTTCTGAAGCCAATTTAGGAGACTTTGAGCTTTAGACCATACACAGTAGATCCGGCAAGATGGGTCATAAACTCATATTATGACATATTTTACTTAAAATTGGTCATATATAGGTAAAGTAAAAGTTAAATATGGATCAGAAATGGGTCTGAGAAAGTAAAATATAAAAAGAAAGAGGTTTAAATGGGTTATTAGGAAACCTACTTTAAAATTTAAATCCATGGTCTTTTTTAACTTTATAAAAATATTTTTAAATAAAAAATTGAAATTATAATTATTTTTCATATTTCAATTTTTCTTTTCTTTTCTTTTCTTTTTTTCTTTTTTTTTCTTCCTTCCTTAGCTGGCGATCGGCAGGGCGACGATCGGCCACCGGTGGCGACAGCCAGGTGAGGCTCGAGCTCGCTGGTAGATCGCCGACGATTGGTGAGCTCTCGAGTTCGTCGACATTGGGCGAGGCCTCGGCCTCGCCAGATCGGCAAGATCGAGCCCCGCCCAATGTCGATGAGCTCGAGTCTCGCCGGCGTCGGGTGAGGCTCGATCTTGCCAAGCCTCACCAACAACTGGCGAGTTTAAGCCCTGTTTGCTGATTATTAGCTTTCACACGATTGATGATCGGCTGCCACTATTTGTCAGAATATGCATCTATCTACTCCATCAGGAGTTTAGGATGTCATCATTTCAAGATGGCCTTTTCTCTATGTTTCATCTCCTACGGATTTAAGTCGCATGCCGATAAAAAAACTCGGGTCAGATGGTTGCAAACCCATTCATCACTGACTTATTTTAATAACTCGTGTCTCTTTCAGTTGAGCTCATTTACCGTGAATCAGTAAGCCCATTGATCAACGCTGTGGTGTAGTGCGAAGAATTTATGGTGTGTTTCTTATCCTTCCGTTGATCACTGACTTATCATCAATCTTGGATTCGGCTTTGGCCTGAAAGAATTTGATACTTCTTCGCTTTGATCACTTCATAGCTTGTTGGAAGATTGTCCCATCACGATGCGTCGATCTACCATCGCTCTCGATCAAATCAAAAGCTTTCATGTCCCTCCACTGTCACGATGTGAAAAGTATTTTACCTCAGGGTGGTTTGTGCGGTACGTCAATACACCGATCTCATATAGATGCACAGTAACAGTGACTGCATACAAAATCTTAAGAAAGATCTCATGTCAAATCTCAATAAAGGACACGCCCAATGTTATTAGTATTTGTCAAAAAATACTGATCCACATAGAGCAGGCTTGACCGTTCTGTTTTCACATAGAAGATGAGCGATCGAGAGTATTGAATCAGAGAGAAAAATGGGACTTCAAATGGAGCAAAAATGAGAAGCGAGTATAAAAGAGGAGGTAACATGTTGGAGAAGGAGAGCTCATGCAGAAACATTCGGAGAACAAGAAGAGACCTTGCACGTGCCCTGCTTCTCCTGCAGGAGCTCCTCCACTCGACGGAGCGTTGTCTGATCTTGGTCTTTTGTTTTTTGTATGAGTATGAGAGTGAAGTCAAGTGAAGTGAGGAACCTGCTCTCGATCGAGGGTGTAAGAGAGATATGGAAATGGAAAGTGTCTCAAGGGAGATTATTTTTGCCAAATCCAAAGCTACCATAATCTGTCTGAGCATAGTAGTAGTTTCAAGTACAGGTTACGGACGACGTCTCACTCCTTGGATGAAAATATCAGCCATACGAATCCTGCCACCCCGTTTCCTGCCATTACGCAGCCACCAATCTCGTGTTCCCTATTCACCCCCTAAATGCAATAGCACAAATAAATTGCAAAAAAAAAAAAAAAAAAAAAAAAAAAGGAAGAAGAAAAAATCACACTGCATAGTTTCTACGACCCCTACTGTCTGGGTGATTACTTGCTTTCTTAAGACTTGCTAGAGAGACATGGAATCATCAAACCTTGTTGTTTGGTTCAATTGGTTTTCCACTGGGGAAGATATCCATTTCTGTCAGGTGTGCTTGGTGCTTTGAAGTTGGGTGCAGCTTTGCACTTTGGATTGGAGTCAGCCTCTCCACGTCCAGAGACACTTCTTGTTGGTTGTTCCCCTCATTTGTCTCTGCCATTTCCTTGTTCCCACCTTTGTACATCAAGTAGAGGATCATCTGAGTGATGCCAAGCAATGCTCCCAGTATATTTGGTATCTGAAACACCCAATTGAACCCATTTTAATTTCCAAGTGAGCTAGAAAACGAGAGAGAGAGAGAGAGAGAGAGAGAGAGAGAGGTGTTGTATGTGTGAAAAGGTAAATGAAAAAGTAATGGATGCACTTCGATAATAGACGGATAAGTCGGGAGTGTTGGATCATGCTATGGACGAACAGGGGAGGGATTCAAGTCTCGTTTGTTTTTCTGAGTTTAGGTTTATTATTGATTGAGCTCTTGTTGACGCGTGAGAATTCAACTTAACATGTTTATGAAAAATCTTAGGAATGACGACTGTGCGGAAAAAGATTCATATTCGCCTGTGGAAGGTTTACTAGTGCATCTTTGCAAATCTAAGTTGCGTATATGTGAATCGGGCCTGGTACAAGAAATTGCTACAACCTAAGATTATATGATTGGTACTTACGGCAACAAGCATGTCCTTGACGAAGAGTCCATAGAAGAACCAAGTGGTGGAACGGGGGTGTAAAGGAAGGACGGAATGAATGGCATTAACTCCACACTTTTGGTCTTTATCACCCTCCTCTGCACAAAACAGAAAATTGCGCAGTCAACATTGAAAAACTCTTGTTTTAGATTGGTTTTGTTGTTATAGCTTAAGCAGAGAACCGCATCTCTAAAATTATTGAATGAGATGAAGGAGTACCATGATGCTCAAAGGCATGGTGAACGCCGCAAGATTGAAGACCATGCAGATCCATTGGACGGCGTTGACACGATGCTGACCCTTGAGAAGCAAGATGGTCAGTGCCATTGTCACTCCGAAACCTCCTATATTGAAAAGCAGCATCAACTGTGCTGTGTACATCTGCGAGATTGGTCACATAAGTTTCCTTCAGATTTCGTTGTCAAAAAGAGAAAAATTGTAATCTCACAGAAACTTTTCATTTTTATTCCTTGTCACTTAGATTTCTTAGGAATTGTTTTCCCTTTTTCTGTTCGTGTATCTTCTTGTATGATTACACATAATTAAGCATGTTGATATTAAGTCTAAACAGGTTCACTTACGTCTATTCACAAATTTGTGTTGATTGACCCCTTAAACCTTTCTAGTATGACACGCTTAGACACAATTAATTATTAAAATTAACTTGTTATTTGAATAAATACGATTCTTTTAGTTATATTTAGACATCTTTTAACACCTTTATACTCGTTTATACATGTCGAAACACATTTTACTTTTTTCTCACATAAGGTTACAGCCTTAAGCGCTGTGTTCTGTAAACTGCTGAATAAAAGTATTGCATTTGGATATCAAAGTTGTGACCAACATATTTGTTCATATTAGACTTAAATTTGACATGAAACGATTATAAAACATGACGTTAATATTTTAGAATAGAGCATTTTCTTATCAAGAATGCTTAAATAGCAATGCTGGAAAATTACTGACATGATATAATATTCTGTAATTATGTCTCCGAATAAAATAAAATGTTTATTATCCTTCGGTAACTATTGGATTACATAGAGGTATATCAATCTTCAATAAAAGCTTTCTAATCAAATATGATACTACCAAAACACAGCTCGTTGAAAACAAAAATATTTCCTTTCAATTATGTTTGCACCTTTTCATAACATGAACACATTTTTCAAATCTAAGGGCTAACATGTGAGGTCGTTTAAAAAGCTTTAGCTATTCAGCGAATAAGTGGAAACGCAAACATCGCACAAGAAATAATGTAAATACCCATTAAGTCAATGTCGATCTTGCTGGAACACAAATTAGGTAACAAGTTGGGACAATTCCCCCTCTAAAGCCAGCTTTGAAAGGCTGTCATGATATGCTTAACCACTCAAACTCGCAAACTAATGAGCAACACGTGGTTGAGATAACCATGGTTAAGACAACACATGGTTGAGATAACAAAGTTGAGACAACAGTTTTTCCCTTTCTAATCCAGCTTTGATAGCCTTTAATGATTTGATTGAACCCTCAATTCGCAAACCAATGAATTTCACGAGTAAGAACAAAGGGACAATAGTCTGCTACATTTTTAAGCACAAAAGCAGTAAGAGAGAGACCTTCTCTTTGGTGGAGGCATAGATCAAGAAAAGAAAAAGATAGGCGAGTTCAATGACGATTCCACTGGCATGGATGATGATGACCATAGAGGCATTAGTCTTGAGGACTCCATAGTACAAGAGCAACGAAGCACTCAAAAGTGCCACCACATGTGGTATCGATTGATACCCATCTGAGGACTTCTTCTTGTAGATTTTGTAAAATGCGGGGCTGTCAAAAACCAAAAGAAAAAAAAAAAAAAAAAGGAAGAAGAAGAAGAAAGGGTACACCAATAAAGGTTTGCAAAAAGTTCCAAATTCATACCAAGAGACTCATAATGGTGGAATGATAGAGACGAGTATAGAAATTATGTGCAAAATGAAGAGTTGGATGAGGACTTACATTGTTGCCAAGAACACCAGAAAGGACATGATGTTGCCTTAGTAGATTCAAGAGAAAAGGAGAGAAGAAAGATGTTAGAATCGTTCACAAAACTCCAATGAGAGTTCCTAGAACTCAATTGAGATATTAAGGGATAAGGATTTATTAGAGGGATTTCTCGCATGAATCGATTGACTTAAATTCTGAATATGATCATATCTGTCGGATCTTACGGACAAATGGGACTATAACCACCATAATTTAACTATATTAAAATGAACTCATCTTATTCTTTAATTGGACAAAAATGATAAGGAATTGTATAAGGTTCTTCATCAACATTATCCCCCCTCCCCCCAAAATAAAAAAAAAATAAAAAAACTGTTCAATAAGATTGGTATAATCATATAGAAGTGAACATATAATATACCAATTACAGTAGTCATCAAAATAAAGGACGGGTGTCATACAGTCAATTATATATGTGAAAAGTTTCTCTAACTCCCGATTTAACCTGATGAAGATCCACGAGGATGCTGATTGCTGCCCATCACGAATGAAATTTGTCTTGAAATTATTTGTGCGTACCTAAGAGACCAAGTATGAAAGCAAGATGTTGAGCATTCGAGAACGCCATATGATCTAGGACAGAAGTATTTATTTGCTTGTGCCCTCCTTCTCTAGATAGAGCTCACCCACTCGCTTGGATCTTGAGCTTTTTTTTCTATATGTTTACGAGAGAGAAGTGAAGGACATGTGCATGCATTTATAGACGCATGAGAGAGAGAGAGAGAGAGAGAGAGAGGGAGTCAATCACGAATGGCCTATTCTTCGTAGCGTGTGAAGTTGGATCCATGCAAAAGACAAGCAGGGTTCCACTGTCAAAAAAGTAGCTGACTTTTCATGCTACGTTATGATTAAAAGATTATCATATAAACAATTAGTGATATTTCATGCTACGGTGTATCGTGTGAGTCATGGATAAGCCTAACTAGATCGATGGGCCAAGCATTCACGAACTCGATGTGCACTCGATTCTTTTGTTGCGCAGACATGTATTGCCTTCGACCCATGACCAAAAAAAATGGAACCTTTATGGAATCAGCATTGAAATAGTCATGTTCCGAGCTTCGATTAAATCAATCGTTCCAGATTTTATGGGTGGGTCTCATCGATCGTAAATTTCATTTATCATTGACAGGTGCTGCTCCTGCTCTTACATGCATTACGCCATAAGTTTCCCTACTTGGGCTGCATCTAAAATGGTTAGGAAGAAGAGGAGCTCGTGGGTATAGGACAAATGGAACATGAAGTCAATAAGCCTTAAGATGCTGGTGAGTTTGATAAAGTCACCGTTTGCTATTCTTTTGTTGAGAAATTGCTGTTGATACCACAAGCCTTGAGGCTGCGGATCAACCATGCTTCGTTAGAAAAAATATCAATTCTCAAACTAACCATTTTTCTTTAGGAAAAAAAATGTCAATTTTTAAGATACTAATTACATGTAATACCAGCTAAAAAAATGCGTTAAAATCTGCGAAATTGTACCTTTATGATTGATTAACAAATGTATCCGGAGCGCTTTTTACAGAGTCCTTTATGTATTGGTGGTCGAGTCATGGGATGAAGCAGCTATGTTCTTGGGCACTTGAGAGGAAGACGGAAAAGAAAGAGGGGGCTTTGGGAGATAATAGGTGGAGAATAGTGGGAAACAAGTGGGAGTGTTGGATTGTTGCTGGGAGAAGACGTGGAAAAGAAAAGAAAAACAACACTAGTTTATTAGCATTTTCAAAGGAAGCTGTGTGATTTTCAAAGGGACCGACCTTGGATTCTTGTTGGGAGAAGATGTGAAAAGAAAAGTAAAACAACACTAGTTTGTTAGCATTTTCAAAGGAAGCTGTGTGATTTTCAAAGGTACCAACTTTGGATTGTTGCTGGGAGAAGATGTGAATAGAAAGGAAAAACATCACTAGTTTATTAGAATTTTCAAAGGAAGCTGTGTGATTTTCAAAGGGACCAACCTTGGATTGTTGCTGGGAGAAGAAGTGAAAAGAAAAGAAAAACAACACTAGTTTGTTAGCATTTTCAAAGGAAGCTGTGTGATTTTCAAAGGGACCAACCTTGGAATGTTCCTGGGAGAAGACGTGGCAAGGAGAAGAAAAACAACACTAGTTTATTAGCATTTTCAAAGGAAGCTGTGTGATTTTCAAAGGGACAAACCTTGGATTGTTGCTGGGAGAAGAAGTGGAAAAGGAAAAAAAAACAACACTAGTTTATTAGCATTTTCCAAGGAAGGAAGCATTGTCATTTTCAAAGGGAGCAATCTTGGATTGTTGCTGAGAGAACGTGTAAAAGAAAAGTAAAACGACACTTTTTTATTAGTATTTTCAAATGAAGTAGTGTCAATTTCAGAGGAGCAACCTTCGATTGTTGCTGGGAAAATATGTGGCAGTGTTTGATTGTTTCTGGGAGAAGATGTGGACATGAAAAGAAAAACAACACTAGTTAATTAGCATTTTAATTAGTGTCCAATTAGACTCACCTTCGATAAAAAAAAAAAAAATTAGACTCGCCTTTACTAGCAAATTTAAGTTAATAAATTACAATCCAATTAGAATATAATAACTAATCCACACCTCGCTAATTTGTGCTTATTCTAACACTACTCACATGCATATCTCCACGTAAAATGGGATTGAGAATATATCCTTCATGAAAATTTGTTGATAGCTCGTACTAGGGGTGATAGGTTCCCGATCCAGTCCAATCTTGCCTTAAAACTAGGGATTGGACCGGAGGGATCGGTTCCTAGTTTTTGGAACCGGGGACTGGATCGGAGGTCCCTAGAATCGAACTTGGTTCCCAAATGTTCTAGTGGAACTGGTCGAGTTCAAAGGAGAGAATGTTTCGAACTCCATGAAACTTGAAGGAGATCCTGACAATGGGAAAGACCGAAAGAGGAGTGGGTGCAAATGTCATAAGGTGAAACGGAAAGACAAAAAGGGAAAGGAGGCATGTGTAAGACATTCAAAAAATAAAAAAATAAAAAACAATCGGCCCGAGCAGTTCGGTTTGGTCCAATTCCCCTCTTGCAACCAGGAACCGGATTGTTCGAACACCAGTTCGACTTTTAAGAACTAAATCAAACCAACACTCTTAAGATTCAGATTAAATTGCCGTCTTGCTCGACCTAATTCTACATCGCAGTCAAACACGCCGACTGAGGATGAGAACACGCACCGCTCGTAGACTATTGCAATTGCCATCACCGTACCGGCACGAGCTAAAATGAATCTATCCAAGAATCAAAACGTAACGAGTCATTATCAACAACAGAACAAAGGCGATAAAATCCCACGAGATCAATTCGAAAACGAGACCTCAGAATATAAAAAAGAAACTGGGATTGAAGAATTTAATAAAGTCAAGTCCAAGTGAGCCGGAATTGAATCCTTCTGGAAGGTTGGTTGCGTCAGTCACGAGAGATGATGCCGTGCCACCAGGTGACGATTCGTTAAAGGTTTGGAAGCTTCCTGCGCGTATAAGCTCTTCCCAGTTGAGATGTGACTTGCATCGTCCGATTGAAAAAATCGGCCGAGTCGTGATGGACTTGTGTCCGCTTGAGGTTATCCTTGGGCAGGGCGGGCGGGCGGGCGGGGCGGCTCCTGCCCTTAAGATGAGATCTAGACCCATCAAACGAGGGGATCGAATCGAAAAATGATCCGACCCAAATAGATCTATTTAATCCGTTTTCACCCATTTTCATACAATACAAAATTAGTAACACATACTTGATCCTGACTAATATTGCTAAAATATTTACATATTTAACCCAACCTAGGAAACCTTATAAGTACAGAATGAGTGAGTGCGAGAAAGAATGAAGAGAGGTGTGAATTAAGTCTAAGTAAATTATAATCCCATTTAACATCATGTACTATGTTTAAACATATTTATGGCCCATTTACTGAATATAACTAACTCATATAACAACTCAACCTATCATATATAGGTTAAGAAATGGGTTTATAAACCATTTTAACTAGTCCAATCATATTTAATTTTTTGCTCAAATTTGGCTATCAAGAAATTCTTATTTCTGATTTCGAATTCAAACTTCTCTCATGCAAGTATGCTCAAAACTATTTTTAGTAGAGGTGAGCAATTTCATATTCCATACAGATTTCACTTAAAACTTGAAACCTACCTGTTATAAAAAGTTTTTTATTTTCGGGATATCAAAACCTTCCCTCCATATCCTGAAATTTGTAACCTAGCTTGTTACAAATTTCAAGCTATATTCGGGTTCCACATGTATTATTAACTAAGTAACAGACACGTTATTTCTACAAAAAAATAGAGAAGTTCGAGCACGTTCTGTATTAAATGTATATTTTTATACATACATTATTTTTATGATTATTTAAGTCAAATTAATTTGATTCAAATTCACAAATAAATTAATAATAAAAAAGTCTAGAAAAATTTACACTAAAAACATTAATCCACCATTTGTTAATATGATCCATTGTTTCAATTTGACAAATTCAATTACATTACAATAATTCATAAAACGTGGAAGAGAAAACAAGGAATCCACATTTTGAACTCGCATGTTGAGCGTGTCGGAAGAGAAGAGAAAAAGTAAACTTGGTGGGTGAATTATGTGTCACGAGAAGTGAAAGTTAGAAAAGAAGAGAAAATTAAATTTTCTTTTATCCCCATATATTAGTTTTATTATTTTTTATTTTTGTACATATTTACATTTTGAACCTTTATTTATGACGTCTCCTTACACTGATTCAATAGAAGCTAGGCCATGAACAAGAGCCGAAAGATGTTCAAGCTTTTTTTCAAAAATTGACACTATGCATGTCGGAATCACATGTTAGAATTCCAGATTATAGTGTGGGAGAGTGTCGGGAGAGTTGACCAAATGTTGGATTTTTTTATACTTGTTAACCGAGTGTTGGAGAGTATCGAAGGATGTCGGAGAGTGTCGAATATATGTTGAAGTGTTCGGCGCGACACGAAAACTTCCGGAGAGTGTCGATGCATCCTAGATTATTAATTAAACAATTGCAATATAACATTACCTTTGATAACTATCGTTTGCTATTACAATCCATCGACCTTAACTTTTATTTAAATATACGAAGAATATGAAACATTAATAAAGTGAAATTCTCACTTATAAATGAAAATTCAGATTAGTGGTTCCAAATTATATACTCATTAATGGAAGCCACGAAATACCACAAGATTGTGCAAAGATATAAACCAATTAAAATACAATTACTTGTTTTAGGTTTCACTTACATAGAATCTGGAACTTACCCATTGAAATAGGTTCTCTAATTTTTGGAACCTGAAGCCTACCCCGTATATATTGAAACTTGGAACTGAGCAGGTTCTCATCAATCCAGTTCTTCGATTCCGAGTCCTATCCTAAAACCATATTCATCCCTAGTTTCCAGCCCTTTTGACTCATGCCAAGCCTCATTAGTCGTATAGTGTGCTAGACTCATGACTAGGTTTACTATCCCTCACCCAGCTTTTGGATTTCTCAATCTATCTCATTAATGTTTCAATAATTTAAATGTCTCAATAATTTTAATGTCATTCTCGACTTTTTAAAGTTGGCGCAATGCACCTCGACTGCGTCAACTGCTGATTTAACCGTCGGCCAGGTGCTGTCCCATGTCGGGCCAAATTTATCTATTGTGGGAAAATTAGTCTATTAACTATGGGAGATTAACCACTGGGATTCGCCCCAGTGGCCACCCTTCTAACATGGAAGGGGGAGGTGAGGGGTTCAAACTCCCACCTTCTTAGGGAGGGATGGGGAGGGGGCACGCAAGTTTCAGAAGTGGGTTTCGACTCCCATGCCCTGCAAGAGACAGGGCAAAAGTCTGAGAGTGAGTGTAGAATAGGTATAGAGTAGGACTGACCAAAAAAAAAAAAACTATGGGAGATTACATTTGCGCCCAATTTATTTTAAATTTATCATAATCTGCTCCTTGAAATTTGCTACAATATCCGACCCACCTCCGAATATGTAAATTGGGCCGATCTTTAGCTTCATGCCCAAAGGGATTTGCCCAGACCAATCTGAATATTGGGTCGTTCGGGGAGGCTTCCAAATTCTTCTGCTAACTTAAGGCGCATGTCACAATCATTCTCTTTTTGCTGCAGAATAATTTTTCTATTTCAAATCTATTTTTGGAATAGAAATCCATTTGCTGTCGCAATTTCATTTTTTTTATTTTTGGATAAAAGCTTTAGTTTAGAAATAAGTTTGAAGCAAAAATAAGAAGTAATTTTTTTTTTTTTACTTCTCTATTTATTAAACAAAAATGAGAAATAAAAACTTTTCTCATCGCTTATCCTCTCTACTAGTTGGCCACCCACCCGTCATTCATCGCTGCCGTTTGCCGATCATCGATCGAGGCCATTCGTTGCCGCCGGTCGCTGGTCACTGCCATTTGCCGCCTACCGCCCACCACCGTCCACCAGTCGCCGTTGCCGCTATTCGTTGCCCTTTGAAAGGAGAAATTTTGTATCATTATCAAATGTAATCCTATTCTGGAAATAGAAATTTTATGTCGTTATCAAACGCGAATTTTTACTCAGAAACTCATCCAGAAATAGAAAGATTTATTTCTCTTACAAAAATCAATTTCTTACCAAAATGATTATTATTTGTGGCTTTAATGAACCAAACGAAAAACACTTTCGAGATCAGCCATGGCATTTCATCATTGATATGAGCACTCGATGACGAAAAAATGAGTAAAGAGAAGTGAGGTTCTAAAATAGGACTCCTGCTAATTGTCCTTATTTAGTCTTATATTGGATTTGCGTGTATGTGCAATATAATCTCTATATCCTAATTCCATTCAATCGTTTGGAGAGTCATTAAGCCTTTTTTAGAATATATTCTAATTTATACTCATTTCGTTTCGCGAAAAATATAACATTTCTGAAATATATTTTTAATGAAGTCATTTTCCAAAAAAAATGACAATATATTTCAATGTCCAGCTAAAACTTAAAAATGAAGTGGAAAATATTTTTTGCCATTAAATTGGGAAAATTCAATTTGATTTTCCTCCGCTCACTCATTTTAATCATTTTTATGTTCTTTTTTAAAAAATTAATTTTTTTATTTATTTCTTTTCGTCCCTTTTCTTTTCCTTAGTCGATCGCCTGCCACAATGATTGACGAGCTCATTACGCTCTGGCGCCAGCCTGGGGTAATGGTTGACCTTTGCCATGGCCAATGACCAGGCAAAGAAGAAGAAAAGAGGAAAAAAGGGAAAGGAGGGAAAAATAATTAAAATGAATAGTGAAAGAAAGAGGAGGCAAAATGATTTCCTCTTTCCTACTTTTGAAGGTGTTTTTTTCATTGATGAAAAATGTTTTCCTTGACTTGTTTATTTTTTATGAACTAAACATCGGAAAATTCGAAAAAATATTTTTGCGAAAGTTATTTTTTTTTTCCAAAAGAAACGGAGCATTAATATTCAATATTTTACATGCTTTGAATTATCCGATCAAATTGTAAAGGCCTAAAAGAGTTAAAACTAGAATTATGAAATCAAGGATCACTGAAATCTATCCATATGTTTTATAATAGTTTAAAGAGACAGTGCAGCTTTTGACTTTTTTTTCCTTCATTTTAAAGCTTTGAGTTTACGTCGGAAAAAGGGCGTCTATGGCTTAGCAGTATCGCTTGCTCAATTACATAAAACTGGCCTTGGCCCTCCATGAAAACCAAAGTCAAGATCTTTTTTTTTTTTTTTGGTGACCCGGGAATCCCGCACGACCGGTGGGGAGTAAACCCGTGAGGGCGACACGTGCTAGCCACCACACACGTGTCACAGGGTAAGTCCCCGCGACCTTGTTTGGGGTTTTGAACCCCTCCCCTTCGTGAGGGGGAGGAGGCTCAAAGCCAACTGCGTCACCTAGGTAGGTGGTCAGCGTCAAGATCATTCATGCTAGATAACCAATAGTTTTTATTCCGTTCCATATCACAGTAGATTGTTGCATATTAATATAATATTTAAATATTAAATCACATATTCATATAATAACTTAAACTTTTTGAATAATTGATAGTGATCCCATAAAATCTAGGGGTGAGCGATTCCAGGTTCCGGTTCGGTTCCGCCTGGAACCTGGAACCTACCCTCGGGTACAGGTTCCTTATTTTTTGGAACCTGGAATCCACCCGTAAGAACCAAGAACCTGGAACCTACCCTGTCATTTTATTCTTACCGTTCACCAAAAAAAAAAAAAAAAAAAAAAAAAACCTATCCTGTCACGGGTTCCGTGGTCGGTTCCAGGTTCCAACAAGTTCTTCTTCTTTTTTTTTTTTTTTCTTCAGATTTGAACTATAACCTAAGCGCATACTCTACGGTAATTTCCCACATCTTAGCAAACATACCAGTGCCAAGAATATGGACAAACATAATCAAAACCAACAAGAAGTTTCCAAATTGATTAACTATAATTATTGTGCCCACATATGTCAATATATGTGCACTAAAGCTTAAATCTTCACATAATTCTAGATGACATTGTCCACATACAAAAAAGGGTACAGTAGAATGAAATGCAAATCCAAGCATTTTACAAAGTAACAGCTAGCACTAGCAGCAAATTGGTTATGACCCATCAAAAAAATAAATTGCCCATAAAAGAATGGTCTTGAAATCTCGACTGCTGCTAACATGAAAATCACATGGCAAACATTTAGGAAGAGAATATGAAAACTAGCCGGTACCTTATTTTTCCTTCGTTCCTGTGGAAAAAGAAACACAAAAAGGGAGGGCAGCGCAGGCGAGGCTGGTCTCATAATCCTGCAGAATGTCTATTGTGCCGAAGTAGATGATAACATCATACATTTCTCCTGTAGGATCTCCAATCAGCTGAGATTCACTATCGGTTCTCCTCACGGTTAACTCAGCTCGAGCAGGCATGTTTACTCCCAATTTAATGGAAGCCCATCTGATTAGAAATAACAAAGAGCACGATCAATTTATAGCAAACATCTAAGACTACCTTCATCCAAGAAAAATGAATAATGAAATCAAGGATGGAGATTTAGGGTCTTTAGATGATTTGCTACAATGCAGGAGAGTAAATCCACTTTTGGAGCATGAGTTATTTCTACGAAAGCTCATTTAAAAAGGTGAATCTAAACTATCATCAACAAAGAGTGAAGTCAGTGAAAACACGTTATAGTTCTTGTTACTCTTATATCATTAGAAAAGAGGGCTAAGCTGCATCGATTTTTCCCTAAACTGGACATTGACGATGAGAATGAATTAGGTAATTACAAAGCGACAGACAAATAGTCTTAAACTACCTTTGATGCCATACATCTTCTATGATTTCAAAATTTCCCCAAAGTTTTTCATTTACCTGGTAGGATCCAAGAGGTTTCGATCCACCTCTACATTTGAAAAACGTCCCATGCCGCTATCAGTGTCTCCGTTCCCTGAAGCAGAAGCATTTGCAACAATTTAATTCCATCGAGCTGCGTCCGGCGTGCACAGGTGCTGCGACAAGGGCGCCGGCAACAGAGGCGAGCTGCTGTGGTGTCGGGCAGAGCGCAGGTTGCTGGTGGAGCGGCGTCGCCAGGGCTACGCGGAGACGGAGCGAAACTTCAGACGGAGAGCAGCGCTGGTGATGGCTGCTGGGCGTCGGAGCAGAGGCGGAGGAGCGCGGTGGCTCGGCGACCGGTTCTGGCGTCGCGGAAGGGTGCTCGTGCGGAGGTCCGACAGAGGGAAGCAACAGACCAACAGGGGCGGTGGCCGTCGGCTAGGCTGCCCGCGGAGAAGCTTGGCACGGAGACGCGGCGCGGTGCTCGCGGACGAGTGCGACGTCGTGCGGCGGCCGGCATTGAGCCCTCGAGCGGCTACGGGGCGGAGCGCGACGAAGATGAACAGTCTCTCTGCTTCTCTGCTTTTTACTTTATTTTTCCCTCTGCTCTCACGTCTCTCTCTCACATCAGTTTCTCCTGCAGCTGTCTTGTCTTCTTTTGCTAACCTCCCCTTTTCTCGAGAACCTTTCCTTCCTTTTCTTTTATTGTTTTTCCTCATTTCCTTCCGTAACCGGTTCCGGTTTCAGTTCCGTAACCGTTCCAGGTTCCAGTTCCGATTCCGATTCCGATTTCAATCAGAACCGGAACCGGAAAAAACCGGAATCGGAACCGAAACTCAAACTCCCGGTTCTCAAAAAAAAAGGAACCGAGAATCAGAACCGATTTCTTTAGAACCGGGAACCGTGCTCACCCCAAGTAAAATCTCATATAATTCTCGTGTATTGGTATATGAAGTCACCCAAAAAAAAAAAAAAAATCACCAATTGAACCCCCAATTTAATTTTCAAGTCAGGTGAAAAGGGGGGGGGAGATGGATTCAAGTTTCATTATTTTTCTTAGTTCAGGTTTAGATTATTGATTGAGTTTATGTTGACGTGTAAGAGTTTAACTTAACATGTTTATGAGAAATCTCAGGAATGACGACCGTGCAGGAAAAAAATTCGCATTTGTGGTGAAGGTTTGCTGGTGCATCCTTGCAAATCTAAGTTGGCACATGCTGCAATGAGCATGCCCTTGACGAAGAGTCCATAGAAGAACCAGGTGGTGGCACAAAGAGCGTGGAAGGAGGGAGCGAATGGCGTGAAATCCCCACCATTTGGGTCTTTATCACCCTCCTCTGCACAAAACACAAAATTACACGGGCAAAATTGAAAAGCTCTAGTTTTAGATTGGTTTTGTTTTTATAGCTCAAGCAAAGAACCGCATCTCTAAAATTATTGAATGACGTGAAGGAATACTATGATGCTTGAACCACGGTGAACACCGTGAGACTGGAGGCCGTGCGCATCCATTCGACGGCAGTGGTGCAATGCTGACCCTTGAGAAGCAAGATGGTCGACGCCATTGTCACTCCAAAATCAACCTCTTAAGTTGAACAACAACATAGACTTTGCTGTGTACATCTGCGCAGATTGGTGATTCACATTGGTTTTCTTCGGATTTTGTTGTCAATTGAGGAAAGTCATAATCTCAAAGAGGTTTTTCATTTTTTTATTCCTTGTCACATAAATTTCTTTACAATTATTTTCCCTTTTTTTCTTTTTTCATGTCTTCTAAAATGTAGGAATTGCTTAAATTTTGATGAAGGGCTAACATGTGAGGTTGTTAGAAAGCTTTAGCTATTCGGCGAAGGATGTTGCTATGGTAACGGAGCCATTATTCCCGTAAAAGGTCATTCAAAAGGAATTGGCAACTAAAACCTAACATGGAGCGAATCTGGAAAATGGTCTTGACAAAAAATTATGAAATATTGGACTATTAATTTTTTCCAAAAAAAGAGAGAATGAAACCAACAAAAAGGAAATATACTCGATGCTTGTGAACTTTCTAACGAATAACTGCTTCAATTTTTATAGTGTACTTGAAAAAACATTTTTTGCCAATATTAAATACAACCAAAGTCAAATCAGTTTCTTTTTTTTTTGGTAGAAACCAAAGTCAAATTAGTTAGCACACATGTATTTTACTTAATTTAATGAGATTTCAAAGTATTACCGAACAGGTGAAATAATTTGAAAGTTGATTAACATGGTGAAGCAATGAAGTTGTATGAAGAGAAAAATGCAGCGACATAAAAAAATTTACACAAACAAATCTAATATATTTAAAAATTTTAAATATATCCGAGTTTTTGTTAGTTAAGAGATGATCATTATTTTGATTTTGAGTTAAGTTGAATTGTGTTGATGCCTAAATTTTAACTATTAATTTAGGGTTTAATTGCACTGAAAATTAGGTATTAATTTTTTGCCCCTAAACAAAAATAACTTTCATTAAATTGAATAAACATATAGGCATTAGGAACATTCGCATTAATACCAACAGAATTTATTAATTTTTTAAAAATAAACATATATCAATTATTATTATATAAAAAAGAAAAAAAGAAAAGTAACCGGGCCTAGAGCTGGGCCGGCCCGGCCTCCTCCGTTTTCCTTCGCCGTCATGCCTGCGCTTGGCCCAGCCCATTCCTTTCCTTTTATCTTTTCCAGCCCGGCCTTTCCCCTCTCTCTCGTTCTCCTCACGTCTCCTACGCCTCTGCTTGGGCAGCGACGTGCCAGAGGCAGAGCAGGGCCGTGGCTTGATCTGCGGGTCGGTATCAGGCCGGCTACGGCAGGCTTGGGGTGGCAGAGGTCATGCGCGCCTCCGCCGGTGGCCCTTAAAAGCGAGAGAGGAAGCGGGGGTGAGGAGGGGACGAAAAGTGAGAGATCGAGAGGAGGATGTGTAAGAACCGAGAGGGAGGGAGAGAAAACGACCAAGAGACCAAGACAGAAAGGAAGCGCCAGAAGAAGAAAAGAAAGGAGGAGTTCCCTGGAAGCCCGGCCACATCCGAGGCCCTCCAGCCGCTCGCGATTTCCTTTTCCGCAGCGCCAAATTTTCCGGTGAGTTTGCCTTTTTGGGTTCAAAATCGCTTCTTTCCTGAGGATCCCGGCTCAGAGACATTGCGAGGCCACCGAACTGAGTACGATATATCTCGAGTTCGCCCTCTGTTAGCCGTCGCTGAGTCGGGTAGGGACTTGTTATTTTTCATCTATGCTTGTGAATGAACGGTCTCTGGCTGGTCGTCACTGTTTTTCTGTTCTCGTTCGAGACAAGGGTGCGAACCCACATATCGAGAATCCGTATTCTTCTTTAACCAGTGCCTACCACATGTTTGATAGAATGACTCAAAGGAACGACCCCGAGAACGTCGTCTGTTTTAGCCAGGTCGGAAGACACCAGTGTAGGTCACATACTAATGATAGCTTCCTTGGCCATGAAACACGTTTTTTTTTCTTCTTGGAAATATTAACTCATCAATCGCGTCACCGGGGTTGTTTTGCTCGTGGGAGTTGGTGGCATTGTACCTAATGTTGTTTTTGGTGGCGTTGGTTCGGAGATGATCAGAAGGCGGTTAAAGTGAGGGACTTAAAGTGCATTTGTTTGGGTTTCTATTTAAAAATTATTCTAGAGAATAAAAATTTAAAATAAATATATATATTTGCTTTGGAGAATAATTTTTTAACAAAAGAATGCATTTGGTAAATCTGTTATAAAAATAAAAAAAATAGAAATACATTTGGTAAATTTGTATAATTTTTTTGTTTCTTTTAATTTTTTAATATTTTTATTTTATTTTTCTTATTTTCTTTCTCATTTTTCATATTTTCTATTTTTTTCTTTTTTCTTTTTCCTTCCTTTTGGCCGATCCGGCCTCGGCCATGGTCCCATCGGCCTACGAGGGCCGGTGGCCCTGCCTAGCCACGGCGAGGCTCGCCGACCCCCGGCAAGGTCGAGCCTCGTCGTGGCTAGGCAAGGCTTGGCCTTGCCTTAGGCCGGGTGAGCTCGAGCTCACCCAAATTCGGCGAGGCCAAGCCTCGCCGGGGGCTGGTGATGCTCAGGCGAGGTTGCCGACCCTTGACGGCATCGCCAGCCCTTGACGACCGGTCGTCGGCCATGGCCAAGGGCGGCAAGCGGCCAAAGAAATAAGAAAAAAAAAAAAAAAAAAAAAAGAGAAGAAAAGGAGAGGAGAGAGAAATTTTGTTCTTAAAAATTGTTCTAGAAACAAGAAACACGTTTTTGTTGTTTCTTGTTTCTGTTCTAAATGTGTTCCTAGGAACAAAAAAAAAAAAGATTTGAAACAAAAACGCAAATAAACGCATTTCTATTCTTTTTTTGTTCCCTGGAACAAGAAAAAGGAATTGTGTTTATAAACAGAAATTTGGAACACAAACAAACGAGCCCTTAATTGCTTAATTTTTTTCTTTTTCTTAGGTGAAAGCTTAATTGCTAAAGTTTTTTTTTTTTTTTTTTTTATCAGCCCTACTCTATACCTTCTCTATACTCACTCTCAGACTTTTTGCCCTACCTCTTGCGTGTCCCCACCCCATCCTTCCTTGAGAAGGTGGGGGTTTGAACCCCTCACCTCCCCCTTTCATGTTGGAAGGATGGCCACTTGGGCGAATCCCAGTGCTTAAGTTGGTTTGGTGTGTTTAGGCTTGTCTAAGTTTTCGTGGGCTTAGACGAGTCTAGTGATTTCAGGCTCAATTAAGATCGATAAGTTTGGGCTTTTTTCTAGTCATTATTTGAATGGTAATTTTTGGGCTTGGTTTTGCTCTGATAAGGGTGTGTTAGTTAGTCATGGCTTCAAAACACTTGGGCCTAATCTACTTTGCAATGTGTAGAGCTGGCAATATGGGTCATAAGCCCATATTATGACCCATTTTTAGTTAAATGGGTCATATATGGGTCAATTGAAGATTAAACATAAGTCAGAAATGAGTCAAGTGAAAGTTAAATATGGGTCAAGTGAAAATTAAATATATATCATAAATAAGTCTGAGAAAGTAAGATACAAAAAGAAATGGGTCTAAATGGGTTATTAGGAAACTCACTTCAAAATTTAAACCCATGGCATTTTTTAACTTTATAAAAAAAATTAAAAAAATCGAAATTAAAATTATTTTTCATTTTTCTTTCTTTTTCTTCCTTCCTCCGTCAGTCGGCGACAAGCTAGGCGAGGCCCAAGCTCGCTGGCTGGTTGCCAACAACTGGCGAGACTCGAGCTCGCCGGATCTGGCAACACTTGAGCTCACTGACGCCAGGCGGGGCCTCAACCTCACTAGATCGGCGAGGTGAGCTCAGCTTCACCGCCGACTAGCGAGACTCGAGCTCGCCGATGTCAAGCGAGGCCTTGGCCTCGCCAGATTGGCGAGATTTAGCCTTGCCTAATGAGCCTCGGCCTTGTTGACGATTGGTTCGAGCCTTGCCAGATTTGGCGAGACTTGAACTCACCGGCATTGGCGGGGCTTTGGCCTCATTAGATTTGGCAAGACTCGAGCTCGCTGACATCGAGCGGGGCCTCAGCCTCGCCGAATTAGCGAGATCGAGCCCTGCTCGACTCCAGCGAGCTCGATCTAGCCTATGGCGATCGCCGGCCGTCGAAGAAAAAAGAAAAAAAATAATTATTAAAAATTATATTTTAAAAAAATAAAAAATTAAAAAAAAAATTATATTTTTAAAAATTTAAAAATTATTAAAAATTATATTTAAAAAAATAAAATTTTGATTTTTAAAAAATAATTATAAAAATTTTCCATTAAATTTGTATTGCATAAAAATTGTTAAAAAATTTGCATTACATAAAAATGTTTTAACAATACTTTTTTTTTATAAAAAAAATCATAAAAATGAGTTTTTTAAGGTTTAGTTAAAAAATTTTCATGTTATAGTTTTTAGTTATTCAATGGTATGTTCACTTTAAATAAGAAAAAGCATGTGCATTAGTCTAATTTTTTATAAATATTTTAATTTATAGGTTTTTTTAACTTTTTTTATATTGTTTACTATTTTTAATTTAATTTGAAGTTTTAATCCAATTAGCATATAGTAGAAGTGGTTTTTTTGGAATATTAATAGGTTTTAGCAATAAGGGTCAAGTCAAGTACGAATTGGGTATGGGTTACTAAATTTACACTACAAGAATATGATTCAAAACAGGTTAAATGGGTCAACCCATTTTCGATCCGACCTATATCCGACCCGACCCACCCATTTGCCACCTCTAATGCATAGCTCCTCAAGTCAAAAGGATTTCAAGTTAAAAAGCGACTTCTTATGAAGTGTTTTTTGTATTTCAAGAGTAAATTGTGTTTCACTTCGATCATTAAAGCTCGACAAGCAAACATACGAACCAGTTAGCTGGGTGTCACGTCGCTCTGGTCATTGCGCGTTATTTTTCATTTCGGCTACATGTCATCATTCATGGATTCAGTGTTGGATGGTCATACGTTAACTTGAAGCCGGTTATGAAGCAGGAAAACGCGGGGATGCGAGTTAGTTATCTAATTCTTAAGAGAATCATGGCTCAATTTATTGTCAAATCTCTAAGCCAGAACTAAAAGAACAGAAAGAAATCTAGCAATCTATGACTTAGGGTCAGACATTGGTTATGCATTGTTCGTAATCCATGTTTCTGCTTCTCCTGAAGCAGCTTCATGAGTTACCCCAGATTCGTCAACCTGCATGTAGAGCATATTATGACTGAGCCTCATTTTGAATTACAGTGCACTATGTCTCGGCACAAAAACCAACCCAGTCAAGATGTTATGGTATAGCTGGTGACAATTTGGGCCCAACCAGGCTTCCGGAACCGGAAGCGGGACATATCTAGATGGTTTCTTAGCACAACGCACTGGTGCATAGCTGGTGTGTAACACCAGACTATCAGTCCATCTCCCGCGATGACATCGCACAGCGGCCTCGGAAGACTTCTTAAGCAGTAGCTCGAGAATACCGTGAGGACCAACCCTCTGATAATTTCATAGCTCGAGAACTTCTTCCTAAAGAGAAATGTCAGTTCCCCATTTTGCGGCTAGTTGACAATCTTATCAGGCCGTGGGTCTGAAACATCAGCCATCGCTATCGTCTGTTCCCAAGTAGTATTATTCCGGAATATGAGGTGATATGTCACGGGGCTCGGCTCTTCTATAAGGAAGAAAGAGTTGCCATCTGTGGGAGCTTGCATTGAGCATGAAGGACAGTGGAGTGGAATCACGAAATCAGAATGAATGAGAAGATAGGACTGACTCAGAAGCAAATGCATGGGGCAGTTTTAGCAAACTGCTGTGTCTTCGGTCCATACGCTGATCAAAAAATATCTTTGGTTTATATCTTGTCGCGGAGTGTGCCTAACCGGATCCATTGGATCCCAATGGTGATGACCTCGCCACTCGCCAGACAGGGTGGGAACACATCCAATCAACAACTGTCATAAAGCCTGTCAAGTTAGGTATATGAGAATCTTACATAAATGTCATAATTGCGAAACGGTCATTCATTACAACAACGTACGTGTTATCAAAATACCACGTAATAATGTCTTCTATGAACGCACCCAACATGTTGAAATAGACTGTCATTTCATTTAATATCACATTCTCTGGGGCACTGTTCACCTTGTCTCCACTTCGTCTGCTAACTAAACTATGGATGTCTTCACCAAGACACACCCTATTAGAGATAATTGAAAGTTATCAAGAGATTTTCCATTTCTCCCCTTAGTAATAGAAATTGATATTGTATCATTCTATTACCTTAAATGGATGTCTTCACCAAGACACACCCTATTAGAGATAATTGAAAGTTATCAAGAGATTTTCCATTTCTCCCCTTATTAATAGAAATTGGTATTGTATCATTCTATTACCTTAAATAGTCACCTATAAATAGGCTCACTTACTCTACATCAAAATATAGTGAAATTACTCAATTTTCTTTTCTGCTTTACTCTTATCTGGGATTGTCAGTGATTAGGATGGAAATAGAGAACAAACAGCTGATGTTTGAATCCAAGGTGCGGTATTTGCCTCATGAAGGGTTCTGACGTGTAACCGGAAAAAAAGGGAAAGACAGAACCCACAATAGGTAAACTGTTCCGAAACAATTTAGTTTATTCTGTCGTATATTCAATGGTTCAGATCAACAGTTCTGCCCTTGCTTTAGTCTTCGGTATCATTTTCGAGAGATTTAGATTTACTAAAAATTAAAGTTGATCCAAAACGTCTTAACAAAATTTGAGACCGATCAAAAATTTTCACAGTATGGTGACACAGGGTCCGAACAAATCCAAGAAACTGTCCAAGTCCATGGTCCGCATAAGGGCATAGCAGCATGCTGATACTCCAGAACTAACTGCTGCACAAGTAGTGGACCTTTCTAAACTGATTACATGGTTGAGAAGTGGGGGAGCCCAGACTGGGGATTAAAAGTGTGTTCTGACGAGAAACCTTTCTGTAGAAACAAAGTGGTAGGCAAGCGGAGGTTGGCAGAAGCATAAGATCCATTTAAGAAGTTGGTGGTAGCAATTATGAAACGTGATAAAAAGAAAAAAGGAAAACTCAGGGATGCAATACCAATGCTTCGCACGCTTGAAGCAATTTATGAAGCAGGAAAACTCAGGGGCGCAAGTCAGTTGTCTAATTCTTCAGATCATGAGGCTTAATTTATCATCAATTTTCAAAGCCAAGGACCCAGAAAGCGAAAGAACAGAAAGAAAACTAGCAATCTATCATTCAGCGTCAAATATATTCTAGCATTGTTCAGAATCCTGATCCTGTTTAACTTTGACTTGATGTTGCTGTTTCTCCTGAAGTAGCTTCCTGAGGTACCACATGGTCGCCAACCTGCATGCAAGGCATAGTATGACTCAGCCTCATTTTGAATTACAGTGCATTAAATCCCGGGACAAAAACCGTCCTAGTCAAGATCTTATGGTACATTCGCATGAAAACTAACTCGATTCTCACCGGTTGGATCAGAAACCTCAAATTGCCATGCGGACCATCCTCCGCATCATATAGACACCAGCAATCAATTTCTTGTCCAATGAAGAATCGATTCGCAGCGACAATTTCGTCCCAAGCAGATTTCTGGAACCGGAAACTAGTCATATCTGGATTGTCTTTTAATACGATGCTGCTGTGGTGTACAGCTGGTGTGTAACACCAGACCATTAGCCCATCCCTGGCGATGACATCGAGCAGTGGCCTTGGAAGATTTCTCAGGTGGTAGTTCGAATATGCGGTGAGGGCTAACCCTCTCTTAACGTCACTGCTTGTCAACTTCTTCCTGAAGAGATACCTCAGCTCCCCATTTTGAGGGTAGTTGAGAATCTTGTCAGGCTGAGGGAGGGGAACATTCGCCATCACTAACATCTTATCTCAAAAAGTATTGTCTCTGAATAAGAGAAGATATGTTACGAGGCTCGGCTCTTCTAAAGGGAGAAAGAGTTGCCATCTGTGTCAGCTTGCATCGCACATGAAGACACCAAAGTCGAAACACGAAATCAGAATGCATGAGAAGGTGGACTGACTCAGAAGCAAATGCATGAGGCAGTTTTAGCAACTATTCTGTCTTTGGTTTATAAGCTGATCAAAGAAAATGTCTTTCGTTTATATTCTGTCATAGAGCGGGCATGGTCAGGTCCGGTCCGGTCCAGTCCAATCCGGTCCCAGTGGCATCATACCAGGCTAGGCAGATTGATCCCAAGTGCGATTTTCGTCATAACTTCACATATAAAGTACAGAGATATGTTTCCTAGAACTGTATGCACTGCAAGAGATGTCACTCTCGGTTGCTTATGCATGTATTTTTACATTAAGCAGGATCATACATTTGATCTTGGGGTTGTCTTTTGGGAAAGGGATTCTGTGGTGGCAACATAAATTGATTAAAATAGTCGGTAGCATCATGTCAAATAGTAGTTTAATCGGTTATAGGTATATCGTAATCTTCAACTGAATTAACTGTCAAGCACTCTTTGCTATAATTTTGAGGCAAATCTTGATTTTCATCCTTGATCAGTCGATGTAAGATATGCTACCCTGTCCAAACAAAATACTGATAGTGAAATTATCATCTAGAATATTAATATAAATTAAATAGGTTGTATGTGAAGCTTTGTCTTATGGAGAACAACAAAATTATTTCGTACATGAAGGCTCCACTTATTTCTTTGAAAATGAATAATTTGACAAACATTTTCCTAAAAATAATCAACTATACCGCTTGAAATAATTAACAAATAAAAATTGTATCACTATCGATAACAATTTATATCTAAACATTTTTGTAGATAATAAAAAATAATAATTTGTTAGCTCATTTTTTGTAAGCGATTGTTTTTAGGAAAATGTTTTCGAGATCATTAATTTTTTATGAAACAAATACACCTAAAATTAAAGAAAATTTATTATCTCCTTATTAAGGTAATGGTGTTGGCCAATGTAAGGTAATAATATTCACATTGATTCAGTGTGAGTACTTAATAGAACATCTTTGAACAATAAGGGTAGCTTCAAATATAAAAAGGAAAAAAAAAAAGATAAGAGAGGAGACTAACTATCTTAGGTTAAGGTATTCGATAAGGTATTCGACTTTTACTTTACTCTCCAACTATTTTTTTATTTTATTTTTTTTGTGACCCAGGGAATCCCGCACGGCCGGATGTCAGAAGTAAACCATTGGGGACGACACGTGCTAGCCACCACACGTGCCACTGGGTAAGTCACCCCCGCGACCTTGGCCAGGGTTTGAACCCCTCCCCTTCGTGAGGGGAAGGAGGCCCAAAGGCTGCGCCATCCAAGTGGGTGGTCTTCCAACTATTTATTTTGACTTCTTTAACTACTTCGATTGGGTTTTGGCAACTTTTAAATTTCCTCAGTACCATTAAATTCTTTAACTACTTAGGTTGGACACTATTTTCAAAATGTCAATACTTATTTTTGTTGAAGTATCAGATTATCAAGACATCATCTTTCTGTAGCTTAAAGCTTTGGTGTATAGACATGTCTCACATGGAATCTCTGCGATATCAAAGCAGCAGATTTTGTGGTCGAATCTTCATGTTACGCTTGTTTCACCTCATAAAAATCGTGCTTCATGTTTCTAAGATTAGGATTTGAACACCACCTTTCAAGCGCTCGCACTTTTAACTAAAGCTTGGGAATCATCTTCTACCCTCGACTGATTCGGAGTATTTTGTATCAGCGTCGAGGGCAAGTGAAAATGTACGACGCACGTATGTCATTCCTAGAAGTCCAAACTCAAGAAGAAAGAGCTTTCTTACCAACTAACATTCTCACTCAAAACGCTGTCTTTGCCTCATTCAAATGGTAGTGGAAGGATCAACACGAACTGAAAGAACAGAAAGAAAACTAGCTATCTATCGCGTCTAATATTATCTAGCATTGGTCAGAATGCTGATCCTCTTTTAGCTTTGACTTGACGTTGCTGTTCCTCCTGAAGCAGCTTCACGAGGTACCACAGAGTCGCCAACCTGCATGCAGTGCATATCATGACGAGAACCAACCCAGTCAAGATGTTTTGTTACATTCGCGTGGAAATTTGCCTAACTTTATTCTTACCGGTTGGATCAGAAAGCTCAACTTGCCATGCGGACCATCCTCTGCATCGTACAGATACCAGCAATCGATTTCTTGTCCAACGAGAAATCGATTCTCGGCCACAATTTGGTCCCAACCCAGTTTCCGGAACCGGAAGTAACGGGTCATTTCTGGGTTGCTTCTCAGTACAATGCCGCTGTGGTGTATAGCTGGTGTGTAACACCAGACCATCAGTCCATCCCCAGTGATGGCGTCGAGCAGCGGCCTCGGAAGACTTCTGAGGTGGAAGTTCGACAGCTCAGTGAGGATTAGCCCTCTCTCTACATCACTGCCGCTCAACTCCTTCCTGAAGAGGTATATCAGTTCCCCATTTTGCGGGTAGTCAAGAATCTTATCAGGCTGAGGGAGTGCGACACCCGCCATCGCAATCCTCTGATTTCAAGTACTATTATCTCTGAATGTGAGACGATATGTGACGGGGCTCGGCTCTCATATATAGGGAGAAAGAGTTGCCATCTGTGTGAAGCCTGCATTGCGCATGAAGACACTGGAGTGGAAACACGAAATCAGAATGCATGGTGGAGGTGGACCGACTTCGAAGCAAATGCATGAAGCAGTTTTAGCAGCTATTCTTTGGTTTATACGCTGATCAAAGAAAATGTAGCGAATAGTTCCTTCATTTGGCTCAGTGGTTATTGTTTTTTTCATCTTCAAGAAATGGAAGGTATCAGGCAATCAAACTTAAATTTGGAAGTGGCAGAGGAAATTTCATTTTGGAGTGGTGGCAAAATGCCATTCGACTTTCTCCAACAAGGTACATATAAGCACTGTTTACCATAAAAGAATTGCCTTTCATCCGCCCAGTGCCCCCAACATGGAATCGCGTAGGATAAAAGAATTGTCATGAAGCCTGTCAAATAAGGGACATGAGAGTCCCACACAAATGTCTACCATAAACGAAAGCTCGTCCTGGAGATAGAAACAAACGATACTGCTTTACTAATGGAAGAGAACATAGAATCAATCATCCAGTGTCTGCTTTCTCCCTCGGGTAAAGAGAAAAGGCGGCTAGGTACACCGGAAAAACGAATCTGACTTCTCTGAAGATTAATCATGTGTTGGGTGGAGCCACATCAAGATCTACATAGATAGAAAATACTGGAAGTAGCAAGCTGCTGAAAACATCGAGACTTGGTACAACCAAAAAGAGAGGTGATACAGCGCTCTTGTCGAGTAAAAGAGCAAGGCCCACTGATGATACAGCTGTCGTGGAGATTATGGAGTAAATCAGACGTAATTAGGGAAGTCGGAAGAGTGGGCCCAATGAGAGGAAAGAAAATCACCAGTCCACCACTGATAGAAACTAACCATGTTCTACAACTGAGCTAAACAAAACTGCCCCACCAATTAACTAATGCTAAGGGAGATCAACAAATACTGACCCAAAAAAAAAAAGGGGAGATCAACAAATATTAGGAAAGACTTTTTACCATATTTACAGCATATGTGAACTCTCAAGAGACAGCAGCAACGAAGTTTCGAGGATGATCCTTTCTTGGGTGGACCTATATCTTATAGTTTTTGGTCATAGAGAGTCTGGCTAGCTCTTCATCCCAAGCTTGTTATGCATTAGATTGGCTTTCTGTGTGCGCATTTCCTTTATCTTTTGAAAACTGACCAGGCTCATCCAATGTGTGGATGCTCTCTCCAGGTTCTGATCTACCTTCCATGGTTGCAAAGCGATCCTCTCGTACGGGGTCCATCCTGTGGGCATAGTTGGCTCTTGACGTGAAGTTGTGAGCAGCCAATGGACAATGAGGGGAGTGCACACGCACAGTCTCCATGCCTCGATGAGGTCGAAGAGCTGAACTAAATAAAGGTTGCATTGAACGCTTCTTCTCCGAAAACTCTCTTAATGATATTCGGCAGACCGGACACGTGGAATGCTGCTGAAGCCATATGTCTATACAAGTAACATGGAAAGAATGCCCACAACTGGGGAGGATACGCAGCATGTCTTCACGATGATATTCAGCCAAACAAACAGTGCATCTGCATTACAATTTCAAACCAACATGAGCAATAGTGAGAATATGTTAATGCAACCATATAAATATCAGGAATGTCAGTGATTAGCATGGAAAGAGAGAACAAACAGCTGATATTTAAATTCCAAGTGCAGTATCATCTTGTCAAGGGTTCTGATGTGTGACTGAAAAGAATGGTCAATACTAATGTGCAGCAAAAGAAAGGGAGCCAGCTGCTTGCTTGCCAACTAATATTTAGCAATACCTCGAGCGATTCACTTCTCATCGACTTGTTAATGACCTCAAAACTTAGAAGAGGTTTAGAGGGTGACAAAATCGATTCCTCACACACCACCAACAAACTACAAAGCAATGGGCTATACCAACAACGTGATAAGCCACCGCAATGGCACCTATGACATTGTAAGAATCACTAGTGCAATCACCATAGTTGCCACAACATACTGAGATAGCAAGGCACAGAATTGCCTTACAATTGTAATATCGTCTACCTGGCTACAAGAACGACCAAACTCAAAGATCTAAGGCAAAAAACATACGGCCTTTTGAGCCACATGTGCCAGTAAAAGCCAAATAAATCCATCCATTTAGCAGCTAAAAGCAGAAGGTGTGAGCACAAGCTACATCCCTCCAAATAAAGAGAAAAAAGGTCTGAAAGATGCAACATGACAGCCAGTTTAAACATGCAAAATCAAAATTTCTTGACATGCCATGTTCATATGAGTTTCTAGATGCCCAAAGGCACGCTTATGTTTTCCACAGATCTTTCCAAAGAGCTTTAGTATTGAGTTATACAAATGCCTCTCTTATCAAATATATATCTTCTAATGAAGTAGATATTGTATCATCTTGCAATTTCATGTTCTGCCAAAATAAATGAATATTGTGAAGAAAATGTTGGCTTTATGAACCAGTATGTAACAACAGAAAGGTCATAAACAAGCCTGGCTCTTGAACAGGGCAATTAGAACAATATGTTGTACCAAAGAAGCATTAGTTGATTCGTTTTCTTCCTGATCTCACTGAACTGTCTGATAAATTAGTTCTATTAGTTGCTTAAAATGACAACATATTACATTTGCTTTTCATCTGGCAAAGGAAAAGTTGGTTTAATCTCCACAAAATTCTATTATTCCTCGCTCAACTTTATGAAGAGGAATACGAGTTTTAAACTCATCACATGGCCAAATTATTCAAAAATTCTTAAATTGATATTTTGAGGTAATGTAGTCTTTCATTTTCCTAATCCTCCAATTCACAGTCCCATTCAGGTCTTTCAGCAATTGTTATTTCAACCTCAAAATACTTAGCCAAACTAACATTAACAATGGCTTCCTACTGGCCATACTTCACAACCGATAGAGCCGTTAATTTCAAACCTAAAGAAAGCCTTAGCATGTGACAAGCATCATCATACTAATAATGCTCAAAAAGTTTGAAGTGTTCTGAGATGGACAATGGCAAATGGGAAGACAGAATCCACAATGAATCAACTGTCATAAAACAATATAATTATTCAGTTGTAGAGTCAACAGTGTGGATAAACAAATTTGCTCTTGCTCTAGTACTTAGTATCTTTTTCAAGAAATTCAAATTTACTTACAATCGAAGTTGATCTAAAACGCCTAAACTAAATTTGAGCCCAATGAAGAATGTATAGAGTATGATGAACCAGTTCCGGAAAAATGCAAGAAACTGTCCAAGTCCATGATCTGCTTAGGGGCATAACAGCATGCTGTTGCTGCAGAGCTAGCCACTGCGAGGACCTTGCTAAACTATAACCTGGTTGAAAAGTTGATGAGCCCAGACTCCACGATTAAAAGTGATTTCTGACAAAAGAAACCTATCTATTGAAACAAAGTAGTGGGCAAGCAGAGATTGGCAGAACCATAAGATCCATGCGATCATAAATGAGTATGCTACGGAAGGAACTTTATGCCAAAGGTTTGTCCCGAAGCAAAATCATGGAACTTTACTTTCCAGAACATCAGGTATAATAATCTCAAGGTCCCACGCAGTTCTGTCCCTCAGAACTAATAAAGCTCCCCAGAAATCATTCTCTAAACGCCATGATAATAGCATTATGACAATCCCTGCAAAATGTTCGCGATGCTTTATCTAAAAGGAAATAGTTGTGCCCAAATCATGAACCGAGCAAACTTCGCAACATTTCTACTGTAGAAGAAAGAGACAAGCTTTGAAGATTCAAGATCCATAAAAGTTACCTACTACCCAAGAACAGAAGAAATCAAATAATCAATAAAATAACGTACTGAGAATTGTCGACCTCGGAGAAGAACTCGTCGCTGTATTTCTTTGTCGGGAATTTAGACACCACTACAGGTTCAAGACCATGTAAACCCCGCTCTAGCTGTTCAGAGAAGGAGACGAGGCTTTAGTTACAAACATCAGCTTTAATCTCTGGATCCAAAGCTTAGATTTTTCACGTATCAACAAATAAAGGGCTGAATTTTGTCATTTATAGCCTCATTACGCACAGATCAAGGTACACAGATGTAAGGAAAACCAAAACAACAGGTAACTTTTGGTCTGAAAAGAAGCAAAGTAGTTGAAAAGGACGATAACAAGCGGAATTTCAATATGAAAATTCAAATTAGCGTGAAAGAGTAAATTGCTCAAAAACCAACACCACGGCGAATGAAAATTGAGAAAGAATAACCGAAAAGAAGAAGAAGAAGAAGAAGAAGAAAAGAACAGAGAAGATTATGTTGAAGCTCCACATTCTGCAAGTCGGCGCAAAAGAATTATCCAGGAGCAATGCATGAGGTACAATTTAAGAATCCACCTCAGGAACATCAGTAGAGTATAAGAGAATCACCAAATCTCGAAGCAACAAGAATCACCAGTTCGAAAAGAAAAGCTTCTGCACGAAGAGATGCGGTCAAAGAAGCAGTGAGAAAAAAGGCTTCTTGCGTAATCTAGAGCCACCGGAAAAGCCAGTGGAGTACAGAAAGCGAGTCAGGCTCGAAAAGGAAGAGGAGCAAATAACAAATCGGTGGGAAGTACAAGACACGTCATGGCGAAATCGACGGGAAGAATCGAACACCGCCGAGTTCAAACGAAGATACCGGGGAAAGAAGAGAGAGAGAGAGAGAGAGAGAGAGAGAGAGATGGAAGCGCGCGTACAATGCCAAGATCGGATCGGCCGGCGAGTGCGAAGGAGCGGCGAGAGGCGTTGAGCTGAATCCGAGCGCAGATGAGCCGCGTGCAGACGAAGACGATGAACATGGTGCTCACCGCGAACCCGATCACCGTCATCACCAGGTTTATCCCCGAAGATATCATCCTCTTCCCCGCCCTCTCCCGGAACCAAAAAGGAAACCAAAAAAAGAAACAAAAAAAAAAAACTTCGAAGAACTCGTCCGCGATTTCAGCACCGGAACGTCATCAGTTCCCTCCGCCTCTTCTTCACCCTTCTTCACACCCGGCGCGTGCATGCGCCGCGCGACGCCGCCGCCGCCGCCGTCGCCGCCGTCCGCTTCGAGACTCGGCCCGCCGGCGAGGGGTCGCGGGCGACGCTCGGCATGATTCGCGGGGAAGGGGAGGAAGGGAAGCCGAAAGCCGAGGCGCGATACCGGCGGGAGGCGAGCTTCTCAGGCGAAAAGGCGGAGGCTTTCCGGTCGGCGAGAGGAAGTGGAAGAAGACACTGGCGGAATTCGGCAGTTGCAGAGAAAGCGGTGGAGAGAGAGAGAGAGAGAGAGAGAGAGCTAAATTCGGATCCGGGATTAAGGCGAGCGCTTTGGGAAAAAACGGGTTGCGGGAGGGTCCATTTTAAATGAAATCGGAATGATGATTACCGATTAATGTGGGGGATTAGTTTAAAGTAATTGAGAATTTATCATTATCGTTTTGCAGCTTTTTCCTCCCCCTTTTCCCGTTTGGCTCAGTCCTATTTAGACTTCATTTTTGCTCATTCGATTGGACCCTTCTTTCTTCAATCTTTTCTCTTCTTTTTCTTCTTCTTCTTTTTTTTTTTTTTTTTTTATGTGTTCCTTTCCTTTTCTACGATAGCCAATGATAAAGTAAAAATTGAATTCCGAGACGTGAGATTAAATTTGGATGATTGACCAATCTGATAAGGTGTTCATAAATGTCAAGTGTTTCACGAATTATAGACGAGGATACGAGAGTTTCCTGCAATCTCATCTATTCTAATGATGGGAATCGTTCATCGCACCTGTCCCGGAAGCTAAATCAAATTGATTATTCAGGACCGCATGATTTGTCTTAAACCAAATTAATCTCCTCCCTTAATTATCAAAAGTTAAAGCACATGTGCACTTTGATTGAATGAGTTGAGAGAGAACAGAAAATGGTCAGAGATGAGAGTGGATAGACATGATAGAATTGACTAATAAGTAGCATGTGATTTTGTGGTGAGTGAACGGTCCATGTGGAAGGAAAAGAATTGGACTATTACTGTTTCAATATTAGACTAGTGCAAGCAAGCAAAACTGTTTCTGGGTTTTAAACAGGATAGTCAAAGAGTTAGGTGATCTGACACCAGTGGAATATTTAGGGCATTGGGCTTTCCTAGGTTCTTGAAATGAGTCCCCCCTTTTCCTTTTTCTTGTAGACAATGGAAAAAAAAATCCTAAAATTAATATAAGATGACCAACTCAATTATAAATTTTTTATCTATTTTAATTTAATCTTTAAATCTTTTGATAATTTATCAATATAGTTCTTGAAATCAATTTTGGCCAAACATTACTAAAGTTGATGTCCGCTATGTCACGTAATTGGCCAAACATTACTAGTCATCTTACATTAACGTAAACAATTTTTTACAATTTCTTTTAAAATTTATGAATCATTTTTTCTTCTCATTTATTTTTTCCTTTTTTTTTTTATCTGTGGTTGGTCGCTAGTCACCATCGAGTATCAAACACAAGCAAAGATAAAAGAAAATGGAAAAAAAAAAAAAGAAAATTAAAAAAAAAGAGAAATTAAAAAATTCCAAATCATCCACATTAGCATTGGCCATGATGGCCGACATTCACATCAATAATTTCTGACCAAAATTGACTTTAAGGACTAGATTCGTAAATCATAAAAAATGTTTTAGAACTAAATTGATACAATTAATAAATTTAAAATTAAAGTGACCTCCATGCAATAAGCATAGGACTTATTGATTACTCGATCGACATGTAACAAGATTTTCATGTAGAAGAATGTATGGATCAAGGTGTGGTTGATCTCAACGCAGCAAGATTCAGCAGCTGATGAGTTTTCTGCAGCATTTCCTAAATTAATGACCACTTTTGAGAGCTTTGCTTGATTTTTATATTGTTTTTGGAAACCAAAGGGGAACGGGGCATGCTGCTAAGTGCTTGAAGGAATGATGGATCCTCAAGGACTTTGAGACACCAAGTACTTATCCACAAACTAATCAATGTAACAATGCCCACCTACTCATGCGTGTAATCCAAGTGCGGGTCATCTTCACAAAGTCATATGCAAAGGATTGAATGGACCACTTGGGCTTTGGACATTATTTTAATACAAAGGATCCTTCTTCACTCATCCAGGTCGTCAACTCTCTCTCTCTCTCTCTCTAGAGTCCTTTTACTTTTCAAATAGAAAAAAGAAAAAGAAAAAGAAAAAGAAAAGTAAGGTTACGTAATTTATTAATCATAGAGATGATACGTGTTGCTCGAAATAATTAGTCGGTAGAATATGTTTTCATCATGCATAACAATTTATGTCTAAACATTATAATGGATGAAATGAAAACTGTTTTTTGTCCATTCATTTTTGTAAACTATATAAATGATCATTTTAAAGAATATGTTTTGTAAATCATTTATTTTTCGTGAAACACGCATAGTCTTAAACCGTTGGAATTCACAACTAGAATCTTCTCTCTTTTTTTTTTAGTGATTATCTGATAATATTCGAGAAGGAGCATGTTTAAGATGGTAGCGACATATATGTTAAATTTTTGAAAAAGTTGAAGGTGGAGTAACTTTATGAAATTAAAATCACTAATATAAAATTCGTTTCTAAGTTGGTGACCTAAGCACCAAGTATGCAATTGGTGCTTAGCTCACATCCCAAACGAAATATAATATATTGCAAGACTTAAGAAAATATTATGGTATTACTGTTTGCATTTTTGTAGCGACCTTGGTGGATAATAATCTTTTAAACCGACATAATATATCTGGCCACTTGAGGAAAAATAATTAAAACATTGCATGTTCACTTCTATCCACATAGAAGCATCACTTGTCCCCTTTTTCTATAATATTAGGCACCCATCATTTCCTCCCAACATGCTTCGATTCTGATCTATAATCACTGCACATTATTAATTTCGATTTCTTTCGAAAGAAACCTATGTCGTTAAGAGTGTACTTTATGATGCAATTTCACAATAAAAAATTGTCGACATCATATTTTCACTCGTCATCAACGTAGATCAAAAAGCCGATAGTGATCGCTAACGTTGTCTTACTAGGTGCCTGGTTAAATTTTTAGTAAATACGTGCTGCAATTTAATAAAATATTATGTAAATTTTCAGTGTCTCACCTTCTCTAACACGAGATACCATATAATTTGCTCCCTCCCCTCAAATGTAGTGACTTTACACTTTGCATGACATCACTGAGAGTTTAAGTCAATTGGGGACCTTTTAATTTCCAGGAATCTGACCCATAAAAAAAATTCCTCGAAGGAAAGGGACAGAAAATTTTTGCAACAAGAATGTGACGGGAATACAATAAGAAGTGCATAAAAAACATGGAAAAAAAGTCAAATAGTTGCGTCATGGATGATGCGATCGCGCACCATTGGAGTAATTACATTGCAAAAAATTAGTAATCTATCGTATACTTTGAAGATTATATGGGCTGCTTATTCTAAATATATTACGATTGTGGATAAGCATTGACCTATAATCGAGGGCTCTTTTTTAAAAAAAAAATTCCCTATTAAATGTTACATTCCTGAACCACTGGAATTCGCTCCAGTGGCCACCCTTCCAATATGAAAGAGGGAGGTGAGGGGTTCAAACCCCCACCTTCTCAGAAAGGGATGGGGTAGGGAAGCGCAAGTTTCAGGAGTGGGTTTCGACTCCCACGCCCTGTAAGAGGCAGGGCAAAAGTCTGAGAGTGAGCGTAGAATAGGTATAGAGTAGGACTGACCCAAAAAAAAAAAAAAATGTTACCTTCCTGGACAACCTAAATTTTCACCTGTGGATCTCAACCTGCAACTCAAAATAATTTGGGGAAATTCGAAGAAATGGTTTTTTTTTTTTTTATAATGATAAAATGACGCAAACGATCCCTCAACTCTAATACAATGTCTATCGTCATTTATGTACATAATCCATAAACTATATGGAAAATATTCATTCTTGTCCTTCCATTAATTCAAATTAACAGAATCTATTGATATCGCGTTCAATTCATAATAATCAAGAAAAGATAAGGTTCCATGTGAATTATCCGAATAATATGATATAACAATCCATGCCATGAGAAAATGACAGGCATGTTTGTGTCTTGATTTTTGCTTTCATTTTCTATTTTAGATAGATTAAAGAAAAATAAATATATTGGCTTATCATTTTAAAAAAAAAAATCCAACTCAATGGGTAATAATCCGTGTCATTAGATAATGCTTAATTTGGTATTTGAGTAACACAAGGGCTGCATTAACTAATAAATCAAGAACTATACCGAATAAATTAAAAATCTAAAAATGACATTCTCTATAAAGCCAAAAATCAAGAGCCATTCACGTCGTTTTCTCCAGGAAGAGATGAAAGGGATAAAGTGCGCACCTTCCTGAAAAGACCAATTCATCCCTGATGACACGTCAATCTCCCGACCACAAAGAGCACATGACGACCTAGAGATAGTGCCAAGTTCCCTTTCTTTTTCTTCTTCTTTTTTTAACCATCTAAAAAAGTTGTTTGGCGGCCGAAAAAAATGATTAGTTTGAAGCCTTAATTAGTGGAGTAATTGTTAATTAGTGGCGTTGCGTGTCCGTGCTTGGCAGTATCGCAGGAGGGAGATCGAGATCTAGGTTTAAATTACACCGCCCCTGAACCGGACCTACTCTTATTAAGGGGTTAACAAAATTGCAAATCGTTATCAATAAGACTAGAATTATCTTCCGAAATGGCATGTGCCACACTAGCAAAGTCTCCAGAGATCCTTCGAGATTTCCATAAAATCCTCCACAAGCTTCAAAACATGTGCACACTCGTGATTGGACGGATGGGAGGTCAAGTAGGCAATACGCCTGATGATAATTGTACATTTTGTCAAAGATCTATAGTTAGTGACCTACCAAAATTTATTTGGCACTTATTATAGCCTCTCAAGAGAAGATATTGCGTTATCGGCTTATGTGTTATCGAACCCAGGTGGCAACTACAGTACTTTTTTCATTTTCAGTTTTTAATTTATCCTCAATAATCTTAGCTAAGCTAGGACCACATCTTGTACTTCTGCTTATATATATACGGCAGTACTTTTTTCATTTTCAGTTTTTAATTTAACCTCGATAAGCGAAGCCAGGGCCACAACATCTTGTACTTCTGCTTAAATGTATATGTGGATGGCAAAAGTACAGATGACTAAGCTTTAAACTAGTGAGTACCAATTTTCAACTGATAAAAGAACGTTCTAGGTAAACTTTTTAAACATCTTATGCAAATGAAAACTGCACGAATTATCACTGCACCAAGCACTTTGGCCCTTACGATAAGGCCCGTGACATCATCTCATGTTGGGTCAAATCTAGTAGGTTTCGCAGGTTTAGGAATAGCATGGTTTTTGTTTTTTTTTTCAAAGGTATTCTTGCAATTGGCACGAAAGCAACATCTCAATGGCTTCCGGTTATTTGGGAGGTGCATGAGAACATTTCTCATCCCCACAATTTCTGCTCTTTTGTTCTCCGGAACAAAAAAAGAACATAAATCCGTTTGGTAACACCGAGTTTTTTTTTTTTCATTCCAGAGAATAAACAGTTAGCCCATGAATGATTTTAAAATAGAAATGAGAAGTAAAAAAAATTACTCGTTAAGAACAATTTCTAGAAATAAGTAAAATTTCAATTTTATTTTTCTTTTAATTTTCTCTCTTGCCACGACCACCGTTGCCTGCCGCCAACCGCCGCCCGCTGTCGATCGACCGTCGCCACTGCCACCGGTCGCCGTCACCAATCGCCGCCCGCCTACAGCCGCCGATTGTTGCCGGGCCGGGCCGCCATCGCCGCCGGCCGCTACGGCCACCGCCGCCGCCATCGGTTGCCTTCGATCGCCGCCAATCGCCGGCTGCCGGTCGTCACCCGCCGACCTTCGCCGCCACCGGTGACCAACCAACCGACCGCCGCTAACCGCTGGAAATCGACCGTCGACCGCCGGACGGCGGCAAGCGGCTAGGTGACCGCGGGAGGCGGCGGTCGATGGGCCATGCGCCGTTGATCGACGGCTAGCAGTCGACCGGCGGCGGCGTCCAGCGACGGTCAGCCGACAAAAGTAAAAAATGAATAAATATAAAAAAGTAACTATTTTTTACAAAACGCATTTATATTCTTTTTCTATTTTCGGAGTAAAAATTTTGTGTAGTTACCAAACAGGTTTTTTACTCAGAAATTATTCCCAGAATAAAAATAGAAAAGAAGTATTTAAAAAAAAAAAAAAAAAAAAAAAAAAAAAAAAAAAAAAAAAAAACTCTTCCCCGGCCAAGAAGTGTTACCATTCGTACCCTTGGTAGTAACTCCAAGAGTTGCTACCACCGTTGTAGTCACGGTTTCTCATGAGTCGACAATCGTAAACTGCAATTGAAAACTCGATCGAATAAAAATTGAGACTATTATTGGTTTTTGGTATTGATATTAAGTTCGTTTATTTTGTGTAAAATGAAAATTTCAAAAATCTTTTTCTTAAATTAATCGTTTGTATCGCTTATAAAAAAAAATTTAATCATCAACGAAAATTTATAGACATAAATTGCTTAAAAACCACATTGAATAAATTAAAAGTATGTACACGACATTACACATTAAATCAAAATTAAGCAATTATTTGTATAATTATATCTAAATAATACAGCGAAAATTATCCACTTATTACGGGAAAGTGGTTTGTATTTATCTTTTGACATGTCCTTCCAAAAAGATGTCATTGGTCAGATTCTCTTTCTAGGCAGTGTCAATGGTCAAAAAGACAAGTTCACACATTTCAGATTGCTCACTCTATTTTTTGTAAGAAAATTCAAATGCGGATGACTCGGATTCATGTCCCGCAAATTTCCTGCCTCCGAAATTCAAAATTTCGGTTTGAAAAAGAAAAGGAGATTTATTAATTAAAACAAATTAAATGAAAGAGGAGGGGAAAAAAAGGCAGCAGATTCGAACTTTTCTTTTCCTACCCCTTTTTCTATTGATTAGTCTTTTTCTCTACCATGAAAATGGAATATCCACGGTTTGAGGCCTTGGGGAGCCTTTCCTCACTGACCAACAAATTTTGCCATATTCTTGAATTGATGTGCTAAGGCTCCGTTTGGGAACCACTTTGGAAAGCCCTTTGGGGCTTCAAAGCCCATCTGCACAAATATTGAGTGTTTGGGAACACCCAATAAACTTGCCTTGAAGGAATGCTGACATTCCAAAGGCTAAAAGCTCAAGACAGGTCCTAGGCTGCCTCGAGCTTTCAGCATTCTCGAAATGCCCATACCACTGTTCATGAACTATTGTTCATCTTCTTCTCTAGTGGCGTAGACGAGCTCGACAGGCCGGCGAGGTCACGGCTAAGGTCGGCGAGGTCACAACGACTATCACCAGCCAGTCGCGCGACCCCGGCGAGTTGCGGCGATCGCCCATGAGTCGCATCGCTGCAACCCAGATCTGGTCGCCGGAGGCCGTGCGACTAGATTTGGTCATGTGAGGTCACGTGACCTCACTGCATGACCTCTGCACGACCAAATCTGATCGCCGCAAGGTCGCGCGACCAAATCTGGGTCGCCCAAGGTTGCGCGACGATGCACGACCTTGCCGCGACCAGATCTGGTTACTACGAGGTCGTGCGACCTCCGGCAACCCAGATCTGGGTCGCCGTGAGGTCCTGCAACCTCCGGCGGACCCTAGCAGGAGGTCGCTTGACCCTAAGGCGGCCGGCAGTCGCTGGCCCGAGGTCCGGCCGCCTGCTTCACTGACGAACTTTTTTATTTTTTTTGATAATTTTTATTTTTTTATTAATTACCAAAGTTCTTTATAAATGTAATTATCCAAACACCATTTTACTCAAAGATACTTATAAAGGGCTTTCAAAATACAATTTTACCAAAAATAGTTTGCATTTTGGAAAATACATTTAACTCAAAGGTTTTTGCATTTTCCTAAAGGTTTTTCCTAAAAATCTTCCCAAACGCACCCTAAATACAACAAATATGTCATGTGAATTATGAAGGGTTTGTTTCACGGAAATGTAACAACTTGAAAAATTTTTTCTTAAGAATAACTATTTATGTTTCAACAATTTTGTTGGTGATTTAATTTTTATTCATTGGCTAATATTTTCCAACGATATAAACAATCATTTCTAATAACTTATTTACCAAAACATTGCTCTTTTACGAAACAAACACTCCTTAATATTCCAATTTGATAGATTAGCCTTAACATATTCACCTGTCTGTATATTAAAGTGAAAACTAACTTTCAACTCTTTTTTCTTTTTAGGCGTTCCATTATCATCCTTGAATTAATTTGCATAAAATTATCCACTACTTTCTCTTGATAAAACAGCCATCTGATCCACAAATGTTAATGGATGCCCATTACATGCACCCAAATATATAATCAGTCCAATTCCCTTTAAACATAATCCATCCACGATCAACGCCTCAAGAATAGTATATAATCACATTTTTTTTGTGGTTGGAAGCATATTATCATTTCGTGAGACTATACATAGGAATTATATCTCTAAGCCCATATCAACTAGAAATTAGACTTCGTTTGTTTTACAAAAAATAAATTTATGAAAAATGTTTTTCAGATTTCCTGGCATTTGTTTCACAGAAAATGTATTAGTCAAAGAAAATGTTTTCTGTTGTTAGAAAAAACACATTCGAAGGTAATGAAAATGTTTTTCACTTTTCAAAAATTGAAAAAAAAAATTCATAACTTCTTCCATTTCACTTTCTTTCATCAAACTAATTCTCATTTTATTTTTATATTATCTTTATCTTTTTTTAAAAAAAAAAATTGAAAGTTAATTTTCTTTTCTTTTCTTTTCTTCTTCCTCCTTGACTTTGGCCGATTGCTAGCCACAAATGAGCTGGAGCCTCGCCACAAGTAGGTGAGGCTCAAGTTTGCCAAATTCCAACAAGGTCGAGACTCGTTAGCTGTGGTGAGGCTAAGCTTACTCGACGCATCCAAGCCGAAGCCCCCCTCCCAAAATCCAATCACTTAGGCAAGGCTCAAGCCTTGTCAAAGGTCGTTAGATGTCGTTGAGGCCCCAGCTCGCTCGACCAGCCTCAAGCAAGCTCAAGCCTAGCAAAATTTGATCTCCTAGGCAAGGCTTGAGCCTCACCTAAGGTTGCTAGATGGTGGCGAGGCTTTGGGGGCCCTAGCGAGGCTCAAGCCTCATTTGGGTGGTTGGATCTAGCAAGGCTCAAGCTCGCCGGTGTTGGGTGAGCTCGGCCTTGCCATAGGTTAGCGACCGCCTCGCTATAGGCTGGCAAGGCTCTAGCTCACCTATGACCAATCACCAACCACTGCCATGGCTAGCGATTAGCCAATGAAGAAAAAGAAGAAAATGAAAGGAAAGGAAAAAAAAAAAAAAGAATAACAAATAATTAAAATTTTGATTTTTTTAAATATAATGATAAAAAATTATTAAAAAGAGTACATGGAGGAAATGATTTTCCTTATCAAACAACAAGAAATATTTTCTAGTTTCAATTGAATAGCGAAAAATATGATTATTTTCCTAAAAAATAACTTATAGGGAGATATTTTCCAAAAATGTCATATTTTCTATGAAACGAGCGAAACCTTAAGGCGAGTTTATTTTACAGTAGATGTGCAAAATACTTACTAAATATAATTGCTTGTATTAGTTACAAAGATGAATGAATGATAAACATTTTTATGTCTATGAAAGATATTTGGATATAGATTGTTATCAATAATAAAAAAGATTATTCATTGCTAATAAATTGTAAGTGATACAAGTAATCATTTTTAAGAAAATGTATTATAAAACATTAATATAAATAGTACTTGAATCTTGACCTAGCATGTAATGGAATCCCTGAATTCTTAATCATGTTTAATGTGATACCTAAATTTTAGTTTAAGGTGCAATGTCCAAATTTTTGGCGCATATTTAATTAGTTTTTGAACTATATGAAAATATTCAATGTTATCGTTCTATTAATTTAAGTCAAGGACAATACTGAATATTTTCATATGGTGAAAGTACTAGATTGAATATGTATTAAAAGTTTAAAAAGTATATTACACAAATTGAGAGTTCCTGAATGATTTTGCACATTAGTTTAAAAGTTATTGATGACATTGAATGAATTAAAAACTTAGAGGATACATTACATATTGAGTTAAAGTTCATGGTCTATTCATGTCATTTTTAATTGACTTTTTCGCAAACCAAATGGTGGGTTTGGTTTCCATGGAAGATGCACCTGATTGGCTAAAAGAAAGAAACGTAATTTGAGGTTGGCCCTTAGGAATTTTTTATATGGACCATCCATAAGTCAAGTCAAAACAATGGGACTGAGCATTTACCCACGGTTTTCGAAGAGATGAAATTGCTTTTCGGAAGCAAGTGGAATTGGAAAACGCACTAAGTTTTTAGGTCAAACATTGACGGGAAGTCGATTGGCTGTTTTTGTTAGAATCACATGTTTGAAGAGCACAATATGTCAATCCAAATGTCTATATCTGATCCATTAGATCTGATCTCATCTTTTGACCGAAAATTTCAGCAGTAGATACCTCCTGTGCACGCAGTGTTAGACCGGTCACTAATTTCCTTATTGTTGAAGTGATTTGCCGGATATATTTCACTAAATTTAAATCAAACACGACATTTCTCACTACAGAATTATGAGGTGGTAGAGAAAACGAGTTACTAACACCCATAAAAGTTATTGGACATGAGAAGTTTTGTAAAGTGATTCGTAAGTAAAACCTACCTCAGAATGGTAAGCATATTGAATCAAACCAAAAACTTCTTTTGAGGGTAGGTTTGACCCACGTGGATCTATAGACAGCAACGTATTAAGACCCTTTTCTAGTGGATAAACAACTCTAGGATCGATAAGGACCCAAGCTTTAATTTGATGAGGGTGGTGATTTGATCATTGAAGCAAGATGGTTGAATGATGTGGGACTCTTGAGAGGCATCTTTGGGGGGCGGGGCCGGGGCCGGGGTCGGGACCCTTTTCTAGTGTGTAAACAGCTCTAGGATTGATAAGGATCCAAGCTTTAATTTGATGAGGGTGGTGATTTGATCATTGAAGCAAGATGGTTGAATGATGTGGGACTCTTGAGAGGTGTCTTTGGGAGGCGGGGGCGAGGGGAGAACAAGTCGTATAACACTTAAAGTCGAGAGAGCATCCGGGCTGCCGGGGGGGGGAGGGGGGAGAGCGAGTCTTATAACACTTCAAGTTGAGAGAGTATCATTAGGCCAAATGGATAGACATCGATGGGGATGTTTAAAATGATTCATGGTCACATTGTTTCGTTTCTTTTGAGAGTTTTATCTTGTAAATCCGATTCAATCCTTACAAGAAAGGGCGCACGATAAAAGCTAATTAGCATCCTCGAGCAAGCAATCGATTCTTTCCTGCCCTTTTTAGAATCTTGGCCCAAGAATGCTCCAAAAAATTGCAACACGGAAGAGAAAAAAAAGGCAAAAGCTAAGATCCCATCCATGGCTACCTCGAGGCACGATCACCTTGGGGCATGAGATATTTGCTGAGTCGACAAAAGCAAAAGCCCGGTAGCTTCACCATCTCTACAAATATCTCCCAAGTCGGGATAAAATCACTTGTCACATTCGAGAAAGGGTCATCATGGGAGCAATGATGCCATGTTCCTATTTGGATATGTCGTCAGACTGGTTGAATTTTCAGTGAGTGTCTCTCTCTCTTCCCACCTGCACTTCTGGTACTTTCTTTCTCCTGTCAATCTTGTCTGTACCACTCGACCTATCGGAATCTAAGGCGGCAACATTAGGCGCTTTTCCCCTGACGTGTTCCATCTAAAACAGGAGATTGCTAGGTACTGCATTTGTAGACTTGATATCTTTTAAGGAGGAGTCAGGATCGAGTGTCGTAGATATATTCAATTCGCCCGCTTCTACCGTTTTCTTAGGAGGATTATGCACGTTCTATCTTATAGATCCACCCAATTCAATTAAACGGCTATCTTATAGATCCACCCAATTCAATTAAACGGCTTAAAAGCGAATCTCTTAATTTTGTCGATTCTAGGCTTCTTGCATATTAACATTGCAGATTATATCTACAGCTTATTTATAGTTGGCAAATCTATAATCATTCTTATTAAAAAAATGATTGATTACAACTTGTAATACTTATCTTGATTATCATTTTATCACGATCTAAATGATTATTGGATATTGTATGCCATCGATGGTGCTTAAAACAAAGCTACTTTTGCTTTTTCCCTTCTCCACTTGATTTGGATCCAATGAAAGTATCTGCAAAATCACCTCTTTATTGAAAAATTCGTAACATTGGCTTCATGTTCCATTATGCATTTTGATTTTATTGACTTCATGTTCACAGTTGGTTCAACCTTTTCTAGCGAAAGACAAAATGGAGTGTCCATGAGCACTTTTTGTGTAAACATCTTTGGAATTGAGATTCAATTTAACGATAATTGCCTCTAACGTTATTGGTTCTTTAGAGTAATGCTCTAAACCATTTCTATTGTTAATGTTGTAGATTAGAAGGTCTAAAAGTTGAGCATAGTTTGCATTTGACTATATGACACCACTAAGAGGTCAAAGAAACATGATTAAAGGGTGTTTGCGATAGCGATGCGAAATATCATGAGAACTTTAATATATTATTCTAAGTTTATCTCTCCTATGTCATTTTTACTGTCGTTTCAATTGATGTAACGACTATGTGCTATGATAAGGATAGTCTCATAAGGTGATTCGCCGAGAGATCATGCCAAGCATGATTCGTACTCAAAATTCGAGCCTTTGAAATAGGGAATTCCAATTGCTGTGACAACTTAGTTAACCCCTAATTATAAAGAGTCATGCCTATTAATGTGAAAGTCTCTTCTTCTTTTTCTCCTTTTCCCCTCGAAATGCCTTCTCAAGTTCTTGAGGGATCGGTCGAGAGCATCACCTTGCTCAGATTAATCCCAAGGGACCATGCCCCCCATCTTCTAAGCAGGTCTTACTCGATACATGTGGACGGGCGTGATTTACGTGTCCGTTGGGATCCATTGAGTCGTAAGGTTCATATGACTTGTGCTGTAAGCAGCTAAATATACAAGAATGGGCTTGGCACCTTGGAAGCAGAAGCTAGGCTTTCCTAAGTTGGGCCACATAACCTAGCGAATGGATATGTCCGGCCCAATTTGAGACGCATCGGGCCCATTGACAATCGCCTGCAGGCCCACATTTAACACGCGACCCACATGAAGGGACAAGATCCCAGCGTCCGCTTGGTGGCAGTGACGTTTCTAGGCTTAAAGGAATTTCCCAAAAGATCCCACGCAATACATGATCGCAAGAGACTCGGGAAATCCCGTTGATGTACAAACATACGATCGCTAAATTGTTATGAATGTCACATTACGCCAAATAAGAACATGCCGGCCAATTTTACTATCCATAATTAACAGTAATTACAACTCACGGTCTGTATAAGATTTAGATATACATTCCCTCCTTAGTTGTACACGAGCGAATGTTATTATATCTCATTTGGAGTAGTGATTCGCCGTACTTGTCATTGACTAGCGATAAAAAAATAACCTAATTTGAATTGTTATATGTCGAGTGCGATAACTAATCGCTTATTAGATAGTTAGTAGGTGCTTTCAAAAAATCTCTTATCGAAGATTTAAATAAACTTGAGGCGATGGCAAAGCTCTTGGATTACAAAATATGAATGAATAAATGAATCAAATTATTACACAAAGTTCTCAAATAATTCCTGTTTGGCGAATTATTTTGAGATATTCATTAGATTCAGATGCTTCCTTTCTCATTGTTCATCTCCGTCATTTGCCACCATTCCTACCGCTGCCGCCGCCGGAGGCTGCACCGCCCTTACCACCTTGACCGCCCTGCTGACCGCCGCTCTGGGCAACGTCGTCTTCCAAATCAACCGTCCGCACCTTGAACCTGTCAAGCCTCAATGCGGGCTCGTCCCCCACCCCTCCGTCCCTGCCGGGCAGCCGGGGCGATCCCACGCTCAAGCTCCTCGGAAACGCCCTCACCTCCCTCGTCCTCACCGATCGCAGAGCCTCCTCCAGCTTCCGGTCGACCTCGTCGTGCAGCTTCGGGAACAGCTGCCGGAACGTCTGCCGGCGCCGCACATAGAGCTCCCTAAGATCCTCCATCAGCGCGAGCAGCCACGGGTCCATCGACTGGTCCCTCCCGTCGCATGGGCGGTGTCCGTAGTAGTAGAACTGGCCATCCGCGTCCCCGAAGCCGTAGCTCTCCTCGCCCGGACTCCCGCTTCCGAAGCCGCAGGGGGCGTGGTCGGAGCTCGGGAAGGGAGGAGCTCCGGCGGCGCTGAGCATCGGCTCGCCATGCGCGTATCCGATTCCGGCTGGCCAGGGTCCGGGCGACTCTGGCCACAGCGGCGCACCCTGAGGATTCATTTGAGGAAAAAAGGAAATCGCTGGTCGCCTGAAGAAATCGAAGATGATGCAGAACTAAGGTGACGGAAAATTCGACGTTGGAAATTTGAGGATCGTGAAAGCTCTCGAGACTGTGTGTATTATATGTTCATGTAAATGTATATGTATATGTACGTGTATATATAGGCGATGAGAGAGGGCGGAGCAGCCGAGAAATTCTAGAGAGAAAGGGAGACTTTTCAAACGGTTCGCCTCGGTCATTCTTGCGCCATCGATGTAGGCGCGTCGCATTCCTCGAGTTCTTTCCTAGTTGCTTTATAATAATAGTAATAATGATAATGAATATTAGGATTTGGTTGTTGATTAGATGTTGAACTTCGATGTTTGGAACAGTGCGAACATGAGCTTCGGCGGCTGCTGATTGTGGAAGGTTTTCTTACGTGATCTTGAATTCCCTATATTCGCCGACTTAACCTTGGTAGTATCAGAGGCAGAAGTAAAATACCAAATCAAATGCTAAGATGGTGGCCGACCTTCGCTCGAGTAAAGACATCGAAGTGTGCATTACAACCTATACGAACGGGCCTTACATTTTAGCTTCAAATGTATCGGCAAGGGTTAGTGATGTTAGATCACGCATTAGGTGCAGTTATAAGACGATTCTGGAGATATGATTATTTTATTATCTTGTTAACTATCCTTAGAATGGCGTTGAATTTGGCTTCAAAACAATCAAAGCCTAAAAGATTAGGTCAAAATAGTCTTCTTGAAGATGTTGGAAAAACTCATTTGACATCGTTTGACACAGATGATGTCTTGAAAAGAGAATTGCCCTTTGGTTGTATCACCATGTTCCATTTGTATTATTCCTCAATGTGAGCGCACAATAGAAACCTAATAAGTTGACTCACCTATGCATACTCCATATCTCAATAATCTTCATTAGGTATGCTTTGTTTGGATTCAATTTCACTAAAAAAGCTTAAATTGATGATTCATGTGCGATATATGAACTATTTTACGCTACACAAATTATCAGACGTGGGACTTTTCTTATTCAATCCGTGCGTGCATCTCGACATATTAATCGATGGGTCATGACTCGGAATGCGACTACTTTTCGGGTTTGGCCAACACGAACTATTGGAAGGACTGAATTAAAAATTTGTAAGAATATGAGTGGGATGGAAGCTTGGGAGGGGAAGCTCGTTGACTTTTCCCGGGATCCCAGTCGTGTTGACTGATGGTTGAGTGTGTTTCGTTGATGAACGACTGGTGGTTTTGAGCGAGTGCTGTAGCGGTCCGGTGCCGGCGCGCTATGGAGAGACGCGGTTGTCTGAGATATTGTTGGGCTTTTTCTCTGAGGTCTTTGGTGGTCCTGTCGTTGATCCGGTCTTCCATCAAAACAAACGCCTCCCCACCCCACCCAAAATGATCGCCTACGTTGCTTTTTAATTGACATAATCAAAAAATATTTGCATTATTCAGCAAAATGATGGCACATAAGCTAAGTAGCACCGACAATAACATGCGATATGTGACACGATACGACACGACACGCCGACACGTCGTTTAAAAAAATAGAAAATTTCAATATATATATATATATATATATATATATATATATATATATATTGATATCTCATTTATTGAATTTTTAAAATTGATTTCGATATTGGGAAAGTGTGTCGGAAATTCGTATGTCAAAATTCCGACTTAAGTGTCGAAGAGTGTCAAAAAAGTTAAGTAGATGTCGGATTTTCCGACATGTGTTAACCAAGTGTCCGAGAGTGTTGGACACGTGTCGAAGTGTCTGACACAACACGGAGACTTCAGGAGAGTGTCGATGCTTCATAGCACATAAGTTGTAATTGACTATGAAAATATTTTTTATTGATTAATTATTTCAAGCAATACGAGCAACTATTTTTAGGGAAATATTTTTGCCAAATCGTTCATTTTCTGCAAAATAAATGGTGTCTCAGTTTCACGATAATTGCGGCAAATGTTATTGGCATTCCAGATTAATGCGCTGAGCTATTTTTATTTTTAATTTCGTAGGCTAGAAGGTTTAAAAGTTGTGCATAGTTTGCATTTGATTGTATGGCACCGCTAAGATCCTGAAATTAAAGAAATTGGGTTAAAGGGGTGTTTGCACTGTTGTGATTTTATGGGATATTGTGAGAACTTAAGTGTATAGTATTGAGTTTATCTCTCCTATGTCCTTTTTCGTGTAGCGCTAGGATAAAAATTCATAGTCTTGTACAGTAGTTTGTTGAGAGATTGTGTCAAGCAGGATTTTCAAACTCAAAATTCGAGTCTATTAATGCTCAAATCATTTTTCTCATTTTTCCTTCTTAAACTCTTGAGGAATTGGTTGAGAGCGTCGCCCCACTCAAAGCAATCCCTAATGATCATGCCCAGCTTGTTTAGATTGAGCTATCTAATTCGCCTCACTAACTCTTTTTTTATTCTTTGTCGCCCTCACTCAGTCTCACGTTCACTGGCTTCTCATTCTTACCTTAGTTTGGGCATAAGTTTTCCTAAATCGGATTAAATATTTAAATGTATTAGCAATATAAGTTGAATATAAGTTATTAAATTTGCATTGCATGAAAGTAGGTCAAAATGATTTTAATGGGCTAATTTGAGCCAAACAATTATTGACCCGACTCAAATCCAACTTGATCCATCCGTGTAACAAGTCTTGATCTCACACAATGCATGTGGACTAGCATAGTTTAGCATATATTCGTAAGATTAATTGAGTCGAAAGATTCATATTGTAAATAGCTAAATGTATGAGTGGGCTTGGCATCTAGGGAGTACAAGGTAGGTTTTGCTAAGTTGGGCCACCTCAACCAAGTGAATGGATATGTTCGGCCCGATTTCATGTTGCATCAAGCCCATTGACAATTGCCTACGGGCCCACATGTAACCCACGGACCCAAATGAAAATATCAAGATCCTAGTAGTTATCTAAAACTTAGGTGTGATTAGTTTTTAGTCTAATTTGATCCGATTCGGTTCCTTCTTGGAACCAAGAATCAGATCGTCTAGACACTGATTTTATTTTTAGGAATTAAGAACTAAACTGACACTTTTGGAAATTGGACTAAACTAATCAATTTAGTTTGATCAAGACAATTTTCGGTTCTGATGATTCATTTTACACATTCTTATTGAAAGGCTTAAAATGGATAGAAACACTTGATTGTTTCAAATGTCACATTGGATAGGAATGTACCCAATTGATTTAGAATATTGTGCGTGTAGATACGTGTTCTCGCTTTCTCCAAGTTTTTTTTTGGTCAGTTTTCTCCAAGTTTATTATTCATTTTTTGAATGATTCTCACTCTGTTGATTTTAGGTTTCGTTTATTTCGTAAAGAAAGGATGATTTGAAGAATATTTTACTAAAAAAAGAAGGTTAGTATTTGCTTGAAATGATTAGTCAATGAAAAATATTTCATTATTGACAATAATCTATCTCTAAACATTTTTGTTGATGATAGTTTTCTTTTTCATTCCTCCGTTATCGAGTGAGTTATTATGAAGATCAAAAAGACTCTCCTCAAAGACTTTAATGAAAATAGCAAAGCCCTTAGAAAGGAAAACAAATGAACGAATAAATGAATTAACGGAAAAGATTATTACAAGGGTTTCTCGAATAATTCCTGCTTAGTGCTTAACGAACTATTCTAAGATATTCCCCGATTCTGATGCTTCCTTTTTCGTTCTTCGCCTCCGTCATGTGCCTCCATTCCTTGCGCCGCCGCTGCCGCCGCCGCCGCTGGTGGAGGCCGTGCCGCTCTTACCGCCTCGACCGCCCTGTTGACCGCCGCTCTCGGCGACGTCGTCTTCCAAGTCAACCGTCCGCACCTTGAACCTGTCGAGCCTCAACGCCGGCTCGTCCCCGACCCCTCCGTCCCTGCCGGGCAGCCGGGGCGATCCCACGCTCAAGCTCCTCTGGAACGCCCTCACCTCCCTCGTCCTCTTCGACCGCAGAGCATCCTCCAGCTTCCGATCGATCTCGTTGTGCAGCTTCGGGAACAGCTGCCGGAACGTGTGCCGGCGCCGCACGTAGAGCTCCCTGAGGTCCTCCATCAGCGCCAGCAGCCACGGGTCGATCGACTGCTCCGTCCCGTCGCAGGGGCGGTGCCCGTAGTAGTAGAACTGGCCCTCCGCGTCCCCGAAGCTGAAGCCCTCCCCATACGGACTCCGGCTCCCCAAGGTGTTTGGGGCGTGATCGGAGCTCGGGAAGGGAGGAGCTCCGGCGGCGCTGGGCATCGGCTCGCCGCGCGCATATCCAATTCCTTCAGGCCTGGGGCCGAGGGACTCTGGCCACAGCACCGAACTGTGCTGATCCATTGGAGCCAAACAGGAAACCGCCGATCGCGCTGAAGAAATTGAAGACGATGCGGAGCCGGGCGATTGAAAATTTGAAACTTGGAGATTTGGGTATGAAGAATCGAATGTCCTGGTGGATGTGGAATGTGGGTTTTGGAATTGAGGTTGAGGATCGTTCAAGCTCGAGCATTTATATTATAGGTGACGAGAGAGAGAGAGGGCGGGACTTTTTCAAAAGGGACGACCGGGTCATTCTTGCGGATCAAGTTACGCGCGTCACGGACCTTGAACGTTCCTAGTTGCTGTATAGTTGCTGTCGGATTCGAGAATAATAAGATAACGAGATTGACTGTTTGATTAAGGAATGATCATGTTCAAAGTTTTGGAACAGATCAAACACGTGCTCTATCCGATACAGCATCCATCATCCGCCAGATCACGGCAGCTGCCGTGCTGATCGCGGAAGATGATCCTTTTTTTGGCATTATGTGTGATCTTGCTTCGTAATTTTAAGCACAATGAAATCGATGGGTCGTGCCCCAGAACGCGACTATCTTCCGGGTTTGGTCGACACGGCCTGTTGGGAGGACTGAATCTAAGAATTTGGACTGAATCTAAGAATTTGTAAGATAATGGTTGGGAGGGGAGCTTGGAAGGGCAAGCTGCGTTGACTTTTTCCAGGATGGCGGTGGCGTTGACTGATGGTTGAGTGTGTTCCTTTGATGAACGACTAACGGCTTTGAGCGTGTGTTGCGGCTGCACCAATGTCTGCGCGCGATGAAGAGACACTTTTCTGAGATGTTGGGCTTCTTTCTGAGTTCTTTGATGATGGAGTCATTGATCCAGTCTTCCATTAAAACAAACACCAACCCTCCTCAGCCAAGACCAACTCTTTTTGACTCAGTTCCTATTGCTTCCATCTCTTTATAAATGTATACTTTCGGTTTCTCTTCATACATCAAGCAATCTTAAACTACATAGGATCGCAATAGGGTGATTCACGGCTGACCTTGTAATCATGGACTGCATAAAAACATGACATAGGAAACTGCTGACATGACTAACAGAACAAAAGAAGATCGTTCAACGAGGATACCGCGGATATAATGTTCGGCTAACACCAAAGCCACAACCTAAATGCCTGCATGTGCAACCCATACGATCTGCCAGTGGTTCATAAGCATGAAACGAGCCGTGCAGAGTATCAATATGACTGCCAGATGGGTTCCAAAAGAACAGTAACAGATAGATAACATCATCAAATGGTCGGATGCACCTGTGCCTATACCTGTTCTCGGAGACCGTTTCTCGTTTCAGTGTCACACGCATTCGCAGGAAACAAGCATATAGAATATATGGGCCTTCAGGAACCTCAGTTAACAAGCTAAACTAGAATAACCTAGAGGAATTCCTTTTTCTGCTACACATGACAGGCTATCTATACATATAAGGTCTGCTAAGACCACCGTGAAGTAAAAATGGATCTGTGTGAGAAGACGCACCAGCTGAACCTGAAAGAGTTCGCGGAAACCCTTCACTCGTGGGCATTGCCAACATTGTTTCTGGATGAAAACTGTGAGGAGGATATGTTGCGTAGGAACTGGGAACATGGTGGTCCAAGTAAGGGTTGAATGATGATGGTCTAGGGAAAAGCATTCTTGCATCCTCTGTGAGTGGGCTGGAGATATATCTCTCATCTCTGAAAAAACTTGCCCTGCTTTCTGAGTAGTGACTGCTTAAAGATCGGTCATTGGTAGACAGCGCAGCTCTAGTTTCTGGGTAAGTACCTGCTAAACCCAACCGAGAACTGGAACCCAGCAAATTAGCTTTTGCTGCATCAAGTGAAAAATCTGTTGGGACTCTGAAAAGGCCGGGACATCCACCGGGAATATCCATCTTGCCCCCAGTATCAATATTGTGGAAAGATGGTTCAATTGCTTTTTGAAGAGGTCTGTGATCTGAAACTGGCATTCTCATCATTTTGTTTTGCAGCAGTAACTTAGCCTGTTTGAGCGAATCAAGGACACCATGCGCTCCGGCTGTTGCATGTGGAACTAGGGCATAGTGTCCTGCTTGGTTTCCAAAAGCTTCGACTTTATGAGACGAGTCACTCGCGGAAGGTGAAAAACCATGTGCTGACTGCTTCCCTTGAGGATCACCATAACCCATATTATGGGGGTCTTGTGCCGATGAATAGTTGCTTGCCAGGCTCTCTTGTTTACCTTTTCTACTTGACATTGAATGTATACGTTCTTGACTGGGGGAATTATCAACTGCTATAGAATATTTCTGACCTTGTGCAGATTCCACTCCGGGCTGTGGACCTTGGTGGAAGCTTTCTGATCGAGTTCCCAACAATTTGTTATCAGTAGAAGCATCCTCAGCGCCAAGTTTACATTCGACGGTTTGCATTGCCCTTGTCAGCGGAGTATATGGAGCTTGGTGCTTTATTTCATCCCTACTATCCTCAGTAATATCCGAGTGGTTACCAGGATCACATGAATCCTAAAGATGATGACCAACAGAGAAGTATGTCAACTGGACAGGCTAATTATAAAATAAAGAGTACAACATTATTTATAAGCCTGGGAAAACCTATGTGCATGACCTCATGCTATAGAACCTTCAAAAGGTGGCAATTCAGACCGCAATAGTTACTTCTTGCTTTCTTTTTTTTGCACGGCAATGAGGACACTTGTTTTTTCAATTGTTATAACTTCATGTAAATTGTAGAGGAGATAAGTGCATGTTCTATACAAGCAGGTTCCAGAGGAAGCATACCGGACTAGCGCTATTACTTTCTCTGAACTTCTCTTCCCAATCTCTTTGTGCCTTTTCCATTGCTTCATATTGGCCAATGAGTTGTGCTTGATGTTCTAGTGCCCTTTCCATGTCTCTCTCTGCTCCATCTTCATTGCTCTTAAGGATACTATTGACTACATTTCCTTCATTTTCTACCTGTCCTGAAACTGGACTGTGGCTCACTGCCTTTCCTAAGTGCAATTCAGGATCATCTCTAAAGACCTCACACCCTATTTCAGATAAATCTTGGCAAGTCTCGGAAGATTTGACATCTTCATTTTCTTGAGAATCAACTTTAGCAGACCCATCCGTGACCTCAGTGGATTCTAGTCTGCAACAAAAGAAAGATGAGACATCAATTTTCCATGAAGACCTTTTTATTTAATTCTTTCAAGCAACAGTGCAAGGTTCATATCATGCACATGCCGGATTTGCAGAGCATTTAAGTGACTCAGAGATCAGAGTGAGGTAGAGCAGAATCTGCCAAAACATGCAGGGAATATCTCGCTTGCCCACTCCAGTCTTGCAGGTGCTGAGTATAATGAAATGAACTTTGCAGGACTAGAATGATGGCCTATACATTTATTCTTCCTCTTGGATAGAAAGCTCCGAACCTATGACCTGTCTTGCTCTCCAGCTTAGACAATAGAATACTATGCTCGCCCAAGGATGTCAATGAATGACTCGTGAAGTGCAACATGCACGCGCGCGCGCACGCGCACAAGGCCTCACGACTGACTCATATTTATCAAAAGGGGAAAAAGGAAGCTCACAAACCTTTGATCTTTATGTCTTATTTGACGGCATGATTTTCCTTGGCGTTGTTTTGAAGACGAGGACATTTTTGCAAGACTGGTTCGCCTTCTTATAGAAGTATCCTTATATTTCCCATGAGATCGTGAGGAATCCTTTCGGCCTTTCCAGGACAAGTTTCTACCAGATGCAGAATCAAACTCAGTACCTGAAAATTCCTCTGATTCGGTCCCTAGTTTTTTTGAACTAACAGAGCTCTCTCCTCCTTTGTTTGAATCATTACAGACTTTCAGTTTACGAGGTGTCACTTCCTGATCCGAACTTGAGTAATATGACTCAGAAACATCACTAATGCCATTAGTCTCCAATAGAGCAAGAACATCAGCTGTAGCCTTCTCAGCCTTCTTCCTTTGCAAAGCCACAATCGTCAACTGCTCCTCCAGCTCTGCTACCTAATTCCATTGGAAGAGATACAAGTAAGAGAGAGAGAAAGAGGTTGTAGGAAAAGAAAAAACTTGGCAGAGTGCACTGGGGAGAATAAACATACCCGTTTTGCCAATTCATCAGCTCTTTGCCTTGCAGTTTTAGAGACCGATCTCTCTGACAGTAATCGAGCTCGAAGGAACTCAACGGTCATCGCATTTGAATCTTCCATGCCAGAACTTATCCTGAATTAAAAAAGAAATTGTAACCAATAATCAGAGAAAAAATTTACACATTCAATCAAGATAAGAAGTATCAAGTTGCCACAGTCAAACTTAATGCTAGATGTTGTATAGTCCTTCACAGGAAGGAAAGCTTCTTTCTTCGTTTTAATGCCATGAAACACGAATTTGCAAGTGAACAGGATCAACATATTGAGTCGTCTGGGCACCTTTTCCTCTAGGGAGCATAGAATTTGAAAGATTAAAACTTTACAAATGTACCAATCATCCTCTCAAATTCTAAGACATATGCCTCTAGATGGATGTCCTCATTTTCCCCAAATCTTCCCATTTCAGGCTACTGATTATTCTAGCCGATGATGCTCCTCTTCCTTCCCTTTTCGCTGTCCGCACCCCACAAAAAAAAGATTAATGAACAGTTCGAGTCACGAAGCAATTAGGACATTCCGAATTTGTAAAGCAAGGCAAAGCAATGAACCATTTATGCCACCAATTAGACCATTAATGAACTTAAATAGTCATATTTTTTATACTCCGAGTCTAATCAAGTAAACAGTTCAGCCCAAAAAAAGCCTTCTGTTTCCAAATCACACTGCCTAGAGCCTAGTCTAAAATGAGAAGTGGAAGAACTCCCAACTATCACTTCATTTTTAAGACAGAAAATGGTACTCAATATCTAGCCATCAGTCAACTTTACTCAATTGGAAGGAAACACATCTTAATCGACACAATCGAATTGTTCAGGGTGCACCAGAGTGAATGATAACATATATGAGAATTTCATCTCGATCAGGCAGACTCCTATTGTTCAAAATTTGTTGTAAAGAACCGATTTCTTGAGGAATTCCAGGACACACTATTTGTAAAGGGTCCTCACATATCAACAGAGATCCACTTTCTAAATATATAAGAGGAAACCACGAGATCACTAGAGCAACACTTATGACCGCGAGCTAGCACAAGACAGTACTACAAACGTGGAGACATCGGAGACTATCTTGATCAAGAACCAGCAAGACCCAGATGGCCCTTTACCTCTGATCTTGCTTATCTTGATCAAGATTCTGCATCGACAGCTGCAAAAAGGAACCCAACCCCACGAACAGTTCGACCTGGACTTCAGCTCCTGTACCATCAAGACAACCGAAATCGCTTCAAATTCCAGTCCTTTAAGCTCTCTGACACGCTTCCAAGAACTACCCGACAAGGTCAGTCCCGGCAGCATCGAGAAATGAAGGAAAAATCTCGCTCAAAGCATCAAGGGACAAGCTCATTTACCTTCAGCGACGACGACCCAAGAACGGCTCTGAGGCAACGGGGGGCTTTATTATCATCACAAGATCGATTCGCACGAAAAGCAATGGAGGGCGGAGGGGAGAGAGAGAGGTGGAAAGCGAGGTGGGAATAATAAAAACGGAGGGCCTTCACGGAAATCAATGGAGGCTTGAGGAGGAAGACTTTCACTGCACTTGCAACACTGTTTTTTTGGGGTTTCTGGGTTTATTTATTAAAGTGTGGGGTGGGGGAAACGAGCGATTGGTCCGGTGGGAACGGAAGAACACGACAGGAAGCTTCTTCTCTCGTTTGTGTTGAGACCAGCGGAGATGGGCCAGGGGCAGCGCTGATGATGCCGCTGAGTCCAAGTCATCCTCGTTTTCCTTTCCCCTTCTTCCTGCTCTTTCCCTTTCGATGAGGATAACCCTTACCTCTAGGAAGTTTCTTTTTTCTTTACTTTGACGGGAAAGACTTAGAAGTGTGTTACTTTCTCAAAATAGGATTTAAAGTGAACCTTATCTCGAATAATATCTTAAAGTGTTCGTGTTATTATCAGAAAAAAGATCAAACATCTACTAGGTCAAATATCCAGAGATGTATACTTTTTCTTTCTTTCTGTCATAGTGGTCGAGATCTTTGTCGTAGATCGTCGCCCCTCCTTGTAGCCTCCTCAACCGTATCATGCGTGCCTAGCCCCAATTGCCTATGCAGCGTCGAGTCTCGAATCTCCATCGAATATTTTTGTGCCACCTCATCATGGCATTGGCTACACCCCAGCCAAGTTTTCCTTTTCCTTTTCCTTTTTATTTTATTGTGATTGGCGAGGTTCTCACACTAATCTAGGGGAAACTACCGGAGCCGTAGGCGAGGCTGGCCTCACCTATAGATCTAGGCAAGACAACCTCACCCAAATCCAAGTAAGGTGGTCTTATTTGTGGTTGCAATGTCCTCACCCAAATCTAAGCGAGATCAGGCAAGGGGTGCAACCCTTGCCACCTATTGCCAACAACTAACAAGGACTTTGCAGCCCTCACCCATGGCTGGCGATACTAATATCGCTACAATATTGAGTTAGCTGTTCTTGCGTACCATGGTTGTTGCTTTTGGCCCCTCATCTCTAATCATATTGCTAGACAAAGAAGAAGATGAATAGGAGAGAAGAGAATTAAAAAAAAAAAATCATCTTTGGACAAAAATGTCCCTAATTTGTTGGAATATTTGGAGATTATGTCCTTATATGAATATGTTATAATTATTTTAGATCTTTATTTGAAACAAGATTTATTTGAGCTATCTTTTAAGAAAATGAAGTCACTTTAAATCTTTATTTGTAATTTTCTATAGACTTATTGACATTTAAAATTTATAAATTTATATAAGAGTGGATACTTGTAAAACATTGATATATTATACAAATAAATGACAGTAAAGTAAACAAGAAATTAAAAATTTGAAACCAATCGACTAAGTTATAATAATTTTACGCACGAGCCGGTAAGTTACTAGCATATAACCGGATACAAAATTTTACCCATCACATTAAAAACAATATTCGAAACTTCATCCCCCATCCAAAGTCTCGGAATTGGGATTAGAGGTTTTCTTTTTCTTTTGTCAATCATGCATCTTATGAAATAGTTTTCATGACATTATAGCTTTGCTTGTTTTGCGATGGATGATTTGAAAACATTTAAAAAAATGATTGTTTGTATTGCCTATAAAAATAAATAAATAAATAAATAAATAAATAATATTGTTATTATAAATAAAAGTATTTAGATATAAATTGTTGTTAATGCTGAAAATATTTTTCATTGATTAATTAATTCAAGCAATACACAGGGTCATTTTTAAAAAATTAATATTTTTCAAATAATTTATTTTTACAAAATAAATATAATATAAAATGCATTTTTATTTCCGCATTTCATTGTTTATAATTAAATGCAACGAGATAAACGTTTCATTTCCTATAGGACAATCAAAATGATTAAAGACGGGCCCTCAGACCCCAAAAAGCAAAAAAGACGGGCCCTTCTAAGACTCTCCTTTTTATGTTACCCAGGAATTTTACTAAGTTATGATTCTGGCCTTGAGATGATTAAAGAACTTAAACAGGACCATTTAGCATGAATGATTATCTTGTTATGACAACACAGCATCATTGGCAGCTCTTGTGTGCAAGCAAGGACAAAAGAAAAGTGTCATTTTTATGTCTAATTGTGCTTTTCTATTCCAAACTCTCAATTAACATAATAAAATATCCAAAGGAAATATATTGACAATTTAAGATAAATTTAACCTGTTTGGAAATTAGAAAAGGGAGGAAAACTACATAAAGAGTGGCTTTAGCGGATTTTTCTCCACTTTAAGCCTCCAATCATCTATCTTTACCTAATATTTCATACTTCTATTCCTATCAATAATATCTAAAATCATTGTAAACTCTAGTTCAAGCATTCATTATAAATTTACAAATATTTATGATCTTGATTTGAAATTCAATTTGAATATGTAATTTACTATGTTTATTAACAATAAACTTTTTTGATTTCCCAGACTGAGATTATCATCCGACTAATCTATAATTATTTGCAAACTTATCTGTCAACTCTACTGTAGAATTCGTTCCAATTAAGAAGTTGTGCTCGAGCATTCTTGAAAAAAAAAAAAAAAAAAAACCGAATTATTTAAAAAAAGAAGAGGAGAAAAAGAAATTTACATTTGCCGGACTGTTCACTGCGGCAGCGCAGGTGTTCTTTGCAAGAAGAAGAAGAAGAAGCGTATTCGACCTCGATTCGAGCAAGAACCGATCGCTCGCGAGCTGGTGGATGATCAAGAACCGACATACCCATCATCATTCTCCGGAATGCATTACTGGGTTCGAGCTTCTTCCCCCGATTTCGCCGGTTCTCTTCCTCAACCGCGCAGGTATATCTCTCTCTCTCTAGACGAACAACGCGTTGTCACCTGCAGCGCGTAGATCTCCTGCTGCGACCTTGTGTGTTTACGTTTCTTGGGTCAGTTGGTGATTCCCCTTCTTTCCTCTTGTGCAGCGGGCACACCGCCGTCAACATCGGCAAGTCAAAGGTGATCCTTTTCGGCGGTTTCAAAGACAAGAAATTCCTCAACGACTTATATGTTTACGACATTGGTAATTTTCGTGTCCATGTTCAATTCGAAATTAGAAAAATGATGAATTTGCGGCGTCGGCCGTTTGAATCGAGAATGCCTCGAATAATGTTTTCGTCGTGATGTTGGGGGTGGCGGTGTTTTGTCGTAGAGAACAAATTGTGGTTTCAGCCGGAGTGCACTGGAAGTGAGTCTGATGGGCAGGTGGGTCCCTGCCTCAGAGCGTTTCATGTTGCTGTTGCGATTGATTGTCATATGTTTGTCTTTGGCGGTCGTACCAGTAGCGACAGGTGTGTGTTCCTTGACACTTGTTGATCATACAGTTGCTTTAAGTTTGATCAAATGCAGTATCCCTACACTCACGTTGTTGATGATGGATGACATTGAATTTTCAGATTGAACGACTTTTGGGTCCTTGATACCGGTAGGCATCTTTTTGTAAGAGTGCAATGTGCGTTGATTAATGGTCATGATTAGTCATTGCAGGATGTATTCATTAATTTGAGCTTCTACCTTCTGCAGATATATGGCAATGGTCGGAGCTCACTGGCTTCGGTGACTTGCCTTCTAAGCGGGATTTTGCTGCAGCTTCAGCTATTGGAAACCAGAAAATAGTCATGTGAGTTTCGGGGGGAAAAAGAAAATCTCTCCAAAAGTGGAGATATTTCATCCATTATTGCGTCTAAAGATAAAATATTCTTTTATTATTTGCAGGTTTGGTGGTTGGGATGGTAAAAAGTGGTTATCAGATGTGTATTTATTGGACACAAGTAATCTCTTAGCGGGCTTTGTGAATTTCTGAATGATTAAATCTGTGTATTCAACTAATTTTCAATGGAGCTAAATACTCACATTAGGTGTTGTTCCTGAACAGTATCACTTGAGTGGCTGGAGCTATCAGTTTCTGGATCTGTACCACCTCCTCGATGTGGCCATACAGCTACCATGGTTGAGAAGCGCTTACTTGTCTATGGTGGCAGAGGTGAATAACATATGACCAGTCTATGTAGAAGTAATCATGGTCTAATAATCTGTGATATCTATCCATTAGAAAATGATGCATTTTCCCTCTTTCTTCTTCTATATAAGAAATTAAAAGAGTCGTTTGAGCTTCATTAAGGTCTGGGATCCTATAGAAGTGGAAGTTAATTAATTGATGTCTGCTGCACAATAGTGTCTGTTTTTCTTTTTTTTTTTTCTTTTTTTTTTTGGGTCTATTCTATTCTAACTCTCAACTTACTCTCAGACTTTTGCCCTAACTCTTTGCAGAGTGTGGGAGTCAAACCCACAACAGAAACTAAAGGCCCCCAGGCCTAACTCCCCTAAGAAGGTGGGAATCGAAGTCCCCACCTTCCCCTTCCCATGTGGGAAAGATGACCACTAGGGTAGCCCCCAGTGGTTACTAACATCTCTGTTTAATTTGTAGCTTTTCCATCACATTACAATCAGTGGCTTTTTCCATCACAATATGATAAAAATTATTAACAGCAGAAAGGATAATAACTTATCCAATAAAAACACCATGTTGACCTTATCTGTAGTCATGCCATGTCAAAGTTCAACACCTAAATTCCCAGTGCTGGGAGCCCATTGTCTTAGTAGTGTCATCTCAGTGGGAAGGGGAAAGTTTTGGACTCTGTCTCTAGACATGGCTTTGGGGAAGTTCCTTAAAAAATGATGGTGATTGTCCTATAGTCTGTACTAGTTGTGAATATCTCTACCTTTTCAGGTAATCCTAGCTGACTTGAGTTCTTTGTGGCTTTGATAGGAGGTGGTGGGCCAATCATGGGTGACTTGTGGGCTCTGAAGGGACTTATTGAAGGAGGTTGGTTCAGTTTACTTCCTGTGTTTACAGTTTCATGAAGGCACTCTTAGTTTAGTTTTTGCAATTGAACAAGCTATGCTGTTAACTACTGTTTTATAACATAATTCTGTCTACATATCCTTTTTGTTTTACTTCTGTAGTTGTTGTAACATACTTATATAATGCATTAGTTGTTTATCACTGGAATCGCCATCTTTGGTATACCGGCGTATGTCACATTCCCTGTAGAAAAGGAGATCCCCCTCCCCCAAAAAAATAATCTTAGAAAAAATAAAATATCACAAAAGCATGGAGGAGGAATCTTTTTGTTCTTTCTTCTTTTTTGAGCCAGGCTTGGGCCAATTGTTAAGGTTCAGAATGCTATCTGAAAAGTTAACCCCAATGAAGCTCTTGCATCTAATTTTGGCAGAAGTAAAGTACAGTGCTGCATCTATTCTGTGTTCTCGAAATATTATATGGCCTACTCAGACTTGCAAGTTCTTAAGGTCAACTAACTATATCTTAGATTCACTCTTGATACTTACAGTCTCTGTCCATTTGAAATTGAAATGGAAAGTCAATCACTTGTTGTATTCAAGCTTTGCTTATTTTTCAAGGAGCTGTAATAATTTGAAAGACTTGCAAAAAAGTCAGAGGATTACTATCCAAAAACCCATCAGAAGTTATTTGGTTGTTTTAAAGTATGACTCTTCTATTATGCAAGCTTTTTTTTTTTTTTGGAGTGAAATTAAGAAATATATTGAGCTTTAACCAACCTATACAAAAGCGATCATGGCACCAAAACTTACACCCGAAATGACAAAGACATTATGAGTGGAAAGATGCCGAGAAGTAAAAGAAACAAGCAAACTTTTGTTATAGTAAGAAGTAAGAAAGCAAAAGCAGTTTAGTTTAAGTAGATCTCATGGTGTTAAAGGATCCCACCTCACTTACTAGTGGCGTTTTGTGTGGCTTTATATGGTCGTTAGCTTCCTTCACCTAAAAGCTCGGTTGAGACTCTGCTACGTGGTACTGGAGCCAAGTGTTGGTTCTTCATACGCTGTTTAATATTGCATTCAGCAAGTGGTTATTGTGTCACTTCTTCCCCTTGCGTCAATTCTACATGTCCAGTTTGCAAGTGAGAAGGTGTTAGTTTCAAGGTTTAGTTGCGACTTATATACATGGTACCCCATGTGATATGTAATGACCGAAACTTTTGGGCTGACTATTTTAATGCTGGGAATAAGGGCGAACTGCCCGTAAAATCTTATATCTCCCTTAAAGAGAATTTTTTTTTCCCTCTATTTTTAGTGAGTGGTTTCTATCTTTGAATCGTTTTCTTATTTTGAAAGTGATTGCTTGTACGTGAAAGGGTACTAACTTGTAACCACGTCTTGATGGGAGGAAGAGAATGAAACACCTGGATGGACCCAATTAAAGCTCCCCGGGCAAGCTCCTTCACCTCGCTGTGGTCACACTGTTACTTCTGGAGGGCTCTATGTAATCATGTCTTTCTGAATCCCATTCCTTTTTACTATGTCCCTTGGAATATGTTGCTTGTTATTTTATCAGCTTCTTTGTATTAGTTTTTCGACACCAGAAGAAGGTTCATGCGGTCCATTGTTCATTTTATTGGATTGCTAATAAAATTTTGTCCAGAGGGCATGAAAAGTCAGCTGCTCATGCTGTTTAGATGATAATCTCTCTCTCTCCCCTCCCGCCCACCTGCACATACCGCAAGCAAATGAGTGCTTTTTCATATGTCCAAGATACATACACTTCATTATTTTTGTTCAGGCTAGGGTCCAGAAAGTAATCATTTTAAATTTACTGGATTTCTTTCCTTCTGATGGTGCATTTTATGTTTCTGCAGCTCTTGTTGTTTGGAGGGCATGGAACTGGTGGCTGGCTGAGTCGCTATGATATCTACTACAATGACTGTATTATTTTAGACAGAGGTGCGGGCTTCTGAGTTTTCTTTGCAGACTATAAGCAGAGGCCCATCCAATATGTTACTGTGGTGTAAATGAAGTACATGGCCTTTCCTTTGTTGTCTTGACATTTAATTTTTAGATTGATGGAGATACCTGGTATTATTAAACTAAGATGAGTCTAGTGAATGCTTGGATTTTTGTAACTTAAATCCTGAATTTCAAGAAAGGGTATAAATATGCTTTAACTATAGGAACCTAACACAGTTATTCCAGGAAATAGAGATTGTTGCTCTTGATGGCTTCAGGCTCTTTTTGTTTGTTTTTTTTTCCCATCCATGTGTGGCCCAAGTAAAATTATTCTCAATATTGCCAATGCCCAAGCGGAAAACAGATTTTCATCTTCAAGACAGAATGCAAGTGTTGAGATGAGATTGTAATATTAACATGATACACTAGGTTAATAACTCTACCTTTTTATATGATGATGGCAGAAATTTGAGAAATTTTTTACAGTTGTTCATCATATCAAATTATCTCTTTCGACACTGGCTTTGTATATCTTGTTCATGTGTACCAATTTCCTTTACTTCTCTTTTGCATAACTGAAGTTTCAGCGCAGTGGAAGCGCTTGGCTACTACCAATGAACCACCTCCAGCTCGTGCTTACCATTCTATGACATCTATTGGTTCACGTCATCTGTTATTTGGTGGTTACGATGGAAAGGTGACTTTTGGCGATTTCTGGTGGTTAGTTCCAGAAGGTGATAAACTGATTCATCAAGTCAGTTTTAATTTTCATAAGGCATTCCACATGTTACAGCAAGCCATGTGCCCAGCAATCTTGATCGTCATACCATCTGATGTGCCTTATGATTGCTATGAACTATTTACACTCATCAAATGGGGTGAGCCTTGGTGTAAGATGGTTGTTCCATTGTGCTGTTGAAGCCATAAGGTCAAGTTATGGAAACAGCTTGCTGTAATAGGTTTGGTGCTTCGCATATTGGATGGTCGGTCCTCTGTTTATCCTCCCAGGGATGTAGCCTTGGGGTAGCATATCTGATAGCGGCAAAGCCTTATGAACCTTTATGGAGATGATGTGAATTGATGCACTGTTTCAGTTTTTTTGTTACTTCCCTTCTGTTGCCTTGTGCATCATTGATCTTTTGAGTAGTTATTATTTCACATAAATGTCTAGGATATTTAAACCTTGGCATCATGACATCATATTTGTTGAGAGACTTCAATGTAATTTGGAGATCTCCTATTGTAGAATATATCATTTAGTACATCTTATATTTTGTAAAACTTTCACTCGCATCTCATGATGTTGAACTGGCTTGAGCTGCTTTCACCTTGTTGCTAATACTTGAGGAATCACATAGTGGAGACATTAATTGTAAGCGACACAAACTGCTAAGGTTCAATTCTTCTTTGTTCTCCTTGCAGGGGATCCCATTGCAAAGCGACTGACGGCCTCTCATCCTAGAAATTTTCATGAAGATCAAGGTTCCACGGCGTCAGATGATGGCGTCCTTTCAGCAGTAGAGGTATTGGCATCATGAACTGATATAGCTTCCTCTCCAAGACTGATGTGGCTTCTGAAATTATCTCTTGATGCTTGCATTTCCATCCTGAGGCCTGCTGCTTCACATTGTTGGTTCTGTTCTGTTGTTATGAATTTATCCAAAAATGATTTGTGTGATGGTGCATGATGAAAATTTTGTAGTTTTGCGATTGGCAGCCTTAATTCAGTCTCTTTATTTACTTTCACTCTCAATATCTTGATTCTTTGATTGTATAAATATTGTTCAGAGTTTGTTGTGCTTTGCTTTATAGGAAAGGAAGAAGGAAGAAACTGCAATTTCAGAGCTGGAGAAGAGATTAGAGATTTCTGTCTCACTATCTAATCCACGGTGTGAAATTGTAGATGCGTCAGACGACAGGGAATTTTGTGAACTGGCGTTGAGAATCACTGGAGATAAGATTTCGAGTGGTGGAAAGGTTTAACTTGTTCCATATCCATTAGCTACCATACACTTCATCGGCATTTCATTTGGCATTTTAATTCCATGTCACCCGGCAGAAATAGAAAATTGAAATTCTTCTTATTTGCTAAGGATGCAATTGGAGTTCTTCGTGACCACTGGAAGACAGTGGACCCCAAGGCCATGCCACTCAAGGAGCTTGGTCCTTTGCTTCGTGATTACCAGCGCTTGATCACACACCATATGTAAGACTAGCCCTTTATCTCAATTATCACCTACACGTGAAATGTCGTACACAGTTCCTAGAGGTTTAATCAACAAGTTTTGTTTGCAAAAGCCTATACATGTGCTCATTGCATACATAGGAGTTGAATCTTATATGATGAACAAATTTGTGAACCGATTGGACCTTGAAGAAGCATTTTTCTTGCTCCAAATATTTGGTTTTGCCTTTATGTAAGTCTTTGACTTCCTTTTTAATTTCAATATGGCAAGACTTATAAGTTAATTTATACTTTGTTCTAAAAATATATGAATGATGGTTTCCCTGATAGAATGAGTGTATCCAACAAGAGGATTTGAATTTTCAGTTTTGCAACTCAAAATTACTTAAGACTATGTTTCCAATGAAGTATACTGGTTTTGCACCGATGTAAAAGATTTTGTCATTCACAGTACCATCATTCCAATAGACAATCACAGAAATGATGAGAAATCCATTATCTGTCCACTGCTGATTGGCACATCATATTGTTTTCTGGATTGTGTATTATTGTGGTTAATGTACTACTGACCAAATGGTGAAGATATTGTGTTTTTCATTTGGGTTCTCAAATTATTCTTGTTATCTTCTCATGTTCTCTTTATTTGTCCATCTAATGGTCTTCTTGTTGGCAATTGGCTTTCTGTTGCAGAGAAAAAGGTGGATCTGATATACAATCGATCGAGACTGGTCTGCTGGGGAAGGGGGCATATCAATTTTACCATTTGAGGAATGCAACTCAGGTACTAATGATGCATGGCTTTGCCTTCCAGCTCTGATTTTTCTATTCTTCCAATCAAATCATGAAGGTCTCAAAGACTTGATATGTTCTTTTGTTGGAGTGTTGGTCTGGTTTATGTGAGAGTTTAATAAGTAATTACTAGTTTCGACTCTCATGGATTTTTATAGGCAATGAAAGGTCAGCATTAGCCAATCAATTCTCAGATTCAATGAATAAGGTCATGGTTTGTATATAGCAATTGCATTCAGCATCTGTTGGTGATGTATAAACTTGTATCCTCAAATGTACTTGAAATAGTTTTTGATTTGTTCCATGTATGCATGTTCTATTTTCAGTTGCTATATATGGCTTAGTTTCCTGAATTTGTTGTGTACATAGCTGTCTACTATTGGGCTTTTTCTTGCGGAACTGTTTTTTTCTGAGAAGTCACATAATTTATGAGTGTTAGTCTTTTCAGCATCCACTTTGTCATATTACATTTCTCTTTTTGATGGTTTGTGTTGCCTTCAGTTGCGTATGGATGATATTCCAAAATTGCTGGCAGAGTACCGGAAACTCCTACCTGGCTGAACGTGATCTGCAGATTTCGTGAGACAAAAAATTTCTCAACAGCATGCTCTTCGAGGAGTTTGTCCATCTTCATATCGTGAAGGAAAAAGTTAGCATAGTCAATATGTGTGAGTTACGGGGAATTGATACTGATCTACAACTTGCGTATAGATGGGTTCATTAGTTGTGTACAGATGACATTTTCCAACACTAGCCACTTCTGGCCCAAAAAAAAAAGAAAAAAAGAAAAAAATACTGGCTGCTTGAGTAAGATTCAACTTTTTGGTCTTAGTCTTCTTCTACGCTTTTTTATGTTGAGCATGTTTGTAGTGCCACAGAATTTGGCTCAGTAAATCTTCTTCTCTTACAGTTCCTTAATAATGCTTTGGGAATACCCGTTTCATTTCTTCTTGCCTTTTCACTGACTGTGAAATAACTTGAGACTTCTCGTCTTCTCCTTCAAGCAATGGAGAGATTTGGGGCGACCATGAAGCCCCTGGCTTAGCTTTCTCCAGATCATCTGATTGCAGGCACCATCCCGACACACTGATCAAGTGTCAGTGCCAGTTGAGGCAGTGGTTTTCAGATAGGTTGGTGGATGAGGCAAGTGGTTGCATATTGTCAAGCAAAGGAGGTCGATATGGTGGAATCAACTGGAATTGGTTGCTGTGTGATTACTAATGATGGACTATGTCGATGATGACGAAAACAAAATTGTGCTTGGCAATGGCTTCATCAGCTGTTGATGTTGGAATTTGCAGAAGCGGATGGCACCGAGAGACTTTTTGTAATGTGCTTTGGTTACCTCTGATACCGAAGACGAGTTAAAAGCATTGCAGCATGCCACCAGCTGAATGTAATGCAAAGCATGCCTGTCCAGATACTGCAGGATGGTGCTCAGTGCGTTAGTGGTCAGTTTTAAACAGGAGCAGGTAACTGAGCGAGGGAGTGATTTGGGGCCAGAAAAAAAGAAAAAAAAGATTAAAAAAAAAAAGCTAATTCATTTTATCAATGGTGAGTTTTGATAGTTGATGCAGAACTGAAGGGAGTAATAAGAGCTTACCAATAATTGTCCAGCAAAGCAACTTAAGCATATAAAAGGTGACAGAATGGCCAGCAATATCAGGAAATAAAGACTTGAAATCATGTAGTCATTGCAAAGTGGTCAGCGCAGTGGACACTAGAACGTAAGCACGTATACATGTTGATGAACCAGGAGGGATTTTTGGTCTATGCTTCAATGTGCACATGCTGCTTCTGATGTCCTTTCCCTGGATTCGCCTTTCCTCTGGTTCTCCGACTACACGGGCAATGCAATGGTCAATGATGAGCTTCTCAAGGAAAACTACAATGCGATGCTCAATGCTTGACGCCCCAAGGATAAGCAATGTGATCCATATTTAACGATCTGTGGCCACCAATCCAACCTAAGTTCCTTTGAGCATGGTTTAATCTTCATCTGTTGGCAATCAGTATCCAATTTCTTACGACAAGCTTGGAAAGGATGATGTACGGTCATACTTGCAGTTTTTTTTCCCTTATCTCTCCTTAATTGTCTGAAACTTTTCTCATGGAGTCAAATAACGTCCATCAAACTAGAGCAAATTGAAGACGCCTTTTAACCTGACCATGTCTTTCTCCCCCCCCACGACCATACACTGTTTCTTTCCCTCCTCAAAATATCTTGGTGAAATCCTGAGCAAATGAAACGAATTCATGCATTTCATTTTGGTGCTAAGACCACTTCTCTTCAACGAAGTTATCAAGAACATGTTTGCCAAAAGAAAGTATACTCTAGACAGCTGGGAAGTTTCTCTTCTTTTGCATAATTGAGAAAAATGCGTACATGTTTTTAATACTATAATCTCAATAAGAATGAAACAACCTTTTAATGCAGAAGTTCACAGTTATCGTGATGTCTCTTATTTGCAGAGAACACAGTCTCGTTTTCAGCATGGTTCTCATCATCTCCTTTGGAAGTTGAGGTATCTGATGCCATAGGTGAAGACAAAGAAGAAGAGCAGAACCCAACCAATGTGAGCCACTGCAACAACTCCGAGGAAATCGTAGTCAAAACCTTTCTTCTGCTTGAGGTAGTCCTTCACTGACATGAGATCTTCTTCAGGAACAAAGACTTCATTATCTTTGTCGCCTAGTTGAGATGTCACGAGTCCATAGATTGTCCAGGCCACTGGCGATGCCCAATAGTACCACCTCCACCACACTGGAATTAGCTGCAATAATCAAGTAAGAAGCAGGCATCAGCTATCAAAAGTAATGAGCAAACTCAAGCACTTCAATGTATTTTGAGTAAGAACTTGGTTGGCGTGAAGTCAAATTCTGCATTATGTACCCTTTTGAGTGATCTTAGAATGATGAAAAAATGTTCACTCTTATTTTTGTTCAGATTCATATTTCTCAGTCGTTCCTGCTGATTATCTCATGCTATAAACCCCACAATTTTTCTTGATTTCCTCATGCTAGTTGTTAGAATAATTTAAATATTAAACCATGTCTTCATCTAATAGTATAATTTTTTAGAATAGTTGATAATGGTCTTACAAAATCTCACATGATATCAGAGTAAGAAGTCCTAACTTCGAATTTTTTCATACTCCTATTTATCTCCCTAATTAAATATGTCTACGTTTAGTACTAGGGGAAAAAAAGGATCAGACTAAGTGTGAGGGAAATTGTTAGCATAATTTAAATATTAAACTATGTATTCATCTAATAGCTTAAGCTTTTAAAATAATTGGTAGTGGTCCCAGTTTAGATATGGATTATATAAATGAGGATTCCTCTGTGATCTGTAAGTATACATACCGTCCTGGGAATGAGGAAGCCAGAGAACAGGTTCCAGAAGCTGAGGAAGAAGGACATGACGATTGCCGCAATTTGGTGACTTGGGGTGAGGGCAACGGTCATCATACCATACAACGTGAAATAGATGAAGCACATTAGAATGTAGTAGTAGAACCACAGGAACTTGTCGACTGTCCAGTGAAATCCGATCATGGAAAAAAGGAGGAGACTGTAGACCAAAGTTTGGATTGCCACGTATATTGCCTCTATGGCTACCTGCAATGCATTGGAAAATCAAGCAATATTACGCAAATGAAAATAAATCAAGCGATAGTTTATTTGTTAACAATCCATCGGTTAAAAATGTGTAGTTCTTACACCTGTGCGAATGCATAAGGCAAAGCTGAGTACATTCCTGCTGCTCTTTCTCGGTAAAAAACTGTTCTCTCTATGGCAACGACTGGCTGAACTGATGAAGTGTTGGTGGCACCCAGGAAAAGAACAGCCGAGTACATAGCTCCCAAAAGATTTAACAAGTCTTGCTCTTTATGTCTGTTAACCGAAAGGAAAAGCATAGGTAAATGGAAAGGAGAGAAAAGGAAAAGAAAAGTTTCTTTAATTCGTGATCTGAATAATTCAAACTGGCTCATGAATTATGTATTCCCTTGGCTTCAGGAAGAGTATTGAACATGTCATAGCACAATGCGTTGGAGAAAAGGAGAGGAGAAAAGGCGTGAGCTTACAATTGGTCGCCCTTATTCCAAAAGATTAGTCCGAACATGACCCCGACAACTGTCGTCATGAAGTATCGGATTGCATTATACTGAGGGTTCCTCCAGTAGGACCAGTGCTGCTTCCAGAAGCAAGCCTTGCATTGCGTCACAAAGGTTTGAGAATACTTAGTCGGGAAGTAAAGGTCTGTGGATCCGGGTTCCGGAGTGCTCAACTGTTTGATGAGTTCCTGATTATTCCTAGTGAATAGTCCCAATATATCAATCTTAAAGTTATTAAGGAAAAAAAAATGTGCACGTGAAAGAACTATGCAGTTGCTTTAAAGTGACATACTTGTAAAGTTCAGAGTTGGCGTAGATCTCTGCAAAATCTACTCCGAGTTGGGCTTCAGCAGCTGTAGAAGAGACGTCGAGCATCCATGTTGCTGGATTATAACCATTTTTTATCCTGGGAACCCCTGGGATAGCCTGTAAAAATCATATAAATCTTAGCCATGTTCAGATTTGAGCAATTAGTGGACAACTTTGGGACCAATGGTACATCAAGCTCAAAATGATCAGAAGCTTCCGATCCAATCCTTGAAGTATGATCGAGACCCACCTCGAAGTACTCCACGAGCTTGTGTGAATGTTGACCAAGGGGCCCGGCATAAATAACTTGTCCTCCTCTTTTCATCAAGAACAACTGCAAATAGGAAAAACACGAGCAAGCTTAGATCTCTAAGGAAAGGGGGTCACTTGTTGAAGTTATATAAGAGGTACCTCATCAAAAGCTTCAAAAATGTCTATGCTTGGTTGGTGAATGGTGCAAAGGACAGTTCTCCCTGTATCGACCGTGTTTCTGACAGTACGCATGACGATAGCAGCGGCTCTAGCATCAAGGCCAGATGTTGCCTCATCCATGAAGATGATGGAGGGATTGGCCACGAGTTCCACAGCGATCGTGAGTCTCTTTCGTTGCTCGGTTGAGAGGCCATCCACTCCTGGCAGTCCAACTAGCGAGTTGCTAAGAGTATGTAGCTCAACCAATTCCATGATTTCTTCAACAAATTGCTGAAAGGGTCAAAAAAAGGCATTACAGGATGTTAGCGTACGTGTTGAAAGAAATTTATCTGTTGAGTAAGAAAGATAATTCATGCAACTCTAACAAGAGAAAATTACGGTTTTGGAATGCTACATAGATTAAAAAAAAAAAAAAGAGAGATCTTTCAGGAGCGTTGCGGTTCACAGGATTCACAATATGTGGGCATAGAGTGAACTTAGGGAGGCAATGCGAATTCAGATGGCAAGAATGAAAAACATGCCTGCCGGGTTTCCGTCTTCACATCCTTAGGGAGACGCAACCATGCTGAGTACACCAGCGATTCATAGACAGTGACATTTGGCGAATGGATGTCGTTTTGCTCACAGTAGCCGCTGACCCGAGCAAAAGTTTCTTGATTCTTTGCGTAGCCAGAAATACTTACACTTCCTTCAATGTAGCCACCGGTCTTCCTTCCTGCTAAAACATCCATCAAAGTGGTCTTCCCTGCACCGCTAACACCAACTAGTGCCGTCAAAATGCCCGGCCTAAATGCACCACTCACATCCCTTAACAATTGAAGACGACTCTCTTCGATTCCTTGGCTCTTCATTTCCTGATTAGTCCAAATAATAATTAGCAACTATGTATGGTTATGAAAAAATATTGAACTTTCAAGAATCCTTCTGCATGAAGAAAAGCCAAAAAAAAATGATTACAGTTGCGCACGGAAGAGACTTACAGCGGGCATATCCACATAGTAGTTCACATGACTAAATGCCAGTGACAAGGGCTGAAACGGCAAAACCATTCCTCTTTTAGCATTCAGTTGCACTGGAGCAATAACGCTAGACTTAGCATTGTCCGAAGTGTTCATCATGGCCATATCTATGCCTGCAAATTGCTAAAGAGGTCAGCACAGAAAAAGTGATCTCTTTATCTCGTGCTGCTTCCTGACAGGTTGAGCACATATAGTTTACGCATCACGAGAAAACACCTACTTGCGTTAATATATAACTTCATGTCAATTCCACACTCGCATAAAATAGATGCTAAGTGAGGAAAAGTCGAAGCTTGTTAGTAAGGACACGGTATGGTGAGTTCTCATACCTTCAAAGAAGGGGGCTGTAGATGCTGAACCCAAATCTGAAGACACAATCTCATTCTTTCCATTTGAAGTAGACTGCTTCTTATCCTTACTCTCGTCATCTTTATCCAAAGTAATTGATTTGGAATCTCCCAGAGCTGCATGATTGCAGTTTGACAGTAAAATTCATAGTTTCACAATCATGTATGCATGGTTGAAGTCGATGTTAGGGATGCAGTATAGCTTACGATTCAAGTAAGTGAGAGCCAGGATGAAGCAAATGTTGAAAAGAAGAGAGAAGCCAAGGAGTGCCCCAATGCAAATCCAATACCAGTAGTCCTCCACGAACATTCCTCTGTTCTTCAGAAGAACTCTCCCAATCGGTTCAGAAACTCTTGAGTTGTTATTGGGCTAAAAAGAACAAATTTAAGTGATATGAGAAGTGGATTGAAGCATTATTGTGTAATAGATGAGAAGATCAACATAGATAAATTCGAGTAATATCTCACGATGCTCCATCTCTTATCAAGGAATTCATTTATGCATATGGCATTCTGTCCGTACATCATTGGAGAAACATAATAGCCCCATATCATAAATGGCTGTATGTCATCTGCAGGATGAGGGAAATATTATTACATTTTTAGCGGGTAGAGTTCATAATATGTTCCTTGTGGGGGAGAAAAATAAAGTGATAGAGCTATTGATGATGAAGTCTTCGGTAAAATTGGATCTCTTACCTTTGGCGACGATGAATCCACCAAGGACAAAAACAAGAAGCAATGTGAAGGTACCAAGAGTATTTGCCACCACCTGTGTCCTTCCAAGCACTGCAATAAATCGAAAAAGTGCAAGAGCCATCTGGTGCACACCAAAGAATGCCAGCAGTTGACGGAAAAACCTGAAAAGATGTGAACAGGTTTAAATCAAGATATTAGTAGTAAAATGATTAGTTCATCTAAGCCAACTCCATGCAACAAACTTCAGAATTCAAGCATCTTGTCGCCCATAAAAACTAGGAGAGAGTACTCAACTCACCTACTGGGGGATGGGGCAAAACCGATGGGGTAGTACGTCAGAATTATCCATATTGCGGACTCCATCAATGAAATCGGGATCCGAAGAAGCCAAATCGGTAAGCCGAAGGCCCATGCAGGATAAAACAAGAAATCCCTTTGCTTGAAAAATACCGGAAGCCTAAAGATGGTCATTGCGAGCTCCGCCATCCCATTGAACATAACGTTAATGAGACTGAAGAATAGTGCGCCGTAGAACTTCCCTCCACCTTCAACCGTGCCGGGCTTCATTTCTGATCTTATGAACACTGTCATGGCAATTATCGACATGATGGTGATTTGGACCGTCTTGAATATATACAAGAAAGCGCTGCGCTTCATTAGCAGCCACTCTCTCGCAAAGCATGCCTTAAAGAGTTCCCAACTCGAGAGTCCGTACTTCTCCTTCACTAGGGCAGCCGGATGGGCTTTAGTCCTATCAAAAGGAACCGCGAGCTCTTGATGGAGTTTCTCACCAATGTGGAAGTTACTGAAGTGGTTGACGAAATCGGGTACGCTGACGAATCTGTACGGCTCGTTCTTTTTGCACCAGTACTGTCCTTGGTCTTTCTTGGAAGTCACTTCTTGCAAGAAATCGGCTATGCCTTTCCTCTCCGGGCATCTGAAGCCCACGCTTTCGAAAAACTCGAGCACGTTTTCTCTCGGGCCCTGGTAAACAATCTGTCCTTCTGACAGTAAGATGATATCATCGAAAAGTTCAAATGTTTCAGGAGCCGGTTGCAGAAGGGAGATTATCATGGTGACATCCATGATGTGAACCATCTGCCTCATGAATCTAACAATTTGGAAGGTAGTAGAACTGTCCAGCCCGGTTGATATTTCGTCCATGAAGAGAGCTTTGGCTGGTCCAACAAGCATTTCCCCTGCCAATTACAAGCTTATGTATTATTCCCAGCTAAGTTAAGAATGGCAAGAACAAACCAGAACCAAGTTTTCCCAAGAGAAGATTTAGTCACTTAGGTTTCTGTTTCACATACCGGTGGTGACGCGCTTCTTCTGGCCCCCAGATATGCCTCTTCTCATTTCATCACCCACCATAATATCAGCGCAGATATCCAATCCCAGAATCTGTTAATATTATTGACATATGAGAATGAATTCGTTAAATAACGAAAAAGGTTAGAAAGCGGCTATGGAGATCAAGTGCAAACCTTAAGAACGTAATCCGTCACGATATTCATTTCTTGGCCTGCCGCTGCAGTGGCTTTCATGAAGGCATCTATCTCGGGATCCGGTTTAATTCCCGATTCCTTCTCTCTTCTCGACAGCTCGGCAAGCATTTCGTATCTCATTCCGACTCCTAAGCAACGGCCTGAGAAATCCAGCGTCTCTCTCACCGTCATCTCTCCATGGTGAAGATCATGTTGGCTAATGTAAGCACATGTTCTTTGGGGAACGAATTCCAACAGTTCATGACCGCAGTAAGTGACTTTTCCAGATATCTGAACATGTTAGTATGATGAGGTAACTTTAGATTCTGAGCTTGACTACAAATGTAACCAAATCTCCAACAGTGAATTCAGGAACGTACTGCGAACAGTTGCAAATACAAGAACAAACTCCATGAGGGGAAGCAATTTTAGGTTAAATTGAGATTGGACATAATCTGTACCCTTAACAGAACTTAGACTAATATAAATGTTAAATGACAGCAAAAGGGGTATAAATTCTGCTCGTTATTTGTCAGATATCAGTTGAATTGGAGTTTCTACTTCTCTTGAGCTAGGTATTTAACAAAACCTTAATGATAATCTATTATAAACACACCCTTAGGTCCTTGTCGGGCTTCGCCGAAAGTGCTTGCAGCAAGGTGGTTTTCCCCGATCCAGGTGGTCCCAGAAGCAATGTCATCCTGAATAATGAAAGCACTCTCAGAGGTCAAAAACTAAGAGAAAAGCCCTGACTTACATAATGAAAATCATCGATTGTCAAGTGCCTTAGAATGACCATAAGAAAATAAAATCATAATTTCACGTCTGGAGATTGAATGTACAAACATATATACTACTTTCTACTTTAGGCAAAGAATCAATCCAACCTAAAAGAAGTTTTCTAAATTGTGAGAAAATATACCTTGATGGTTTTACAATCCCGCTCACGCCATGCAGTATCTTAACTACTCTCTTCTTGGATGGGAATAGCTTAACCACGCTAAGAACTCCCTGTTCATCACATCAAGGTGCAGCTTCATATCAGCACAAGTTTTCCACTAAAATGTGTCTGTTGCATGTTCAATAACTGCTATAAATTTAGAATGCGGGGCCAAAGTTGCAGAGAATTATGTGGAAAGAATAATAAGAGGAGGCAAAATGGATGGAGAAATGGAAGTTATTCATGAATCGAGTGACACAAAGAAACGACTGACTTAATCCTTACCCAATCAGTTAAAAAGTGAAGGTATGGGAAAAAGAAATGATACCAGCATACCTCTATAGCATTCAAGGAAGAATTCAGCAGAGTAGGAAGTGCCCGAGTGCCGACATAGGCGTCTCCTTCCACTGATAAATGCTCGAAGCGGACTTCGATTTTGGGGGTTTCAATCCCGACCCTGTTATAAACATCAAATTCAACCTAAGAATATCAACTCAAAATATTCAGCTCGGCACAGTTCCATGATACCAAAAATGCCTTCACAGCGAACCATTTTTTTTACTACGTTAGTCATAGGATGAGTCTACTAATATTCTGTTCTTTGCTTTGTGCTTATATAGATCAGGATATTAAAGGGAGAGATTGTAAGGTTGCTGTGCCCACTGACCTGTCAGTTCTCTCCCTCAGCCTGAGGAGGAACCTCTCATTGTCCTCTTCAACCACCTTCAATATGCTCTCCATGAGATGCTGCTTGTCATGTGTTCCGAGGCTTGTGACATCGACCTCTGCATAGCTGACTCTCCCATCATCCAACGCCTGCTTCAGCATCCCCTTCCTCAGCCGGTCGTACGTTGGGAGCCGCTCGATCGCCGCCCACTTCAGCTCCTCCTCGTCATCCTCCCTCCTGCTCTTCTGGAATGCGTCACCCTGCACGCTCCACACCTCGCGAATGCTCGCTGAGGCCCAGTTCTTGCCGCTCGCTGAGAGGCTCATCCTCTGGCTCATTGAACGGCTGCTGCTGAGTGACCTCCGGCTTATCGTCCGGGCAAGGTCGTCCCCGGCTGATGCCGCCATTTTCCACGTGAACTCTTGTCACCTAACACGTACTCGTTTCGCTTCCTTCAGTAAAAAACGGTGGTCTTGAAGGGTTAATGTTAGTGCACCGTTAAGAGACTTCTGAAGAGATTTTCTTCTCTGGTGAGATGTTTGTGGAATGTACTGTGGCATCGCTGGCTATTTATAAATAAGGTTTGTGACTGAGGAAGAGTGTGTGGGAGCAGAGACAGGAATGAGAATTGCAAAGGTGGTGTCACAGCAAGGACAAAACAGATGATTCTGATTTTTGTCAACCACATGATCACGTTGGAGAACATTAGTATTCAAAGAGGGATCGTTCTTTACAAGGTACTAAACCAAGGAAGGTCAGACAGCACAAGAAAAAAAGATCAGCATCATCAGATATCCATCGGCAATCACAATACCATTTGTCTTGTAACTGTAAAATGAAATTACATGTTTATTAGGACTCTTGTACTTTTGGATCGATAGGAAGTTTAGTTCAGAGTCCCCAAATATTGGAGTGCCAGTGCGTCGTAAAGAAACTGCAGCCACATTACTGAAATTTGTTTATTTGGAAAAAAAAAAAAAAAAAAACATTTTTTGTTTAAGAAAAATAGAGTTGGATTAATTCGAAACTCGTCGTCTGATCATGAACCGGACTGAGCTTGACCGAATCTTTCTCAAGTAGCCACAGCAGATTGAAAAGATGTAATGATTAAATTCAGGCTCCAGTACTCGTATGAACTATGCAGGCTTAACCTACAGATAAGAAGTAATAAAGCAGAGGTATTGCTAGGGAGAACTCAGATTAAAAAAGATGATGAATTACTCAAATTCATTTTAAATCATCAGATATACACTTCCTAAATCGTCCGTTTTTCCATTAGCAGATTGAATTCCAAAAGGCATATTCAAGTTGTTGATAATCCAGAGGAGTTCCTCATCCAATTATCACATCCCAAAGTGAGTCAAGTCTCCATGTGGAGCTTGAGGTCTGGCCAAGTTTAAAGATATGATTACCTACGCCGACAAGAACAAGAGACCCGGACAAGAAGCTATTCGAAAAAAACGACCCGACTCATTGATTGCCGTCCTCAGCTCGCGATCCAACTTGTCACAATGCTGCTAGTTGCTAGGGGAGTATGCAAGGGATGCACAGATCATGTGGCTTGGTGATCTGATCGAATGCCAGTACCATCAAATTGAATGTATCATCTCCTGAGCTTAAGCCCAAGAGACGAGGACTGCCGCGACCTCTCTCAGTTTCACTTTGCAGTTATTGAACTCTAAAAAAGAACTGCAAACTGCAAAGTTTTGCAGTCATGGGATAGAACATTGGTGTAGAAATAGCCACCAACATGATGCAAATAAACGAAAGATTCATACAGACAGAGAACCACTAGAAACCTTCAAATTAATCTATCCCGTTATGAATTCACTGATCTATGCTAAAGTGCTATAGCGGGATAACAAACAAGAGAGTTTCTTTCATAGATTGCCAATGGTTATGATGCAGAAGTGCAAACTCTAGTCTGATAAACAGGAGACTCGATTTTCTAATCCCACCAAGATGGAGTCAAACAGAAAATTAGAGTTCAGAGAATAATTTCTCAAATTTCATACATGTTTTTCACAACTTGTTATTTAGCAAGCGGAATCTACGCGTTCGCTCGAGTTCAATGCATTTGCGTACATGCAAATCTCTATACATAAAAATGGGTAGATTGACAATCCGTTGACTACACACACTTTCACTTTCAAGCCGCTTCTTCTTTTTCCTGACATTTTATCTTCTCCCGATTAACCCCAATCACGTATTTGTCTGTGGACTTGTCTTTTATTTATTTATTTATTTATTAATAATCTGGGTATTTTGAACAAAAATATAAGGCCCTACTAAAAATTTTTTTCTGATCATATAGTTTACATCTTGAACCTTTCAAATGTATACTTTGTACAATGAAATTTCCTGAGCCCTAACAGTTTACATAAAAAGGAGCATGCAAAGGATGTAAATTGTAGCGTGTTGAACCGAGGATGGGGCAGAGTAATTGTCTATGCGACAAAGCTGCAACGTGAAACCCAAGCAAAAGTTTTAAAAGGGTGATTTATGTAATTCAAACTTTTACTCGATGCATAAATTCGTTGTTGATTCTTGACGCGAAATTGACAAAATATGTTTGTTATGAAAATCGTATGAAATGATCCCATTTTCATTGTCGTCTTTTTGAATCATCTTACCTCTTAAGCTTATCAGATAAAAAAGTTTCTTTTCAGTTTTTACTAGCTTCCTCCTATTCTAAAATTCTAGGCTTAACACACAAGAAGCACGTGTAAACGACGCAACATTGAGCATTTTCGATACGAAAACAATAATAGGAATACATCATACATCAACAATTTTCTCCTTTCCAAATGTCTAGTATAAAGATAGCTTCTATTATCACTGTTAATCTTTAGAAAGGTGTGTAGATGAAATAATTATATGCACGGGTGTATGACTACTGTACAAAAACATGGTAGTCCATATATTATTGACTTAAATATTTCTTGTATTTTCCACCTCTTCTTTTTTTTTTTTTTTTCCTCTCTTTTTTGTTCGTCCAACGAACTCCAAAGAAATTTCCTGGGTAACCCATCTGCTGCTGCAGATGTGAGGTCATAGTGATACAGCATGTACATTCAACCAATTCTGTACAAAAATTACAATTCCCCCGAAAGCCTCTTGAAAAAACCGCGGCTCACAATTTGCCTCCGACAGCTCCAGAAGATCAAAACTCTTCTTGAATTAGAGGAAAAAAGAACATGGGCAGTTCCGATGTACCCACTTCTCCTGTCACGGTTAGTCGAGAAAATGGGCGGCTGCTGCATTGGGGGACTCCATGACTTGAGCTGCTTCGGCAATCCTGAGCGCCATGGTGGCTCTATAGGCGGCCAAGTCGGCGTTTCCCATGAGGGACTGAGCCCTCTGGCGTTTCGCGATTGCGAGTTCCATGGACCTGTTAGCTGATGCTCGAGCTTCCTCAACTTTCCGCAAGGCGCACTGTTCCTCTAGAGCATCTCTTTCTGCTGCCATTGCTGAAAAGATATGGATAATAAGCCAAACTTCAAAACCGAGAGTCGATTTTCAAATAACTCCACATTGCACAGACGGAACATGTATTCACACCTATAATCTACCCACAACTGTACATGTATCATTCAATTATCCAGTTAAGAGGGTGACATTCACCTTGCAAGAGACCCGGTTGCTTGCCTCGTCCATGCTGGCTTCCCTGCCTTTTAAATGACCTCCGCTTACGCAGGGCAGGCTTTGGAACCAAGGGAGCTTTCCTCGATTGATGAACCTGTAAAAACATTTGTTTATGTTCAGGAGAAACGTTTGAAGCAGAACAAATGAACCAAACCAAACTCGCAGTCACGGCACATAATCTGATTTCACTCTTTTCATTTACCCATAAATACACACTAGAGCATTTTCTTAAATGACAACACAAGTAAGGTGCTAAACGTAAGATACAAAGCTCTTCTGTATCCAAATGATACTTCAAAAGAATTCCAAACCCAGAGAGCAAAAATCACTAGGAATAGGAAGCTGTTTATCTCAAAGAAAACACTTAAGAGATACAAGAGAGTACTAATATAAAATTAGATGATAGTAACCATTTTCTGAAAAGAAGAATTCAAGAAGGAAAAGACTAATGGCAAGAAAAGCAGTCATCTGGTAATATTTATTGTAAGACCACCTCTCAAAAAAATACAAAAAATGGACTAATAGAACTGCTCCGCTGCAAAGAAAGAATACACATTTTACTTTCATTGAAAGCATATCCTTTCAAGAAAAGAAAACAGAAAATACAAATCCACCCCATCCAGCATGTTAACAGTGCGTTGGTTATCACTCCAAAGAAAATATGGTAGCACAAAGTCCTTTAAGCATTAATTTACCTGAAATACTCTAACCAATGCCAATCGTCTCTGCTTCCGCTTCTTCATCCAATAACGGTACACAGCTTCCACAACATCCTTTCTCTCTATGTCCAGTCTAAGATTAGGGTCTGGTTTATCATTCAAGAAATCATGAGGATTGCAATAGAAAGCCTTCTCAAATGCATCAATCATAAGCTCAAAGGTGTCCTCTGAAACACGCTCAGCCATATCATTTTCAGCAAAGAACTCATTATTGAATTTATGAAGCCAGTCCTCATCTTCACCGTCCATGTCATAACTTGCGGTCTTACTGGCCATAGCTCTTGACACCTCATCAGCACTCAAGGTAATATAATATTCTGGTCTTGTAAAGGGTACAGAATTTTCTTCTCCATAGCCTACTACTTCACATACCCCTGGAACAGGTATTATCTTAACAGGAGGAGCCTTAGGAGATACAACATGCTTATTTCGTTCAAAACACTCTTTGTAAAGATCCTTAAATTTCGACCAATCGTCTCGGTCAGGAAATTCCAATTTCCAACCATTATCCCCTGTCCAGACCATTGCATGGGTGAAACGGTTAGGGAAACAGGGTTTCATAGCTTCTTGTGCCTTGTGAGCATATCTCACCATCCCCCCTCTTTTGAAAACAAGAGACCACTCTCCAGAGCCCAAAAGTTCCAACATGACATTTCCACTTTCTTCCCTGGAACACTTGTCTGAATCAGTAATTAATAAATTTGCATTACAGGATAATATATCTGTATCCTGTTGAACTCTGGTCACAGTAGCGCTCATCTCATCAATACTTCCAGCAGACCTAGTCCAAACAGATCTTCTCTTGTTGACAGAAATTATTGAAGAAAATGGGAATCCATTCTTCTTAGCACTGACTAAGTCTGAGGCTAATGCTCCATTACATTTCCTCACACATGCTAGTGAAGGATTTCTAGCTCTCCTCCTTGACCTCAGTGAACTCCTCCTTTTTCTTATGCCACGAGAATTTGACCCATATCTATGTTGTGGAGATCGATTGTCAACCTTAGCACCTCTAGAAGACACGTGCAGCTGCAACACACTCCCTGTAACTTCAACATTACTGGCTGATTTGCTTTCTGAAGGCGAAAAAGAAAAATCTTCGTCCGAGAGTTCCTCCTCTTCCGCAGTCAGCAAACCATCATTTGTTTGCACCAACGCTGAATTATTTACAGGAGCCAATGGCACAAACTGATGTCGGAGAAGCATACCACAATGCATGTACATGAAACAAAAGGGAACTGCAGAAAAATCCACACAAAAAATAGGTGTAAACTGCCTGGATCCAAAGAACTTGCATGTCCCCGAGCTGATAATGGAAGCACAATCCTGAAAGGAGAAAAAGGAAGAACAACCATTCAAATACAGCAACGAAAGCAACACTACTAGGATGAAGCAAGCCTGTTGATAAGAGGATCCAGTGAAAACACACCCACACGACACTAGATGTTACAAAACTAGCAGAGAAGAAACTACCCGGGCAGATACTGTTACACGATAACCATCCATCCAGAAAACTCACCAACCAAAATAGAAAACATGCAGGTGCTACCCAAATTGCAAATGACCTTGTGTACATGTTAAAAAGGAATGCTTTGCAGAAACCATCAACCCAATCCTTTGCACTAATTGCAAAACACACCAACAGCTTGACAACTTAATTTTATCATAAAATAAAAATTGGTATACGGGCCACTATATGGAAAAATTCCACCAGATAATAATTGGAACTACACCAATCTAAATAAGAAGTTCTCTGATTACATCCAATCTACCCGATTTGCTATACATAATGGAAGATAGAATTCAGGAAATAGCTCAGCAGACTAAAGAAAATCAAGCCTACCCGTGAAAAATGAATTCCATGCAATGCATAGACACCCCGAAGCGGCTCTGACATGACAAGCTTTGACAGTGCAGACAATCTAATGCAGACCCTCTTCATGTACTGCAGAATAGAACGCAAAAGGCCAACAACTGCAGAATTTTCTCGATGTGGCAGCTCCAAAACCACAGACAGTGCCCGAGGACCCTGCAAATCCTCTCCCTGAGCATCACCATTCTTCCTCTTCTGCCTCCTAGAGAAGTGAATCCCATACTTCTTACCATCACCGATCTCGAAGCCAGGCACCGCCTCTCTCTTCCTTTTCCTGCTATAGACAATCCCAGTCATCCTATCCTCATCGTCCCTTCCGATCAAAGACTCAGTTCTGACACCAGGCTTCTCGAATTCATCGTCCCCCATTTCAATTACAGCAACCTCACGCTTCGGGCTCACATTCTTAGCCAACCCAACTTGCTTGGACTTGAGACCAACACCAACAACTCCATTCCCACCACCACCACCTCTGCTATCTATGATGCTAAACCACTCATCCCTCTCGCCGCCACCGCCCTTCCTGAGCTTGCCATCGCCCGACTCCGGCCACAGGCGCCGGCCGGAGCGCAACACCCGCGCCCCGTCGACGCCCTTCACCACTCCGAAAACCCTCGTCGTCCGCCGCATGCCAACCGATGGCATCGCCGCCGCGCTCCACAACCGGACGCCGCCCGACCGCTCGATCTCCTATCCCCACCGCCGCACCCCCCCGGTTCGCCAAATCACCCGGCCGCCTACTCAGCCGATCCCTCCCGCGACGACCCACTTCACGGAACGCGACGCTCGGTGCACCCTTCTGACCAACACCGGGTCCGGACCATGTATAGTACGGACCAAAAAAAAAAAAAAAAGACCCCCCCTTTCCTTCCCCAAGAGAGAAAGAAAAAACTACGGTCGAGTACGAGGAGCGTCCTCCGAACACGCCATGGGAGGGGGAGCTCACTGAGTCGATCCGCACGACGAGACTGAAGACTTCACTCTGCCCACCCCGGTCGGTTTCCAAGGAAAGGGGCACGTGCGAACAATCAACCGAACCGCCAATCGAGCCGATCGACCCCGACCCACGAATAAACACGACGATCGCCGAGAAACGGACAAATAAAAATCCAATCTTTTTCCTCCTTTCCCCCCTCTTCCTCTACCCACATGAACAACCGCTGACGCAGAAAAACAGAGAAGGAGAGAGAGAGAGGTTGGAGATCGGCAGAAACAGAGCACGATTCACGCAAATCTCGTCGAGGGATGGATCGATCGAGAGAGATAGAGAGAGAGAGGGGTGGGGATGCGGAGAGAGAGAGAGAGAGAGAGATGTGTATAGGTGTCTCTATCTACGGGGCTAGGGTTTATGGGAGGAGGGAACTGCGATCGAAGCAGCGCGGCAGGTTCGCCGACTGATCCAGGCCGTCTGATCTGGGGAGCAACGGCCCTGATGGACTAGGGTTCCTGGGGAAAGAGTCCAAAAGCCCCCTGTGGACGGACGGAAGGGAAGAAAGGCGCTTCCGCTCTCCGAATGGAGACCTCGAAATGGATATTTTTCTCCGCTTTGAATCCTCTCTCTCCTCCCAACCCCCCAACCCCCCCAGTGAAAAGACGAATCGCCCTCGGAATCGACGGGGGCCGGATGGGGATTTCGCCCCGGTTGGCGCGGGGGAGCAGCGAAGATCGGGGAGCCGAGGGGCCCAAATCCAACGGCCCCGATGTTCTGGTAGAAGAGGTTAAAAAAAGTAAAAGGGCCCTCTTCCCGCTGGGCGGGCCCCAGTGGGGAAAGCAGGTGAATTTACGGGCGTGGCCCGACTGCCGGCCGGCGTTTTCGGCTTTTTCCATAAAACTTTTTCGAGGCCTACCGTAATTTTGGGTAGTGTCGTAATTTTATTAGCAAAGTTTCGACTTAATTTGGATTTTAAAGAAAAACCCAAATTAAGAAAACGAGACCCCAAATCGAATCCACATTACTTCTTTTCTTTTTTTGTTTTTGGGTCAAGTCCTCGTACTTCGGTCACGTATAAAGCGACCCTTTTTTTTCTCTTTTGGGTGTCGAAAGAGAGTCTTTGCTCATTTCGTTAACCCACATGTTTCGAGCAAGGTTGACTGGTTTCTGAACGTGAAATATTTGATTGATTGAGAATCTGAGATCGAGGGTTTCAAATAACCAAATAGATGGGAGAGCCCTCGCAAAATGCGCCTTAGTTATCCAATCGACCACCTGATTTGCTTAATGAAGACAACGAGTTTTTTTAGACGAAGCTTTAGTCGACGGTTTAGACCTAAAAGTGCCATGAGCTTTCTTCTGTACTTGCAACATACTAAAGGAATTAGTTTCAACTAGTACTTAATATCTAGATATGTATTAAGGAATCGCTCGAATCGAGAATCACCCATATAAACTGAATTGATCAGTTTGGTCTAGTGTCCAGAAATATCGGTTCGATTTCCAATTCTTAAAATTGGAATTAGTGTTTGGGCGGTTCGGTTCTTGATTCTAAAAAAGAATTAGACGAGATTAACTATATATGCTTTTTATCTTTATTTTTTTTAAATAGTAAGTTTGGTTTATTGTTTTCGAGAAATAGAAACTTATAATTGAACAATAAGATATTTGAATGAAAGTATGGGATGTGTCTTGAACTGTAAAGTTATTTCCGGTCATACTTTGGATAATAAGATATTTGAATAGAAACATGAAAAGGTACAGTAATCGATTCCATTAAATTGAATCGTGATCTAGATCCTAGTCTCATCAAGTCCTAGGGTCAATTGGTCCAATTTCTAATTCCCTGTTTTGAAAATCAAGAGCCTATCACTCCGACTCTATATTTTCCTCCAGATCGGCGTGTAGGTGCCACGGGCTTTTCGTTCGTGGCAGCCTCTCCGAGTCCAACGCAATGCGTGAACAGTAGACGCAGTGGATCGAGTTTATTAAAATGGAATACAAGCTTATCCATGTTTAGATGTGGATAATACGTGGCGGTTCTGGTGGAATTTCTTTTTTATTGTTTTTTAAAAATTTTTAATTTTTGTGTGCGGGTGTGCGAAATCGCGAGGAAATGTCATGGCCCAGGCAGCGGTACTGTCAAATCACGCATCCCGGAAAATGGTTCCCGACCGAGTTCCTTTTGTCCTTCGATTCGAAATAATTTTTTTAAGAAAAAAAGAAACCTTTTCCCGCCCAACGGAGCTACTTTACCTTAAAAAACAACCGAAATAGGAAATTTCCCATTAAGCTCTACGGAAGCACACGGACACAACATTCAAAAACGATCGGATCCTAATGTGATTACGGAATAGAACCCGCCCTAATAGTTAGTTCAGCGATGAATAAAATTGCACTTGGATAGAGAAAGTATCGGCGAGTGACATGACCGACACCGTCAACAAAGCTTGAATAAGATGACTTTTAAGAGGAAATTTGATTCTATTAATGCCTGATAAACTCAATAACATGTGATGCTTCCGGGCGTATAATGCGAGCTAGAAAATCGTTTTTGGTCGACCCTTGAGCACGAGATATGTGATATGCATAGTGATGTTCCGCCACTTATGAATATTGAATATTGAGTAGAAGAAGGGTTTCGTTTTTGTTTTTCATTACTTTCCTTTTTTCATTACTTTCCTTTTTCCCCCTTCTTCCTCCATCTGGTTGTTGGGTCTTGACAAGAGTTGACAATCGGCTAGAGGCGACCTCGCTGACCTCATGGAAGCCTCGCCTAGCAACTAGTGACAAGGAGGAGCTGTGCAAGTTGTTGGCAAATCTTGGGTTTGCTCTTTCTTTGATCAAGTATTAAAGATGATGTGCTATTTTTTTCAAGATGGGTCACAAACAGATAAAGTAATGGTCAAAGAGATTGTCGGCTCTTCATCACTTGCCCAATCACTAGGGGTGGCGAGATTGACCTTGCCGAATCTACTTTCTAGCTAGTCATTAACCATCATCGACGCCTAATGACTGGCTAAAAGAAGAAGAAAAGAAAAATAAAAGAATAAAAAAATGAAAGAGAAAAGAAAAAATAAAAAAAATGTAAAAAGCTTTTCCACGTTAACATTAGTTTTGTCGATAAAATGCCAATGTTCATTTTAGTGATTTATCGTCAAAATTGACCGAATAAACTTAATTGATAAAATATGAAAATGTTTAGGATTCAACCGACCTAATTAAAATATTTATGATCGAATTGACAAAAGTGTAATAGATTTAAAACTTTCTGAACAATTTCTCATTATGTTTTGTATCAAATTCAAATCGTCTTCCTTGCCCTATTGTTTAAGTCCTTACTTAAGATTACCAAACATCTCCTCTTACTGTTAGTATCAGAGAGTCACCAGCTTGATTTCTCAGATCCTCTTTTTGGCAAGATGCCTCAAGTTCTGTCAACATGAAATTATGGGATGATGATACAAATTGTTTGTGAGATTTGATTAAATATGTAATATGATTCATAAAGCGTAACTCAACGTGCAATGTGATCTCTAAATTCTTAATTTATTTAAAATAATCCTTAGACTTTTGATACATGTTCGATTTTATTCTTAAATTAAATGAAAATGCCCACCATTGTTTTATTTATTTATTCAAGTTCATATAGTTTAAAGATCAAATTGAATATATATCAAAAAGTTCAGGGATTATTTTAAATAAATTAAAAATTCAATAATTACATTGCATATTGGATTAAAGTTTAGGGATTATTTATATCATTTTCTCTTTTTTTCATTGCACTGTTTTAAAGGATCCCTTGACAGTATTGAAAAAAGGCATGAAATTTAAGAGTAATTTACGCGTCTTGCCTCTAAAGATTTCCTTTCTTCCACGTGTTTGGATACCTTGAAGCCCTCCCCCTTAAATTCACCAAATAAATTTTGTTTATTCACATTGTAGAGGAATCGCCTACATTAGGGCTTTGATTCTTTAACGAGGCTTTTCGAGGAAAAAGCAAAGTAAGCCTAAAAAAGGAAATGAAGATTATATTCCCATTAGAGTTTTAAAAAGTGACGGCACTGTACTCAACCAGGCACCAGGGCACAAAGTTAGCCCATGGTTGAGTATAGTGTCGAAAAGCATGCTAATTTTGTAGTGGGCATTTTATCTATACTCATCCATGTTACTATATATGTCTATTTAACAGTAGCCAGTCTAACTCAATGTGGTATCTATATTTATTTTCCCTATCTATCTTTATCTCTCCGACAGAGAGGGGATATGAGGGTGACATTACAAGGTCTCTCATTTTATGACAAATCTTGTGTCTGTTTTTTCTTCCCTTTGAGCTTTTTAAGGACCTGCTCAAGTCCAACTCTGCTCATAAAGATACAAAATTAAAAATAAGTAGATTCATTTCGAAGGTCACACCATCTTCTACAAAATTTCAAATTCAAGATACGTCTTGGATGAATCTCTAACCAATTTATGCCTTGGCCGCTCCACCCTTGCAACTCGTGAAAAAAAATTAATATGCTTTTGGTAAAATGAAAGAAATAAAGAAAGAAGACTTCTACGCATCAGAAGCAATTTACAAGCTTAAATTGACCATCCAAAACTTCTTAACCTTTGACCTCATGTCTTTCGCCTTGGGGAAGCTCACTTAAACAGGCCAATCTTGAATGACTAAATGTGCTCAATATCTTAAATCAGGCGACATGATGAGTTGTAATTTCACGAATGATTCAAATGCGAAATTGCTTTTTCGTATTCGACGATAAAGAGAATTGAATCTGCATCTTGCTTACCACAAACATATATCAGTTTCTTTATTAGCTAGCCAATCGCCCAGTAAACATTGCCAACTCACCGGTGCACCATTTTTTCATTCTTTTCCCAATACATCTCACATATAACTTTCTTTCCTCGAAATTGAAAATCAAAATTAAAAAAGAAAAAATTCAAATATTTCGTCTCAACTAATCCATTTAAACACATGAAAAATCACCTTATCCATATGCACGACTCGAGGTTTCATCCATAAATAGATGGCCCAACCTTCGATCTTGCATCAAGTAAGAGATACCTTAATTCGACTCTAGCATTATCCGAATTAAACCAAACATTTCACCTTCAACCGATCCGGCACCATCAGAACTACCCAATTTTTCCACGAGATGAGGCGAAAGGCGAACGTACAGATCACGGAACTCAAAATTTAGGATCGATCGGGAGTAAATGAGATCACGGGCCGCGAATTGGGTCCACGCAGTCCAGAGGAAGCTGAACTTCTGGTGGCAACGACCGGTGCTGCGTCCGGCCGGGTGTACCCTCTCGCCAGCAGAACTTCCTTGTCAATCCCCACTGGCGAGTCAACCAACACCCACCACCCATTATGGCTTCCTACCCTCTTTCATCAATAGCAATAACTACAACGAATAATGATGATATAAATGATTTCTAAAATTTAATTTAATATCTATTATAATTTTTAAAATTTTTTATTTTATTTAATGTGACTTCTGAACCTTAACTCAATATAATATATAAAAATGTTTAATGTTATCGTTTCATTCATTTCATTAATTCAATTTTAAAAATAATATTGACATTTTCATATAGTTTAATGACTAAATACAATATGTACAACAAATCTAGAATTGTGTTGAATAAATTAAAAATTTAGGGACACAATATATATTTGGGTTAAACTTCATGATTCATTTGTGTCGTTATCCTTAATTATATCGATAAATTATCCAATTTGGTGCCTTGACAAGTCGATTAATCCTAGCTTCAAGGTTTTCAAGTAGCAAGCGCTATGGTCGAACTTGCTTGAGGTCTTTGATAGGTTCCGAGTTATCGTACTTGTGCTCCTATCGGGACTACTTTTGAGGGAAGGATGAGTCTCGGCTCTGACTCCTACTCTATAGGGCACACGGTGAGGCAATTATACTGCTCAATAATCGATTTGTCGAGTGCTCAAAAGACTTTTTTTTTTTTTTGGGTAAAAAGCTCAAAAGATTTGTTTGGTCGTGAACAAATTGAATTGCTTAAATAATCTAATCTTTTTGTTACATCATTTTTTATTTTGCCTAATTAGGTTTTGTGGAGAATCGAGTACGGTAACATGGGCCCATTCGAAATTATCAATCATTAAATGTTAACTTTTCACAGATTCCACCTCTAAATCGGTTATCTAATCTATAGGAAACGTTGTCAACATTATCCAAACTAAAACCATTTATTTTTTTTTTTGGTAAAGAACTAAAACCATTTATTAGCAACAAAAAATTGAAATAATTACTCTTCTGCAATTCTGAAGCACCCCTCCTCCTCCTTTTTTTTTTTTTTAATTCTTTTTAATTTGGGGTAAAAAGAATTCAAACTTGACTGGTAAAAAAGACTTAAAAAAAAAAAGTAGATGATCCCCTAGGAGTCAAATAATAGTAAAATTTAGTAAAAGACAGAAGTTTCTCAGGAAAAAAATGAAAAAAAGAAATAAAAATAAAACGTGAGGACGGAAGCGGATGAAAGAGGCGTGACGCGGAGAAGTTCCGTTCTTGATTTTCATTTTCGTTTCGCACAAGGTTCTCATTACAGCAGCGACTCATTTCGGTGCGAACGGGAAGCGCGAGATTCATATGCGGCGTCGAAAGTGACGGTCTTGTTCCGTTCCCGACAAGGAAAGTCATCAGCTTGCCCATGCTGTCTTGAATTCGCACGTTTTATTGGGGCACCAAGAATTCATTCCATCGAGATTCCCGGGGCGCCGCCGCGCTGATTCTTGGAACCGGGGTGGATCTTTAATCTGTAATCTGGGAATCGTAGCGAGTCGTCTGGGTACTTCGTTGAAGCGTTTGCTTCGTTCGCATCCCCACCAGCTCGTAGGTTTCTTGCTTCGGCAGCAGTTTCTTGTTCTTGAATTAGCCACGCGAGCGTGTGAAGTTGTCATCTTTTTGGCCGATTGCGAGTACCCATTACGGTGATTGTTTGTTTCGCTCGTGTTTGATCTCTGCCCGAGCTGGTTACGGCTTCAATTCTGCATGCTTTGTCCTTGCGGCTTCTGATCGCTTCGGATGGGCTTGTTTAGCTTGAATTCACCCGAGTTTTTTGCGCTGTTTGATGTTCTTGTGGGATGTATGGGGAGAAAAAATACGGGTATAGATTTTTTTTTTTTTTTTTTTTTTTTTTTTTTTTTTTTTTTTTCTGACAGATGTGAAAGGCTGTTGACTTGGCCATTTGTGATTTTACAGAGTATGAAAGAGAGGTTGATGTTGTTTTCGGTTTAAAATATGAACAGAATTTAACCTGAATCGAGCCAGGTGAGTCTCTTGGAAGTGATTCGGTGAAATAATTCTTTACCCTTTTGTGCCCTGAAGATTGGTTGCGCTGTTTATGCTTACTCTTAACTGCGGGGTGGGTTTATACTTGCAAGTCAAAGACTGTTAGTTGGATAAATTTTGCAGGTTAATGTCTGTCCTGCATTTTCTGCAATATGCTCTTCAACTGTGCATTCTGGCTTCTTTCTACTTGTTCTCTTGATCTTCAAGTTGTGAAGTAGTGGTAATGACTGCTTCAATTGCATCTCTTTTTCAGGTCAATTTCCTTCTGTTAGATTTGTAGGAGGTTTGCTGGTTGTCGCCAATATTGTATACTTGTAATCGATATCGATAAGATTTGTTCTGCTTGTCAAGTATTGGGGCCATGGCCACTGCTGAAGGAGTTCTCCAAGTTTTCTCTGGAGTTGCTCCGCGCAATCTTTGTTCTGACCCAAGTTCTAATGCATTGGGCTTGGCATATTCATTTAACTCTCGTCTGATCAGTACCAAAAGAAGTGCATCGAAGAAAATAAATATCCCTGTCTATGCAAGCGTACAGTCGACTACTTCTAAAACCCGTGGGGTGCAAGGATTTGGAGGGAGTTCATATAACGATAGGAGAATCAATCGGTTTAAGTTTTCAAGTTGCAGATGCCAACGAGCTGAGGGTGTTGGTGGGACAACCACTGGAAAGTGGTTTGTTGATAGTGCCGATGATTTAAACCCCTTAAATACTATGGTAAATGGGCCACATGTTCTGAATTTTGACGATGTCAAGCAATTGAAAGAGGAGAAAACGGATTCGATGTCAAATGGTGCACCCATAGCCAGCAGTACCATCCACAGGGCTAAGGTTGACCCCATTGAGGAAGAAGCATGGGATCTATTGCGTGACTCAGTTGTTTATTACTGTGGAAGTCCTATTGGAACTATTGCGGCAAATGATCCAACCAGTTCTAATGTTTTGAACTACGATCAGGTCTTTATTCGTGATTTCATTCCTTCTGGGATAGCTTTTCTCTTGAAGGGAGAGTATGATATTGTACGGAACTTCATCCTTCACACTCTTCAGTTGCAGGTATAAATTGTTCTAATTGCCATTGATGTAACTCATTTCAATTGTGGTTATCCTTGTTTTTGTTCCTACGTGTGATTATTCTTGTCAATTTTTGTTTGTCGTATTGAGTTTCTAAGCTTATTTAGTTAGTCACTCTTAGTTTCAGTGGTTCTGATGATATATGCTCACATGGTGAAGGAACTTTGTTGTGTTACTATGGTGATATGTAAATCTTGTGACTGAAAGATGCTCTTCATCAATTTTGGGGTTCTTACTGTAGTTTGGATGAACACCATGCCTTTCACCTGAAGGAAAGGAAGAATTCTTGTAATTTAATCTTTCCATTGTGTTTGAACATGCTGAATGCATCTTAGCCAAGTTAAATATGTATCATGTGTGCCCATATGATAGTTCTTCAAGCTCTTCTGAAATTCTTTATTTAGTTTTAAATCATGACATAAGTTCATCTGCTAATCCCTCTCCTTCTAAGAAGGGGACACATCTAGGAGAAAGATGGTTTCATTATCTTTCAGCTTTTAAGATGGATGCTTATGCTACAGCTTCCAACTTCTTGCTGCTATGCTGATTTACTCTTTCTTTCCCAATAAGCAAGAATATTTTGTTGCTCAACTAAATGTCTTGTACTGCAAATTTGTAATTCCTTATTGCAGAGCTGGGAGAAGACAATGGACTGCCATAGTCCTGGTCAAGGTTTAATGCCTGCTAGTTTTAAGGTTCGCACGGTTCCTTTGGATGGGGATGATTCTGCCACAGAAGAGGTATTAGATCCTGACTTTGGGGAGGCAGCTATAGGTCGCGTCGCACCAGTCGATTCTGGTAATTTAGTTATGGCTTCAAGAAGAGGTCGATGATAGTTTATTTTACATAAGAACTCTCGTGTTGATAATGAACATCCATCTTGTTCTCTGTATTTCAGGTTTATGGTGGATTATTCTTTTACGTGCGTATGGCAAGATATCTGGGGATCTCTCTGTTCAAGAGAGGATCGATGTTCAAACAGGAATAAAGATGATTTTAAAGCTGTGCCTGGCCGACGGCTTTGATATGTTCCCTACATTGTTGGTGACTGATGGTTCTTGTATGATTGATCGGCGGATGGGAATCCATGGCCACCCTCTCGAAATACAGGTGAGCATATTCTGTGTCACCTTAACTGATCATTTTCAAGAGTACTTTCTATTATGACCATATGCAAGTGGACGCTTAGTGGGAAAATGGATAAATAGAGTAGTCTTATTTCTCTCTCAATGAAGATCCTATTATACTGGTGGTGGTTGCTTCTTGCGTTGAACCTGATCGAGTTGCTTATCTAGTCTGTGCCAACTTCTTGCAATGAGCTTCACATCTCTCACAATAGTAAAATTATGGAGGGAAGCTTTTGAATACTTCATGAGGAAGCCTGGTTATGCCTTCAGCCTTGAGTGGCTTATTCTTATGAAGTTTAGTGGTCACATTGTCAGTCGAGTCTTAAAGTAATGTCTATTTTTCTCTACGGTACTTTTGGTTCTCTGACAACAGCTTTGGTGCAAACCATGCATAGCAGTTGCTCAAAGTAAGATATCGGATGTCAACTGTCTGTCTGCCTGTCTGTCTCTTTCTCTTACAGAGACACGTGCACATAATTCTCTTTGCTTGGATTTTTCTTTGTTTTGCCAACTTAAGCAGGATGCTTTTGGAGAATTCTCGCTTCTTTAGTTTCGGAGATGTACTTGTGCTGTAGTCATTGGGTGATTTAATGGCATACACTGCTTCAAGTCATAGCAGGTCAGGAGCAGGATTGCAGATGTGTTTAGTTAGAGATTTGGTGGCATACCTAGTTAAATTTTAACTATTAGGCAAAATCACAAGCAGGCCAAGATCAGAGCCCTTTTTGACATGGATATGAGAAGAAGATCATGGTTCTTTGTCTGCTGTATGAATTTAATTTGGTCCTTTGAATAGAGTAGGAATCTTTTGGTTCACACAGCATTGGTTTATCTGATTGCAAACAGAGATAAATCTAATTATCACTCAGATAACATTATCTTCTCTTACAGATTACGTTTTATTAAATTCTCTGACATGATATAGTTAAAATTTTGCAGGCACTCTTTTATTCTGCCTTAATGTCAGCGCGTGAGATGCTTGCTCCGGAGGATGGATCTGCTGATCTAATTCGGGCTCTGAACAATCGTCTAGTAGCTCTCTCCTTCCATATCAGGGAGTATTATTGGATCGATTTAAGAAAATTAAATGAAATATACCGTTACAAGACTGAAGAGTACTCATACGATGCAGTCAACAAGTTCAACATTTATCCTGATCAAATTCCTCCATGGTTGGTCGAATGGATTCCAAATAGAGGGGGCTACTTAATCGGGAACTTGCAACCTGCCCACATGGATTTCCGATTCTTTTCTCTTGGGAACTTCTGGTCCATTGTTAGTGGGCTTGCAACCGTGGATCAGTCCCATGCCATTTTGGATCTCATCGAAGCAAAGTGGGCAGATTTAGTTGCCGACATGCCATTTAAGATTTGTTATCCTGCTCTAGAAGGACAAGAATGGCAGATAATCACTGGAAGTGATCCTAAAAACACGTAAAGTTTTGATTGACAATGATATATATGCGTGTGTGTTTTCTGACATTATAGTTTCTTTGCTTAAATATGGTATTCTTATGTGATTCTTACTCTGATGCAGGCCATGGTCCTATCACAATGCAGGTTCCTGGCCAACTCTGCTTTGGCAGGTTAGTATTTATTTTACATAACTGTTACAAAAACCTACTCAATTCATTAAAGATAAAATTATAAGATCTCGAATTTGATGGAGGGAAAGTGGTTTGCAGCTCACAGTGGCTTGCATAAAGATGAATAGAGTTGACATTGCTGCAAAGGCTGTTGAGATCGCAGAAAGACGCATATTGAGAGACAGGTGGCCCGAATACTATGACACGAAAAGATCAAGATTCATCGGCAAACAGGCCCGCCTATTCCAGACCTGGTCAATTGCGGGCTATCTTGTGGCAAAGCTTTTGCTTGCTGATCCGGGTGCTGCCAAGATTCTCATAACCGATGAGGACCCTGCTCTAGTTAATGCATTCTCTTGCATGATTGGTGCAAACCCAAGGAGGAAGCGTGGTAGGAAGAACTTGAAGCAGAGCTATATAGTCTGAATTGTGTCTTACATCTTGCCATTCACAACAGCCGGTTGCTTGCTTGTATAGATAGGTTAAGTATTTTTTCCCCTCATATATGGGTCCATATACTAGTTGAATAATGATTAATTAATTTCAAAAAAAAATTGCAAACTAGTGTACTAAACGCATCCTTCTCCTCCCCCTATTATTTTGCTGGGCGGTGCACAGGACAGGTTTCCATGATGCAATAGTAGAATTTGCATAGATATTACACTCTTAATTTAGTTTCATGCATATCCAATTGTTTATGTTGGAGAAATAAGATGACGGTCTTGATTATGTTTATTGCAGCTACTCTTTATTTTGGGTGACTGGAATGAAATTATGAATTTCCTTACTATTTTGCCTTCTGCAATTCTCTAGAGAAATAATTGTTTGTGCATTTAGATGGTTGAATGCTTATCTGTTCAATAATCTAGTTTTTTAGTTTACCAGGAAAAACAAAAGAAGAATGATCTAATTTTCAGTATAATTTTCAGCATATTGATAACCTAATAAAGATATCTGTAATCAAGGATGTCACCGTAGATGGAATATGAGTTGGTTCTCCTTAGGTACAGCAATTTACCACAGGGGTATTATCTGGATTTTGGCTTGGGTATGGGATAACCATCCAGCTGGGTTTCCTCTTACAGTTCAGAATGCTGTACTAAGATCGAGTCAAGCTACTGAAAAAGGAAGTCGAATTAGCTTAACATGCCAGCGAAATTCTATCAATAATTTTCCCCCATAATATAATTCTTTTGCTAAATTTGCTTGACGTCATTTCAAATTAAAATAAATTTCTTATTCACGGTAATAATATGCATTTAAATGAAAATGTACTTAGCTATAGAAAGTCTCTACATACGTGATAAAATTTCTCTTAAACCTTTACGATGTTTCTTACAACAGGATCACCAATGAGAAGAAAATAAAAAACTTATTTTGATCTCTTCTCCAGCTCATATAATATTTTTGGCATATTTATAATGTATTAAAAATCAAAGCGCGATCGGTTTATGAAGTTTCTAAAGGAAATCTTTGAAATTTAACTTGAAAAATAATTCAGTATGAAAATTAAAGAAAATGAGTAGAAATTCAGCAAAACATGGTTTTGGTAATGTCCCAGATCTTTTTTTCAATTGTTTTGGTAATGTACCCAATTTTTTTCTCCTCTTGGTAACTACAAGAACATTTCTTGGATAAGTAATAAACACAGTCCAAAAAGAGAAAAGTGAGTAATTAGGAATCCACCAAAAAGACAACTCAATTGGAGGTGCATGTACTACAAATGGCAAAAATGCGAAAAAAGGTAAGATAGGATTTGGCCTTACCTTATTGTTACCGGTGAAATCTTGTCTAGATTAGTCTGTCATGGACATACTTGTATTGTCATACGTGCGAGCCTCACGTGGGAATCACTAGATCAATCGATTCAATTGCCTCAATTTACTATGGATTGAGTCTAGGCAAGAGTTCCAGCCATAACATCTCTCCATTACAACGAAATAGACCTTAAGTACACCATTTGGTGAGAGGAGCTAAACTATTTTCATGTGCTTCCCTCTCATTACCAGCTTGAAAACGGAGAAGTGAGGCGTTAGACAGCCAGCCTTGGCAGATAGCCTGGCCATTGACGAGGCAGTTACTTCCAGTTCAACACACTCACACATAGCATGCATGGCCTTCCCTCCTTTATTACTCTTCTTTTGTCTCTTTTTCTCATTTTCAGCCTCAATGTAAGCTCAGTTCCCCAGCTTTGCTAGTGCAATCGCCTATATAAACCCGCTCTTGGTGTCACTCACACAATCTACACAACCCTCATTAAGATTCTCTTCGTATCTACTTTCTCCGCTTCTGTTCGTGCAAAAGATCTTCAGGTTCTTTGTGTCTGAGCAATGGCCGACCAAGTAGATGCTCTTGTTGGCGAGCTTTATGCAATGGTCGCCCCCCTTCAGCAACAAGTATCCTGTTATCCTTTTTTCTTTGAATTTTTGCATCTGAAAATGAAACAGTGTTGTTTGTTGTATTAATTTTTTTTGGCCAAAGTTGTTTATTTTATTCGAGGGTGAATGAAACTACCATTTCCTTGGTTTGCATATGTAGGGAAAGGGTAGAATCTTTTCAGACTAGTGACATTCGAAAATGTTTTGCTAGTTTCAACTAAAGAAAAAAATAGCCTTTTTCATAACAATCTTCCGGCTTTGAGTGAAACATTGACAAATTGAAACCGTTTGTTTCACCAGTTCCAATTTGAGAAAACGGTAACCTTTTCATTTAAACAAGCTTTTTGGTTTTGAATGAAGCATAGATGGATTGAAAATGTTTTGTGAAGGTTTAACAGCTGTCATTGTGAAATAGTGCAGCAAAGAATTGACAGATATCGTAAACTCAATTCAAATCTGTTATATGCAGCAAGTTCATCGAATTCTAATTTATTTCTCTTGTGTTGATCTTTTACAAGGGCCTGCTGGACGAACACTTCATCGCCAATTATGAGATGAAACCGGATGGTGGCTCCATGCATTTCATAGATTTGGTCCAGCTGTTTCATAACAATATTCAAAGGGTGATGATAGATCTCGCCCGTGCTCTGTAATTCTCTGTGGCAATCCTTATCATGGCGCTTCTATCTTACTCGTTCTTGTGCATATTTCGGACTCATTTTGTTCTTTTTCCTGATACCTTAACAGGAATCATCCTTCTGTAGACTATACAGATATACGTGAGCACCATGCAAAGATCGAAAGGATAGTTAGAAGGTAAGACAATAACGATATGGTTTACGTGACATACATCGATTCATGATTGGTCTTTCTTTTATTTAGGTCTGTTGTAGGAATTACTCATGATAGATTGATTCTACTGTTAAGATATGTTATGGCTGTAAAGTAAGTAAGTCACAAAGGGTATTTCTGCGAAAAAAATTCAAGGTTGATCACTTAGATTCTCCTCTTTATACTTTTGTTTGCTGCATGTTTACCTTTTTATGTGTTGGTAGGTGTTATTTTTGTTTTTTCCACCAACGAACTTTTAGATCATTGTTGACATCTAAAATTTTGATTATTTTTATAAGGCATTTCATTTTTTCAATTTATCCTTAAGATTTTGAAAAGATGAAAATGAAAAATGAAAATAAAAGGGATAAGGGATATGATAGAATATTTTTGTAGATGAGATTTCAAAAGATTTTGGATAATGAAACCATATCAAAATTGATCGTAGAGAATTTGGGGCTATGTTCTGTTTGAGCGTATATATCCTTTTCGAAGGATAATCCTTAGCAATTGGGTCGACTCCAGAGCGTATATTTCATTTTTTTTTGAAGAATGATCCTTAGGGATGGGGTGAAATACGCAAATCTTCACCAATAACAACTCGGTTTCGTCCTATAAATAGGGGGGTCTCTCGGTTGAAAAAAAGGAGGTCAAAAAGTCAGAGACAGAGCAGCAAAGTGAAAGTGACGTGAGAGAGAGAGAGAGAGAGAGAGAGAAGGAGAGTTGCGTTCGTGGGAGAAAAGGTGCAAAAAAGAGGGGAAAAACCCCTTCGTCTTCTTCTCGAGCGAGGGGGACCCTCGACCGCGAAGCCCACCACGTCAGCCGCCGCACCAGCACCGCCTCCACCGCCGCTCCGACCCAATCCCGAGCCAATCGACGCGCCTTCCCTAATCCGACGAAGCTGTCGCCGTGGCCGACCCCTGTGATTGGGTCATCCACCGTTGAATCGTCTCCAGCCACGGTGGAATTTCTGCGCCTGCAAATCCGCGACCCAGACGCATCAACGATCCAGACGCCGGAGCCCTCGTGCCGCCCTCGATCCGCCTCTGCCCGTTGCCCTTCTCCGACGCCGTCGCCACTCCCTCCGATTTCGCCGGTGCCGAGCCTCGATTGAAGCCCGAGCAGCCCCAAGCGCCCCTGTTCCACCTCGACGCCCACAATTCACGGAATCAGTGCCCCGCGCCAGATCTAGATCCGCCCCTGGAGTCCTCTACTTCGACAACCTAGATTTGTTTTTGTCCCTGCACTCACCGCGCCATCGATTCGCTCCCGCAGCCGCAGATTCCACGCCACCGTCGCCGATCCAAGTTCCATCTGTCCCATTCGCCCTCGCCAGAGCCAGAGCCGAAGCTCGCGCTGACCCAACTCCCCTGCGCCGCTGCATCGTCCCCTCGCCTTCGCCGGTCCCTGCCGCCCGGAGTCCCCGCGCCAACAGATCCGGTGTCCCGCAAGATCCCCCTCGCCGGAACCCTCGCCGGAGATCCTCCTTCCTCACCGGCGACAACCCACTGAAGTTGTGGGTGAAGGAAAAAAAGAAAAACAAAAAAAGAAGAAAAATCTTTTTTTTAGGTAGTTATTTATTTATTTGCCTTATTCTATTACTTTTGTTATTTTATTATTTTTACTTTATTTGTTCTTTTGTAGTTTAATTATCCCTTAATGTAAAATTGAGATTGCCTTATATGAAATTGCATTGAAATTAGTAATTGTCGGTTCGATTTTCGGCCCGAAATCCGACTCGCAATTACTTAAAAATGCTAACGTCGGATCTCGGTAGAGATCCGATTTGTGATTTTTCGCGAATTGGCCAACCCGATCTCATGCGCGAGATACGGTTCGTCAATTTAGGGAATCAATTTTCTTGGATTTGCTAAGGTTGTTTAACTAATTTTCTTTTAAAAAAAAAAAATCAAACAAAATCAAAAAAAAAAAATGTAGCTTTTTAGGGTTTGCATGATTAGGATAGAAATTTCATTTTTTTTAAATAAAAAATAAAAAAAATCAAAAAAATCAAATTAACTGGTTTAGGCTGCATGTTTAGGAATTGTTAATTTCAAAACACAAAAAAGTGAAAAAACTCAAAAAAATCTTAGATTAGGATTAGTTTTTTTTTCTTGCATATTTAGATTAGGGATTTTATTTAGATCAAAAAAAAGAAAAACAAAATTCATTTAGGATGCTAGTTCAATTGCATGTTAAATTTTAATTAAAAAAAAGAGAAAAGCAAACAAAAATTATCATGAATTTTAGATAGAATTGCATGTTTGATTTTAAGCTTAGATCATTGTTTTAGATAGATTGCATCTTAGGCTAGAAATTACTAAATTAAAACAATGTCTTAATTTAAATTAGGACGACCTAATTCCTAGTTTAAATAGGATAGAATTTTAATTTAGTTAGGAATTTCATTCGAATATCTTAGGATAGATTAGCTTCACCTTTTTAGGATAAATTGCAATATTTCTAAAAATAAAAATCATAAAAATCAAAAAGAAAAAAATCAAAAATCTTGCATGAGCATGTAGAATTAGGAATATAGATTTAGTAAATAAAACATTTAGGCTAGTAAATTAGGTTTTTTTATTATAATAATCACATCTTTAGGATCATATTTTTAGAAATCTTTTTTAAATAGGTTAGGATTAGATTTAGATAATTTCATTCTTAGGAAACTTGGCACCTTTTTTTAATAAATAAAGAAATGGTTTTCTAAGTCATAATAGGGTTAATTCAAATTAATCCCAAACATGAATTAGAAAATTATTCATTTAGGGTAGTTCAATTAGGACTTTTTATTAGTTCAAAATTCCAAATAAAAAAATTCAAAAAATTAGGTGCATGTTAAGTAATTTGCATTTTAGGGCCATTTAATTAAAATTTGCATATTAAGACATTTAGGTTGCTATTTAAATTACTGCATTTCTTTAGGATCTACTTTGTTCATGTCATTTAATTTAGATCATTTTGTCATGTCATATTAGGTTGTTAGCATGCATTGCATTTAGATTAAATTCCATTAAATAAAGTGAAAACAAAAATCAGAAAATTGCGTGTTAATTAGAAACCATATTTAGGATTGACGATGTGTATTTTAATTTAACATTGCAGATCTTTTCTTTGCTTTGAGGTAAGTTTTGCAATTTATTTATTATTTTTCTTGGGTGTTAAATTGGTGGTACGCACCCGCATGATCACCTCATGTTAGGAAAGTGAATTAAAATCAATTCATTTCGCCCGCAAAACATTTTTCAAAAATGGTACCGCAAGGGCATTAGGGTAGTCTAATGTAATGAAGTCCCCGTACCCTTAGTCTCCAGTTCGTAGGGGTAAAATAATTCTCCCGTTATTTTGCTTAGGTGTCTAATCAACCTATCAAAAAATGATTAGTGGCGACTCCTAAATAAAAATCATATGCATGTTAAATATTTGAACATAAGTCACGAATTGGTATGGGCCTGGGAGAGCCCGAGCTAAGTTAGAGACTTAGTAATCCATTAACCTAGTTTTAGGTGGTGCACTGAAAAATTAGGTCGTGACAATCATCAATGTCCTTTTAAGGTGATGTCTTTTTGCAGCCGCAACCCCTACAAGTTACATGTGGTACTTCCACAAAATAGCTCGGGGTCGAGTATCGTCGTTTATACCTTTCTTTGCATATGATTACCATTAAATGATGTCGGCGTTATTTTTGCATTTTCAAACTTCAAATGTACTCTTCTATCAAGATCAACACATCTTGGATTAATTTGGATCTCAGATTAAAGCTTACAATAGGTTATCTTTCCAAATCTTTTGGGTCATTAATTACCAACATGTGGTCTATAAATTGGTGTAGTTATTTTTGGTTGGCTGATTTGCCTTTCCATATCGTATACTAACTTTCATGATGTCGGAAGGTGTTCGTTTTTGCATACCCCGAAGTAATGTCTTTTACTTAAAACTTACTGGTGAATTACTGAAGATTAAAAGGCTGATGAAGAATATTGCTGTTACTCACCTTATGAAAGACTATTTGCATATTATATTTTAGCTAGATCGTTTGTTATTTGTGTTCATGGAACAAAATGTAATGATTCAGTGTTCAGTTTCTCCTCTTAACTTAGGCTTTGCACGCTAGAATTTTGTTTGTCTACATTTATGTCAATATCTCAAAGCATTATCATGAAGAGATCAAAGGAAGAACATGCTGCTATATTACTCAATCTCTGGTTTATGGTCGATCAATTGAATTTTCTGCTTGAGTCGTCTGAGTATCTTATCAAGGTCATGGCATATCAAATATTCGTCAATTGTACCATATCAATCCATCGTTTCATAATGATATTTAATCTGTAGTGATATGATCATTAGTTTAGGCCCACTAACTATTCTAAATGGGTTTTCCAGCATTGGTGCTTCAGCGCTGAACCCGCTGCTTGAGGTGCTGCGACTTGGTGTTGCTTCTTCCTCCAATAAAGAGTAAGTACCACTTTGATTCCACATAAAAATATCGGCATGCTTACTTATACTTGATGTCTTAATGGTGAAGTTTAAAGACTTGCTTCGATTTGTTGCTAAGGATGTTTATCATGCAGGTGTGACTTTGCGCTGCTTCGTATACATCAAGACTACCATAAACTGCGTCCACACTTGGATACCATTATTGAGGTAGCATAAAAATCTAAACTGCAGTAACCAAATGAAAATCGCATGTACTTATCTATGGAGCATGAGATGATCAAAACCATAACTGGCAATCCAGAACAGCAGTGTGTGATGATGGACCTGCTGGAATTGTGTCTATTAGAAAAATGTGGAAAATGACTGGAGCTGTCTTATCTAACATATTAGGATTTCAATGGATTGTTAACTTTTCTTTCTATGTTACCTCTTTTTGCACCCAGAACCCTTTACTCGTCTAGATCCTGTTCTTCCACATCTTGCTTTATACCTTCAACGGTCGATATTTCAGCCATTGCCGATGGTTATGCAATTGAAAACTACTGTGCTGAGACATAAACAGGGGTTTCCTGGAGATCTGAGAAATCTATTGACTACTTCATTGCTTAGGGTCATTTTCCTTCTTTCTTCTTTTTTTTTGGCTAATAAAAGTATTATGAAACATGTGATAACTTGAACCCACGAAGATGTAACTATTCTTAGCTGATGAGGCATAAGAGAAACAAAATGCCATTGACTTATATTAATGTCGTTTCTGCCTGAATTAATTTGTTAATGCATTGTGATCTGTCCTTGTCATTTCTCACTAGGGGAATTCTCATATTTGCAGCTCGAGCGCAGGATCGTTGATCTTCATCGCAACCTGACAGGGCCAGGGGACAACTGATATTGGGTGACCAGTGTCTCATCGAAGTTTGCCAGCCCCAAGTAATGAAGCAATAATGGAGGAGTTTTTAAGTGTCTAATAAAAACTTATGGTATAGTTGTGACTTGTTTGAGCATCTGAACTTTCTCTCCTTATGTTGTTTCTGTTGCTTCCTATCTGAGCATCCGAACTTGCTCTTAGTACCGGTAATGTTGTCATTTCATGTGTCGAACATCTGAACTCCTCTTGCTTGGCGTTGCTTGTTACTTCTATGGCTTCTCTTTACCCTTATATAAATTGAACCCTATGCTTCAACATGTTGATGTTGCCTTGTGTTGCACGTCTTACTTTATCCCTATGCACCAACTTGATTATGATGTTGAGGCCGAAGCAAAAGTTGTGGTTTCTCTGGACAAGCGGTCTAGTTTTATCCTTCTATTAGAAAGTTTTCCTTCTCGCGTTTGTGGAATTGTTTGGGTTGACGTGTTCAACCATCTAAAGTTCTATATCCTTCATTATTTTGGGTCTCTTGGTCGTGAGGAAAATTTCTTCATGGATAATGTTAGTATGCTTTTCGTTGAAAAGTTGATTTATGTATTATTTTGCCAAAATGTTGTTTTTCGACCAAGAAAGATGCGTACTTGGCTGCTGGAAAATTATGTACTTGACTTCCGGGGACGGATCTATAGATTCCAAGGTCTAAAATTGACTTTAACAAACCGGTTGAATATGAAAAGTCTGGTATGGTTAAGGCCTACTGTTGAAAACCCTAATATTGCTCTAAACCTATATCTTAACTCCGATTTTTATTCCTACTGTTGTTGCTTTGGAATAAAATAGCATAGATTTTAGGATGTTCCCAGTAATATTCGTTGACTTGGGAAATTCAAATTCTTATCTCATATTATTATCTTTTAAATTTCATTTTATGAGATAGAACATATTAAGACATGTCAGAATAAATAAAAAAGAAGATAAATGATATTAGTCTAAGGTATCGTAGTTTAAGCATATTGAGCATATTCTCTAGCTTTCTTGATCAAGTAGGGTTCCATAACTGACTGAATTTTGCTTGACAATTTTTTTTAAAAAAATTTTACTTTATGTGCTATCACGAACATGCCAGCTTTTTGTGCTGTAATAAAATTTATTCACGTATACAAGTCAAATCTATTGCTCGACCGATTAGATTTCAACTGTGCATGCTTTTAGAGCTCGATCCAGCCTGTTGAGAATGTTCTCCCCATATATCTTCCAGGACAGAATAAATACTCTTGTATTGTCCCTATGGCCAGATTTCTTGTTTCCTTTTTTTCCAGCAAGAACAACTCCTTGTATACTATCGCTAATCAATGTTTGTGCAGTAAGTTGGACGAGGCTTTATCAGTGAACAGAAGCGGCTGTCTACGAAATAAGTGACCCTGAAATTTCAGACAGCAACAATACTTTCACTAGCAATAATAACGCAACCTGGTTTCTGATCGAAGAAGTCCTCATTTTCTTCACTGTGGCACAGTGCCTTTGGTTCAAAAGTGTAGCTTGCAGCAGGAAGTCTATCAATAATATACTACTCTCTCTGTTTTTTTTTTTTTTTTTTTCCACCTTTTCAGACGAATCTTTAATTTCCAATGAAAATAAAATAAACTTGATATTTTCAATCTCATCTTCACAACCTTCAGGGTTGGCGCAATTACTTGGGGCGTCATAGACTTTCCAGCTTGAGAACTGGTGGTACTATGCTTTTGCGCTCGTCATTGTGTTATAAAAAAGAAGAATCTCATCTGCAATTGTGCTTTTAGCTGCTGCATATTAATGATATGCTGAAAATCAAGGCGCAAGGATGGATTTATCATTCTAGAAGCACCTTGAGATCTTTCACTAAAAAACCAATATGAACGTAAAGAAAATTTGAGGACAAATTTGATAAAAGAAGAAAATTATGATAATGTCTTACATCTTTTCCCCCTTGAATAGTAAGTTCTTTTCTTTTTTTTTGGTCGGAAGTTCTTTATTTGGTATGTCCTTGAATGGTAAAGCTAGCATCACATGGATGAGTGTTACCTACTGATAAGTGAGTTTCACGTGGGATTACCATTTCTTATGACTCAGGCCATCTGTTCACCACGAGTCGAGAGTAGGCAAAATTTTCTCCACTTCAACTCAGGTTCTTGTATGACCCAAAAAAAAAAAAAAACTCAGATGCATGTACTAAACAATGACAAAAATAAGATAAAATATAACAATGTGGCATACCACCATAAATGAGAAATCTCTCTTATGAATTCATTATATATCACGTGACAATATCATGCGAATAAGTCAGTCAATTAAAAATGAGAATTGTCACGCCCCGAACCCCGAGACACGTGAACAACCCGCCATGGTCGTGAAATTGCGACATTCCCAGGTAGTGTCGCCGACCCAAATTAATTTATTAAGCGCATGCGGAATGTATTAAGAATCCCTTGACAAATTAAAAGCGGGATAGAAAAGCAGGAATCAAAAATCAATTTAATACAAACCAACATGCTATCATAAAATCAAACAAGGATTACATGCAGTCAAAACGGATCGGAGTCTACACACTCAGGACTGGCCAAATCAAAAACGAGGAACAGTCCTAAAACTACTAATCAGATTCAATCATCCATCTTCTTGGCTTTGCACTCCTTGTCCAACTTCACCGGCAGTTCACCTGACTCCGCTGGAATCCTCATCTGCGGCTCTGAAATGTGTTTCCCACAACGGGGTGAGATATTGTCTCAGCAAGTTCACCCCTCTTAAGCCCCTATTAGAAAGAAAATACACCCCAGCATGACCTAATCACACGTCAAGAAGACTTACCTCGCGCCTGCAGGTTAGTACAGTTCACATTATTCAATCACGTGCAAATGTGATAATTAAATAAAGCACGGCGCAATCACATCATCAACCAATCAACCACTTGGATCGTCTCAGCGATCAATCGGCTCGGCGATTACATGTCAATTAATCAAATCAATCACTTTGCTCCCAACCACGACCCTAAGGGTCGACTCAACAATCGGTGGTATCACGGCCCCACGTGGCACGACCTTCGAGAAGGTGGTTCAACACTAGTGGCATCCCGGCCTCATTCGGCACGACCTTCAAAAAGGTGGTTATCACGGCCCCAAAGGCACGACCTCTAATAGGTGGTTCGGCCTCACAAGGCACGGCCTCTCATAGGCGGTTCAACAACTAGTGGCATCACGGCCCCACTCGGCACGGCCTTTCCTAGGCAGTTCATCACGGCCTCAATAGGCACGGCCTTTAATAGGCGGTCAACCACGGCCAAATCCCCCTCAATTCAACAATTGGAATTTCTACACATAACCCCTAATTTACGCAATCACACTCAATTCGCCACCAATCAAGTATCAAATTTAAATTCTGACATCACAAAGCGGCGATCGGCACGAAATTCCGAGCAACCTAGGGGCTAAAAGTAAATTTTTCGTTTTTTTTTTTTTTTAATTATAAATAATATTTAATTAATTTCGGAATATTTTAATATTATTTTAATAATCCGAATTTCCAACCAATTAAATAATTATAAATTAAAATCTAAATAAGTCACATCACAATTAACTTTAATTAACCTCTTTTAAACTTAATTAAACCCAATTAAGCTTAATCCAATTTCCTTAATCCAACTTACATTAAAATAATCTAATCTAACAACCTAAACACACTTAATTCAAATTAAACACACTTAGGGCATAATTAACGGGCTAATCAAGGATTAGTGAGGTAACTCACCCGATTAATGCGCCGGACGGACCAAAACGACGAGAGTGACACCGGGATTGATAAACTCCAAAGCGGGCCTAGCATCCGGGGCCGGGAAGCCGGCCAAAACGGGCCCGGAAGGGGCTGCAAAATACATTTTTCTGGGCTGTTGTGTTCGGGCCGAGGAGGGAGGAGCCGGACGGCGGCTGGCCGCGCGTGGCTGACGGGGGCGGCGGCGTGACGCGGTGGACGGACGGGCGGCGGCTCACGGCGGAGGGGCGGCGGACGGCGGCTGGCGGAGGACGACGGACGGGCTGGACGGAGATGAGGCGTGTGGGGCTGGCGGGCGGACCGGGCTGGACGGAGGTGGGGGTGCGACGGGCGGACGGTGCGGCGGACGAAGGCTCGGCGACGGCGGCGGACGGGCGGCGCGGACGGCGGAGCTGCGTGCGCGGGCTAGCGTGCGGTCGACGGTGCTGCTGCCTTCCCTTTCTTCCTCTTCTCCTCCTTCTCTCTCTCCATACCAAGGTTGAAGAAGACTCTCTCTCTCCTCCTTTTCCTTTTTCTTTCTTTCTTTCTTTCTTTCTCTCTTTCCTCTAGTGGCCCACCATGACATCACTATGATGTCATGGTCCACTATCCTCCCTCAACTTCTCCAATAGGTGCACTTTCTTTCTCCGCCGGGGTCCAAAACTTTGCGCGCTTAATTTCTTCAATTTTTCTTTCAATTGAATCCAATTGAAGTCCACAAAAATTAATCTAATGTCACCATACTTTAATTCACACCTTGGCTCGTCCATAGAACCAATTTAAATCCTAAAAGTACGACCATAGGCGAACCTTATAATTTCTCTTGATTCAATTCAAATTGACTCCCATAAAATCAATTGATGTCTCACTTATCAAATTGATTATTTTCTTTATCCAAAAATCCCTCATATTCCTCAATTTCACAACCCCCGGCTTCAACTGAACGAACACGGCCCTATTTATCCAGTCGAATTTAGGACCCGAAAATCGGGATGTCACAAGAATTTTCTTGCAAGTCAAATAGAAAATCAGCTAAGGCTCAAATGAGATGGGCATTATGGTTGACCTGTGAGGCGGCATTAGTGATGCAACCAAACACATAACAATACAACCATCCTTAGTGATGCAACCAACACGTCACAATACAAGCATCCGCTAGAGAATGAAACCATTAAGAATGAGGTGAATTCGAAATAGAAATTGGGATCCAAAATTGCCTGCCTTCTGGCATTTTCATTACCAATGGGGGAAGGTGAGACAGTGAGTGAGTTGGGAACTGTTTTAATAAAAAGGGCCAGCACACAAGGGAGTTTTTAAGTAATCTTAGGTTTTTGATAACTCTTCGACGGAAACGGTTTGATATGGTAAGTAGAATTACCTGATTTGCTATCATACACAGCAATTTCAAACAATAAAATTCAAGCCAGAAAAGGACATTTTCCCATTCCGGTGTGTTAACAAATGCAGCAATTTTATTTATTTGTCATTCCAGTTGCTTAATAATTCCTTCCTGTTCCTCTCATCTTATTCCGATAGCCTCGTTTTAATATACCATACGAGGACATCATATCCTAGACCTTTCCAATGTTTTCTGCCTCATTACAAACTTACAAAACAGAGAAGAGAGGCATTTACGAAGTCAGCTCTGGCACATAGCCTAGCCACGGAAAGACAGTAGGATTCCAGTTCAACTGACTTGCGCAAAACATGGCATGGCATTCCCTTCTCCATTACTCTTGTTTTGTCCTTTTTCTCATTTTCAGCTTCATGCAAAGCTCAGTTATGAACAACCTTTGCTGGTGCGACCGCTATATAAATCCCTTTTGAGTTCATTCACTATATCCACACACTTTTCGTACAAATTCGCTCACTCTCTCTGCTTTTGGTTGTGTGTGGAGCTTTTTTAGGTTATTTGTGCCAGAGCAATGGCTGATGAGCGGGATCAGCTTCTTTTGGAGCTTTATGGACTCATCTTCTCCTTGGAGGAAGAAGTATCCCATTACCAATCTTTCTTCAGAAATTTTGCGTCTGAAAACGAAATAAAGTTGTTTATTTACTAATTTAAGATTGAAAGGGACTACACTTTTCATGGTTTGAATAAATTTGTAGGGAAAAGTGTAGAATTTTTCCGTTCTTCAAAGTTTTTATAGTGTTTTACTAGTTCCAATCTAAGAAAATCGTGGCCCTTTTTAGGAAACTAGCTTATCTTTTCAGTGAAACATGGACGGATTGCACCTGTTTGGTGAAAGTTTTAGCAATTTTCATGGTGAAATAGTCTGCTATAATGTTCACGACAAAGTCCATCTAAACCTTGCTAGGTCATGTAAGTGTGCTGAATTCTAAGATAATCTTTTCTCAGGATCTGCTGGACACCCAATTCATGAATAATTATGCTATGAAACCAACTCATGACTCCACGTTTTTCCTGGTGTTGGTTGGAATGTTCTTCGAAGAAGTTCAAGATGCACTACGCGATCTGGGTTCTGCTTTGTAATTTTCTGTTGTATTCCTAATTACGTGACTTCTATCTAACTTGCTCTCGTGCTTCTTAACTCTTTTTTTCTCTGATTTTTTAATAGGGAAGACTGTTTTGTGTGCTTTGCGGATATATATGTTCACTATACAAAGCTTAAAGGAATTATACAAAGGTAAGACAACACTAATCCTGTTCATGTGGCCATGCTTCAATTTCATGATTGTTCTGTCGCTTATGTATGATTATAGTAGAGACTCTGCATGATCGATGGCCTTTTGTTTAAGATCTTTCGCAGCTGTGAGGCATATTGGTCATAGAGGGTATCTCCGTGAGAGAATTTGGAGGCTGATTACTTCAATTGTCTTTATATTTTGTTCATGCTCGGTTTCCCTTTTTTTATGATATTTATACATGTTATAATAGCATTTTCAAACTTATGGAAAACTTTAAGCCAAGATTAACACATATTAATTAGGTCTATGGGGGAGAATATGCTTGATCAATGGCATTTTAAGGTAAGATCTTTTGCGGCTGTGACGCATATAAATGACACATAGTGTTTCCATTAGAAAACAGGAGGCTGATTAGTTAGATTGCCGTTCTTGTATTTTTGTAGTTGTACGAGTAATATTTTATGATGTTGATTGTTGGGAAGCCGTTATTTTTGCGTTTTCAAACTCCAGCAAACTTTTAGCCAAGATTGGCACATCTTAATTAGGTTTATAGTAGAGAATATGCATGGTTAATGGCATTTTAAGGTAAGACTTTTTGCAGCTGTAATGCATATAAGTGACGCATGTTGTTTCCATGAAAAAATAAGAGGTTGACTACTTCGATTGCAATCTTTATACTTTTGTTGCCGTATGATCAATATTTTTTCATGTTGATTGTCGGGAAACCGTTATTTTTGTGTTTTCAAACTTGAGACATACTTTTCAGTCAAAGTCGAGGTATCTTGGATTTATTCAAGTCTCGATTTGGAAATCGCAAAGGTTATCTTTTAGTACGTTTCCAGCTGTTACCGTTAGGCGTTACATGGCCTTTCTATAAGGAAGTTGGTTAGAAGTTATTTTTGACTGCTGATTTGCCTTATTGTATCGGATATTCATTTTTATGATATTCGAAGGTGTCCGCTTTGCATGCTCCAAGCAGCAAATTTTCCTCAAAACACCCTGATTGAATCTCTAAAGAGTTTGATGTAGATGAAGAACATTGCAGTTATCTTACTTATATATGAAAAACTACTTCAATATTGGAGTTAAGCTAGATCATCTGTTTATTGGTTTCATGCATAATTTTATAATGATTCAGCGGTAGATAATCTCACCATCCTAGAATGTCATTTGTCTGTATATACCTCAGAGTCTAGGAAGAAAATGCTGTTGTATTACTCCATCTCTGGTTTATTTCTTCAAATTTCCTGCTTGATTTGTCCAAAGTATTGGATTAATGTCATACTGTAATAGCATATCAGTTAATCTTCTCATAGTATCCTACGCCATCATATCACTATGATATGTAACCATAGGAATAAGATCATTAATTAACTTCACCCTGGCCGCTAATTATTCTAAACGGGTGTTCCAGTTTTGATGCTTCGGCGATGAGGCAGGGGCTCGAAAAACTCCACCGCAGTATTTTAGGTGCCTCTATAGAAGAGTAAGTGGTTGCTTTTATTCCACGAGTGAAGGGAAGATAATTGTTAAAAAGTGATCCATTTTTGAAAATCTCTAGACTACACCATACTACACATGCTTAAGAATTAAGCATACTTAATAGAGAAGGAAAAAGTGGCGGCAATAATTTGTCCAAGTCAAAGTTGAAGATTCTCATATGTTGGAGAAATTTCTGGTACTATGTGGGCAGGAAGTGTAAGTGTGAAGGAAGAAAAGCCAGCTGGAAGTTGGCTGAATTAAGTCAAAAAGAGTGGCTACTTGTATAAGGTCAAAGTCGGTTGAAGCTTGTAGTCGGTGAAACGTGTCTATAAATAGGCAAGAGTACTTAGCCTAGTTAGAATATATAACAACTAGAACAATGAGAGAGAACGTGAGCTGAGAGAACCAAAAAATAGAAACTAAGAGATAGCCACTCCAGTATTTCTTTTGTACCACAAAAGTCCTTGAATAAAACCACTGGGATTCGCCCCAGTGGCCACCCTTCTAACATGGAAGGGGGAGGTGAGGGGTTCAAACCCCCACCTTCTTAGGGAGGGATGGGGTGGATACGCGCAAGTTTCAGGAGTAGGTTTCGACGCCCACGCCCTGCAAGAGACAGGGCAAAAGTCTGAGAGTGAGTGTAGAGTAGGTATAGAATATGACTGACAAAAAAAAAAAAAATCCTTGAATAAAATTTAGTTTATGCTTTCATTTATTTCTCACTTCCTTGCCATATTTTATACACACTTGCACACAGTATGACTAATAAACAAGTTGAAGGCAATGGACAGTCAGATTATGAAGAAAAGATAATAGTATGACTAATAGACAAGTTGAAGGCAATGGACGCGACTAATAATCCCTGTGGAAGTGCTGCTGTGGGTGATGATATCGGGTGAAGTTTAATGGACTCACCGGATTAGTTACTAACAATGCTCATTTTGCTGGTGTAGCTTGGCGCATATTCATGTGCATCAGGGGTTTGAGAATCTGCGTCCGCATTTGGGGGCCATCACCAGGGTAACATGAGACTATTTTTCATTTGGTTGATGCATGAACTTGTACTGCATTTCAATCTTTCGACCCAAAAAAAAAAAAAAAAATATTTGCAATCGGCCAGTAATTCTTACTTGTTCAGCTTGAGCGCAGGATTATCTACCCTGAGCGTACCCTTGCAGGCGATTCCGATGACGATGAGTAAAACCAGATGATTGTGTAAGAATTTTCTTGATTTGTGGACTAAATTATTTTGACATTATTATTGTAATTTACCGTTTTATGGGGTTTGATCTTAGGTGAGATAGAATGTTTCTTAATTAGTCTAATATGGGATTGGCTAGTGTGGGCCGAGTTGAGCCTAACCCGTAATGAGGGGGACTGGCTGGAAACTCTATAAATAGTGCTCAAGTCTCTTCTCTAGCCCTAATCTCACATATTCTCACCTAAGGGACGTTGCTCTAACGTCAATCGTGAAAGGCCGCCTCATTGAGCTAGTGATTCGGAGGGTAATAGAGGAGAAGGATTTGCGCAAGGAACATTGTGTTTCCGCTTCCGCTCAAGAACAATGGATCCTAAATCAGGTGCGTCAATCCTTCTATTTACAATTGCTTGTTTATGTACTCGTTATGGAGATCTTGGGTTGTGCATAATCTTTACCCAACATGTGATATCAAAGCCTCCATAACCCTAGAACATGAATGCAATTGGTTTTACCCTAATATGTGCGAATTTGCCCTAAATTATATTAATTTTCCCTAATTAGTATAATTCTTGCCCTAATTTGCGATTTTCGAGATTTAAAGTTCAATAAAAATCAAATTAAATTGCAAATTGGGACTCGGCTCGATGAGACGGTGAAAATCGTCGGCGGCGCGTCGCCCTGGGACGCCGCACACGCCCCCACGTGCGGCCACGCCCCGCTGGGGGTGTCGAGCACGCGTCCACGCGTGGCCACGCGGCGCCACGCGCGGGGCGTGCGTCACACGCGGCCGCTGACGTCAGCGACCCGGGTTTGACCCGATGCGTGCGTTGCACGTGACGCTGACGTCAGCAACCCGGGTCGACCCGACCCGGTGACTGACCCGATGACGACAGCGCACCGCCCGATGACGTCACCCGACCCGACCCAGGGTCCGCCCCGACCCGGTTGCCGACTCGACCCGACCCGACGCGACGACCGACCCGACCCGGAGACCGACTAGACCCGGGATCCGACTCGACCCGACGACCGACCCGACCCGGGATCCGACTCGACTCGGCGGCCAACCCGACCCGGGGTCCGACCCGACTCGGTCAACGGTTGACCGGTCCGGTCAGCCGGTCGGACAGGGCGGTTGGACTGGACGGTCGGACCGGGTACTCGGTCGGAATGCCATCGGTCGGACCGGTTTTTGGCCAGCTTGACGTCTGGCGCGTGAGCCCCACGCGCCGCGCACTCAGGCGGCGCGTGCGGGCGCGTGGGGACTCCTTTCGGCGAGTGGTTGGCGGCGTTGGATTCGTATGAAGATTTCCTATCTTGTGGCATATTTATTTTATATGTTTGATGATTTTATGGATGTGAAATTGCATATAAAGCCCTAAATACGTGTATTTTAAATGATTTTTTGCGTATTTTTTCTTGTATTTTTCTGTGATTTTGGAAATACAAGTGCTGGGTTACAGGTATGCTATTTTATTAATTGATAAAGCAGCTTAATTGATTTGGGTGATATGTGCCCCTATCACTAAAAATTAAATCACATGTATATGGTATATGTGAGATAAATATATCCCTGATATGAGAGAGTTTCAAGGATTCAATTGAGTTGTGACCGCCAAAGTGGCACACTTGATTGGGTTTAAGAAATTTCTGTCTCGTATGTTGTCTGGGATGTCTCCTGGTCTAAGGCGTGGTCATACTCCCAAAGGAGGTGATTGTGTATTAGCTCATGGAGGGATACATGATGATGTGGTGGAGGATTGTCTAGTCTTAGTGGTTCATCTGCCCAAAGGTGATGAATTCACGAAGATTGGAATATATTCTCTTGACCGCTATCATGTGGGGAGTATACAATTGCATGTCATGTTTTCTGCCCAAAGGTGATTATGTGATTTTGCATGTAACTCTCTGGATGTGTACTTATGTACATAATACTCACATGATGCTAATTGTTATATGCTGCTGTCTTTCAGTCACCTTTTCTATAAACGGTAACTCCGTCACTATTGAGGTTCTCACTAGTTCCAACTTTAAGAAGTGGAAAGAAGATTTTCTATTTGCTATGGAGATGGCAGATGTTCATTTGGCTCTTACTGCTGATCGATCGGCAGCCATTACTGCTGAGAGTACAGAGGATCGAAAGCACACTTTTCGCTCGGGAAAAAAGCAATAGAATTTGCTTGCTGTCTATGAAGCGTTCAATTCAGGAACACTTGAAAAGTGGTTTGCCTGCGAACTGCACTATTAGGCAACTGATGGAAGCTTTGGTGGCTAGGTACCGTGTGTCATCTAATGCTGAGATAGGGACACACATTCATACACTGTTTACCATGAAGTATGATGGTTCTAGTGGGGTAAGAGATTATATTCGAGAATGGTTGATTTGCGAGATCAAGCTTCGGGCTCTCAATGTTGCCATTCCCACTACCCGCATTGTGCATCAAGCTTTAAACACTCTTCCTCCCGATTTTGGGATCATCAAGACTAATTATAGTTCCCAAGATGAAGCCTGGTCAGTTAATGAACTGATTTCTAGGGTGGTGGCAGAGGAAGAGAAATTGAAGAAAGACAAATGGTACATTGCTCTTTATACTTCAAGTTCTGCTACTGATAAGGGTAAGAGTGTGAAGAATTATACTCAGAAGAGAAATTCTGATGTAGCTGGACCTTCCAATGGTAAAGGAAATTCTGAAGATGCTGGTCCTTCTAACAGTGTTGGTCCTTCTAACAGTTTGGGTCCTAAGAAAACATTCCCTAGGAAGAGGCGTGTTTTTTGCTACTTTTGTAGGGAGAGGGGACATGTAAAGAAGGACTGCAAAAGGTTTAAGGATCGGTTGTCTAACAGAAACAAGAAGAGTGAGCCTAAAGGTAATGATTCGTTGGCATTAGTTTATGAATCCAATCTATCTGAAGTTCCGACTAATTCATGGTGGCTAGATAGTGGTGCAACTAATCATGTTGCGTTTACCATACAGGGGTTTATAAACAGAAGGATGCCAAATCAGGATGAATCAAAGCTCACTATTGGAAACAACATTGGAGTTGACGTCGAGTTCGTGGGAGATGGTGTTTTGGTTTTGGATTCTAGTTTTAGTATGATGTTAAGAAACACTTTTTACGTACCTTCATTTAGGCGGAATTTAATTTCTGTGTCTTGTTTGGACATGTGTGGATACTCTTTTGAGATAAAGAGTAATGCTATTGCCATCTTTTATGATTCCAATAAGATTGGGTGTTGCAATTTATCTAATGGATTATATCGATTGAGTTTATGTCCCAAGGACATGTATGTTGCATATTCAGCTGAAAAATGTGTTTCCAAAAGGCCTATATCTAAGGAACAGTCTTATGCATTGTAGTATAAACGACTTGGTCACATCTCCAAAGAAAGAGTAGAGAGGCTTGTTAAGGCTGACATCCTACCTACTCTTAAAGGTGATCAAGAGACTTGCGTAGATTGTTATAGAGGTAAGATGACGAAAATAAAGAAGAAATCAGCTGTTTGAAGTTCTGCCTTGTTAGAGATTATTCACACTGATATTAGTGGGCCATGCACAGCTACCTTATGCAGAAACTTTTATTTCATCACATTTATTGATGACTATTCCCGATATGGATACTTATATTTGATTAAAGAAAAGTCCGAGTCTCTTGATAAATTTAAGATTTTTCGGACTAAAGTAGAAAAACAGTTGGGAAAAGTTATAAAGATTGTCAGATCTGATCGTGGTGGTGAGTATTATAGTAGGCACGGTGATGCTGGACAACTTAAAGGGCCGTTTGCCAAATACTTAGAGGATTCTGGGATAGTAGGTCAGTTTACTATGCCTGGAAGTCCTGAACAAAATGGCGTAGCTGAAAGGTGTAATCGTACTCTTATGGACATGATAAGAAGTATGATTAGTAGAACCAATTTGCCTACTTTTCTATGGGGTGAAGCTTTGAAAACAGCTCTCTACATTCTTAATCGTGTTTCTTGTAAAGCGGTTCCATTGACTCCTTTTGAGTTGTGGACTGGACGTAAACCTAGTCCGAATCATCTTAAAGTTTGGGGATGTCCAGCAGAGGTGAAGTTATATAATCCTACATTGAATAAGCTGGATTCCAAAACTACACGATGTTATTTTGTGTCTTACCCAGATCATTCAAAGGGGTATCGGTTTTACAACCCCAATGGGGTTACAAGAATTGTGGAATCTCAGACTGCAAAGTTTCTTGAATTTGATGTAGCTGAAAAGGGTAGCTGTTCACAAACTATTGAAGATGATAGTATAGTGGGGATTACTGGATCCTCATCTCATCCTATGCAGACAACTTTGGAACCTCTTGCGCCACAAAATGAACCTGTTGTGGCTCAAGATCCCATCGTTGAGACAGTTCCTGATGCAATTCCTCAAGCTCCTCAAATTCAGAATGAGGTTGAAGTAGCTCCACTCAGAAGATCTGCTAGGGAAAGACGTTCTGCTATACCACCAGACTATGTGGTCTACCTAGGAGAGCATGATTATGATATTGGCTGTGTTGTTGATCCAAGTCACTTATAAGGATGCTATCTCATGTCCTCAATCGATTTGTGGCTAGATGCGATGAAAGATGAGATGCAATCTATGAAACATAATGGTGTTTGGGAGCTTGTTGAATTACCTGAAGGTTGCAAACCTATTGACTGCAAATGGGTATTCAAGACTAAAAAGGATTCCAAAGGAAAGATTGAAAAGTTTAAGGCTAGACTGGTGGCTAAGGGTTTCACTCAAAGAGAAGGAATAGATTATGAAGCAACATTTTCTCCAGTTTCTTCTAAAGATTCCTTCAGAGTGATCTTGGCATTATTAGCTCATTTCGATATGGAATTACACCAGATGGATGTTAAGACCGCATTTCTTAATGGAGACTTTAATGAGGAGGTTTATATGGTGCAACTTGAAGGCTTTACAAATGATGATTCAGGTAAGCTTGTTTGTAGATTGAAGAAGTCTATTTATGGCCTTAAGCAAGCTTCTAGACAGTGGTATTTCAAATTTCATAGTATTGTCACTTCATGTGGATTTATTGAGAACAAAGTAGATCAGTGCATATACACCAAGGTCAGGGGGAGGAAATATATTTTTCTCATACTTTATGTGGATGATATCTTCCTTGTAAGTAGTGACATTGGTTTACTGCATGAGACAAAGCGGATGTTATCGAAAAATTTTGATATGAAAGACCTTGGTGAGGCGTCTTTTGTTCTTAGCATTGAGATTCATAGGGATCGCTCATGCCGTTCATTGGGCTTATCTCAAAGGGTATATATTGATCGTATTTTGGAAAGATTCAAGTATGCAAGGCGCAAATCAGGAATTGCTCCTGTTATTAAAGGTGATAAATTGAGTCTTTCACAATGTCCTGTTTCAGATTTTGAGAAAGCTCAAATGAAGAATGTACCTTATGCTAGTGTGCTTGGAAGTATCATGTATGCTCAAGTTTGCACTAGGCTAGATATTGCTTTTGCAGTTGGGCTTCTAGGCAGATATCAGACAAATCCATGATACGATCACTGGGTTGCTGCCAAGAAGGTTTTAAGGTACTTAAAGAGAACAAATGATTATATGCTGATTTATAGACATGTTCCTGACTTGCAACTAGTAGGGTATTTTGATGCAGATTTTGCTGGTTGTCAAGATGACAAAAAGTCAACCACAGGATACATATTTATGTTGGCAGGAGGTGCGGTATCATGGAAGAGCGAGAAACAGAAATCCATATCTTCTTCTACCATGCAAGCGGAGTTCATAGCATGTTTTACAGCTGCTACTCAGGTTATTTGGCTCCGAAACCTCATTAGGGAGTTATCAGTTTTTGATTTTGTGGATAGACCCATACAACTATATTGTGACAATAATTCTGCAGTGTTGTTTATTAACAACAACGAAGTCTCAAGGGGTCTAAACACATGGAGGTCAAGTTTTTGACTATAAAGGAATCGGTGCAGAATGGTGATGTTGCTGTAGATTATGTTTCTACGAGATGATATGATTGCAGATCCACTAACTAAAGGCCTACGCCCATGTGTGTTTGATCGACATGTCATTAGTATGGGCCTAGGAGCATCTTGGGATGCTGTCATTTAGTGGGAGTTATATTTTATTTTTCCTTAAATAAAGTTTATATCTGCATTAATTTAGTAACGTTTTGATATATATATTTCAACTTTTGCATTCAATACAATATTTTTGAATGGTTTGTTATTTTGTTGAATATATATATTGTTAAAAGTCTCAAGGTATTACCTTGAGTGAAGGCTAGGGGCAATTCATTATTAGCCTTGTGCATATGTTCTTGTAAAAGGTTAACCATAAGGACAAGACATATGTGGGTTCATTAGAACCATAATTTCATTCTCTTGTGACACAAACTTTTGTGTCGCCTAAATAAGAGAATGGTGACTGACAAATGGATCTCTCTATGAGAGATGTTAGCCATTTGCCACACTGCCATATTAGATCCATATCAATAAAGTTGAAGACACTTGTGACCATGGAAGGCTCTGTGTGTATACATACAGTTACCGCCATGATTCGGTGTTGGAGGCTTTATGAGATATGATTGACTATTAAGAATTATCTCTGGACCAATGTGCGCACATACAATACAATTTCAATTAATATAGTCCAAGTGGGAGAATGTAAAAGTTTTTCTGATTTGTGGACTAAATTATTTTGACATTGTTATTGTAATTTACCGTTTAACGTTTACCGTTTTACGGGGTTTGGTTTTAGGTGAGATAGAAGGTTTCTTAATTAGTCTAATATGAGACTGGCTAGTGTGGGCCGAGTTGAGCCTGGCCCGTAATGAGGGGGACTGGCTGGAAACTCTATAAATAGTGCTCAAGTCCCTCCTCTAGCCCTAATCTCACATATTTTCACTTAAGGGACGTTGCTCTAACATCAATCGTGAGAGGCCGCCTCATTGAGCCAGTGATTCGGAGGGTAATAGAGGAGAAGGATTTGCGCAAGAAACATTGTGTTTCCGCTTCCGCTCAAGAACAATGGATCCTAAATCAGGTGCGTCAATCTTCTATTTACAATTGCTTGTTTATGTACTTGTTATGGAGATCTTGGATTGTGCATAATCTGCACCCAACAGATTGGTGTCTCATCAAGGCCCCCTATCCCTATGTCATGAAATAAACTCCGTTTTGGAGAAGTTTAGGAGTCCATTAAATATTATATCGTCTTCATATCATCTGAGCATCTGAACTTGCTCTAATTTTGTTGTTCCGTTGTTTCGTGTCAGAGCATCCAGATATGCTCTTTGTATAACTAATGTCTTTTCGTGCCTTGAATGGCTTAACATCTCTATGTTGGTGTTGCTGTCCTATTATATATAGAAGAAGCCTATGTTCCATTTTGCTGAAGTTGCTTTACTGCTGATGTTCTACGCTTGCATTGAGTTGATTATGATGTGGAGATTCTGCTGAAGCTAAAGCTTCGGTTGCTGATCTTGACATACTTTCGGGTGTTTTGCTTCTTTTGCATTTATGAAATTCTGTGGTTTGCACTGTTTCACTATCTAAAGTTCTATGTTCTTCATTACTTGGGGTCTCATGCTTGTAGGTGGGGTTCCAAACAGGAAAATTTCTGCATGGAAGCTGTTAGTTTTCTTCTCATTGAAAATTTGGAGACGTGTACATATCATTATTTTGCTGTACTCATGTCTACATTGCAAAATTGCATGTGGAGATTGTTTTCTTCATATGTGCGGACCTAATAAATGCTCCTCATTCTGTGGTCCGCTCCGCTCGATTTTCTAATTTTTTTCTTGCAACTTTTTGCCTTCATTATAGGCAAAAGGATGATACAAGTGCCAAAACTTGACTCATTAGACACTTAAATGTCAAAAGTTATCGTGTACTTAAGTGCCACTCCAAGTTTGGTGACCCTAGCTGAAAATCTTACGTGGCCATTTTTTTATTAATATAGCTTGTCTACGTGGCTTGCCAAAGAGCTGAATCAGCAAATAAGAGCTAAAACGATGTCGTTTTGTTTCTTATTTAAATTTTAATATAAATATTAATTAAATTATTAATTTAAAAAGGAAGGAGATTGCAGAAGGGCGAGGGTTGTGCAATTCCCTTGCCCACCTTATGCAACTTCTTCTTTTTCTTTTAAAAAATAATTTAGTTTTAAATTAAATTAAATTAATATTTATATTAAAATTCAAATCCGAGGCAAAACAACTTCGTTTTTGCTTATCTAACCATGTCAACGTGCAAAATGACGTCATTTTGCATTTGTTTGGCCAGAAAAAACGCAACATCAACATTTTGATTGGATTTTCTTGCCGTTCGCACTTAACTAATCATTTTTTCTTTGATTTTAACACTTAAGTATACCTTAACTTTTGACATTTAAGTATCTTCCGTACCAAGTTTTAGCACTAGAGATCCGGGTCTCCTTTGTTATATAAAGGATGTCGTTGATGCTATCGCAACTCCTACTTGTATACCATGGCCAAGTAATTATATTGGCAGATAGAGGGGGAAATTCTTTATCAGTTGGCGGTTGAATAATCCATTTTTTCGGGAGGACTTGAGAATGAGGCCTAAACGTCATAGAAGGCATTGCACTGTAAGGCGTTGACAATTTTGATAATCCCTACTCTGTCCCCTGTGCAGTCGTCCATGGCATTTCAACCATCAGCTCAGGCTTAGGAGCTCAGAAGCTTAGATCAAATCAATCTACGCAATACTTTAATGAGAACCCATCTATCAGAATTTAAATAAAACTATCAATCGCCTAAGAAAAGTTTGTTTATCACATAATTAATCCTTGATTTCTGAAAAGCAATAAAACACAATTTCTGATGAGCAAAGAATGTAGACAGAAATATAATAACTTTGAAAGAAGCAATTCGGTAATTTTTTAGTTGCGTGAAAGAGAGTAATCGGCATTTACACAGAAGGCACACTCCAACAGGAAACTCTTCCATGCCCTCAGCCTAAATGAGTCGTCTCAGTCATTAGATTTGTGGCTGGAGTCCATACGATGCGGGTATCGTGTAATTAACTCGTTACTCCATGTTAGCGTTGCCGATAGACACGAACGAAAAATTTCTGTCCATGCCCCATTTCTTGTCAAAAAGAAAACCCATCCAATGCTTTTCCCACGAGATTTTGTGGGATTATTTTAAAAACTATAATGTTAGATGAAGATGTGATTTATTATGTAAATATTATAACACTTCCCGTTACGCGTAGCTTAGACTTCAACATTAACTTAGAGTGTGGAAATATGCAATAGAGAGGCAAATAGAGGTCTAAAAGATTTGAACTTAAGAGTCTCCTGTAAGATTTTGTGAGACCACTACCATTTGTCGCAGATTGGTGATTTCTTTGTCGTGGAATAGTCTACAGAATACCAAGCCAACCTTCCTTCTATAATTGTTTCTAAGAATAGTATGATGAATGGCATAATCATATCGAATTGTACCATACTAAGCTTAGGTTGGGCATCTAGTCCCTAGAGTGAGACACATAGAACACTAAGCATAACAATTGGTTTTGGCCTTTTGTTCCGGCGATTCACTCTTTGCCCTTGTGGGAGGGGTAGATCATAGGTTTTTTCAGAATTCGAATTACTCCTAATGGAGGGATCTTGCTATGATATCATAAAAGAACAAAGGTTTTTGATTCTTAATCTCAAGGGAGAATTACTAAAAAAGTTTTAAACCTATTGTAATTGTGCAAAGTCAGTCATAAACTCTCTTTTTTTTTGCCAATTTAGTCCTAAATCTTTTAAAATTATGCTAGTTTAGTCCATCCGGCCAAAATTGGCCGGTCGGCGCAACGTGGAGGTCGGCCATCTGGCGAAAGCTGACATAGCAATTTTTAAATAATTTTTTTTTTTTTTCGAATTTTTAATTTTAATTTTAATTTTTTTCACTTTCTCTTTTCTCTGGTCGGTAAGGCTGGCCTTGCCGTTGTTGGGTGAGGACGCTGTCACCAAATCTGGTAAGGAGCCTTGCTGGCCACTAGAGAGGTTAATCTCGCTAGTAGGCCAGCCTTGCTATCGCTGGGCAAGGCTCGGCCCCGCCCAGCCTCGGCGAGGCCAGTGTCGCCAGATCTGGTGAGGAGCCTCGCAAGCCATCGGCGAGGTTGACCCTTGCCTTGGCTTTGGCGGGGCCCCACCAGATTTGGCGAGGCTCCGCCCAACCCAACCATGGCGAGGGCCAAGCTTGCCAGTGTTGGCGAGGTTCCTCGCCATCCTTTGCACGTGACGCAGCTATTGTTGACGACTAGAATAATGCGGGCTCAAAAGCAAAACACACGGTCAAGAAGAGCTTTGGGCGAGCAAAGGACAACGACTGGTGAGCTTGGCCCTCGCCATAGGTGGGCCGGGCCGAGCCTCACCAGATCTGGCGGGGCCTCGCCCAGCCAAGGCAAGGGTAGACCTCGCTGGCCACCTGATGGGCGGCGAGGCTCCTTGCCAGATTTGGGGCCGGCGAGGCTCCTCGCCAGATATGGTGACGGCGGCCTCGCTGAGGCTGGGTGGGGCCGAGCCTTGCCCAATGACGGCAAGGCCAGCCTCGCCATTGGCTGGGGCTAACCGGCCAGAGGAAAGAGAAAGCGAAAAAAAAAAAAGGATTTAAAAATTCAAAAAAAAATTAAAAATTCGAAAAAAATGTTAAAAAATATTTAGAAATTGCCATGTCAGCTTTTGCTGGACAGTTGGTATCCACGTCAGCGCCAGTCGATCAATTTTGGTCAGATGGACTAAACTGGCACAATTATAAAATGTTTAGGACTAAATTAACTAAAAAAAAAATTATGACTGAATTGATACAATTGCAATAGGTTTAGGATTTTTTTTGGCAATTCTCCCTAATCTCAACATACAATTGTTGAGATAATTTCCATTATATAAAGATATTTCAAATGTTGAACTTCGTAAGGAAATACAATAATGAAGAATAATATATTTACAAGAGTTGTCAATCTCTCAATTATAATGTATTCAAGAATCAGTTGGTGATTTTGATTGATATCTCCAGATTTTTCTTCCCGATTGATAAATAACTGGCTTTATTTCCCTCTCATAACCCGCTTAAAAACAGAGGATGGAGAGGCGTTACATCAGTCCAACAAACTCCCAGAAAGCATGGCATGGCCTTCTTCTCGATCACTCTTCTTTTGTCCCTTTTCTCATTTTCCGCTTCATGCAAGCTCATTTATGATTCGCCCTTTGTCAGTGCAACCGTCTGTAAACCCTTATCGGGTTCACTCACGCAACCCACGCAGCATTTATGCAGATGCTCTCTCTATAACATTTCTCTTCTATTCATGTGTGTGAGACTTCTCAGGTTCTCTTTGTCTGAGCAATGGCTTCTGAGAGGGATGCTCTTGTGCACGGGCTTCATGCACTCATCAGTACCCTGGAGGAACAAGTATCCACCTTCCTTTGAAAGTTTTTTAATTTGTAGGGAAGAAAAAGGTAGAACTCTTTTAGTCTGGTGAGGTTTGACGCAGTTTTACTTACTCCACTTTAAGACAAAGGAGGCCTTCTTCGAAACAAGCTTTTGGTTTTTAGTGAAACGTGGAGAGATGGACTTTTTTGGGGGGGGACTAATCAGTTTTCATTGTCAATAGTTTGGTAAAATGTTATCATAATCCATATGACTTTGTTAAACACCAGCTTCACTGAATTCTAATAAATCAGTATTGCTTTATCTTTTCTAGGGCCTGTTGAGCAGCAATTTTGCGAGTGCTTATCAAACAAGACCGCAAGGCTCCATGTATTTCCTGGACTTGGTCCTGATGTTCTGCAATGACGTGGAAACAGCGCTAAGAGAGCTGGTTCTTGCATTGTATATCTATGCTACATTCCTCTTGGTGATGTACTTCTATCTCACTTATTCTCTCGTGCTTATTTAAGACTCCTCTTTTTTATTTGTTGATTTATAATAGGGAACTCCCAGTTGTTGACTATGAATATTTGTTCCAGCTCTATCTAAGGATCAAAGAAATTACAACAAGGTAACACAATGTTCCGGTTCATGTGGCCATGCATCCATCTTAAAATTGTCCTTTTACTTATTATGGCAGAGAAAATGATATTTTGGTGGCGTTTAAATGTAAGATCCTTTGCCGCTGTCATGGATGTAACTTAAATGTGGTGTTTCTTGAAAAACAAATGGAACGTCTATAGCAGAATGAATGGTTGATGGCTTCAAATGTAAAGTCTCGTGGTGCCTCCATTACGAATTGGTGCCCGACTAATTATTTTGTCATCCTTATAATTCTGTTCGCCAAATGTTTACCATTTTAAAATGTCGGGAGAGTCAGTGTGCATTTCACACTTCTAATGAACTCTTAGATAAAGATTTGCAGATCTTGTATTTATTTGGATCTCAAATTAGAATGCACGGTGCATTACCTTTTCAAATCTTGCTGGCCGCTGTTAGGCATTACATGGCTTATCTGTGAGAAAATGGGAGGGTACCAGTTTGGAGTGGCTGATTCGCCTTTTGGCATATATGAACTTTTTTGACATTGGAAGGTGCTTTGTAAGCACATCCAACTCAGTATTTTTCACTTAAACATACTGATAGGAATTACTGGAGTCCATGGTAGATGAAGAATATTGCCCTATTTTCACATTGGAGTTGAATTAAATCATATGTTGTTTAAGTCATCACCGTATCAATTCAAAGTTTTAATGATCTCAACTCTCACCTCAAAAGTTAAAATCTAAACGTTATTTGTCTGCATTAACGTTAATATTTCACATGTCAAGATCAAGAGATCAAAGAAGTGCTTGGTCTGCTGTAACACCCACTTAATAATTTAGTTTTTTTAATCAAGTTTTTCCACTCAAGTTGTCCGAACCATCTGATAAATGTCATGGCATATCGGTGAATGTTCTTGTACTATCCAATTACAGCATCAACATCAATATCTTAGGTCTGCTAACTTTTTTTAAACGGGTGTTCCAGAATGGGTGCTCGTGCATTGGGGAGTGCCATTGATGATTTGCCGGATGCCCTTAGCACTCCCTCTAGGGAAGGGTAAGTGGTTACTTCCTTTCTACACGCAAAGGACAACCTGATTCCATTGACATCTTAGAACTATTGTGATATCCAACAGCTGCTTCTTTTGCTTTAAAGGGCGAGAAAATTACATCTCCAATAGGCAAAGTTTAGGTGATTTCACAGTCGGATAACATGGGAATTAGGAAATGAAATGCCTTTGCCGATTGACTTTCCCCTCAGAAGCATTTCTCTTGGTGACAAATGAGGGAAATATCAGCATGCTCACTTATGTTCGACATCTCAACAATGAACTTTAATGACTTCCCTAGATGCCCATTATGCAGGTGCTACATGGCACTGCTTCGCATCCGACATGAGTACCATGTTCTACGTCCACACTTGGGCACCATCATTGAGGTAACTAATGCCACATTTTTTTCGGGAAACAAAAGAGGTGAAATGAATTTATGGAGATTAATCACGGCAACCACTCAATAATGTTATGTAATTGCTCATACAAAGTCCGACAGAAGTGAATTAAGACCATTCTAGACACTAATAATATGAAGCTTTTGAGGTCTATTCTCTTGGTTCACATGTATTTAATCTCCACAATGGACTTGCCTATTCACATGGAAATATCGTATTCACATGGAAATATTGAAAGTGATGGAGCGTTTAGTGTGCGGTCCTTTGTGATTAACTCACATGTACTCTCTAGGGACTAGTAAAGATACTTTGCTGCAGAAGTCTGAAAAATCTTATCATAGTTGCTGCTCTTTTCGATTCCTTGATCTATTTTCTTTTGCTCAGTAGTATTATGGATTATTCCACAACTTGAAGTCGTATAGGTTTAACAATTCTGAGGTCATGATGCACTAAGAGAGTTAAAAGATTGTACTCGGGTTAATCTAAGTTGTTTCAGCATAAACTTTTCTATGTATATCTTATACTTGGAGAATTTTTGTATGCAGCTCGAGCGCAGGATTATCCACCTGGAGGGTAACCAGCCAGGACCTGGGAACAACTGAAATGGGCTACCAGTGTTGCATCAATGTCTGCTAACCAATTATGTCATGAAGTAAATCCATCATTGGAGAAGTGTGACTATTTGAGTCTAAATAAACACCGATATAGTCTTGTGTCGTGTCCAAGTATAGGAACTTGTCTTGACAGGTCACCGCGTCATTTCATGTCTATATATCTGAACTTTCTCTTACCCTAATGTTGTCATTTTGTATCTTGAGAGTTTAAACTGCTTTACGTTGGCGTTACTGCTTACATATAAGGCAGGCCCTAATCAGGTATAAATAAAACCTTACAGTTCAACATGGTGAAGTTTGGTTTCTTAAGGTATTGCATTGCACGTCATATTATTCTACTTATGTTGTCGCGTTGTTTCGCGTCTGATCATTCAGACTTGCTATTAGTATAACTAATGTCGTCATTTCATGCCTTGAGCATCTGAACTTCTCTTTGTTGCTGTTGGCATCCTTGTATAAGTAGAACCCTATGGTCCCACTTGTTGAAATTGATTCATGTCCTATGTATCCAGTAACTTGATCATGATGTTAAGATGACACTAAAGCTAAGTCTTTGGTTGCTGATCTTGACAAGCTTTCTAGTTTTTTTTGCTTTGCCACATTCATGGAATGTGTGGTTTGCATTTTCACTATTTAAACTTCTATGTTTACCATTATTCTGTGTCTCATGCTCGTAGGTGGCGTTTCAAACTGGAAATTTTCTTCATGGAAACTGTTAGTTTCTTCTCATCGAAAGTGTAGTTGAAAATGTCGTTATCTAAATGGCCTGTGGGATAAGGCTTGGTTTGTTATTGTTACCACCGATAATATATGTACTAGGCTGCTGGACATGTAGTTAAAGTTGCATCTATACCTCATAAGACCGTTGGCTCAATTTACCAAACAACTTCTCTCGAAATTTTTTTCTGACCGTTGCCAGGGAAAAGCTCAGATTAAGCTGGAATTCATTGTCGAAATTAAGTAGAAAACTATTAATTGAATAAGAAACCTATCTATCAAATATTTAATCCTTGATTTCTGATAAGCAAAGTTTAGATTCGATCAATTCCCCAAGTTCTAGAAACACACTTAATCTTTAACTGGAAAGAAGAAGTAGTAGAAGAAGAAGAAAGAAAAGATTTGATAATTTCCTAGATTTTTTTCCCCTTTTAAATTCTGGTTATTTTGGGCAAGTTCTCGAATGGTAATCCAGCAATGCATAGACAAAATGAGCAACAAATCCAATCAAAAAGAGGGAAAGAGAGTATATAGCCTACCACTTTAATATATCCTACCATAGAAGGCACACTCCAACGGGAAACTCTTTCATGTCGTCAGTCTACACTGGCTAAATAATTTATCTCCCTCCATGTGCCCTTTTTGACGTGAGAAACTAAACCCATCCAATGTGTTTCCCTCTCATTGTCAGCTTAAAAACAGAGAAGAAAGAGGCGTTAACTGCAGTCCAGCACACTCCCTGAAAGCACGGCATGGCCTTCTTCTCGTTTACTCTTCTTTTGTCCCGTTTCTCATTTTCAGCTTCTTGAAAGCTCATTTTTGACCCATCCTCTGCCGGTGCAACCATCTGCATAAACCTTTCTTGGGATCACTCGTGCAGTCCACACACCCCTCGTACAAGAGTTTCTCTCTATAAAATCTCTCTTCTTTTGATTGTGTGTGATACTTCTCAGGTTCTCTGTCTGAGCAATGGATTTATCTATGGCGCGTAGGCTTCACAAAACCATCAGCACCCTGGAGGAAACTGTATACCTTTATCCACTTTTCTTTGAAGTTTTAGACCAGAAAACTGAAATGGGTTGTTTTGTTTATTAGTTCAAGATTGAATGGAACCACCCTTTCCTTGATTTGCATAAATGTGTAGAGAAAAGGCAGGACTATTTTTTGTTGGTGGATTTGATATTATTTTACTAGCTTCAATTGAACACAAAGGTGGCCTTCTTTGAAACAAGCTTTTGGTTTTTATTGAAACAAGGACAGATGGACTTGTTTGGTGAAGGATTTACCGATTGTCATTGTGAATAGTGTGGTAAAATGTTGTCATGATCTATCTAAACTTGATAAATATCAGGTTCACTGGATTCTAATAAGTCAGTCTTGCTTTAATATTTTCCAGGGCGTGTTGAACAGCAATGTTGCGAGTGCTTATAAAATGAAACCCGCCAGAGGCTCCAGGTCTTTCCTGAACTTTGTCCGGGAGTTCTTCAATGACATGGAAGCGGGGCTGTTAGGGCTGGGTCTTGCTTTGTATTTCTCTGCTACATTTCTCATGCGGTGTGCTTCTTTATCAATCGTTCTCTTGTGCTTATGTTAGACTCATCCTTTTTATTTGTTGTTTGTAAAAGGGAACTCCCGGTAGTGGACTATGAAAAAATGGTCGAGCACTATACAAAGGTCCAAAAAAGTGCAACAAGGTAAGACAATATTCCGATTCATGTGGCGATGCGTCAATCATGCAATGTTCTTTCACTTGTTATGGTAGAGAATGGGGGTGGCTGATGGATTAACATGTAAGATCCTTTGTGGCTGTAATGTAGATAAGTTACATGTGGTATTTCTCGAAAAATAAAAGAAAACAAAGGAGCTCGATCACTTGTATCAGATCTCCAGCATTATTAAACATCTAATGAACTTTTAGATCAAGATTCAGGCATCTCGTATTTATTGGGGTCCCGAATTATGGTGCATATTATGTCATCTTTTCAATTCATGCTTGTCATTGCCGTCGGACATCATGTGGCATCTCCGCGATAAAATTGGAGGCTACTTGTTTGGAGCGGGCTGATTTGCCTTTTGGCATCATATATTAGCTTGTGTAACATAGGAAGTTTCTTTGTTAACAGGTTCGATGCAACTTTTTTCACTTTTTTCACTTCGACATACTTATAGGGATTACTGAAATTCAAGATAGATGAAGAATATATCCCTTTCATACCCAATAAAGACTGTCTTCACATTGAGGGTCATAAAGCAATCACTGTAATGATTCGATGTTTTAATGATCTTGACTCTCACCTCAAAAGTTAGAATCTAAAATTCATCCGTCTGCGTTAAAGTATCTGACATGTCAACATCAAAGAGATCAAAGGAAGCGCTTGCTCTGCTGTATCCCCCCGTCATTAGTTTACTGTTGTCGGTTGTGTTTTTCCATTTGAGTTGTCCGAACAATCTGATTGATATCATGGAACATTGGTTAATCTTCTCGTATCATCCTTCTTGATTATATCATAGTGGTCTGCTAACTTTTCTTAAATGGGTGTTTCAGATTTGGTGCTTGTGCATTGGAGCTCGCAATTGTGGAATTGCGCCCTGCCATTGACGCTGCCTCTAAGCCCAGGTGAGGAGATTCTTCTTTCTACATGCAAAAGACAGCACCATTCCATTGATATCTTGGAACTGTTGTGGCATTCAAGAGCTGCTTCTTTTACTTTATCAGTGGGAAATTAGCGTCTACATTAGATAAATTTAGGCAATTTGAGAGTCAAATGAAATGTGAATTAGGAAAGGGAAATGCCTTTACCGAGTGACTACTCCACGTTGAAGTATCTCTTTTATGATTGACGAAAATAACATTGGCATGCTCACTTATGTTTGATATCTCAAAGGTGAAGTTTAATGACTTTTCTTGATGCACATTATGCAGGTGTGATAAGGCGCTGCTTCGCATGCAACAAGAGTACCAGACTCTGCGTCCACACTTGGGAACCATCATGGAGGTAACGTAAAGCAAAACATTTTGAGAAAACATTAGGGGAGAAATGAATTTTTGGATGTCCACTATGTGCATGCGGGGAAGAGACTAGCCGCCATAACCACATGATAGTGTTAGGTAATTGCTTGTACAGAATCCAACAAGATTGCATTGAAACCGTTGTAGACATTAATATTACGAAGCATTTCAGGTCTATTCTCTCGGTTCACATGTATTTAGATCCCAGAATGGACTTCGCCTATTCACATTGAAAACTTGGAAATTGATTGAGCTTTAACTGTGCGAACCTTCATGATTAAGTGAAATCTACTCTCTAGCGAGTTGCAATATTACTTTGCTGCTGAAGTCTGAGAAATCTTTTCATAATTGCTGTGCTTTTCAGTTCCTTAATCTTTTTTCTTTTGGTAATAAGAGTTTTATGGAACACTCTAGCACTCGAACTCCAGTAGGTTTAGTAATATTGCGGTCATTAGGCATGAAGAGAAATAAAAGACCGTACTTGACTTAATCTAAGTCGTTTTGGCATTAATTTTGTCACGTGTATCCTATAACTGCCGAATTCTTGTGTGCAGATCGAGCGCGGGATTATTTACCAGACAGGAGCTGAGAACGACTGAAACTGGGTGACTAGTGTTGGATCAAAGCCTGTCAACTCTAAATGTCGGGAAGTATACCCCATTATTGCAGAAGTTTGTTTGAGTTTAAATAAAAACCGGTATTGTCTTGTGTAATGCTCGAGTATCCGAACTTATCTTGATATGTCGTTGTTTTGGGTCTTGAGAGTATAAATTGCTGCGTTGGCGTTACAGCTTACATCTAAGACAGCCCTTCATCCAATAATAAAACCGTGTGGTTCCCCATGTTGATCTTGCATTTCTTTAAGTATTCTGTTGCACATAAAAAATTATCGATATGTTGTAGCTAGATTATAATGTTCAAATGCTTTGCGTGTTCTGGACAAGCTTTCTATCTTCATTTTCTGCTGAGAATTTCCCAAAAAAGACTACTCTTCTGGAATCGTGTGGCATACCGAGTTTCATATCTAGAGTAGAGTCCCTAATTCTTCATAAAACTATTGTCTCAATGATTTTTAGTGTGTTTCAAATAGGCAAACATTCTTCAAATTTGGGAAATCATTTTCTGAAAGCATCCGTAATTGACTACCGAACCTTTTGCAGAAGTAGCTTTTGTTTTCACTCCAAATGAAAAGCAGAAATTCAATTTGTTTTTGTTTTTTTTTCAAAACTAACCTCAGTCCCAGAGTCCCTCACCACCCTCTCTTCATTAGGTTTAGCAAAGGTATAATCTCTATAGTATCATTGATCAACTCATTAGCAATCAAATGTAAAGGCTTAAGAAAGAACCAATTATAAATTTAACTGAGCCTCCACACAAAATCATCATACTTTTATCAAAGTTGGTAAAACTCAGGTGAGGTTGAGCCATGTGACACGCTCTCATGCAAGGTCTACCAGGCAATTATTTTTGTGGTCACTTTAAGATAATTTTTTTTAACTGTAGTGAATCTCTAATTCTTATGCATATTTTAGTAAAAATCTTTAATTGATGTACAATGAATAATGGGTTTATCGATATTTTGGTAATTAGAAAATACCTAGTGAGAACCGGAGGTCACTTGTTTGAATCCCACCAACTGCATATAAATTTCTTAGGGTTTCGGTCACCTGCACAAGCCAAATGCCTAATTTGAGAGTGTTCCATAAGCTTTTAGATGGCTGGGCTTATAGATTTGTGTCCCTGGATTATGAAAAAGTAAAAAAATAGGAAAATTTGAGCTGTATGTGAGATCCACTATTTATTAAGGCTCTAATCATCTATTCACCGCGATTTGAGAGTAGGAAAATGTATATCATTGAGAAAGCATTTAATGAATAGTTTATAAATAACGTGGCCATGACATATGAAAAGTTAGTCAACTGAAAATGAGATTTATCTTAATACAATTACCTAAGGTTTGAATGATGTGCACAATACTATTGATTCGACGCATCACATTAGTGATGCAACCAACTTTTATGGGTTGAAGCATTTGGATATTGAGAATGGGAATGGTAGCCTTATTCTCTTATTTGATATATAATTTGGCAAGTTGAAATGAGGTAGATTTCAAATGAAAATTTGGATTGCTTGGGAATGTGAGAATGAGTGAGTTGGGAATTGGGTCAATAAAAAAGGTTAGCACACAAATGAATTTTATCTTAGATTTTTTGATAACTTCTCTATACAAATGATTTGATATGGTAAGTGGAATTTATGTGTTGTTATATTAGGCTAAATGCCTCATTTGAGAGTATTTCATGAGCCTTTAGATAGCTGGACTTATGGATTTGTGTCCTTGGATTATGAAAAAAAAAAAATAGAAAAATTTGAGCTGGATGTGAGACTCACTATTTATGAAGGCTCTAATCATCTATTCACCGTGATTTGGGAGTAGGAAAATGTATATCATTGAGAAAGTATTTAATGAATAGTTTATAAATCACATGGCAATGACATATGAAAAGTTAGTCAATTGAAAATGAGATTTGTTTTAATACAATTACCTAAGGTTTGAATGATGTGCACATTACTATAGACTCGTCGCACCACATTAGTGATGCAACCAACATTTTGGGTTGAAATGTTTGGATATTGAGAATGAGAATGGAAGCCTTATTCCCTTATTTGATATATAATTTGGCAAGTTGAAATGAGGCAGATTTAAATTGGAATTTGGGATTGCTTGGGAAGGTGACAATGAGCGAGTTGGGAATTAGGTCTATCGAAATGATTTGATATGGTAGATAGAATTTTTGAATGTGCTGTTATGCACAACAATTAGGCCAAATGCCTAATTTGAGAGTGTTTCATGAGCCTTTAGATAGTTGGGCTTATGAATTTGTGTCTCTGGATTATGAAAAAGAAAAAAAAAAAGGAAAATTTGAACTATATGTGAGACCTACTATTTATAAAGGCTCTAATAATCTATTTACCGTGATTTGGGTTTTGGAAAATGTATATCATTGAGAAAGTATTTAATGAAGTTTATAAATCACGTGGCAATGACATATAAAAAGTTAGTCAATTGAAAATGAGATTTGTCTTGATACAATTATCTAAGGTTCGAATGATGCGTATATTACTATTGACTTGTCACGCACCACATTAGTAATGCTGTAACGACCCAGGTCCCATTGTGTAATATTGTCCACTTTGAATACTGAGTCCTCACAGCTTTATTTTCAGCGTAGCGGAAGCGTACGTGAAACGCATCAAACAGATTAGAGGGACCTAAGCCTTATAAATTAGTCCAAGACTTCCCCCTAAGCGATGTGGGACTAAAGAGGACCCATTCCCCTTCCTTGGGCTATCATACTCTCCACCCCTTAAGAGTACAGTGTTCTCGGGCCCCACCGTATAATATTGTCCGCTTTGAACACTGAATTCTCATGCCTTTATTTTCAGCGCAGTGGAAGCGTATGTGAAACGCGTCACACAGATTAGAAGGACCTAAGCCTTATAAATTAGCCCAAGACTTCCCCCCTAAGCGATGTAGGACTAGAGAGGACTCATTCCCCTTCCTTGGGCTGTCACATTCTCTACCCCTTAAGAGCGCAACATCGTTGCTGTGGCCGCCACACATGGTCGGGAGTCGGCTGTGATACCATTTGTAACGATCCGAGCCCCACTGTGTAATATTGTCCGCTTTAAATATTAAATCCTCACGGCTTTAAAACGCGTTATACAAGTTAAAGAGACCCCAAACCTTATAAACTAATCCAAGACTCCCCCTAAGGGATGTGGGACTAGAGAAGACCCCTTCCCTTCCTTGAGTTGTCACACTCTCCACCCTTAAGAGCACAGCGTCCTTGCTAGGTGAGGTTAAGGGCATGTCTCCCTAGTCCCACATCGCTTAGTCTTCCTCACACGCAGTCGGGACTGAGATCGCCTTGGCAGTACGCATGTGAGGTTAAGGGCATGTTTCCCTAGTCCCATATCGCTTAGGGGGGAGTCTTGGAGCTAGTTTATAAGGCTTAAGTCCCTCTAATCTGTGTAAGGCATTTTAAAGTCGTGAAGACTTAATGTCCAAAGCGGACAATATTACATAGTGGGACTTGGGTCATTACAAATGATATCAGAGCCGACTTCCGACCACGTGTGGCGGCCACAGCGAGGACGCTATGCTCTTAAGGGGTGGAAAGTGTTACAGCCCAAGAAAGGGGAATGAGTCCTCTCTAGTCCCACATCGCTTAAGGGGGAGTCTTAGGCTAGTTTATAAGGCTTAGGTCTCTCTAATTTGTGTAACGCGTTTCACATACACTTCCGCTGTGCTGAAAATAAAGCCGTGATGACTCAGTGTCCAAAGCGAACAATATTACACAGTGGGGCCCGGGTCGTTACAAATGGTATCAGAATCGACTCCCGACCGCGTGTGGGGCCACAGCAAGGGTGCTATGCCTTAAGGGGGGAGAATGTGACAACCCAGACTTGGGACAGTACGAAGGAATCGACTGAGATTGCCTTGGCAGTACGCAGGTGAGGTTAAGGGCATGTCTCCCTAGTCCCACATCACTTAGGGGGAAGTCCTAGGGCTAGTTTATGAGACTTAGTCTCTTTAATCTGTGTAACGCATTTTAAAGCCGTGAGGACTCAGTGTCCAAAGCGGACAATATTACATAGTGGGACCTGGGTCGTTACAGACGCAACCAACATTTATGAGTTGAAATGTTTGGATATTGAGGGTCTGTTCGTTTCACGGAAAATTGGTCATTTCAGGAAAATATTTTCCCAGAAGTCATTTTCCAGAAAAATAGGGATAAATACACTATCAGTGCCATAAGTTGTGTATGACGCTCACTTTGGTGCCAAAAGTTTCCGTTGGATTACTTAATTGCCAAAAAGTTTGAAAAAGGCTCACTTTGGTGCCAACTTCGATCTGATTGGCCGGAAATCCGACGTGACACTTTTTTTTATTAATTTTTGAAGCTGATGTGGCTCGTCAGAGAGTACAGTCAACATCCTAACACCAAAACGACACCGTTTGGTGTCTCTCCTAATTCAACACCCTAAATCTATGGCCAGTCGTCGTCCTCGACGGCCCTCGCACTCGACGGCCGCGGCTCCGACCCTGACCCCGACCCCGATGATAGCCACATGGCGGCCGTGACTCCAACTCCAACCCTGACCCTGACCCTAACCCCGATGATTGCCACTCGGCGATCAAGTTGAAGGCCGTGATCTAGCCGATGCTCAAGGAGAACAACGACAAGTGCGCCACCGTTGATGTCTCCCTCTCCATCTCCAATCTCTTTGACGAGTGTCTGGCCTGCGTCTTCCAGTACCTAGGCTACAGTGACCAAGGCTGGTACTCCCTCCTGTGCCGTCGAGGACGTCCGAACAGCCCCAAGCAATAGCGGCTGAGTGAGCAATGGCAACCCAGCGACAGTGGAGGCCGAGCGACGACAGCTAAGCGAGCTAGGTCGAAAAAACCCTAATTTTAATTCCCAAATATAAAAAGAAAAATCCCCAAATGAGTTAAATAGCGTCGTTTTTGTGAGGCCATCCACGTAGGACGGCAAAACGACGTCGTTTTCTTAAGGAGGACTGAAAACGACGTCGTCTAAAGGCCTCGTCGATTTTTTTTTTTATTTTAAAAGCCACATAATCATTTTGGCTGGAATCTTTCGCCGGTGGCACCAAAGTAATTGTTTTTCCTCCAATTTGGTATTTAAGTGGTCCGATAGAAACTTTTGGCATCAAAATGAGCGCCGTACACAACTTATAACACTAATAGTGTACTTCTCCCCGGGAAAATAACTATATTTTCCGATGTTCGGCTGAAACTTGAATTTTGAGTGGAAAATATTTTCACCATTCGTTAACTAATTTAATTGTTTGGGAAAAATTATCAAAAAATTGAATTCTAATATTTTTAATTGACCAAAAATATTTGTATTTTTAAAAAATACAATTTTTTAATTATTTTCCACCGTTCATTAGTTTTATTTTTTTTTTTTTTTTTAAAATTAATTTAAAATTAATTATATTTTTAAAAAATGGAAATTTTTATTATTTATTATTTTTTCTTTCTTTTTCTTTTTCCCTTTTCTTTTCCTTCTCCTTCCTCCTTCCTCCTTCTTCCTCCTTCCTCCGCCGCCGCACGCCCGACGATGGCCGATTGCCCGACGGCCGACCAAGATCCGGTTGCTAGATTCGGCGAGCTCGAGGCTCGATTGATCTCACCCATGCTCGTCAGAGATTCGTCGGGAGCCCGACCTGTGCCGCCAAATCCGGCGAGCTCGCGGCTTGCCAGACCTCTGGCGAGCTCGGTTGAGGCCCAAGCCCCGCCCAGCTCGTCGGATCTGGCAAGGCCAGAGCTCCACCCCAAGCTGACGAGCTCGGGCCTTGTCAGATTAACTCACCGGCCTAGGGCGAAGCTCCAGCTGGCTCGCGGTTGCGGCCGGTTGCCGGTCGCCGGCTGCTGTTGTCGCCGGCCACCGGCCAAGGCTAAGGAAGAAAGATGAAAATGAAAGAAAGAAAAGAAAAAAAGAAAAAAAGAAAAAGAAAAAGAAAGCATAAAAATAAAACAAAAACGTGTTGGTGAAAAGATATAAGGTGGAAGAAGTTATGGAAAATGTCTTCTACTTTTGAAAAGTGAAAAAAATTTTCCTGATCTTTGAAGGTAGTTTTTTCCACTGATGGAAAACATTTTCCTTGAGTAGTTGATTTTTCATGAAATGAACACCGGAAAATCCAAAAAACATTTTCCTGGAAGTCATTTTCTGTGAAACGAACGGAGCCTGAGAATAGGAATGGAAGTCTTATTCCTTTATTTGATATATAAATTGGCAAGTTCAATTGAGGTAGATTTAAAATGGAAATTTGGATTGTTTAGGAAGGTGAGACTGAATAAGTTGAGAATTTGATCAATAAAAAAGGCTAGCACACAAATGAGTTTTAACTTAAGTTTTTTGATACTTTCTTTATAAAAATGATTTGATATGGTAAGTAGAATTTCTGAATGTGCTATTATGTACAACAATTAGTCTAAATGCCTCATTTGAGAGTGTTCCATTAGCCATTAGATGGCTAGGCTTATGAATTGGTGTCCTTGGATTATGAAAAGAACAAATAGGAAAATTTGAGCTGTATGTGAGACCCACTATTTATGGATGCTCTAATCATCTATTCACCGCAATTTGGGAGTAGGAAAATGCATATCATTGAGAAAGTATTTAATAAATAATTTATAAATTACGTGGCAATGACATATGAAAAGTTAGTCAATTGAAAATGAGATTTGTCTTAATATAATTACCTAAGGTTCGAATGATATGCACATTACTATTGACTTGTCACATCACATTAGTGACGCAACCAACATTTATGAGTTGAAATATTTGGATATTGAGAATGGGAATGGAAGCCTTATTCTCTTATTTGATATATAATTTGACAAGTTGAAATGAGACAAATTTAAAATGGAAATTGGGATTGCTTGGGAATGTGAGAATGAAGGAGTTGGGAATTAGGTCAATAAAAAAGGTTAGCACACAAATGAGTTTTATCTTAAGTTTTTTCTATAACTTCTCCCTAGAAATGATTTAATATGGTAAGTAGAATTTTCGAATGTCATGTTATGCACAATAATTAGGCTAAATGCCTCATTTGAGAGTGTTCCATGAGCCTTTAAATAGCTGGACTTATTAATTTGTGTCTTTGGATTATTGAAAAAAAAAAAAAGGAAAATTTGAGCTGTATGTGAGACCCACTATTTATGAAAGCTCTAATTATCTATCCACCGTGATTTGGGAGTAGGAAAATGTATATCATTGAGAAAGTATTTAATGAATAGTTTATAATATATGAAAAGTTAGTCAATTGAAAATGAGATTTGTCTTAATACAATTAACTAAGGTTTGAATGATGTGTACATTACTATTGACTCGTCGCACCACATTAGTGACACAACCAACATTTATGGGTTAAAATGTCTGGATATTGAGGATGAGAATGGAAACCTTATTCCCTTATTTGATATGTAATTTGACAAGTTAAAATGAGGCAGATTTAAAAAGGAAATTGTGATTGCTTGGGAAGGTGAGAATGAATGAATTGGGAATTGGGATAATAAAAAAGGTTAGCACACAAATGAGTTTTATCTTAAATTTTTCGATAACTTCTCTATAAAAATGATTTGATATGGTAAGTAGAAATTCCAAATGTGCTGTTATGCATAACAATTAGGCCAAATGCCTCATTTGAGAGTATTCCATGAGCCTTTGGATAGCTGGGCTTATGAATTGGTGTCCTTGATTTATGAAAAAGAAAGAAAAAAAGAAAATTTGAATTGTATGTGAGACCCACTATTTATGAAGGTTCTAATCATCTATTCACCATAATTTGGGAGTAGGAAAATGTATATCATTGAGAAAGCATTTAATGAATGGTTTATAAATCATGTGGCAATGACATATGATAAGTTAGTCAATTGAAAATAAGATTTGTCTTAATACAATTATCTATGGTTCGAATGATGTACATATTATTATTGACTCGCCGCATCACATTAGTGACGCAACCAACATTTATGGGTTGAAATATTTGGATATTGAGAATGGGAATGGAAGCCTTATTCCCTTATTTGATATATAATTTGGCAAGTTAAAATAAGGTAGATTTAAAATGGAAATTGGGATTGCTTAGGAAGGTGAGAATGAGTCAGTTGGGAATTGGGTCGATAAAAAAGGCTAGCACACAAATGAGTTTTATTTTAGGTTTTTTGATAACTTCTCTATAGAAATGATTTGATATGGTAAGTAGAATTTCTGAATATGCTGTTATGCACAATAATTTCAAACAATAAAATGCAAGCCAGAAAAGGACATTTTTCCCATTCTGGTGTGTTAACAAATGCAAAAATTTTAATAAATTAGTTGCCTTCCCTTTGTAATTCGTTCTGATTCACTTTATCTTATTTTGATAGATTCATTCTTGTATACCATATGGTATTTCAAACTAGCAAAACAAATAAGAGATGCGTTATGAAGCCAGCCTTGGCACATAACCCAGCTATGGAAAGACAGCAAATTCCAGTTCAACAGACTCCCTCAAAACATAGCATGGCCTTCACTTCGTCATTACTCTCCTTTTATCCTTTTTCTTATTTTCTGTTTCAGGCAAGCTCAATTATGACCAACCTTTACTAATGCCACCGTTATATAAACCCCTTTTGGGTTCATTCACAGTATCCACATACCTTTCATAAATATTGTCTCCCTATACATTCTCCGCTCTTGGTTGGGTGTGGACTTTTTAAGGTTGTTTTTGTTGGAGCAATGGCTGCAGAGAGGGATAAGCTTCTTGATAAGCTTTTCGAACTCACCGTCTCCTTGGAGCATGAAGTATCCCATTACCCATTTTCCTTTTAAATTTTTGCATATGAAAAATCAACAAAGTTGTTTATTGATTAATTCAAGATTAAAAGGATTGCCTTTTCATGGTTTTAATAAATTTGTAGGGAAAAGAGTAGAATTTTTCCGTTCTTCAAAGTTTGATAGTGTTTTACTAGTTCTAATATGAGAAAATGGTGGTCTCTTATTGGAACCTAGCGTTTGATTTTCATCGCAAGTGGACTGATTTAACCTATTCGATAAAAGTTTTTACAAATTTCACTGTGAATGGTCAACTAAAATTTTCACGACAAAGTCCATTTAATCCTTGTTTTGTCTAAGTTCACCGAATTCTAAGAGATCTGTCATGTGTTAATCTTTTCTTAGGACCTGCTGGACGCCCGTTTCATGGATAATTATACTTTGAAATTGGTTCATGACTCCACCTTTTTCTTGGAGTTGGTCGAAAAATTCTACAAAGAAGTTCAAGATGCAATGAGAGATCTGGGTTCTGCTTTGTAATTCTCTGTTACCTTCCTAATGACTTGACTCCTTTCTCACTCACTCTCACACTTCTCTTTTAACTCCTTTATTTATTAATTTATTTATAATGATTCTTTTAATAGGGAGGACCATTTTTTGTGCTATGATGAGATGTATCTCCACTATACAAAGCTCAAACGGATTATAGAATGGTAAAACAACAGTAATCCTATTCATGTGGCCTCGCTTCAATTTCATGATTGATCTTTCGCTAATGTAGGATTGCAGTCAAGACTGCACGATCAATGACTTTTAAGTTAAGATCTTTTGCAGCTGTGACGCATATTAGTCATAGAAGGTGTTTCCGTGACAATTGGAGGCTGATTGCTTAGATTGTCCTCTTTATAATTTTGTTGATGCTCGATTTTCCCTTTTTATGATGTTGATAGGTGTTACAATTGCATTTTCAAACTTTTAGCCTAGATTGACACATCTTATTAGGTCTATATGCATGATCAATGGCATTTTAAGACAAGACGTTTTAAGGTCGTAACACAGATAAGTGACATGGTATTTCCATAAGAAAACAGGAGGCTGATTACTTAGACTGCTGTATCTATACTTTTTGTCATGGTATGAGTACCATTTTATGATGTTGATTGTCGAGAAACCGTTATTTTTGCTTTGTCAAACTTTTAGTAAACAGTCTCTAGTAGCCATCCTTCCAACATGGAAGGAGGAGGTGAGGGGTTTGAATCTCCATCTTCTCAAGAGGGGTTGGGGTGGGGATAATTTAGTTTCAAGTGTGGGTTTTGACTTCCACGCCTTGCAAGGAGGCAGAGCAAAAGTCTAAGAGTGAGAGTTAGAGTAGGAGTAGAGTAAGACCGACAAAAAAAAAAATAATAATAATAACTTCTAGCAAACTTTTAGCCAAAATTGTTACATCTCGATTAGGTCTATAGTGGAGAATATGCATGGTGAATGGCATTTTAAGGTAAGAATTTTTGCGGCTCTAACGTGATGCGTGGTGTTTTTGTTACCAAGTTGACTACTTTGATTGTTGTCTTTATACTTTCGGCACCATATGATTACCATTTTATGATGTTTTTTTCTTTTTTTTTTTTTTTGGTAAAAGGTAAGTATTATATAGAAAAGGGCCAAATGTACAAAAGATCTTGTTACCAAAACCTACACTCCTAATGAATGAACAAAGGAGTGTAAGGGTGACAAGATGTAAGAGCCGCAAACCGCAGCGCAACCACTAGAGCATACAAAGCCAAAAGACGCACAGCATGGACAACCGGCTACCAAACACGCCAGAGGCGAGGAAGATCCCCCGTCGGATCGAAACTACCTATGAGTCCCCAATGAATATAATCAGGTCTAGGCCCCAGACTCTTTGCAACCTTCTGTTTCTGAAATTATCTTCGATGTTCCTGAAGGTGATAGCCTTGTCTCGAACGACTCTGAAGAGGTGGTTCTTCATGGCCAGGATTAAGAGAGGTTGGTCTCTAAATATGATGTTATTCCTGTTTTTCCAAATAATGTGACATAGTGCACCAAAGGAAAAACGGGCAATGCATTTGTAGAAATCTTTTCCCATCAAATAGGTAGCAGCCCAATGGAAGTTCTCCCTCCAAGTTCTATTGCGCCAAGGCAAATTGCATCTGGAAGCCCAAAAGAAAGCCAGTCCAGCCGTGACAGAGCAATAAAAAAAGAGGTTATCTAAAGAGTCGGGCATAGTCTTGCAAAAAGCACAAACAACACTTCCAATTATGCCATAGGACAGAAGGAGAGCCTGGGTTGGAAGTCTGCGCTTGGCAATGAGCCAAAGATTAAGTTGATAGCGAGGCACTAAGGCTTTGTCCCACACAAAGGAGTGCCAATGGACTCTTGTTCTTTTCTTCCTGATGAGATTCCACGCCGATGCCACTGTGAATTGGCCCGAAGAGGTCTCTCGCTAGCAGCAGTGATCCGGGACGTCCGCTAGGACCGGGAGAGGATGTCCCCATGATTCAAGCACTGTCCTGAGAGCTTGTCCCGCATCTGTGAAAAGGTTAGCAACACAGGCTTGTCTAGAGAGCCCTGAGCTGTAGATGAGAGAATCTGAGAAGATCAGGTTCAGGGGCCCTCTAGGGTGCCAATTGTCAAACCAAAGAGAGGTTGAAAGGCCATCGCCAATTTTCCAGTAGAAAGCCATCCGGAAATCCTTTCTTAAGTTCAGCAAGCTTTTCCAGGCCCAGGAACCCAAGGTTGGCTTCCTGGCAACCCAAAAGTTCTTGTTTTTTAAAAAAGTGGAATGCACCCATCTACACCATAGCGCTTCTTTGTCTGAAAACAAAAGCCAGATATGCTTCGGCATGGCGGCTTTGTTGCAATCTCGGAGCCTTCTAATACCTAATCCTCCTTCATCCTTAGGGAGGCAGACTTCATCCCATGCTACCTTAGCACCACTCCTGCCCAGGTCCGGACCTTTCCATAGGAATTGTCTAAGGATTTTTTCTATCTGGTCCACCACAGATATAGGTAACACAAAAACACTAGCCCAGTAGGCTTGAATAGCATGAAGAACTGACCTGATGAGCTGAATTTGGCCAGCAAGAGAGAGGAATCGGTGAGTCCATGATTGAACCCTTGCAGTGATACGGTTGACTAGGGCACAACAGTCTGCTTTGCTGATCCTCGAAGTGATAATGGGAACTCCCAGGTACCGAACTGGCAAGCTTCCTTCTTGCAATCCCAACTCCAAAAGAATATCATTCTTCAGGGAGGATGTGCCACCCGCCAAGAAGATTTCACTCTTGAGCGGGTTCGGACAGAGGCCGCTCCAAGAGGAAAAGATATGAAGACCTTCCTTGAGGAGAGCCACCGTAGGAAGGTGAGCCTCACAAAAAAGGAAAACATCATCCGCAAAAAAAAGATGTGAAAGATTCGCTGCCTTACATCTCCAGAAAAACTTGAAATCAGGCCTCAAAGAGTACTTAGAAATGATCCCTGAAAGCACCTCCATAACCATAGTGAATAGGTAAGGAGAGATGGGATCACCTTGGTGGAGACCTCGTCCACTTGCAAAGAAACCGTGGAGCTCACCATTCAAGGCAATTGAAAATTTAGGTGTGCGCACACAAGTCATGATAAGCTGAGTCACAGACGGAGGAAAACCAAAGGCAAGCATCACACCTTCAAGGAAGTCCCAATCCACAGTATCGTAGGCTTTTCTGAAGTCCACCTTTATCGCACATTTAGGGAGATAAGGCTCAAGATGGAAGCTAGAGAAAAGCTTCTGGGCTACCAAGATGTTGTCCCTGATCCGCCTACCTTTAACAAAAGCAGTCTGAAAAGGGCCAATTGTGCTCTTTAGAGCAAGGGCCACCCTATTAGCCAGCACTTTTGTGATACACTTGTAGATAGTGTTACAATAGGCAATAGGCCTGTAATCCTCCACGGAAGTGGCATTGGGCACTTTAGGAACCATCACCAATATGGTATTGTTAATCTCCCTTAAGAGTTTACTGGAGGTGAAAAAATCCATCACTGCAGCCGTGACTAAAAGACCAACCTTATCCCAATTTTCCTTAAAAACTCCGCTGTGAAACCATCCGGTCCAGGAGCTTTGCCCCTAGGCATGGAGAAGATGGTATTCTTGATTTCTAACTCTGTAACTGGTTAAGTAAGGAGTGCAACTTGATTAGCCGAGAGTGGATGGTGGATAAACTCCCTCAAGTCCTCCAGCGAAGGTCTGACGAGCTCTCCTTGTGGAGCCAAGAGGTCTTCAAAGAACTCTACAAATCTATGCTGCACCAGCCGTGGCTCGTTCACCATGTTCCCCGAAGAGTCGAGGATGGAAAGGACTCTATTTGTCATATGTCTTTTATTGACATATCGATGGAAAAACTTGGTATTGCGGTCTCCCTCCCTAAGCCATCTGACCCTGGACTTCTGTCTGTAGAAGGACTCCTCCGAGGCACGCAACTCTGAGAAGATACGCCTATGGTTCTTTTCCAACTCTGCAAGGTCTTCAGAAAAAGGATTTAGCTGCAAGTCTGCCTGAGTGGTCTCCAACATCTTCCGCGCATCAAGAGTTCTGACGGAGATATTAGAGAAAGAGTCTCTATTGAGCTGCTTAAGTCGACATTTAAGAGCCTTGAGCTTAGAAACAAGCTTATACATAGGTACTCCAACCCCTGGCGCATCCCAAACTTGCGAGACAATCTCGTTGAAATCCGGGTGCTTCATCCAGAAGTCAAAAAACTTGAAAGTCTTCCTCAGAGGAGTAGGATTAAGCACCTTCACCACCATAGGCGAGTGATCCGAGATTCCTGGCGCCAGGAAGGAGGCTTCCGAATAAGAGAAGTCCAGACTCCACTTGGCGTTCACCAGAACCCTATCGATCTTTCTTGCTTTCCTAGAAGGCCCTAAGGACGTAGTCCAAGTGTATCTAAAACCAACGAACCTCAAGTCTTCCAGTTCAGCCTTCTCCAAGCACTGCCTAAACTCATCAAAACAAGAGAGCCAAGCTTCAGAGCCACCGACACGGTCAGATGGGTCCTTAATATCATTGAAATCCCCCAAGACAAGCCAGGGAGTGTCTTGTAGATGGGTGCTTTTGAGAATGATATCCTCCCAAAGAGGTCTCCTTAGCGAAAAGGAGTGATCCCCATACACAAAAGATATAGAGCAAACCAACCCCGAAACCAAACTCTCAAAGTTCCCATGGACCGCTTGCTTGGTGACAGAGAAAGCTTCAAACTTAGCCCTTGTGGGGTCCCATCCAACCCAGATTCTGCCCCTAGGGGAGAAGTCATAGTTTGCAATCCAACACCAATCCCTCAAATGACCTTCGGAGATGGAGTTGAAACGATCCTGAGGCACCTTAGTTTCTACCAAACCAATACAACACAAGTGGTTACCATTTTATGATGTTGATTGATGGGAAACCGTTATTTTTCCGTTATCGCACTTTCATAAGTTTTTTTCGGTAAGGCCAACACATCCTGAATTTAGTCATGTCTCAATTTAGGGATCGCAATAAGTTACCATTTTTTATGTTTCAAGTCGGTGCCTTAGACGTTACACAACCTATCTGTGAGAAAATTGGTCGGTAGCGATTTTCACAGCAACTTTACCATTGTAAATCAGATATTCATTTTTGCAATATTGAAATGTGTCCAATTTGCATGTTCCAAGCAGCATATTTTCCTCAAAAGACACTGATTGAATCTCTAAAGAGTAAGATGCAGATAAAGTATATTGCAGTTACTTCCCTTATAAATGAAAAACTATTTCCCTGTTGGAGCTAAACTAGATCACTTGTTTATTGGATTTCATGCAATAACTTGTAATGATTCAGTGTTTGATAATCTCCATGCTAGAATCTCATTTGTCTGTAAATATGTCAAAGTCTTAAAGTGTCATCAATAGATCAAAGGAAGCACATGCTGCTGTAATTACGCCATCTCTTGTTTATTTCTTCAAATTTTCTGCTTAACCCTATCGGATAAATGTCATATTGTCATAATATATTATTTATTCTTTTCACAGTATCCTACTCAATCATATCATTATGATATGCTAATTATTCTGGCCGGTTATTCCAGCGCTGGTGTTTCGGCTATGAGGCGGGGGCTTGAAGCACTCCTCCGCGGTATTTTAGAAACCTCCAGAAGAGAGTAAGTGGTTACTTGTGTTTTACGAGCACAGGAAAGATTATAGTATGACTAATAAACAAGTTAAAGGCAAATAAACCGTCATATTATGCGATTAATTGATCCCCGTGGAAGCACCACTTTGGGTGACAACAACATAAAGTGAAGTTTATTGGATCCACCGGATTAGTTACTAACGATTCTCATCATGCAGGTGCATCTTGGCACAACATATGTTGCATCAGGGGTTCCAGAATCTGCGTCCACACTCGAGGGCCATCACCAGGGTAACATGAGTGTTTTTAATTTGGTGGATGCATGAACTTGTTAATGCATTGCAATCTTTCGGCCCAACCAGAAAGAAAAGAAAAAAAAAGCATTGCCATCTGCCATTTATTCTTACTTGGAGAATTCTGACATGCAGCTCGAGCGCAGGATTATCTTCCTTGAGCGTACCCTCACAGGAGATTTTGTTGGAAATTGTGATCCATTTTCTCTAAAACTTTCTAGAAACTTCAAGATAGATTTGAACTAGAAAATTCAAGAAAAACTCTAGAAGAGTCTACAAGCTACCATCTCTTGTGTATTCTAGAATTCTCCATCTAATGTTAGTAGCTATTTGTAGAGAAGTCTAAAGACTTCCTCCACCTACTTTGGCAGCCTATATAAAGGAGCAAATGCTCCATGTTTTGGTGTGGGAGCTAAGCATAGAAACCACATCATGCTCCCTCACCAACATCTCTCTCAACTATTGTAAAATTATTTTATCCAACTAATGAAACTATTTTCTCCCATATCCCATGTCCTATATCTTCCAACTATCTCATCTCATCCCTTGTCAATTCTCTACAAACTATACCATGCACTTGCACACATCACTAACCAAAAACTATAACCAATACCAAAACCATACTTCCGCAGCGCACATACAACACAAAAATATTTTCAACATGGTATCAGAGCCAGGCATATTGGATGGTTATGGGTGTTTGTCCTCACCATCCTCAACTAAAAAGGCCAGAGCCCGAGCGAGAGCCAAGAGAGCCGGAGCCGGAACCAGAGCCAGAATCAAAGCCGGAGCCGGAGCTAGAGCCAGAGCCTACGAGAGCCAGAGCCAGAGCCCGAGCTAACAACTACAACTAAGAGCATTTTGATGTCCTGAGACATATGGGACATTGTTGAAGAAAAAAACATGCACATTCAAAGGCAAGTGCAAGTGGTTCGACAAGAGAATGCAAGGGACCATGGAATGAAGACGAAATAAAAGACATGGGATAAAATACAAGAAAAATCTCAAGGTACGTCCAAGGCTTTATAACACAAGTCCGGAGTATCTCGAAAATGGATCAAGGGGGAGTGTTGGAAATTGTGATCCATTTTCTCTAAAACTTTCTAGAAACTTCAAGATAGATTTGAATTAGAAAATTCAAGAAAAACTCTAGAAGATTCTACAAGCTACCATCTCTTGTGTATTCTAGAATTCTCCATCTAATATTAGTAGCTATTTGTAGAGAAGTCTAGAGACTTCCTCCACCTACTTTGGCAGCCTATATAAAGGAGCAAATGCTCCATGTTTTGGTGTGGGAGCTAAGCATAGAAACCACATCATGCTCCCTCACCAACGTCTCTCTCAACTATTGTAAAATTATTTTATCCAACTAATGAAACTATTTTCTCCCATATCCCATGTCCTATATCTTTCAACTATCTCATCTCATCCCTTGTCAATTCTCTACAAACTATACCATGCATTGCACACATCACTAACCAAAAACTATAACCAATACCAAAACCATACTTCCGCAGCGCACATACAACACAAAAATATTTTCAACATGGTATCAGAGCCAGGCATATTGGATGGTTATGGGTGTTTGTCCTCACCATCCTCAACTAAAAAGGCCAGAGCCCGAGCGAGAGCCAAGAGAGCCGGAGCCGGAACCAGAGCCAGAATCAAAGCCAGAGCCGGAGCCAAAGCCAGAGCCTACGAGAGCCAGAGCCAGAGCCCGAGCTAACAACTACAACTAAGAGCATTTTGATGTCCTGAGACATATGGGACATCGTTGAAGAAAAAAACATGCACATTCAAAGGCAAGTGCAAGTGGTTCGACAAGAGAATGCGAGGGATCATGGAATGAAGATGAAATAAAAGACATGGGATAAAGTACAAGAAAAATCTCAAGGTACGTCCGAGGCTTTATAACACAAGTCCGGAGTATCCCGAGCGAGAGCCAAGAGAGCCGAAGCCGGAGCCAAAGCCAGAATCAAAGCCGGAGCCGGAGCCGGAGCCAGAGCCTACGAGAGCCAGAGCCAGAGCCCGAGCTAACAACTACAACTAAGAGCATTTTGATGTCCTGAGACATATGGGACATCGTTGAAGAAAAAAACATGCACATTCAAAGGCAAGTGCAAGTGGTTCGACAAGAGAATGCAAGGGATCATGGAATGAAGACGAAATAAAAGACATGGGATAAAGTACAAGAAAAATCTCAAGGTACGTCCGAGGCTTTATAACACAAGTCCGGAGTATCCCGAAAATGGATCAAGGGGGAGTGTTGGAAATTGTGATCCATTTTCTCTAAAACTTTCTAGAAACTTCAAGATAGATTTGAATTAGAAAATTCAAGAAAAACTCTAGAAGAGTCTACAAGCTACCATCTCTTGTGTATTCTAGAATTCTCCATCTAATGTTAGTAGCTATTTGTAGAGAAGTCTAGAGACTTCCTCCACCTACTTTGGCAGCCTATATAAAGGAGCAAATGCTCCATGTTTTGGTGTGGGAGCTAAGCATAGAAACCACATCATGCTCCCTTACCAACATCTCTCTCAACTATTGTAAAATTATTTTATCCAACTAATGAAACTATTTTCTCCCATATCCCATGTCCTATATCTTCCAACTATCTCATCTCATCTCTTGTCAATTCTCTACAAACTATACCATGCACCTGCACACATCACTAACCAAAAACTATAACCAATACCAAAACCATACTTCCGCAGCGCACACACAACACAAAAATATTTTCAACAGATTTCAATGACGACGAGTAAAACTGGATGATTGTTGTCTCATTAAGGCCCTCAACCTAGGTCATGAAGTAAATTTGGTTGTGGAGAAGTACAAGAGTCCAATAAATACTATATTGTCTTCGTATCGGTCTGAGTATATGAACTTGCTCTACTTTAGTTGTATCGGGTCTGAGCATTGGAACTTGCTCTACTTTCGTTGTTCTGTTGTTTTGAGACGGAGCATCCAGACTTGCTCTTTTGTATAACTAATGTCCGTTGCGCCTTGACTGGCTGAACTTCTCTTTGTTGGTGTTGCTATCCTATAAATAAAACACTACGGTCCAGTTTATTGAAGTTGCTTTATTGCTCCGTGTCTTATAATGTTCTACACAAGCATTAACTGGATTTTGATGTTAATGCTGAATCTAAAAGTTGGGTTGCTGATCTCGACAAGCTTTCTAGCATTTTGGTTTTTTCGCACCAGTGAGATTCTGTGCTTTGTATTGTTTCACTATCTGAAGTTCTATGTTCTTCATTACATTGGGTCTCATGCACGTAGGTGGGGTTTTAAACCGGATAATTTTTCTGTATGGAAGCTGCTAGTTTTCATCTCTTTGAAAATTTGGATGTGTATCTTTGTCATATGTTGCTGCACTTATGTCCACATCACGAAATTACATGTGGAGATTGTTTTCTTCACCTGTGCGGACCTAATAAATGCTCCTATTCTGTTGTCCGTTTAGCCCAATTTTCTTTGTTGGTTTTTTTTTTTGGGCCACTTTTTATCTTTGTTATATTAAGGATGTCGCTTATCGCAAAGCAACTCCTACTTGTATAGCATGGCCAAGTAATTAGTTAGTGCAGACAGAGAGGGAAATTATTTCTTAGTAGGCAGTTGAATAATCTATTTTGTCAGGAAGACGTGAGAATGAGGCCTTAATGTCCTAGAAGGCATTGCACTGCAACAAGTTGATTTTTGATCATTACTATACTGTAGTAGGCCGTCAAATTTTTACTATCGTTTCAGGGTTACAAGCTCAGAAGCTGTTAAGATCAAATCAATCTACGCAAAATTTTAATGAGAAGTCCTCTGTCAAAATTTAATCAGAACTATCAAACATGTAAGAAACATATTTCTATCAAAAAATTAATCCTTGATGTCTTCAAAGCAATTGTACTTTCCCTCTTGTAACCAGCTCAAAAACAGAGATGAGAGAGCCGTTACCTCTTGGGTTCACCCACGCAATCCACACACCCCTCATACAGATGTTCTCTCTATAACATTTCTCCTCTAGTCATGTGTGTGAGACTTCTCAGGTTCTCTGTCTGAGGAATGGCTTCTGAGAGGGATGCTCTTGTGCACGGCCTCTATACACTCATCAGCAACCTGGAGGAACAAGTATCCACTTATCCACCTTCCTTTGAAGTTTTTAATATGCAGGGAAGAAAAGGCAAAACACTTTTAGTCTGGTGAGGTTTGATATGGTTTTACTTTTACTAGCTCCAGTTTAAGAAATGGACAGATGGACTTTTTTGGGGGAGGACCCTAATTTTCATTATTAGTAGCGTGCTAAAATGTTGTCATACTCCATATGACTTTGTTAAATCCCAGCTATACTGAATTCTAATATATCAACCTTGCTTTTATCTTTTCTGGGGCCTGTTGAACAGCAATTTTGCGAGTGCTTATCAAATTAAACCGCATGTCTCCATGTATTTCCTGGACTTATCATAATCCATATGACTTTTTTAAATACCAACTTCACTGAATTCTAATATGTCACTCTTGCTTCTATCTTGTCTAGGGCCAGTTGAACAGCAATTTTGCAAGTGCTTATCAAATGAAACCGCATGGCTCCATGTATTTCCTGGACTTATCATAATTCATATGACTTTGTTAAATACCAGCTTCACCGAATTCTAATATACCGATCTTGCTTTTATCTTTTCTAGGGCCTGTTGAACAGCAATTTTGTGAGTGTTTATCAAATGAAACCGCATGGCTCCGTGTTTTTCCTGGACTTGGTCCTGCTGTTCTGCAACAACATTGAAATAGCGGTGAGAGAGATGGTTCTTGCATTATATATCAATGCTACATTCCTCTTGGTAATGTACTTCTATCTCACTTGTTAAGGCTCAATCTTGTTTTATCTGTTGATTTATGATAGGGAATTCCCGGCTGTTGACTATGACAATATGTTCAAGCGCTATCTATGGATCAAAGAAAGTACAACAAGGTAAGACAATGTTCCGGTGGCCATGCATCAATCTTACAATGGTTACTTCCTTTACTTACTATGGCAGAATATATGGGCTTTCAATGGCTTTTAAATGTGAGATCCTTTGCGTCTGTAATGGATGTAATTTAAATGTGGTGTTTCTTGAAAAACAAATGGAGTTTCATTAATTGTATCAGGTCTATAGCAGAGAATATGAATGATTGACGGCTTTAAATGTAAAGTCTTTTGCCGCGCTAACTTTATAAGGTACACGTGGTGCCTCCGTGAAAAATTGGTGCCTGCTCATTTGGTCTTCCTTATGCTTTTGTTCGCCAATTGTTTACCTTTTTTTAGATGTCCGGAGAGGGTTATTTTGCGTTTCAAATATCTAAGGAGCGTTTAGATCAAGATTTGCAGATCTTATACTTATTTGAGTCTCAAATTAGAACACACATTACATTACCTTTTCAAATCTTGCTAGTCGTTTCCGTTAGACATTACGTGACATATTCGCGAGAAAATTGGAAGCTACCAATTTTGGGTAACTGATTCCCCTTTTGGTATCGTATATGAACTTTTGTGATATTGGAAGGTTCTTCGTTAGCACATCCAACTCAATATTTTTTACTTAAAACATACCAAAAAGAATTGCTAGAGTTCATGGTAGATGAAGAATATTGCCCTCTTTTCTCATTAGAATTAAAAAGATCATATGTTGTTTGTCATAAATTCATCACTGTACGATTCAATGCTTTAATGATCTAAACTCTCACCTCAAAAGTTAAAATCTAGACATTCTTTGTCCGCATTAAGGTTAATATCTCACATGTCATGATCAACAGATCAAAGGAAGTGCTTGGCCTGCTGTAATACCCCCTCACTAGTTTAGTAATGCTAATTATGTTTTTCCGCTCGAGTTGTCCAGACCATCTGATTAATGTCATGCCGTATCGGTTAATCTTCTTGTACTATCCTGCTCCATTATATCAGAGCGATACCCAATCATAGCAACAACATCATTATCTTAGGTCTGCTAACTTTTTTAAAGCAAGTGTTCCAGAATTGGTGCTTTTGCACTGGGCTTGCCGTTGACGATTTGTTGGATGCCCTCGACACTCCCTCAGGGGAAGAGTAAGTGAATACTTCCTTTCTACGTGCGAAGGACAACCCGATTCCATCGAAATCTTAGAACTGTATTGACATCCGACAGCTGCTTCTTTTACGTTAATGCCTTCGTCGAGTCACGTTTCCCTCGGAAGCGTCTCCCTTAGCGACCGACGAGGGAAATATTGGCATGCTGACTTATGTTCAATATCTTAACGATGAAGTTCAATGACTTCCCTAGATGCTCATTAAGCAGGTGTTACATGGCATTGCGTCGCATTTGACATGAGTACCATGTTCTGCGTCTGCACATGGGCACCACCAGTAAGGTAACGTAACACGAAATTTTAGGGAAACAATGGGGTGAAATGAATTTATGGATGTCCACCAAGTGTATGCTGGGAAAGATCAACCACAGTAACCGTGTATGAATTTTAAGTAATTACTCCTGTTGAGTCCGACACGACTGAATTGAAACCATTGTAGACACTAAGAATATGAAGCATCTAAACCCTGCGATGGACTTGCCTACAGACATGGAAATATCGAAAGTGATGGAGGTTTTAGCGTGCGGCGCTTTGTGATCAACAGAAACGTACTCTCCAGCAAGTGGTGATGATACTTTGCTGCTGAAGTCCCAAAAATCTTATCATTGTTCCTGCTCTTTTCGATTCCTCAATCTGTTTTGTTTTGCTCCATAGTATAATGGATTATTCCTCAACTTGAACTCAGATAGTCTTAATAATTCTGAGGTCACCGGGTACTAGAGAATTAAAACATTGCACTTGGCTTAATCTAAGTTGTTTTGGCGTAAACTTTGCCATTTATGTGTTATACTTGGAGAATTCTCATATGCAGCTCGAGCACGCGATTATTCACTTGGAGGGTATCGGCCAGGACCTAGAAACGACTGAAATTAGACAACTAGTGTCGGATCAAAGCTTGCCGGCCCTACATATTAAATTACATTGACAGTCTAAATAAGGAAAAAGTGCCAAAAAAAGTCCTAAACCTTTTTTTGGTACCAATTTAGTCATAAACATTTTTACTTAGTGCTGTTTCAGTCCTTTCCAGTCAATTTTGGCCAGATTTTGCTAATTAGACGCCGACCGGCTGACGTGGCCTAATCGGTTCTGATGTAGATAATTTTTAATAATATTTTTAAATTTTTTTCTTTTTTTCTTCTCTCCTCCTTCCTCCGGCCGCTAGCCAGGCTCGCCGGCCACCTTGTCAGTGGCCACGAGGGCGGCCTCGCGTTGGGCGGCCAGGCTCGCCCTCGCCGTATCTGGCGAGGGTTGAGCCTCGCCTACCATGGGCGAGCACATCTCCCCTCAGCGTTGGAGCTAGCTCGGCAAATCGTATAGCTATTCTCCACCAAAGTGGATATATAATAGACTTACTGCTGCTTATCTCGACCAGAAAATAAACGGCCAGAAACAAATTGCTTCCACCAATTTGTCTAAGCAAGTGAAGAAGGCGATTGCTCGATTTCTAGGGAAGGATTTTACCGGTTATTTGAAGAAGGGACAAGCGTCTTTGAGGTGCAATGACTTGTCTGATGAGCTTTCATGGGCATGTGATCTTGAGACAATTACTCATGTTATACCGGCGTGGCACATAGCAAGCACTTTCTGCGAGCATGAAGTGGCTTGTGTTGAACTTTCACAAGAATAAAGAGACAACTTTGACATAGCGACTAAGTTATCACAATACCTGGCTTACTTGATTGTTTTCGCCCCTACATTGCTCCCTGGGCACCCATAGCCCATCGACTGCTGCCCCCTTTCGTAGCCAGTGGGTGGCAATCACGCGGTGGTAGTCAATGGCGATGGTAGGCGGTCGGGCGGCGATTGTGCGGCTGTCGTGCGACGGTCGTGCGGCGGTCGTGCGGCGAACATGTGGCGAAGGAGACCTGTATGGCCAACTCAAGGATCTTTGCCTGTCTTTTTCGCTTTTCAAGTTCATTCGCTTGAGATTCTCTGGCTATTCGTTGCCCCAAGAAGCTCACCACAAGTTATGGCGCTTGATTCCACATATGCTTTCTGAAGAGAATGGTTAGGAGCGAGTTTTCCGAGTCATCGAAGTAGAACTTGCAATTCTTTTCGATTTATTCTACACCAAACACCCAGTGAATCTCCATCGGCGTCCTTTAGTGTTTAGATTGCTTTTGCTTCCCGTTATGGTTGCTATCCTTGTGCTTTTACTCTACTTGGCGATTTCCGACAAGTTGGTGCTAAAGGTCGTTGAAATCGCCTTTTCAATGATGTCAATCCTCGTTGTCGAGCTTACACAGTTTGGCATCATGATTTTCTCAGAATGATTAAAGGTCACATACATATGTAACTATGTACGCAACGAGTGGTGGCAAACGAACAGATGTGCTGGGAAGTTGATCGAGATTTTGTGCCGAGTTTGGTTAGTGAAGCCTTGGGAAGGAGAATTGCGTCAATAGTCTCGCTCCTCAAATCGTATAGCTACTCTCCACCGAAGTGGATATATAATAGACTTACTGCCGCTTATGTCGACCAGAAAATAAACGGCCGGAAACAAATTGCTTCCACCAATTTGTCTAAGCAAGTGAAGAAGGCGATTGCTCGGTCTCTAGGGAAGGATTTTACCGGCTATTTGAAGAAGGGAGAAGCGTCTTTGAGGTGCAACAACTTGTCCAATGAGCTTTCATGGGCATGTGATCTTGAGACAATTACTCATGTTATACTGGTGTGGCACATAGCAAGCACTTTTTGCGAGCATGAAGTGGCTTGTGTTGAACTTTCACAAGAATAAAGAGACAACTTTGACATAGTGACTAAGCTATCGCAATACCTGGCTTACTTGGTTGTTTTCGCCCCTACATTGCTCCCTGGCCACCCACAGCCCATCGATTGTTGCCCCCTCCCGCAGCCGGTGGGTGGCAATCATGCGGTGGTAGTCAGTGGCAACGGTAAGCGGTCGGGCGGCGATCGTGCGACTGTCGTGTGGCGGTCGTGTGATAGTCGTGCGGCGATCGTGCGGCGGTCGTGCGACGAATGTGCGACGGAGGAGACTGTATGGCCAACTCAAGGATCTTTGCCTGTCTTTTTCGCTTTTCAAGTTCATTCGCCTGAGATTCTCTGGCTATTCGTTGCCCCCAAGAAGCTCACCACAAGTTATGGCGCTTGATTCCACATATGCTTTCTGAAGAGAATGGTTAGGAGCGAGTTTTCCGAGTCATCGAAGTAGAACTTGCAATTCTTTTCGATTTATTCTACACCAAACACCCAGTGAATCTCCATCGGCGTCCTTTAGTGTTTAGATTGCTTTTGCTTCCCGCTGTGGTTGCTATCCTTGTGCTTTTACTCTACTTGGCGATTTCCGACAAGTTGGTGCTAAAGGTCGTTGAAATCGCCTTGTCAATGATGTCGATCCTCGTTGTTGAGCTTACACAGTTTGGTATCATGATTTTCTCAGAATGGTTAAAGGTCACATACATATGTAACTATGTACGCAACGAGTGGTGGCAAACGAATAGATGTGCTGGGAAGTTGATCGAGATTTTGTGCCGAGTTTGGTTAGTGAAGCCTTGGGAGGAGAATTGCGTCAATAGTCGCTCCTCAAATCGTATAGCTATTCTCCACCGAAGTGGATATATAATTGACTTACTGCTACTTCTGTCGACCAGAAAATAAACAGCTGGAAACAAATTGCTTCCACCAATTTGTCTAAGCAAGTGAAGAAGGCGATTGCTCGGTCTCTAGGGAAGGATTTTACTGGCTATTTGAAGAAGGGAGAAGCGTCTTTGAGGTGCAATGACTTGTCCGATGAGCTTTCATGGGCATGTGATCTTGAGACAATTACTCATGTTATACTGGTGTGGCACATAGCAACCACTTTCTACGAGCATGAAGTTGCTTGTGTTGAACTTTCACAAGAACAGAGAGACAACTTTGACATAGTGACTAAGCTATCGCAACATTTGGTTTACTTGGTTGTTTTCACCCCTACGTTGCTCCCTCGGCACCCATAGCCCATTGATTGCTGCCCCTTCCGGCAACCGGTGGGTGGCAATCTTGTGACGGTAGTCAGTCGCGACGGTCGGCGATCGTGCGGCGATCGTGCAATTGTCGTGCAGCGATCGTGCGGCGATCGTGCAATTGTCGTGTAGCGATCGTGCGGCGATCGTGCAACGGTCGTGCAACGGTTATGCGGCGGAGGAGACCCGGATGGCCGACTCAAGGATCTCTGCCTGTCTTTTTTGCTCTTCAAGTTCATTCGCCTGAGATTCTCTGGCTATTCGTTGCCCCAAGAAGCTCACCACAAGTAATGGCGCTCGATTCAACATATACTTTCTGAAAAGAATGGTTATGAGCGAGTTTTTCGAGTCATCGAAGTAGAACTTGCAATTCTTTTCGATTTATTCTTATACCAAACACCCAGTGAATCCCCAGCGGCGTCCTTTAGTATTATTGCTTCTGCTTCCCGTGGTTGCTCTCCTTGTGCTTTTACTCTACTTGGCGTTTTCCGACAAGTTGGTGCTAAAGGCGGTTGAAATTGCCTTGTCGATGATGTCAATCCTCGCTGTCGAGCTTACACAGTTTGGCATCATGATTTTCTCGGAATGGGCAAAGGTCACTTACATATGTAACTATGTATGCAACGAGGTGTGGCAAAAGAACAGATGTGCTAGGAAGTTGATCGAGATTTTGTGCCGAGTTTTGTTAGTGAAGCCTTGGGGAAGAGAATTGCATCCATAGTCGCTCATCAAATCATATAGCTATTCTCCACCAAAGTGGATATATAATAGACTTACTACTGCTTATCTTGACCAAAAAATAAACGGCCAGAAACAAATTGCTTCCACCAATTTGTCTAAGCAAGTGAAGAAGGCGATTGCTCGGTCTCTAGGGAAGGATTTTACCGGCTATTTGAAGAAGAGAGAAGCATCTTTGAGGTGCAACGACTTGTCTGATGAGCTTTCATGGGCATGTGATCTTGAGACAACTACTCATGTTATATTGGTGTGGCATATAGCAAGCACTTTCTGCGAGCATGAAGTGGCTTGTGTTGAACTTTCACAAGAACAGAGAGACAACTTTGACATAGCGACTAAGCTATCGCAATATCTGGCTTACTTTGTTGTTTTTGCCCCTACGTTGCTCCTTGGCCTCCCACAAACCATCGACTGCTGCCCCCTCCTGCAGCTGGTGGGTGGCAATCTTGCGGCGGTAGTCAGCGGTGACGGTCGGTGGTCATGCGGCGGTTGTGCGGCGGTCGTGCGGCGGAGGAGACATGTATTGGTCGACTCAAGGATCTTTGCCTTTCTTTTTCGCTCTTCAAGTTCATTTGCCTGAGATTCTTTGGCTATTCGTTGCCCCAAGAATCTCACAACAAGTTATGGCGCTTGATTCAACATATGCTTTCTGAAGAGAATGGTTATGAGCAAGTTGTTCGAGTCATCGAAGTAGAACTTGCAATTCTTTTCGATTTATTCTACACCAAACACCCAGTGAATCTCCATCGGCGTCCTTTAGTGTTTAGATTGCTTTCGCTTCCCTTTGTGGTTGCTATCCTTGTGCTTTTACTCTACTTGGCGATTTCCGACAAGTTGGTGCTACAGGTCGTTGAAATCGCCTTGTCAATGATGTCGATCCTCGTTATCGAGCTTACACAATTTGGCATCGTGATTTTCTCGGAATGGGCAAAGGTCACATACATATGTAACTATGTATGCAATGAGTGGTGGCAAACGAACAGATGTGCCGGGAAGTTGATCGAGATTTTGTGCCGAGTTTTTTTAGTGAAGCCTTGGGGAAGAGAATTGCGTCAATAGTCGCTCCTCAAATCTTATAGCCGTTCTCCACCGAAGTGGATATATAATAGACTTACTGCTATTTATCTCGACCAGAAAATAAATGGCCGGAAACAAATTGTTTCCACCAATTTGTCTAAGCAAGTGAAGAAGGCGATTGCTCGGTCTCTAGAGAAGGATTTTACCAGCTATTTGAAGAAGGGAGAAGCGTCTTTGAGATGCAACGACTTGTCCGATGAGCTTTCATGGGCATGTGATATTGAGATAACTACTCATGTTATACTGGTGTGGCACATAGCAACCACTTTCTGCGAGCATGAAGTTGCTTGTGTTGAACTTTCGCAAGAACAGAGAGACAACTTTGACATAGCGACTAAGCTATCGCAATATCTGGTTTACTTGGTTGTTTTTGCCCTTACGTTGCTCCCTGGCCACGCACAACCCATCGACTGCTGCCCCCTCCTGCAGCCAGTGGGTGGCAATCTTGCGGCGGCAATCAGCGACAACGGTCGGCAGTCGTGCGGCGGTCGTGCGGCGATTGTGCGGCGGTCGTGCGATGGTCGTGCAGCGGAGGAGACCCATGTGGCCCACTCAAGGATCTTTGCTTGTCTTTTTCACTCTTCAAGATTTTCTGGCTATTCGTTGCCCCAAGAAGCTCACAACAAGTTATGGCGCTTGATACAACATATGCTTTCTGAAGAGAGTGGTTATGAGCGAGTTTTTCGAGTCATCGAAGGAGAACTTGCAATTCTTTTCGATTTACTCTACACCAAACACCCAGTGAATCTCCATCGGCGTCCTTTAGTGTTTAGATTGCTTATGCTTCCCGTTGTGGTTGCTTTATGAGGCCACCTCGCGCCGAATTTGGCGAGGGTCGAGCCTCGCCCATGGCCGGCGAGGCTCGACCTCGCCAAATCGCGGCCTGGGCAGCGCTAGCAAGGTGAGCCTCGTCGCCCAGCGCGAGGCTACCTCGCAGCCACTGGCGAGCTGGCCGGCGAGCCTCGCTAGCCGTCACCTGGCCAAAGGGAGGAGGAGAGAAGAAAAATAGGAAAAAGAATAAAGAATAAAGAAAAAGAATAAAAAATTCTAAAATATTAAAATATTATTAAAAATTATCCACGTCAACACATATTAGATCACATCAGCCGGTCGGTGTCCAGTCAGCAAAATCCGGTCAAAATTGGCCGGAAATAACTGAATCGGTACTAAGTAAAAATATTTAGGACTAAATTGACACTAAAAAAATGTTTAGGACTTTTTTGGCACAAATACAAAAAGGTTTATGACTTTTTTGGCACTTTTCCCGTTTAAATAAAAATTAATTTGTCTTGTATCATGTCTTTATATATAACTTGCCTTGATATGTCAATTTTGTCGTTTCATGAGAGTTAAATTGCTCTTTTTAGGCATTCCCGCTTGCGTCCAAGGTTCATCCAATATTAATAAAACCCTATGGTCCGATATGTTGATGTTGCATTTCTCAAGGAAATCTATTGCGGGTCATATATTATCCATATGCAGTAGCTAGATCATAATGTTCCAAGTATTGAAGCCAACGCTTTGTTCATCTGGACAAACTTTCTAGTTTTCGTTTTATGCTGAGAATTTCCCAAGAAACTGTTCTTTTCATCAATGGAACCCTGAAGCATATCAATGGAACCCTGAAGCATACCGCGTTTCGCTATCTAAAGTTCCAAATTCCTCATAAAATTTTCTGTTAGCACGACTTTTTGTTTGTTTCAAACAGGCGAACGTTCTTCAAATTTTGGGAATTCTTTTCCTGAAGAATCTGCGTTTGACTAGCGAACATATTTCAGAATTAACTTTCATTTTCTCCACAAAAGAAAAAGAGAAACTATCAACTTTGTTTTTTTTTTTTTTTTAAACAAACCCGACAGTCCTAGTCCCTTACCACCCTTTCTACACTAGGATTGGCAAAGTTGTAATCTCTACAGTGTCATCGACGAACTCACTAGTAATCAAATGTAAATGTTTCAGAAGGAACCAATGATCATTTCAATCGAGTCTCCACACAAACAATAGGCACATTTCAACATGCATGTTTTAATATTAAATCTCTAATCGATTTACAAGAAATAATAGAGGTGTGCATGTTTTCATAATGATTAAAATCATAGCAAAGCTCTAATTTTTGTTAATAAAATCCTAGCAATTTAATTCCCTGGTCACTTTAGAAAATCTATAGTCCTAGCAAATCTCTACCTCATATGTGTAGTTTAATAATAAATTTCCAATCAATGTACGAGAAATAAAAGATGATTGATAAGTTTCAAGAAGTTCATTAAACATAAAATAAGGTTTAGAAATTTGTGTTGCATGATAATACAAGTTTCAAATATAAAAATGTTTATTAATTGCTTATGCAATAGATGGTGATATATTTAGTTGAATTTTTGTGATGATTAACTTTCAAATTTAAAATCTACATTTTCTACGATAAGTTAGATAATGCATTTATAGTAGAATTATTTTCACATTTAATGTTGAAGATACATGGTTGTAACTTTATAAAATTATTGTTAGGTCCACTTTAAAAAGATATTTACACACTCATTATTGGATATATGATATGTGTGTTTGAAGTTAGTTTTGTAATAAATTAGTCAACATATCAATCTTCCAGTAGCTTCGACCAAAAAATAAAATAAAATCATCCAGTTGCAAATGTGTAAATTTATGTTAGATCAAGATTTGGCCTAATATAAGTTTGTATTACTTTGTGCACAATTATCTAGAAATTTTATTACAAATGTAGTATCTAGAATGCGCAATATAGATACTTAACAAAGTATCAAAGATAAGATGTTATTCATAGGTTAAATATAAACAAGGGATAATAATACAAATGATTCCTGAACTTTGACCTAATATACAATATGGTCCATGAACTTTTAATTTGCTCAATGTGGTCCATGAACAGTAACTTAGTATATAATGTCATCCTTAAATTTTTAATTTATTCAATATGATTTCTAAATTTTTGGTAATTTCAAACTAGTCCCCGAATTATATGAATATATCAAATATTGTCATTCCATTAATTTTTTGGTTCATTACTTAGAAGTTCATGAATGATATTACAAATTGAGCTAAAGCTCTGAGACCACATTCAATAAATTAAAAGTTTAGAGACCATATTGTATAATAAGTCAAAATTTAAAAATCATTTGTGTCATTTTCCCCATACACGATCACTATAAGATTGGAGTCCTAAGAAAATACTATCTAGGTTCAGTTGCTTTCCTTCTAGTTGAAGTGCCAAGGACATATATTTCCTGTAAGTTTATTTTGTTGTAAGTTTTTTATTCCTTTTTTGGGGTTCCATATACATAATGGCAGTAAAAGAATAAGGTTTAGAATAAAACGTAATTTTCTAAAATCTTGGATTTCGTATGAATTAACCGAATTTTTGTGAGATGAATATTTCAATTGAGTTTTCAAGAGACCAACAAATACACTCTTCGATCTGTGCAACACACGGACAACCCTCTAATTTAAATTTACATGTATCTTAACCAAACTGCCAGAGAACTTTAGACAGCAGGCATGAGTTAAAAAAGTCTTTTATAGAATATCTAGAACGCCTGGAAACAGATACATTTATGGGGAACCAATGGACTAGAGTTAGAAATCATTGCAAAAATAAGCATCAACACATATTGGTTGAACTAAAGCATTTATCGACATCACATACCTCTCCAGACATTATTCCTGTACTTGGCCAGGTCTCGATCTGGAATTATAATGACAACAGTCATTATGCAATCACTGTAGACATAATTGCAACAACACCAATCAGGGCAGTGGGGACAAAGGACTATTTCAGTGGAATCCATATCCTATATCCATAACAAGGTGCCCATCCAAATTATTATAGCTATCGTAACACGTTAAATGCACAACACATACACCACATTTGATAAAGAATCCATCATCAAAGAAATGCCCTACGGAAACAGCTCTGTCTCCTTTCCCTTGCCTTCACAGATTAGACAGCAGCAGTGGCTTCAGCAGGCTTTGCTTCAGGTTCCACTGGTGCTTCAGCATCCCAAAATGTGGTCTTCTTCCCAGTCTTTGAGACAGTCTTTAAAACTGCATCGGGTTGGACATTGCCTTTCACCGTCACCTTCTGCTCCTTCAGATCAATATCGAAAGACTCCACTCCTGAAAGTGGTTCAAGGTGCAACCACAAAATGGAAAAGAAAAAAAAAAAACAAGAAGAAGACCCCAGTTAATCTTCCACCATTGTAACTTGTCTTTCCAACAATGCCCTGTTTTCCTTTTGTTTTTCCTTCTAAGAAAAGAAAGATATATTGGGGATAGGAAAGGTAAAATCAAAATTCCAGCACTGAAGCTCTCTACAAGAATGAGTATATGTATTTATCTTTATACATGTTATAAAACAATTTCAAATGCCCAGAGCCTAAAAGGATGATATCTCTTCTAAGGTAATTCATAGAGAATGAACTAGACCGATCCAAAGTCGAAATAAATCCAACTATCATGATAAAGATTTCCAAGCCTCAACATTGGGATATATACTAGTTAAGATACCGCTAACAAAATATACAATATTGAATAAGAATGTTTTGGAATAGAACAGCAGCAGACCTTCCATTTTCCCAAGAACCCTCTTCACTGCACCAACGCAGCCCTCACAAGACATACCAACCTTGAGGACAACAGTCTGCAGTAAAAGCATACAGATTTTTACTAGATTGAAGAAATAAAGTCACATGAAGATTGTCTCTAAAGCATGCCAAAATCAAGTTATTATTATGAGTTCAACATTCAGCAAATGAGCAAGGATCTAATACTGAGATGAAACACCCAACAAATTTGCAATTATTCACGTCTTAAGGCAATAAGTAAAGTCAGAGCTACTCACATATAGCTGGGTAAACCACTTATGGAGCTCCTCAGGTCATTACAAGAGAGGGCTCAAGAGAGATACCACCTTGGCTGAGTATTTTTTTTTTTTACTATCAATTTCTAAATCAAGCAACTAATTAGCTATAAACGACTTAATTTGTTCTAGCCCAGGTTGAAGCATCTGCAACTTTATATAGATGCATGTATTTACATACTTCACATGTAGTTCGGAAACTGTCTCAACAACATTCGACTCAAGGTCCTATATTAAGCTAAGTCGAATCACCAAGTAAAACTAAAGTGACTGCATACACTCATTGACTAGAAAAAGGAAAAGCAAGACCTTGCTTCTACAACTAGAACTGCACCTTTTTGACATAACATAACAAGGGTTACCGCCCTTTGTAGCTTCAAAAAGTCTCTTTTATTTCTTACGTTTCCCAGAAGCAATCGTGCCAAATGCCTTCCATCACCAAACTCAGAATCATAAACGTGGAAACATTGCTACCCCAAGCCACTCCTTACTAATCCAGACACATCTCAGCCTCACCAAACATCAACCGATAGAAAGAGAATGACAAATTAAACTTCAAGCTTGAACATCTCTTAAATGGACATGTTGCATCATATTAATAAGGAAATCATTACAACTAGCACAACGTCACAAAGTCAATTTTGGCATTTCCACTCGCAACACACTCAACACGACGGAGACAGGTAACATGAAATAATTAACTCTGCAGGGCATCTACGTATTTCCATATTTGCATTTCCCAAATTTTCCTCACCAGCCCTCCATTGCCTTTCTAACCAAAATAGATAAATTACACCAAATGTCACCACAAAAGGTCCAAGAACTCAGTTTTTGCCGAACTTCCCAGAATCAAAATCCAAAGCACCATCGATACTCCAGAAGAAGGGGAAAAAAACCCAATTGACGAATTCGAATACAAACCCGAGCTCACCAAGCATTCAACTCCTACCCACAATCCAGACCCATAACAAATCTCGACAAAAAGAACAAGAATCGCTCCCTAATAAAAAAACCCAACACGACCCACATACATAAAAAGGGATATAAGCCGAACAATCTCGAAACCCATCAAAGATCGAGAACCAATTCCATCGACAACGAACGAAGACAGGGCTTAAGAGCAACAGAACAAGCTTCTTTACCTGAGCCATGGTGAATCGGATTCCTTAGATTAGCAGAAGAGGAAGCGACGGCAGATGAAGGAGGAGGAGAAGAAGGGCGATTGCCAACAGATATTCAACGCAAGGTGATCTTGAATTCTTGTTCGTGGGTTGCACGAATTGAAGACGGCGTGCTTATATACTGGGGAGAAAAGTTCGTATATTTTCCTTTTCGAATTTTGGGGTTTACCGACCAAAAGAAAAAAAGAATTTTGGGGTTTAAAAATGAGTTCTTTTTTTAGGGTGACCGAGGATCAATTAGGGTCTCAGAAATTTAAAAAAAAAAATTGAGTTAATACCATTAAAAACCTATATTTATAATAAAGTTATCCCAAATTAATTTTGTAATCACAAAAACTTCAAATTTGTACATCCGTAATAAATTATTTCAAATGACCACAAAAAATTTCAAACTCGTACACTTGTATTAAATTTATTTTCTATTACCAAAAACATTAAACTGACACATTTATGATAAATATACTCTCGATGAAATTAGATTAATATCATTAAAAATCATAAAAATCGTACGATTGTGACAAATAGAGAATAAAAACCCAAATTAATATATCAATTTATTACAAGTGTATTAGTTTGAGGTAAAATTTATCAAAAGTGTAATAGTTTGGGATTTATGCTAGTCAAAAAATTAATTTGAGGTAAATTTATCTTAAATGTATTAGTTTGAGATTTTTCAAGGTATTAACCATTAAGAATTTTTTACCAATTGTGCTTTTATTTTATTTTTCATTGTCGTTGCAAAAAAAGATAAGCAAGCATTTTGTTTTTTTTTTTTTTTTTTTTGTTCTTTTGATCTTTTCCTCCTTTTCCTAGCTGAAATGAAATAAAAAAAAAAAAAAAAAAAAAAAAAGGAATCCTCGATTTTGTCTTGCCATTCTCCCATCAAATACACGAGTTTCCAATAAAAAATAATGTGTAGACTCATTTTCATAAATATCTTGACGGGGAAAAGCTAATAGTGTCACTTTCCAAATAATTAAAGCATGGGAACATTAGAAATATCGAGCCATTACGGTTGAGAAAAGACTCAACTTTCTAGATACATGAATTAGAAAATGGAGAGATTATAAGTAAATCAATAAATAAACAACAATAATAGAGCTTATATACCATTTTTTCCATTAGAAAGCGATAGAAAAAAAAAAAGTGAATTTCATCAATTCTTTTACTCCTGAAATAACTGATCTTATACATAATTAGTGCAGAGTTTTCATTAAAGAAAAGAGAAAATTCAATTACGTAAATGAAACCAAACAACCTCTAGTTGCATTTGCTTCACAAAAAATAAATGATAAAGATGATCGCTTGTATCTCTTCAAATAATTAGTCGATAAAAAAAATTTCATCATTGATAATAACTTATATTAAAATATTTTCATGCATGGTGAAAATATTTTTAATTCATTTCTCTTTATAAGCAATATAAATGATCATGTAAAAAAAATTCTAAATTATCAAATCTCTGGAAACAAACCGAACCTAAATTATCTCCAACCATATGCTTTTTCAGGCACAAGAAGTAAATTATTTCACCATGCTAAAGTTTTCTTTTTGGCATATTATTCACTTGTAAGGATTTCTAAGACTATATTTATATTTAAAAAGCCATTCAATTCGACTTTCGCCTGCCCAAACGTTGACGTGGCTCCAGCTCTATATGTCATTGGGCGCGGTCCAGTAAATCCCAAATTCTATATGCCATTGGGCCCAGCCTCACTCTCCACTCTATTCAATTTTTCATTTTTCTTGACCTTTTTCAAGTCGAGCCAATGCATCCACGCGTTCCATTGGAAAAATGACGAGTGGTCCTGAACTCTAACTAAATATATAATATAATATCTAGACTTTTGGTTTATTCGATATGATCTATCAACCATTAATAAATATCCATTGTAGTCCTCCCGTTCGCTCAAGTAACAAATCATGATTATTTGATGATGTAGATTATTATATGCAGAGTTGAATTTTTAAGTTAAATTATTTGCGTGCATCATGATATTGATAAATAATTGTATCCATTAATTTTCTATTAGAAGAACATGTTCCGTTGACTTCAAAGGAAAAGAAAATGCCACATGCCAACCACAAGGGGGAAAAAGGGAAAGAAAAGAGTACTATAGAAAAATGGCTTCTAGGTGATCCAAATTCCTATGTGGGCAAGGGGTGATGAACTGACCTTGCCGTTTAACAACACCCACATGAAAATTAGCAATTGCATATTTATATACAGGCATATTTATATTTACATAATGTTTTTCTATTTTCTAGGAGTTAATAAAGAAGTCATGCCCAATGCAGAGAGGTGACTTAAACTATCGAGCCTTTCCTGGATATCAAAGTCAGCATAGGGTTCACTAATAAATCCCCAGACAATTGTCCAAAAAATAATAATGGCGCACCAACTTATTTTCAACCTAACCAGTTAGAATCCACGAACTGACCCGCGAATCTTCCATATAAATCGCTGGGCCGTGGCTTTTTCTTTTGAGCTGTACCAAGTAGACTAGAGCTCCGTCATGGTACAAATATTGATGTGTCGTTTTGGGAACCGAAAATGTGGGGGAAGTTACTAAAAAGGTACTAAGCTTATTGTATATGCAAAAATTCAATCATATTTTTTTTTACTGTGCCAATTGAATTTTGAACTTTTTAACAATTTGCTACTGTAGTCCATTCGGCCAATTTTAACGAGAAATTCACTGATGTATATGTTGACTGTTTTATATAGCATAATCATTGATGTGGATAAATTTTTATTACTTTATTTTTCTTTTTCCTTTTCTTCTTTTCTTTACTTTCCTTTTTTTTCCCCAACAATGGGTTGGCAAGGTCACCAATCAACCCTCACTCGCCACAGTGAGGTTTGGGCAAGGGTCTCCGCTCCTTGTTAGTACACACAGGAGGGCCATGAGCCCCTTGTCTAGATTTGGGTTAGGGCTCGAAGCCCTCATCTTTGGTTGGGGACCTCTTTGGCTTAGAGTTGTAAAAAAATGAAGAAAGAAAAGAAAAGAGAAAAGAAAAAAAAAAGGGTGATTTAAAAATTGCAAATCTTATTAGTGTCGGCACTAGTCGTACCTGGTAGGATCCTCAGCATCCATATTAAAGATTTCCAATTAAAATTGGCTGCATTGACTATATTGACAAATCATAAAAAAGTTTATGACTCAATTGATAAAATTTAAATGTTTAAAACTAAATTGGCACAAATATAATATATTTAAAAAAATTTTGGTATTTTTCTCGGAAAATTGTACATTTATGGAACATTTAGGGTCACATGCATATATAGGAGGGATCATTGGTCGAGCTAAATTAGGATCGCAAGCCCGCCTCAATTCTAATAGGACAAAATTGTGAACAGCGATCGAGTTTGAAGTCTTGCTAAGAAAATGTTATGGGGTTTCACATAGACTGGGCAGCATTCATTCGGCAAGTGTCTCGAAAACCTTAATTTGGTATAATTTATATAGGCTTATTCCTTTAAATACACAAGGATTGCATCGATGTCTGAACTTATTAAGCGGAAGAAGCAATTCAACTCTCGAGAGGGACAGTAGAGAGGAGATGCCCTGGGGGAAACGTGGCCAAGATAGACACCAATTCAAAAGGGTGGAGATCCGGGGGCGGTCCTCCTTCCTGTGTGAATGTCGAGATTATTCATTGCCCGTAGTCGATGAAATTCAACGAGTTTAGCAGGCACATGTACTAGAGAAAAAAAGGGGGGAACGAAAATGACAAATGCATTGGGAATTGACTCAGCACATGTACCCACTTCACGTGGGAGAGAAGGAAAAAGAAAGGATTCATTGCGAGGGTCCCAATTGAATTTGATTCTCTCATTCAAGCTTTTGCTATTTTCAACCTCGTGCTAGAAATAGACTCTCGCTCGAAAATATAAACGACAAAGGAATTGAATAGAAAATATGGAATTAATTATATAGGGCGAATCTCATCATTTCATTAAACGAATCATTTGAAATACATGAAAAGATATGGTACATCAAAAGACATTATTTTCGTTGAAACTTGAAAGCATAATCTGTCTTAAAATGATGAGAAAAAAATGAAGCGTGTCCATATTATCAACAATGTATTAATAGAGAGCGTAGCCTGCAACCACTTTTCTAAGTGGTCAGCGACACCCAAGGACATCACTCACACTTATGTATAATATCCTCGAATTTGTGCTCCACAAAGAATGGTGGAGAATAATATGGCCCTCAGACAAAAGTCGATCACAAAGATGCTTTGCAAGAACACGTTTTCAAAGAAATTGAGTGCAAGTCTAACATTATAAGTAAATAATAGATATATTAGATCAAATGATTAAAAAAAAAATATTGTTTCACTGAAAATCTAAATATCATATATATGTTTCGACTTCCATGTAATGTTCCATGCCAAGTTGGTAGGTCCTAGCGAGTGACGGGCGACAATGGAACACAGAGCCTGAGGTGGTTGGAGGAGCAGGCACGTCCTGCAATCCTAGGAGACATCAGACTTAATGCTGCCGGTTTCTAGAAAGGTCGCTGTTTCTCTTTTCTATTGTCGACGCATTTTTGGTCACGTGAAAGAAGTTGGAACGCTAGGTACCTGAAGATTCTGTACTATGCTTGGCCCTCCTCCTGATGTCGGTGTGAATGCGTGGATCTAGATATGACCGATGTGCTCTCATAGTATTATTACCCTACTAAGATTGAAAAGTACATAATAGACTCGGTGGTCTAGGCATCGTGTAAAGATGCATAGCATGTATAGAGTTTATTTATCTAAGGCGGGCGTCAAAGCCATGATAGCGTTTATCCATCTAAGATAGAATAGATAGATTACCCAAAAAATATCCTCTATACTATGGTAAATATAGTTAGGGTATTATTTAAAGCCGGAGGAGCTAGCTTAGGTTTCATACGATATCACTTGCTCAAATAGGATTTCAAAGTTAATGATCCTATGTGCCAATATTTAATTTCTATCCTATAGTTGCATCTTGGATCAATTGCCATTAAATATGTGTACTCTCTCTCTCCCTCTCTCTCTCTCTCTCTCTCACAAAGGACAGAGGAAGCCAAAATCTAAAAATTACACCAAAACACATAAAACTAGTAGTTTAGGACTTTTGTGGTATTCAACCAGCTAGTCTCACATTTCTACCAGAAAAAAACAAAAAAACCAGCTAGTCTCACAAGCTGCATGGTGTCAAAATTTCAATAAATAGACAAAAGAAAAAAAAAACGCACGAAGAATTTTCTGGAACTAGTTATCACTTATAATAAAGCAATTCCCAATTCCGGAATAAGCTATACCGTCACCTTCTGTACCGTGCGTCATTTCTTCCTTTTCTTCAACCTTTGTTTTTGGACAACCTTTGCACCTAAAAGACATCCCTTTCAAAACATTGAAGTTCCTTCCATTCCTCCTCTGTTAGTCACCGAAACTCATCCATCGCATAACCGATTTTAGGTTGTGAGATCAATTTTCCTCCAGGGGTGGAGCGTCCCCTTTCTTCTTGACCAGAACCTTAACCCCACCCTTCATGTTCGCCGTCAGGCCCGGGCTGAACCGGGGTCCGCTCGCTGGCGAGACGACCGTAATATCGAACTTCCGTAAAACCGACAGCGCCACGATTTTCATCTCGACTATAGCCATTTCCTTCCCGAGGCAAACCCTCGACCCCGCTTGAAAGACCGGGTACTTATACGGGTTCGGAGGGCAGAACTTACCGTTCTCGATCCACCTCTCAGGCTTGAATTTCATGCAATCGGGCCCCCAGATTTGGTCCATCCTGGCCATTGCGTAAGGGTGGTAAGTGACTCTCGTGCCTTCCTTAACAAACGTTCCGTCGGGAAGTACATCATCCTTTAGCGCAAATTTCGAGTCGAACTGAATGGGAGGGAGTAATCTCAAGCTTTCATAGACCACCGCATGCAAATAATGCAGTCCCCTTATTTGCTCAAAACTCGCAAATTCTTGATCCCCATCCATGACTCCCTCCGCCTCGCTCCGAATCTTCGACACGGTCTCGGGATGTGTCCCGAGCAGCCAGAAGAAGGCGGACAATGTCGAGGCCATCGTGTCCTGACCGGCTAGGATGAAGCTGATGACAATGTCTACCAGAAACTTGTCGTCATTGACGCAAGCCATGAATCTCGAGAGGAGATCTTGGTGGTTGGAAAACCCTAACTTCCTCTTCTGCGATATGACATCCTTCGCAAGGACTTTGACTACTTTGATGGCATCATTGAGTTTCTTCTCCGAGCCGACGTTGAGTAGCCGCTTTATCTTCCACACTAATGGAGTGATCGCGAGCGCTCGCTCCGCCGATAACTTCGTCGCGAGGTTGAACGACTCGGCAAAGCTAGAAATGGGCATGGAAGACTCAAGGCACCCCGGGTCCACCCCAAAAGAGAAATTACAAATGTTATCGAAAGAGAACCTCTGGAAAACGTCCTGTAGATCCAGCATCCTCTTCCCGTCCTCAGCCGCCGTCGACAAAAGCGGGAGGAGCCGGGTCTCGATCTCCTTCGTGACGGTTTCGTACGCGTAGGACCGGATAGCGATGCTCCCGAGCTCGAGGCTCGCCATCTTCCTCTGGAACATCCACCAATCTCCGTCGACGTTGAAAATGCCCTTGCCGAGGAGATCACCGAGGATCATAGAGAAAGGCTTCCCTTTCGGGTAATTGTTGAATCTGGTCTTGAGCATGTACTCAACCACCACCGGATTCGCGGTGATGACGTTGCCGAGGACATGGATGTGAATGGTCTGGGATGGAGATTTCTTGAGGAGGTGAGTGTACCAATCGCAGAGGTTATCGAATTCATTTGCCCAGCTTGATGTACGATAACTATCGCAAATGTGACATCGGCATGAAAGCCTACGTCTCGAAAACCAGAGAAACTCACGAGAGATCAAAGCTACAGAGATGGTGAACAGCAAAAGAGAGAGGACGGAGAAGAAGCAAGAAGAAGTTTGAAGCTTGTGAAACCATGAGATTCCTGTGGACTCCATTGATGATATTTCTCAGCAGATATCAAGGGAGGATTCACATTGGGAAGGAAAATTTCACGTGGGTAGCTGCAAATTGAAGTGGAAGATCTCTCGTTTTATAGAGGACCCTAAGGTCATCAAGAAAAGAGAGAAATAATTTATAATAATATCGCTTTGTTTTCGCCTGATTTGGTCCAGTTGTAACAGTAGCCCTGGGAGATTTTGGCACATGGGCTAAAGGGACATAAGCTGTGGATTAAACAATGGTTAGGTTCGGAAAGGTACACCAACCTGAACTGCGAAAATAAATAAATTAAACCCTGCGTAGTACTATTTAGCATCATAATGTAATCTATAATTAGAAACATCGCTTTGCTTTTGGTGGGAATGGGACTAGCGGTGGATGGGTCGGGGCCGTAGCATGATAGAAGAGCCGACATGCACGTGTCAGTTGGAGGAGAAGTGGAAATTGACGTTTTAGAGATCATTCATTTCACAAAATTAGGCATATTGTGAAATAAAATAATCCCCACAATTAGATCTACAAATTCTTTCATTAAGTGAAGTGCTTACGTGCACGTGTCAGCTAAGGGAGGAGTTAGAGAAAAAAATTAGTAATTTATTCGTTTCATAATTAAGAAGATTGTTAAAAGAAAAAAAAATCAATCCCATTTTTTTAATGGGCTTTCGTATAAGTTATTTTCAACTGATATTTCGTAATTCGTGGATCGGAATATCATCAATAAATGCGAGGATGTTTTATGCTAACCACCATGGGAGCATCTTCGCGGAAACTGCACTCCTAATAACTATTCTTTAACGTCTTACGGTTTGGTAAAGCGTGGCCAATTAATTAGTGTTGACTTGGGGAAAGATAGATATTAGATGCGTAATTTAATGACGACCTGCCTTAATCAAATTACCAGATATGGTGCGCTAAGCATCCGATTCCAAGTTAGGTGATTGGTCCCGTTTGGCAACACATGACCCACGAACGCACCCAATGTCGCCCGTTGCTGCTAATCTCACGAACTGTAACCCGTTTAGCAACACATGCTGGGATTTTCTCGAGAGCCCTCGCGCGCCAATGCGTGCGCTCGACAGGTTAGGCCACGAGTCGTCATCGGCGTGACCCTTCACCAATGAACCATAGTCCCTATCTCACTCGACACGGGGGGTGTTCGATGAATCGATGCTTCACCGTGCATGGAAAGCTCACGAGTCATTATCATGGCCAACGAGAATCGGTACGCACAACGTAGACAGTCGGATAAAGTTGCAATTGATTGTCCGGATGATCCATGAAAAGACTCCTCCCGTTTTCTAATCAATGCGCGTACGTAAATAATCTGGATGATTAGATGAAATTGGCGTAGCACGAGTACATCGGTTAGTTTCTTTCATATCCGAAGCGATGTTGAGATTTTTCGGTTCTCGATAAGGGTCGGTGTTTTCGAAGTGTCTAAAAGGGGGATGGGAAATATTAAAGCGGTTAAGAAAAGAATTGATAATTAAAGTGAATCTACGTATTAAAGAATGGATAATTAAGTAAATGGTTCCTAAATTTTGATTCAATGCGCAATGCATCTCTTAATTTTTTTTTTATTTGTTAAATTTGGTCCACGACCTATAATCTGGTCTTTTTAATTTATTTAATGTGATTCTTAAAATTTGTATACATGCTCAATCTAATTTTTAGATTATATGAAAATATCCAATATTATCCCTAAACTTGAATTAATAGAAAGGATTAAATTTTTTCGTATAGCTTAGGGATTAAATTGAATATATAGCAAAAATTCAAAGATTCCGTTGAATAAACTAAAAACTCAATGATGATATTGCACGTTAAGTTAAAGTTTATGAATTATCAAATAAAAAAAATTATAAATCACATTGAATAGATTAAAATTTGGAGACCTCGTGGGGACCATTTGTATTATTTTCCCATTAAAGAACCGCAAGTTTGCATGTGAAAATGATAATTGGGTTGCATTTGGAACCATGTGGGGGCACGAGGCTTTTAAGCAAGTACGGGGAAACGTGGTCAAACTTCCTAAAAATATATAAATTGTTTATAAAATCAATGTATCTAGAATTTGTCATTTAAATTCGATCTCATCGGGACTCCTAACTTAACAAATTAAACTAAAGGGATAATATTAAGAAAGAGAAGATAGATAAACAAATGAACGAACCGCTGATTTAGCTGAATTGAAGGTAAAGTCGGTCGTATTAAATTTCTATTTTTATGATGCATGGTTGCATACGTAATATCTTGATTTGACACGTCATGGGTGGCATCATCGTCGCCACCACCATGCCTTCCTCACATATTTGTTGTCCAATAATTCTTTTCGTTCATAGGACAATGATAATTGTCCTAACGAAATGGACGTTTCGCAATTAATTTCCAATGATTATAAGTAGCAAAAAAAAAAAGGCTCTATTTTTCATTTAATTTTTCAATTCTTTGCATTTTTATCTCCATGTGGGGCATTTGTTGTTTAGGAAAATAAATAAAGAAAAAGAATCAATTCGGAATGCAAGCTATCTTTCGCATGCCATTATGTATGTTAATCCCGCACTCCGCTTATATATTTGGGCTCCGTTTGTTTTTGCAAAGAATATGATATTTCTAAAAAGTGATTTTCAAAAAGCCATTTTTTAAGAAAATAACAATATTTTTCGATGTTGGGGTAAAACTTAAAAATGAACCAGAAAATATTATGTTGTTTGATATGCAAAATCTACTCGATTTTTTTAAATAAATATACGTTGTTAGAGCACTAATAACTTGTGTATGTGTAGCCAAAGAATTTGGTACAGGCACTAGAGTCCCATACTTGACACCGATGGATCTCAATTGGGGCACTAGGGATCAGGGCATGGGCACCTAGGTCTCAAGCAAGGCCTTTGTGTATTTAGGCTTAGTATTGGGAATCTGATGCTCTAGTGCCAGGACCCTATGCTCAGCTTTTGTGGACCATGATTCGAGTGTTGGGGTATTGGGCACAAGCACCAAGGCTTCCAACCTAACCTTGATGAATCCGGGGGCAGGCACTGGGAATCTAGGCACGAGCATTGAGATTGCAAGCATAGTTTTGATGGACTCGCCTAAGTTCTAAAGATCCCATCTTGGTTGCTGGGAATCAACATTGGAATTTTGGTGTCCAAGAGTAGTCATATTTTGGGAAATGATGTCTAACTTTTTGAAGAGGAAATTATTATCCAAAATTTAAGACTAGATTTTCCCTTGAATAAAAAAATATTTTTTGTCAATTGAGTAAACCTAAGCCAACTAAATGTCACCAACCAAAAAAAAAAAAAAAAAAACTAAATGTCGAAAAATGAGGGAGATGTTTTTCATGAAATAAATGATAGATTGATACAATGCTTTATCTAATTCCAAAAACAAATAAGATTTGTTCTTGTGATGGTAGACCCATTTTTTGCGAGTTGGGAATTTCCAATAGCCAAATTTTATGAAGGTTTTGTGGTACTGTTTGTGGTACTGTTGTATTTTTTTTTTGGGTTAATACCTTGAAAAACCCTAAACTGGTACACCTGTGACAAATTTACCCCAAACTATTTTTTTGACCACCAAAAACTCCAAACTAGTATACCTTTGACAAATTTACCCCAAACTGGTACACTTGTGACAAATTTACCCTCTGTTAGTTTTTATTAAATTTTATCGTTAAATTATTAAGTTAAATGACACATGAGAGTTGATTAATATACCAATTTAGGATTTTACATTCCGTTTGTTACAGTTTACAATTTTTGTGATTTTTTTTTTGTATTAATCAAATTTAGCGAAGGGTATATTTGTCACAAATTTACCAGTTTGGAGTTTTTTGCGGTCGAATAAATTAGTTTAGGGTAAATTTGTTATAAATGTACCAGTTTAGGGTTTTTTTTTTGTTAGTCGGGGTAAATTTGTCACAGGTATACCAGTTTGAGGTTTTTCATGGTCAAAAAATTAGTTTGGGGTAAATTTGTCACAGATGTACCAGTTTGGAGTTTTTTAAGGTATTAACCCTTTTTTTTTTAATCGCTCACTTTCATTGTGATATATATATATATATATAAGTCAAAAGCAAGCAAATTTTATGGCGAAAAATCAGGTTTTTTGGTCATATACATATTATTGTTACTCCAATGAAGACAGTGTGAACTTTTTTTCAGTTATATGACCAAAAAACCTGATTTTTCGCCATAAATTTTGCTTGCTTTTGACTTACTCCAGAATCTTAACGTCAGGGCTTAGCTAGCTGGATTCCCTCTAAAATACTGAGGTCTGGGAATCCTTTCCTCACCGGCATCCTGATGTAAGGGGGCCAAAAAAAAAAAAAAATTAATTCTTCCATTCTGACACAATAATTAAAACTCATCATTAGAAAATTTTAGGTGTTAAATATATTAGTTACCCCCAAAGGGCCATAATTGAAGAAGCAAATAGATTGACGGGCAAAATGCAAGTCATCGTTTCATCTAGTAATGCCAGGACGACAATTGATTTACAAAATTGATTGCAAATGTAAAGAGATAAGATTTTGACAATGAGTACTTGTAAGAATATGTGTCGTGTCGCGTTGTTTTTTAATGTCGACCACCAAAGCTTTAAGCTTCTCCTGAGCGAAGCGAAGCGATGTTCGTCGATTTTAAAGAGTAAAAATTGACCCTACCATTGTCATCTCAAACCTACGTACTCCGGTTTCTATTAGAAAAAACTTATCCTTCCCGATTAAATATGAAATCGTGCTCACCGGCATTTCTTGGGGCGCAAAATGCGCCTACCTATTATAAACCCACAAAAAGAAAAGAAAAAAAAAAAAGAAGGAAAAAAAAGTCGGTTGTTTTTATAATTCAAAGGCAATGATCACCTGAATTACGGATCTCGTCCATGTGACTCTTGAGGTTTCTCCCTTGTGGTTTTAATAGATGTGAACATTGCCAATTTGGTCATGTGGCATACCAACATTTATTTAAAATGTGCTGAATATATGCTCCCCTCTTAGAAATTTAATAATTTTTAAATAAATCAAGATGCAGTCATATTCCAATTTTATTGTATTTTTCAATTCATCAGAAGACTCTCCTTGTTTTTTTTTTGGTTAACCCTAGCATATGACAAAATTAAGCGGAGCAAGATGACATAAGTTGCAACTTTATTTTGTGATTGTATTATTCATAGGAGATTCATAGTCATTTCGACATCTCCGATGATCATTTCACTTTTCACTTCCTACAAACCATCCCCGACCCCTCGATCCCGCTCTTGCAAAGCAAGCTCTCGCGTCCGTGGCCGTTGCTGGTAGCCGGAAGAGGTTGCCCGAACCGCGACACCAGGCAGTCGGTCGCAAATATGCTCGAGGTCGTGTACTTGTTCGCGCCGCCCATCACCGGCATCACTGCGTCGGCCTTGGCCTTGCTCACGTAGTTCTTCCTGTAAGTCTGGCCGAGCACCCCGTCTACGAAGTCGGTGAGGTTGTAGAACTTGAACCCTAGCTCCAGGTGGGCGAAGCAGTCGTCGTCCGTGATGTTATACCCGTGGACCCTCGATTCCTCCGCCGTTATCGGGACAACCGTCATTGTGATCCTGAAGTTTCTTTCCACCTCGACCGTGAGGCCGTTGGTCTCGCCGGTGCGGGAGATGGACAAGGCCGGAGAGGACGCCACTGCCGGGGACCGCCACGTGTAGCCTTCCTTGGCTGGGAGCGAGACAGGCACGCCGTCAAGGATTATGTTGAGGTGGTCGACCCTGTCGTCCCATGTCGAGGCCCTCTTCGCGCCGACGAGGAGATTGTGTGAGCCGAAGACGATGCCGATAGATTGGACCCAAGTGAAGTCCCTCTTGAGGCTAGGGTTTCTTTTGCCGATGAAGTGGGCGTTGATATGGAGGTTGGTGTCCGAGACCAAGCAGAAGTTCCTATCTTTCTGGCCATGGAAGAAGAATGTGTTGCCATCTCCACCTACGAACCGCGGGTCTTGACATACAGCACCGGGATAATTGCAACCTACCATAGTTGCAAGGATTCATTAAGAAAAATTTAATTAGTGAAAATTCATCCAAGAAGCGAACATTAGTGCAGTCGAAAGATCGAGATACACCATGTTATACAGCATGTTAATAATTTCAGAGGATATACGTCGAGATCACGGGTCACTTACTGCAGACGGGTCTGCATAGGCCGCAATCCACGAGACAACTAGTCGGGCAGGCCAAGGGGCAAGTAAACCACACCAAGAAACACCTACTGAAAAAAGGCAGGCGGCACCGGACCCTCCGCAGATTCAGCCTGTTGTCGGCCTTGATTTCGAGACCAGGCAAGGCTGATGATGACAGTGATTGCCACGGGAAGAAGACCAAAACCATCACGACCCAGAAGCTCAAGCTTTTGAATCCCATGAGCCTATGCAGATTAGCCATGTTGGGAGAAGTTTATGCGAGGAGGAAATGGAATGTTGTCGATGTTGGTTTCGATGTTATTGAGCAGCTTTTATAGATACTAATCAGCCCTATGCTGGTTTAGCTTGTGTTTTACTCTGGACGTATGCATGAGATTTGGTCATTAACTTAGGTGAAGTTCTTGTGAGCTCCCTTTTCGAAAACATGACCCTTCTCGGCTTGTTCAGCAAAGAAAATGGGGTATATACACAACGGATGAGATCTTATGGAGAAGTTACTTTGACTACTAGTTATTTTAATCTTTCTATGGTCTTTTGGAGTGAACAAGACTCGTTGTTCAAGCCTCGCAATTCATGTATGGCATCGAATAAGAGGTATGCTCACCAATCATGTCCCAATGCCTAACTGATCCCCGAGATCACTCCTCTCAATTTGCCCTTTTCTTTATTTATTTGTTGTTTTGTATACCGCGGATTCATCGAAAAATGCACAAGATCCTTGTTCATGGTCGAGCGAAGGGACGATTCTACCATTAAGAATCAAGGCCAGACTTCACTTTGAAATATATGGTCATGGATTCGAGTATTACTGATTCTACCTCTACCTAGGGACCTCTTGCCATAAGTGACGCATCCAAACTTCAACTGTAGATTAGTCACCGCTAGTTGGTCAACTTAGAACATCTTTTTTGCTCACTGTACCTTCATTGGGAATAAAACATCAGTCTTGAAACGAGTTTTTGGCGCGTTGGGAAGAAAGGGAAAAGATTGTGAATCATTCGTTCGTCATGACAGGTTCTCAAATTCTCCAGTCGTGAAGATGCATGCACTTCGCTTTGCAAGTTGGGCTAGAAAATGCTCGTGGTTACACCAGAAGACAGAAATATTACCTCGCTCTTTTCAGTTAAGAAAGAGATGAACAGTGACAATTGAAGAAGACCGGGATCAGAATCATGGAATAATTGTGGATAATGTCTGAAAAAGGAACATGATATTGATAAGCACGAAAAGCAGATATTATTCTCCTTCATGCAAGTGCACTCCGCAAATGGACATTATTCAAATACTGCATGAATTCCATCTATAGGAAATAGATTCGGGCCAGAACCGAAAGAAGAAAACTGAACTGTGACAATTTAATCAGGCATATACGCACGTCCAAGTGGCTCTCTCTGCTCCGTTATATATTTCGGTTCAGGTTGGTCCGAGCTCATCAATAATCACTCCTAACCGAGAAAAAGAGAAGCTCTCTGCAGAGAACTAAGAAGCCACCATATATGTCAGGGCTGTCGGGTGCCAATTATCAAGTCACCACCGAGGCAGCGCCACCCCGCCTCTTCCACGTGGAGAGAAGGCCTGGCTTGGGGACGAGGAGGTTGGAGACCATTCAAGAAGAGGGCGACGCAGTTCAGATTCATCATCATCAGATCAGCTCCAGCAACTCGAAGCCATCTGCTGCTGGTTTCGGCCCTTTTGCCAAGGCTGATTTCCCTCCTAATAAAAAGCAGACACCCTCCAATTATGCTGTAGCTAATTGAGGGTAAGAAAAAGAACCGTGTTGAATTTTCTGATGATCTTTGTGGTCAACTAAGTTGCATCTGATATTGATATCTTCTTGCTGTTATCTGTAATTTACCGAGTCATGAAAACAAGTATAAGCTCGAATAATATAGTCCCTCTTCGCTATTATTACTCACGGTCATAGACCCTACAAATGGGAAGCCCATGTTCTACACTACTAAAACTGAGACAGTGTGATGGCATGGCAGTCCCTAAAGGCAGAAAAACTGTACCTAATCATCGTCAGCGACAGAATCTTGTCCGTCGTGAATACCCATGCCTCTACAGACAACTAGGGACGGTTTACAGTGTTACGGATAGTGGCTATTGATGTCTCCAGGACAGCTTGCCCGTCTCTTGAACCTTCGACAGCGGCGGCCTGTTCAACTCCTAGATATCTGAACTGGGGACAATAGAGCCACCCCAAAAAGTAGGAAATTTTTTGGGATCCTGATCGTCCTGTAGTGGTTTTCAAGGTTCCGGTCCTGGGATGAATTGCTTAGAAGCGGACCTTGAATTCCTTACGATAACAGAAGAAGCAACTTTTTTGTATCACAGATATATTAGAGCGATTTAATCAAGTATATTCTTATATCGATATGCCCAAGGAAAGATGCTTTGCAATTGCATCCAAGGTAAAGCAATTATATACTTAAATAAATGATCCTTTGTTCACTGGTATTACTCATGCAACGGGAGTTCAAAGCTTTTCGATAGTATGCATGGTTTCTGGCCAAAAGTAGTTGATCCAAAGTTCTAATAAGCAGCACAAAAGCTTAAAACACTCGGTACTTGATGTCATACATCAATCACACTGGCCATTCAATCCAGAAATTGGCTAATATTTTGGTGCGGGTTGATTGACAGATGATTACTCACATATATGCGTGTATAATATCTTGTACTGTTACAAAAGATGGTGGAGAGAAGAACGCAGGAAAGAGTAAACGGCGTGCCATCCGTTCTGAGAAGGGTGGATGTTGTCCCAGAAAAACGATGTCTCCGGATGGTTGCACAACACGTAGTTCTTCACTCCTTTGTCGCCTATGTTGCCACATGAGTAATTCTCTGTCACACCAACACAGCATGGCTTCAATGGATCCTCACTTAAATTGCCTGCTTTCATTGAAGGGGAAGAGAAAGGAAGGTGGCATGTTAGCTAGCTGTCATCTGTTATTTTGGTACACCTAGTCCTAGCAATTATAATCTCACCAACACAACGTGTTTTTTCCCCCATATTTTGGGAGTTCTAGTTGGTTGAGTTAATCGTTAGGTTCCACTTAGATGATGATCCTCATCTATCACTCATCAATAACTTAAGAATCCAATCCTAGGTGTCCTTCTTGGAACAGTCCTGTGCTGTGATGTGCTGTGGCACCTCGCGACAGTTGAGGCGCTCTTTCACAGTTGTAGCTATGATGAGAACATTGTACTGAACAGACCTTTAGAATCGAAGCTTAAAAGATGCAATTATGAAAAGTGATGAAAGTTAATTACCCGATTGGTGTCGTAGCATATTCAGAGCAGAGACAAAGGCACTGTGGAGGTCCAAGATCACAAGGGCGGACGATGACGATGCTGACGATGGCCCCATCATGCTCTCATTCTTCTTCAGCTCTTGCAGAGATCTGCGCAACTGGTGGTTGTGAAGCTGAGTTATGGAGTTCCACTTTGAGCTGCAATTCTTGAACGAAGAGACATCGGTGATCTGAGGCAAACACCCCAGTGGCTCTAATGCCGTGACCGCTATTTTGCCGACTCCTAATCCTTTAATGCGCTTCAGGTTGTGGACCAGCTGGTCGATGACCGATGTGATGAAAGACGGCAGCTCCTGCATCATCGGTGACAGTGTTACATAAGCCATTCATTTCGATTGCTGAGGCTGAAAGTTTTCATATCTATCTATAGCTATTCCAGGATCTAGACCTCAGAGTTCGCTTAAACCGGACATCTGATATGTGGATCTGGCACAGGTAGGATTACCAACAGTGTAACCCTCGCCGCCTAATATATTCAAAACTCAGCAAGTTACGCAAATAAAAATTGATTAATTACTACGAAACTTTGTAATTTGCAAATTACAAAAATGTTGATAATTTCATAAAATGGTACGAACGCTTATTAAAACTTACCAACGGGAAAATAATTATTAGGAGCTCAGTTACCTCGTAAGTCCAAATTCCGCAATGACAAACCTAAACTCAAGAGTACGTGCACAGACGACCCACCTCTCTACGTTTACCAGTCAACACAGCAATACAATTAGCTCACCAACTCACCCGGATTCAGCAATAGCATAAGTATTTTCTTTAAACAGCAAAGGACGTGGAAAAGAACTCACCTCTTGGTTGCCATTCTTCAAAGCGAAAGCGGCATAATCATTCCCGGCAAGTGAGACCAGGGCGACAGAGGAACTGAGGTCATGTTTGGTGTAGACATTCTGTTCGACCAAGCTTTGGAAATAATCGATTTGGGTGGTCATGTTTGGTTCTCTGGCCATGGTGTCAAACACGCCTGTCCCTCCATATGCGAAGTTCATCCCATGTTGCAGCACAGTCTTGTTCACATCGTTTCTCCTTGTATAGGGCTGAGGAGACTCTATACCCAAAAAGGATGCTGCCCAAAAGAAGAAAATGACAATGAGGATAACGAGCATTTAGAAAAGGAACTTTGTATGGTCCAACTAAACGCAAATTCATAAGATCACAGTCGGAGAGAGAGAGAGAGAGAGAGAGGTGTCTGACCAACATAATCGGTCAACACAAGGCCGTCAGAGAAGCGGCCGGACGGTTCCCCTGGGAAAGTGGAGCCATAAGGCGGGTGCCACCCACCGCTCGATTTCTCGGTGTTTCCGGTGTCGGCGTAGGAGTCCCCGAAGACGAACAGCCGTTTCGGAGACACCTTCTCTAGGCCACCTTCTGCAGAATACATACAAACGGGAGAGAAAGACACAGACCATCAGGAATAAAAGTCTAGAATTTGAAAGATGCAATGAAATGAAAAGCAGCTAAAATAAAGATGAACATCTCTTTTCTTGTTTCGCCTTGTTCTTAGGAATGACCTGAAGAAGAGACCCAAGGAAGGAAAGAAGAAGAGCAGGAGAGAACGAGACAGAAGAAAAGCAAATCTCTTTGCTTCTCCATTAGAGGAGTTGGAGAAGGCAAAATAATCTCTGAGCCACGCACTTATACGAGGACTGGCATGTTGCCTCATCGCCCTATTTTCAAGTCAGCATTGCTGGTTATATTAAGACCGACCGGTTTTATTGGCAAATATATTGGAAAGGCAGCTGTGATATGCTTTTATTTAAGCCTTTTATTTAGGTTGTTTACTTAAGAAGTTTTGTGTGCATATCTTTTTTATTGTGTTGTCTTGTAGTTTTGGTAGTTTAGCTTTATTAGGAGATTATTTAATAACTGTATCTTCTTGTATATATGTTGCATTTTTGTGGCAATGAATAACAGGATTCTCGTTCCAAAATTCCTCAGTTCTTTTACGGGTTTACATAGTTCTACATATTGACGTGGCATATTGCAAGTGGTCAATCAAACTAATGGTCATGCATAATAATAGCCAATAGCAATATATCATGTCACTTAATTTGTGGGTTTTATAAATCAAATTTACTCCATTTATTTTGAGAAAAATAAATGATTTGATTAACATTTTCCCTAAATATATCGACAAAAGTATTCTTTATTAATTTTCAAATATATATATTTTATGAATTATTTATTTTTCGCAAAAAACAATATCAGAAATGAAATATACATTTGATAATTCCTCTTCAAATTTAATCGACCATGAACCGTGTGATCTAAGCCGTCAAATTCAATGGGTTCCACGCGAAGCCAACTGAGATCGTCGCAACCTCGAGAAGTGGACCAATCAATTATCTTTGAATTCCTTCTTCAAATCGAGTCTTCTCAGCAGTTGCAGAAAGAAAGCCAGACTGCCTGTGCCCTTGACACGATGCCACGCATCGGTCTTCCAACAGTGTGTGGTTGAGCGGTGCTCGGACCTGCAAAATCAGGAGCACCATGTTTCCTGGTCAGGCCAGCAACTCTAGAATTCCCCTCCCACTTACCCAAATTGCTTTTCGAATGTGTCCATGACGTTTCCAGTTTAGTACACCCTCCTGACCGGATTCGTCTTTTTTAAATTGTAATTCTTTTGGCCAAAACTAACGTTAGTACGGCCAGCGATTTTTTTGTGGTGAGCCCTTTCGTGAATTAAGATAAGTTGAACATGTTCGCAAGGGTTCATCGGTTGCGGGGTGTGGTAACTGACGCACAGAAGAAGGCGTTTCATTTTGGTCCACCTTCTGCATGTACCGGATTTGCCATCTAAGTTGGACAAACGTGAAGAGACGGTCACCAGTTCTTTGACTTGTCAAATCTGGAAGCTGGAACATGCCCCCCTTTCAACATTTAACAATACATCCGCCATTATCAAGGGTCACATTATTAGAGACCATTGTACACGCACTAATGTTGAACTTATCTTCATCATATCCGAATATTGAGTACCAAGAGAGACGACTGATTCGAACACGAATGAAATCTGATGAGATATAAGGAAATTTCGTGAGTGAAGTATACACGAACTCCCAGCCAAGAATGTCATGACTCAAAATGCCTAAAACAATATGAGAACGCAACCCGATAGCGGACTCCAAGATCTTCACAAGAACTTGCACTTTGGAGGCATGATGCAACAAGAACGTGAATAAATTGAGAACGGGCTGGATGGAGCAAAACTGTTATCGTGACTGTAGGAGTTTAAACAATAAATAAATGAAAGCCCTAATTCTCTCTCTCTAGTAGCTTATCTGGGGCGGCCTTTGCTGTGGCGTGGTGGGTTACTCTTTGCCACATCAACGACTATCATCCAGCCATTGATGATCTGCAACCATCGACAAGGATGACTTTATCATCCGTAGAAAATGTATGCACAAGCAGGATGCACATAATAACTAAACACGAGGATGTTGCGTAAAATCTACCTTGCCATTCATCTCTTTCAGTGCTGCACTTGCAGCTTCCTCTGTAGTATACTCAACAAAGGCATATCCTTTTGACCTTTTTGATATCTTGTCCATTATGATTTTCACTACAGGAGAGAGTTAATCAGCACAAACATCCTGCCTAATCACCAATGAGATGAATTGGCGGAAGTATAAAAGAGTACCTTCCACAAGCTCCCCAAAGCCTTCAAATGCAGCTCGTAATGTTTTCTCAGATGTGTAAAATGAGAGACCTGTTAACCAAGAAATAGCAGAGAACCGCATTCATGAAGTCATAAGGGGCCGAAAAGAACTTTGCACAGTGGTAAAATGACTAGTGAACAGGACTCTTGTAAAAAAGCTGATAATGCTCTGGTAAAACAGAGGTTTTGTGGTTGCATAAGGGATTTGATGCAATGGTAATGACTAATGATAGTCAGGCCCAACACTCGCATGATCCAAAAGGCTCCCATTGAAATTTTTTAGTTCTTCCATTTAATGAGGCAGCTCCAAGTGACATTCTGTTTTTCAAATAGCAGGAAACTAGATATGATCTATACACATCACGAAGAATTGATATGTCCACATTCTACATAAAAGAGACAGACGATTCATAAAAATTGAATCGACAATTAAATAGAAAGATTTACAGCTTACCAGTCACAAAAAGTTTCTTTGTTCTTATAGGGGATGTATGATCTGCTCCAGAGGATGCTGCTGAACCAGTGGCATTCTGCAAATTGCTACCTAAAAGGACAGATAATCAGTGCATTGGGTAAATGTAATGTTGGTCTGCTGCAAAATTGTCCATTTTGAATCAGAAAACGTGAAAAACTATGTTTGCAACTGTCAAGTTATTCTACACATCATCATTGTAATTCCAAGATCGGTGGGTTAGTAGTGCACTTGGAATCAGAAATGTGGAGAAACTTTGTACACGATGATCGAGTTCTTCTACACGCATCATTTTGAGCCCAGAATTGGTGGGTTGAGTCTGAAGTTCACTTTCAAATGAATTTATATTCAGATGGGTGCCAATAAGGTCGTCATTGCTTCATCCCGACCTGCCTAAGTCAAACCAACCCTAAATTGCATCCTTCTGCTGTTCTCTCCTATAAAATATGAGCTTATCAATGAACTTGTTATGGATTTTGTCTTAAAATATCCGTTTATCCAGAAATTGACTTCATGAGACAAATTAAAACATTTCAAAACGCCCAAAAAAAAGAAAAGAAAATTGTCATGTCAATTAAGCCACATCTTTAGTTTTGGGACTCCCAGCCATTTTCGACATACATTTAATTTACCATCAGGCTTAAACATGAAGAGATACAATATTCAAGCAAAGTTCAACAAAACCAGGCTCTGATATTTCATGATCATACTATCAATCAGTATTTGGCACAAACAAATCACCTTAGGAGATCCTATAACCTCGACGGATTCAAATATCAACTTTGCAAGACCATCTGGAGTGACTAACAAATTTGGTAACTCTACCCCACTGGACCAGAAGCCAAACCAAACCTGATTCTGAACTTTCCTTGGATCACTTCAACTGGTGCATATTCTCCAGTAGAAAAGCTGTAACGGATCCCCTATTCCTTATAGGACATTCTTAAACTTCATGGAGCAGTTGTCCAAAAAAGAGGTTAAAGAAGAATTTGTTAAAGGAACTTTAGGGACAGTTTGGCTTTAAATATGCTGCTAGATCTTTTAGCATATGACAACAATTCCACACGACAGACATTTAGAAAGGCTATTTTGGGGCACAATGGAGTCTTCTCTAAGCCAATAGATCTTTCTATGATGACTTTGGTTTCCAAAAGAGTTATGCTATCGTGAGAACCAAAAACTCAAAAACAATGAGGCTTCTCACTTCTGTGTTCATCCAGGTTCCCACTATAGAACCAAATAGAAAATTTCCAGATCCTTAGAACCAAAATGCCTAGGGACGATTAAGGTACTAAAAGGAAAAGGGCATAACACATGCAGCTTCACTTCTAAGAACACTTGCAGAACCAAATTAAATAATTAAGAAGAAAAAGGTCAAACCTGCATAATCCTTTATCTCAGATTTATAATTCTCATCTGGTTGAACAGATAAAACGCCAGGGATATCTGAATCACAATGGAGCAACTGCTTGGAAGTTAGAAAGACAGCAAAGAGATACAAAAACAGTATTTAGCGAAGGGAGTAGGCAGGAGGTTGTACTCACCAGCCAGCTCTCTTGCACATTCTTCATCTATTTCACAACAGAAACCATAGTCGGATAGCCAGGAAACATGATAAATACACATCTGTGCATCCTTCTCACTGAGAAATATGGGATTTGGTCAGGGTATAACAGCGAAACAAGACTGCTGAAAGCGAGCTCATGCTCAGTGGAAACTACTTACTTCCCAAGGACCTTGGCTAATAGTTGAGCATAGTAATCGACCATCTGCGCCTTTGTAACCACTCCGACTCCTGGTTTGTCCACCCGAACAAGCCATTGTTTAGTAGTCCCCAACGGAAACAGCCATGGGCTTCCAATGTTTGGGTAAGACAAGTAACCGGGTTGCCTGTCCGAGCAACCCTCTTTTGCTGATATATAATCCGGGTCAGGCTTAACTGCTAAAACTCCAGGTACGCCTACATGATAAATGCGCAAATCAATCAGACCCTCCTACCTCTCAGGAGCTAGTACTGATCATAATTCGGTGGGTACTTTACAGATAACTGGGATTGCCATAGCCAACAGCACCGAGCAGAGTCAATGCAAAAACACCGAAAGGCAGTGACGCACTCCTATGCAATCTGAAGCGCATTTCAATTCTTTCTAAGGAGAATTTTTACAAACAGAAAGGAGGCAAGAAATGAAAGGAACGCACGGGCGAGCTGGCGAGCCGTATCTTCATCGACCTCGCAACGAAATCCGAAGGGGATTTCGCAGGAAGCCTCGTACATGCACATCTGAGCATCCCTCTCGCTGTTCCGAAAACCCACGCGCCCCCATATCATCAAGCCAAAACACCGCATCAGAAAGCGAGCCGCACCGCGACGAAAGTTAAGAGGCGCGAGAAAATGGACGTCACCTGCCGAGAACTCTCTGGAGCACGCCGACGTAGAAATCGACGACCTCGGGCTTCGAAACCCGCCCCGGCGGAGGAGCGTCGGTGGAGACCAGCCAGCGGCGGAGCTCCCGGGAGACGGAATCGGAAGAGAGAGAAGGGAGGAGAGGGGATGAGGAGGAGGCTGAAGTCGAAGAGGCGGAGGCAGAGGGGAGACGGCGGCGAGGAGAGAGAGCGAGATTGAAGCTGAACGAAGAAGAAGCAGCGGAGAGGGTGCGCCGGGGGAGAAAGAGAGCCTTGGCGTGAGGCCGTTTGGGCGGTAGCGAGGCGGCGACGGCGACGGCGACGGCGACGGCGGAGGAAGCAGCGTCCATGGCTGCCGGACTACGGCGACATTACACGAACCAATGAAAAGCTTCTCTCTCTTTCCTGGAGATATATTCTCATATATATTGTGCGCGGGCGCGATTTTGCCTTCAATTTGTTCTTTTATCTTTCTGACAGGTTCGTTTATTATCCACGTCAGCCAAAAAAACATGATAATTTTCGGACAGGAACGCTTGCGAAAACTGAAGTTGAAGCAGGAGTTGACGCTAGACCGAAGGAAGAATATAAGGAAGGATGGAAGTTACAGCAAAAATTGACGGCAGAGGTTGCTATTATTGTACTCTAGGAACATGTACAAATTGTAATGTGCACGTTCCTCTCCACAGAGAAGACTACTAATGTGGCTGTACAGTTGGGGGTGTTGAGTTTATCCTCGGCTCGAGCCCTGGGCGTCGCGCAGGAGCGGAGCCTCCAGGTTGTCCTCTGGGTTGGGCGTGTCCTGGCTCGGGCTCTCTTCCGGTTTGAGCAGGCAAGCGTAGCACAGGGCTATTACCTGATGCAAATTGCAATCACAAACCAGCTCTAATTGTTAGCGGGGATGTTTGCGTATACCTGGCGACAGACTTTTGTACATAGATAGAGAGGGGGTATACCATGCAGATAGATGCGCAGACAATGCTGAAGCCCTTGCAGTCGAAGGGGGCGCTCTTAGAGATGAACCATGCTGGTCATCAATGTAATATCGCGTTAGCCACTGAAGGAAATGCAGTCGTTCCTGCAGTTAGGGTCGGGAGAAAAGCATCTTACAAGTTAATGGACTCATGGCGAGAGGCGACAGCAAGCTCGCTATGGACTGCACACCAGCAATGAACCCCTGCGCCTTTCCCTGCATGCACACAGGTATCTCTAGTAAGACCTTCAGTCATTCACCTCTGAAGGTTATGCATAATTTATCACCAGCACAACAGTTCAAACTCTGTCCTGTTCCTCTGTAATCCTACTGAAATCGGTGAGTTATCCATTGACTAAGTCAGGAATGCCTTCCCTAGCAAATAGATTCACTTCAATTAAGATTTCTTAAGTTCCAGACGCTGCTTAACGAAGAATCGAAAGTTGTGCAAGTTTTCTCGGAAATCAAACAGCAAACTAAACCCACAATTAGATTGAGAAGTGTTTCTCACCTGATCAGCGGAAGTTGATGCTTTTGAAATGATAGCATACGTCTGCGCATGACAGGTTGGCAGACACGACAATCAGACAATAAGAAAGATGTTCTGTTAACAAAGGATGACATGTAAATTAAAAGAAAAAGCACTTACCGAGGGTTTGACAAGTATGTAGATAACTCCAAAAGAGGCACTCAAATAAGGTACCTGCATCACGGAAAATTATCATCTCAGAGTGATGAACTTTTACTTCCTGGGGGAGCTAAAAGTACAAATTCATCAGATTCAAAAAGGGCACATACCCATGGTGCCCATGCAAATCCATATAGCAGTGCCTGCACAGGAAGCCATCCAACGAGACAATTATTTTATGGCCTTTTAGAAACGGGGTAGAACACTTACAGATCCAAATTGACTTACATATGCAATTGATGAGAGTAAGGCTGCGCATAGTATCACTTTCTCTCCGACCAGAGGAATGACTAGAGGAAGCCCCACCACCTGCATCAGATGTAAGCAAGCATACCGAGTTCAGTTACTTCCAAGTCAAAAGGCTGTCAAAAAATTGTCTCTGGTGTCGATTGCTGTGAATACAAATCCAGCTAACTTAGCAACAAACAGATAAATAGACAAAATGCAAGAAGGACGAACCTGAGAAACTATTGAACCTATTCCCACCATCATAAGGATTTCTGAGAATTGGTTCTTGTCGTAGCCAAAAGCTGCCTTGAGATAGTACTGTGTCAATAAAACAGCAAAGCATTTAGACTTCTAAGGAAATCTTAGCCCCCGAATTTCCCTATAATCTGGACCTCTTCTTCATACATTGCTTTCACTACCAGGCACCATTCTCCCCTAAAGTTCAAATGGGTGTAGCCCCATGTCGAAGCACAAATTTATCAATTCCAATAACAACAAAGACCTCATTTACAAGGACGATGAAAATCAAATCATAAAGTAAGATGAAAATTCGTCGGAGAAAGATCCACATAAATCTTACCAGCAAGACACTGCTGATCCCCGACATTCCCAACTCATAGAAGAAAGAAACGAGAGAAATGCCTCTAAGTGCAGGGCTGCAGAGAAAAACAAGAACCTTTAGGCACAGACATAACACAACCGTGATTTCCGCAGATACAGAGGTGTGGATAGATTGAAAATTACTTGATCAAGGACAGAACTATTCAGGACAATAAAGGCATTCGTAATAAATATGTGGCTGATCAGCCTGATGTACCTGCTTACTACTATTGTTGCTGCATTTCTCATTGACGTGTACCTCTTATGCAAAACCTTGGCTATTTTACCCAGAGTTGATGAATCTGGGTCCTGCTTTGGAGTAGATTTCACTGTCTCACGCAGAAACAGTTGTATGTAAACTGGGCAAAATATCAGCAGCGCTATGGAAACCTGAGAAGAAAGGCACCAGCATAATGAGGGCGAGCAGTATATAAAGTGCATTCATGAAGTGAAAAATCAGGTTGTACCATCATACATGAAAGATGTACTTCTCCGGAAGAAAACGAGCCAGCACGTTCCCAAGGACATGAGAAGCAGAAAAGAAACCCGTTATCCAACTAAATGCCGCAGCTCTCTTGCTGTCCTCGATGACGTCGGCCTACTAGAAGGAAAGACCACGTAAATAGCAACACCCTCATACCAAAATTTGCAGAACGGCAGAATCTCGACAATATGCTTACCGCATATGCAACAGAAATGCAGAATATACTGCCTTGACTTATGATGTAAGAAACCGTGCGGATTGCATAGTAAGCGTACACGAATTCCTTCGACTGATTCATGGCAAGAAGAGCTGGAACACGAGTGTAGATTCAAGTCATTGATTTGAAAGAAAGATGTCTCCTTTCAAAATTCTGGATAACTAGATACAAGTTACCCAAATGCAGCAAAAGAATCATCTTTATAATTAGTTTTTGGCTGATCAAGATGGAATATGGGTTATAATTTTCAGTGTTACACCATCCTTCATGCCAAGTTATCATAGGAAAAAGCAAGATCAAAATTCAATTGAAGAGACAACGGCATCATACAATATGCAATCCTAGCATTTTTTATGTTCTGGTGAATCACTCACAAGTAACACTACCTTGGTCTACCTCGCAACAAAGTAGAGACGGTGTTCAAACAAGTGGCACGCAGCATCGACGCATGGAAGTAAGTCGTACTATTAAAGAATGTATTTCAATCCTTACCGAAAGGGAAGATGGTGGTTGATAGGGTGAGAAGGAGCATTGGTTTACGCCCACATTCGTCTGCAAGCTGACCCAGGAGTGGAAGCACCACCATCTTGAACACACCAACGACCTATAAAAACAGGAACAGAAAGAACAAGCAAACAGTAAGTAAACCAGCTTACGACCATGTCCGCTATACAGTTTAACATCATCCGATCCCAAGGCCGTCTTTCCAAGAGCATCAAAGCCAAAACTTCATAGTTCCAACGCTGAATCATTCTCAAGATTCCGAAACACCGTTAAGTTCCCAGATGAACGAAAGATGGAAATACGAATATAGAGGTTCCTGTAAAGGCCCGCTCGATGAACAGGAGCTGTCTGTGCAATGAGCTGGCTAAACCGGCAAGTGGAATTCATCCACAAAAATTTCACCTTTTAACACTCCTCGTGGAAGGAAAAGCAAGTGGGACAATTCGACCACATTCTTTTCTCTCTCAACTTTTTAGCTTTCGGGTCAAGATTTCTAGCCAAATTCACGAGCTTTAAGAAAAGCTCAAGCTGGCCCACGTTCGGGCTGGTGGACGAAGATATCAACCGTCCAATCCATCGCACCGCAGTCTCGTTTTCATCACTTCCTTTACCGCATAATGAAAGCCTGAAACAGTACGATGAAGTGGTCCATCGCCGCCGAGCGATTGAAACCACCGGAAGAAGAATTGGATTTAGAACGTTCGTGCTAGCGAACATCATCAAGCACCCGACACTTATCGAGCATGCTTCGTTCTCATAGTGAGAAATGTCCATTTAAGAGTACTCAATGACATCAAGGAATCAAAAAGAATGCAAACGAAAGTTCGATCACAATTTTTTGGGCAGTTATACTCCGATTTACCTTGATTGGCGTCCCTCGGTGTATAGTGATTGATTTTCTCACATCTTTCATTGACAATAAAAAAACAAGGTCTCCTATGTGGTCCATAAGATAATTTCATTTTTTCCTTCTTTTCTATCAACTTTTCTCTTAATTGAGTTTGGGCCGACGTCCTGATCCGACTCATTATTGCATAGACAAGATACATGGGATGCATCTTATCAAACACTATATGACCTTTGCCATATGTAATGGCTCAAATAGACAAAAGTTGTGTGAACTCGATTTGTGAAGGGAAATTCTTCATAAAAAAAATACTAACTTTTTCTCGACGGACAAATTGTGACAAAAGGTATCACTGAGTCATTCGTACGAGTTTTGGGTGTCAGTAAGATCGAAAGAAATTTCGACCTATGATATTTCACCAACGAAATCTATTTAAGATTTTTAGTGAATTATCTTCGAATGGACTTTTCGCCTGGTCGGCCGATCCCAAAATTCTCAAAGATCCATTCCCACGGGGCGGACATCTTTTTTCTTTATGGCGCAACAAATCCTTTTATTCCGTTAAACAAATTTAATCTTGAATAATACCTTAACTTACTAAATCGGATCAAAGGTTCTTCCTTGTCGCGGCACACCACGTGATCGAGGAGCTGTAAATCGGATTAGCTTGTCAGCGCCCCGCTCTAACGTCGTCGCTGTCGTCATCTTGATAAGACAAAAAACCCATCCACGTCGCATTCGAAGCGCACACGAAATCGAACCAAGACACGACGGCGTCTTACGGCGTCGCGAGCCGATCGGTCCGAATCGAATCGCCCCGTTTTGTCCACGCGCGGACGATCGGACCGCCCACGAGCGAAGCGGCTCCCCGCGGACAAAATCTCGGCCGTTCCCGCGGTAGGGGGGGCGATCTCGTCCCCTTCGCTGATCACATCAGAGCAGCCATTCGGACGAGACCGTCGCACGACGCAGAGCCGTCGGGATCGAGCGAAGGCGTGGCGTCATCACGCAACCGAGTCGCGCCCTGCATCGCGCGCGCACAGAGAGAGAGAGAGAGAGAGAGAGAGAGATGATGGGTTTGATCGTACCGTCTGTTGGATGCCGTTGATGTAGATGGCCTGAGAGCAGGTGGACTGGCCGGGGCAGAGGGCGGAGGTGGTGACGTCGACGAGGACGGAGACCGTCATCTCCTCGGCGATCCAGTGCACGCAGAGCGGCAGCAGCAGTTGCACCAGCGGCCTCAGCTCCCTCCACCCTCCTCCTCCTCCTCCGCCGCCTCTACCGCAGCTCCTCTTCTCCCCCGCCATTTCTCAGCAGCACCCCGGCAGCGGATTCCCACAAAAGCTTATGAAGAGAAACGCTACGCTATCGGTCTCTCGAGAAAGTTCGAGAGAGGATGAGGATGATGAAGACGGTGATGGTGACAAGGGGGAGCGGTTGGTGGCGAGAGGCGGAGGGCGAGCATAAATAGAGGGGTGGGAAAGGGAGCGAGCGAGGAGAGCGCGGGGTGGCGCGTGCGGGGCGGTCGGCGTTCGTGTGCCGCCTACCCGCCGGCGTGTGCTCTCTCCATGTTCGCCTCTGCAACTCTCTCTCTCTCTCTCTCTCTCTCTCTCTTGCAGAGGGTGTGGGACTGATGATGATGATGATGATCAGGTTGCTTTTTTTTTGCCTTTCCTTTTGCCCTTTATATTAGGCAAGCCGAGGACGGTATCTTCTCCTGGGATTTTTGCTAAAATTTCCGCATTTCGTGCGACTGTCTCAATGGAAGTTAGGACGTTTAGTGCATTGGTCGGACGTCCCCATCGCCAAACGGAGTTTCTAAATCTAACTCTACCGTGCACTCTCGGTATATTTTGATCACCACGTCTTCATACGTAGTTACGACGATCGGCGTATTTGATGGCCTATTACGAGTTAGTAAAGATTTTAGAATATTTGGCAATGTCCCATCAAATTTTACATGGGATCATGTGGTCATATATTTTACGTGTCTAATTAAATATGTACATGCTCAGACTATTCGTCATTAAAGTGATATTAGTGATTAATTTTAAAAAAATATTTTCTAAATCATTCATTTTTCTGCAAAATAAATAGAACTTTACTACTAGGAAAAAATAATCGAACTGAGTATAATACATTTTTCTTTAACAATTTAAATTTTTTGAATGATGAGCTCGATGAAATCAAAAAGATCGTTTGGCTTGATTCATGTCAAGATACGAGTGTTGAGTTGTTTTACTTGTCAAAAATACACATTTAGCAAAAAATTATTATTATTAGTGGTGGTAGTACTAGTAGTGTCATTATCAGTGTAAATAAATTATATTTTATAAGAAAAGGGAAAATATCTGATGAGATAACCATGCAAATTGGAATTTATGTGGATAGAAACAAAGGCGACTTCACCTTTCGGAAATAATCAGATTGCAGAGCAATGATCCCAGATGTTGAAAAACCGACTTGAGCTTTCTGAAAAAGAAGGCGAGAAAGTCGAGGCGGCTTTCTTCTTTGTTATTGGAGGTTTCTCTTTGTGGGGGGCCAGAACAGAACAAAGCAGGAGCACATTGTTGAGTACGATGGAGATGTCTTTCGACAGCGTAACATGTTGCTGGACCCTTTTCCTTTCAAGGTTCCCTAAATGAGGAAACAGTGACACGAATGAATCCTGAATTCAATCGAAGGTGTAGCGTGATTTTTTTACTTTTAATTTATTCAATACGATTCATGAATTATTGATAAGTATTTGATGCAGTCATTTTCATATGTTCAAACAACAAATCGGACTTCAATTGATTACCTATTCGATTTTTTTCAATATAATCAGCTGGCTGGTCCATCTTTTTATCCATTTACCGGAGGAAAATGGCAAATATTTATTATTATTTGAGCACATAAAATTATCTTATGTGAACACTGCACTTGGTAATTTTTTTTGGGTTCGTTGTTCAAACTTAATGGATTGGAAACTACGTCAACGGGTTTCATTTAAATTGATTTAATGAAAGAATAATATTGAATATTTTAATATAGTTTATAGATTAAATTGAATATTTATTGATATTTTATATTATATTGAATAAATTAAAAGTTTGTGGATTTGTTTCCCTTGGAATTACAAACATGATCGTGCCTTCAGTTTGCTTATTAGGTGAGTAGCATTTGGAGAGCAATGATTCGTTGCAAGGGTCGGTGGCCTTTAGCTTTTCAGCTGTGCGGAAGCAGTATAGAACGAGCGACTTGATGTGTAACGTTTTGCACATTACCACACGCATGTCTTTCACTAATAACTCGTGTTTGACTCAAACAGCGAAAAACCTTCTACCAAAACGTTGCTCTCCGATTTATTTTTATTTTTATTTTTAAAAGATGGGTTCAGCAGCGATTCAGACAGAAGGCAAAGAAAATGAATAATAAATTCAGGGATATATGTTTTGGATGTCATGAAACTTATTACGAATGTGTAATTGAGTCCTAAAAATTTCAAAATATGCAATCAACTCATAAAACTTATCACAAAATGTATGTGGTACATTTGAGTCTTTAAAATTTTCAAAAAGCGTAATCAAGTCATTCAATAAACTTCATCAAATTTAACAAATGGAACATTTTAATAAGTTTTATGATTTGATTAAACCCACTTGACAAGTATCGTTAACTTAATAAGTTTTACGATTTGATTGTACTTTCGTGACAATTTTTAAAACTTTCAAAGCACTTAAGAAGATTAAATATATCAAAAAAATAAAATTTATTATTTAAAGAAAAATGAATTTCCGATAGGATAACGATGCATGGGCGTCATGGACATATGTGGATATGTACAGCAAAGTCTAACCAATCAGATTGCAAAATTAATATCACCAAAGCTTCGAGATCGACACTTTTGGGATAAAGCGAATTTCGAGTGCCAACGTATATACCATGTACCCTTCTGATATTGATAATGACGGACCTTCTCTGTTGAATCTCAACTTCAGTGCGCGGTCTCGCAGAATTGCACCCGCCGCCTGCTTATTAAAAAAATAATAATCTTATTAACAAAAGAAAAAAGTATATTTATTTTACGAACAATGAATTATTTGAAAAATATCTTTTTTATAAAAATGATCGCTGGAATGAAAATAATCAATCGATAAAATTGTTTTCATATTTTCGATAACAATATATGTCGAATTACTTATGCCATTGTTTATTCTTTTAGCGGTCATATTTAAATAAATATTTTTCAAGCTATTCATATGCTGTGAAACAAATAAATCTTAAATTTGCTCTCTTCTACTCGTCAGCCAGCAGCAATTTTTTTTTTCAAAAAAATAAAATAAATTAATCGAGAAAGGTGAATATGGTGAGCAATGATGAGTTGCAAGGGTTGATGGCCTTTTGGTTTCTCTAGAGAGGCTATGAAATCCGGTCCCCAAGTTTTCTTGATGGCCACACTTTGCTTCCTCGCTAAAACAATTGCCCTTGTGGGGTATACATATTATATTAGCACTTCAATGATTCACCATTTGGAAGGAAGTAGTTCTTTGCTTATGAATAACATCGCGCCTAAATCCTCTCCCATTTAATGTGGCGATAAGACGTGAAAACGACGACTAGCAAAACTCTCATGTTTCGTGAAGTATTGAGAGAGATAAAATATGCTAAGATATTAGTATAATATAATAATAAAATCACTAGGAACCATAAAAGAAAAAGGATTTTGCAAGTTCTAACGTAGTTGCAATAATAATGCTATAGAACTCATCAAAAACTGATCGGGTAATGAAATGAATATGAATAAAAGAAAAAAAAGTAATGGAATGAATATGACAACTCTCATAGGAATTGTCAGTTTGGTGAAGCTGGTCGAGAGACTAGACAAGAACTTGGCAAGGCAAAGAAGATTGGATATATCAGAAAAAAAAGTTTATCATTGTTTAAAAAATTAATTTCCGATAGGATAACGATGCATGGCCGTTCAATTGGACATATGTGGATATGTATTGCAAAGCCTGACCAATCAGATTGCAAAATTAATATTACCAACGGCTTTGAGATCGACTTCTACTTTTGGAATAAAGTGAATTTTGAGTGCCAATGTATATACTATATAGCCTTCCGATATTGATGTTCCTGGACTTTTTGTGGATTCCCAACTTCAGTGCGCAGTCTCGTGGACTCGCACCCGCCGCCTGCTTATTAAAAATAATAATAATCTTACTAATTAAAAAATATATTTATTTTACGAAAAATAAACAATTTAAAAATATATTTTTTAAATGATCACTGGAATGGAAATAGGCAAATATTAAAGTGTTTTCATAATTTCAATAACAATATATGTCGAAAAACTTTCTTCGTCATTCTTACTTTTATATAACCGATGCGAGCAACCGTGTCTAAATAAATATTTTTTAAATTATGTATTTTTTAATGAGACAAATTTGCTCCCCTCCGCACACTAGCGAGCAGCCAAAAAATAATAATAATAATAATAATTGATCGAGAAAGGTCAAAATTGAAAATGGTGAGCAATGATGAGTTGCAAGGATTGGTGGCCTTTTGCTTTAACCTCTACAGGGGCTATGGAAATCCAGTCTGCAAGCAATTGCCCTTGTGGGGTCAACCAGTGGATGAAGTCCTAAGTTCTCTATAATTTATATTCAATGATTCACCGTCCGGAAGTAGGTAGATCTTTGCTTATAAAAAACATGCCCAAATCCTCTCCCGTTTATTGTGGTGATGAGTCGTGAAAACGCGAAGAGCGAAACTCTCATGTTTTGCGAAGAATTATAAGAGAGAAATTATGCTAAGATTCTTCTGGAATAAGATAAGAATAAGATAAGAAATCACTAAGAACCATAAAAAGAAAGGATTTTTGCAAGGTTTGATGTAGTTGCGATAATGGATACTATAGAACTCATCAAGATTTGATCAGGCAATTGAACGAGTGTAAATAAAAGAAAAAAAAGGTAATGGAATGAATATGACAACTCTCACAAGAATCGTCAAGTTGGTAAAGCCGATCAAGAGACTAGACAAGACTTTCAGAAGTGTTGGGAGTTATTTATTTTTTATTTTTTAGGTTTTTTATTAGAAAATAGGGTGGTCGTTGAAAGTTACTACAGTGTACATCCCATGAGACAAATGATTTTTAAATAGGAATCAAACCGCATGATCCAAATTCAACCTTCAATCTACTTGAAACTCGTCATGCATCCCGACTTATGATATGCCTTAGATTTGCCGGCATATGGTGGCCTATGTTATTGCCCCTCAATTTGATTTTCTGTCGAAGAGAAGACCGATTCACCCCATTTGTTGGTAGGCAGCTCATCCTTTTTGATTAATGCTATAATCTCCGAGGCGATTCTCCTCGAATTTACGCCTCCAAACACATCGTGCCTCCGTGCGTGCAGTGGATCGATCGATCCGTTCGAGTATTTATCGTTCGAATATGTCCCGACACAGAAAAGGGCAGTTCTGCGTAAGGGCTAAGGCAAAGCCTCGAAGGCCAAGAACAAAGGGAAAAAGGAAGAAGAAAAGGGAGCAGGGTTGGGTCGGCATGTCATGAATGAAATGAATTGGTCCATGAAAAGCATATCTTGCTAATTCTTTTTTTTTTTTTAATTATTGTGGTCATTATCGGTGCTAATAAATTACCTTTTGTTCAATTAAAAAATAGTAAGGAAACCCCGATAAGATAGCGATACATTAGTGGTAATCGGATATACGTGTGGATAGATAGATGCTACAGAGTGCACCAATCGGATTGCGATGTATGTCTTTCGATGTTGATATGCCTTGGACCTTTTTGAAGATTCCCACCCACCTTCTTTGGAAAATAGCCTTTGCTAACTGAACTTTTTCTTCGTTTGCTCAAAAGGTGGAATAGTTCGTAAGTACCTTTCCTTTCGACAAATCGAAAAAGGTGAAGAAGAGGGAATATTTCGCATGGAAGTTTAAAGAGCAAATGATGTTAGTTTCAAGGGTTGGTGGCCTCTTACCTATGGAGATCCAGTCTACACAGTCTTTTTGAAAGCCAAGCTTTGTTTGAGCTTCCTCGCTAAAGCGATGCCCTCGTGGGATCGGCAAATGAACTTGATCCTAACTTGTAGCGGAAAATTATTTGAAAAGTTCTAAATTTATTATACGGTGGTCAATTCAGTTTTAAACTTTATAATTTGGTCAATTTAATCCTAAAACTTTGGATAATATTTCAATGTAGTCATTTCGATTAATTTTGATTGGAAATTATTAATGTGGCGGTTCAATCAATGCTAAGCGTGTTATGTAGAATGATTGCTAGTCACATTAGAGATTTCCGGCTAAAATTAACTAGAATGACTACGTTGAAAAATCATTAAATATGTTTAGTTACCATTTCGCAAGTCAATTGCATCGGCCGCTTGCTATTTCCCTCAATTTCTCGACATTTTGCATCGTTTTGAAAAGCTGACACCATCACCAAGCTCACTGCCCTCAGATGAGCTAGACCTGAAGGACACCACCTCACCAATTGCCCCATCACAAACCCACCAAGCCTGATGCCATGTGGTTTCGTTGAAGAAACAAGTTTTCGCGACACTATTTGATATTGATTCAAACCTAGTTCACTTCTTTGAAGTCACTTTAAGTTTGAGGAGATATAACGATACTATGTTAGAGATTCTTAAGATTTTCTATAGGATATTTTCCATTCAAGATTACATGTATATCTTCCTTAATTGTGCATATCTTGATTGATAAATGTTACTCTACGTAGATCTTAGGCTGATATAATTTTCATTATTCCTATTCCCCTTTTCCATATTATTATTCTTAACAAAATGATCTAGCACTAATTGAATCAAATTGAAAAGTTTATGATCGAATTTGCCACCACACAATAATTTTATGACTTTTTGGGTAATTATCTCTGACTTGTTTTATGGGACCAAGCTCCTAAAATGAGCGCTAAAATGGTCCACTATCACGGAGTTGGGCTTTGCTTGTGAATAACAACGCTCCTAAATTCTCTTCCATTTAGAGTTCGTTCATTTTACAAAAAATATCAAGTTTTGGAAAATGTTTTCTAAAAAGCCATTTTCTAAGAAAATGTAGTCATTTTCTTAGTATTCAGCTGAAACCTGAAAATGGAGTGGAAAATATTTTTCACCGTTCGTTATCTTGATTTTTTGGAAAAAAAATACCAATTTTTTTATTGACCAAAAATATTTAATTTTAATTTATTTTTAAAATGATTTTTTTATTATTTTTTATTTTTTAAAATCGAATTTTTTTAATTTTTCTTTTTTTCTTTTTATTTTTCTTTTCCTTCCTCCTCCTTCCTCCTTCTTCCTCTGCCCTCGCATGCCTTGATGATGGCCGGTTTGCCCATGATCAACCAAGATAGGGGTCACTAGATCCGGCGACCTCGAGCTCGTTGGATCTCGCATCAATGAAGCTTAAGCAAGCTTGGATCGAGCAAGCTGTGAGCTTGCCAACCCAATTGAGGCAAGCCTGAGCTCCACCAAGGTCGACGAGCACGCAGCTCGCCAAATCCAACGACCTCGAGCCTCACCCTTCTCGAATTTAGCCTTGGGCAAGGCTCAAGCTCACTGGGCTTTGGACTCGCCAGAGATTGGCGACTGCGAGGGTGAACCAAGCAAGGCTTGAGGCCAGTAGTCGATGGTGGTGAGCCTCAAGCTCACCCGAGCTCCATCTAGATGATGAGCGGGCCTTAAATCTAGCTCGAGCTCCACTGATCTAGGCAAGCTCGAGTTCCGCTAAAGCACGCAAGCTCGAGCCTCACCCTTGCCAGCCTATGGCGAGGCTCAATTTGGCCTATGGTTGGTCACTTGCTTGCCACTGTGGTTAGCGACCAGCCAAGGCCAAGGAAGAAGAAGAAAAGGGAAGAAAGAAAATTAAAAAAGAAAAATTAAAAACTCGATTTAAAAAAAGAAAGAAAGAGAAAACACAAAAATAAAATGAAAATGTATTTGATGAAAGAATGTGAGGTGGAAGAAATTATGAAAAATGTTTTCTACTTTTAAAAAGTGAAAAACATTTTTCCCACTTTTGAAGATTTTTTTTTAACAGTGAAAATTATTTTTCTTGATTAGTTCATTTTTTGTTAAAAGAATACCAAAAAATTCGAAAAATATAATTTTTTTAAGTGTTAATACCCTAAAAATCCCAAAACCTTACACTGTGCGAGATATACCCCAAACTATTTTTTTAACCATGAAAAATCTTAAACTGGTACACATATGACAAATTTACCCCGACTGACCATAAAAAACCCTAAACTAGTATATTTATGACAAATTTACCCCAAACTAATTTATTCGACCACAAAAACCCCAAACCGATAAATTTGTGATAAATATACCCTCCGCCCGAATTAGATTAATACCACAAAAAAATCACAAAAATTATAAACTATGACAAACAGAGAGTAAAATCCAAATTGATATATCAGTCAATTGTCATATGTCATTTAACTTAATAATTTGATAATAAAATTTAACAAAAATTAACATAGGGTAAATTTATCACAAGTATACCAATTTGGGGTTTTTGGTGGTCAAAAAAATAGTTTGAGGTAAATTTGTAATGGATGTAGGTTTAGGGTTTTTCAAGGTATTAACCCTTTTTTCAAAATTATTTTTCATAAAACGAACGGAGCCTCAATGTGGTGCAAGGATGAGCAGATGCAAGAAGCAACACTCATGTTTTATAAAAGGATTCATAAAAAGGAGAATATATTAAGATTTTAGTGGAATAAGACATTAAAATTACTGGGAACCCAAAAGAGAGAGAGAGAGAGAGAGAGAGAGAGAGAGAGTTTTTGCAAGGTCTACAGCAATCGGGATGATTAAAAAAAACAAAACTCATCATCTAGGCGATGAAACGAATGCCAATTCAAACAAGAAAGTGATAGGACGAATATGACGACCATCATGAGGATATATATTCAAGTTGGTTGAAGCCGGCCGATGAGACTTTTCTATGCGTTGGAAGTTAGTTCATCTTTTCTTTTTGCCTGTTCTTTCATTGGAAAGAAGGTTGGTATTGGAAGTTAGTGCAATTTAAATTGGAACGAGACAAATGAATTTGCACACAAAAGTTAGATCGCACGATGCGAGTTCAATTTCGATCTACTTGGAATTTGTCTTTTAACAGCCCGACTTGTGTTACGGGTTGGACTTTGTGGGCTTAGTGGCCCATATTATCACAATCTGATTTTATTTTTCTCTTTGGAAAGGGACTGATTCAAGCAATTGAATCGCAAAAGCATTTAGCCACTGGATAATTTATATAATAAAAAAAAAAAAAAAAAAAAAGAGATAATGAAAGGGCGACCCATACTTCCTTCGGGAAGCAAGAGGTTGGTTAGCACTCCAAGAAACATGTGTCTCTATTGGATTGTTCCTTCTATTATTGTCATTACCATTGGATGGGACTTCTGAAGCCGACTGAACTTCACTAATTTTAGACCTGTTCTGCAATTTCGTAGTCGCTTGCTTGAATACCCTTTCGAAATCCTACGTGTGTCGGCAGAACATCGCGTAGAGTCGAAAGCGAAAAGTACTAGGAGCGCCTTCAGCATGACCCACATAAGGACCCCGGTTAGCATATGACCGTTTCGACCCATCATCTACATTTCAATTGAATTTTATGCAAGGCGTCGCATCAGAATGAGACCGTTAGCAAGGGACCAGAAAAGAAAAATCAGCACGCGGGATCTGCCACAACTAGCGCAGAGCCGAGTTGGTGTAGGACAAAGGGGCGTCAAAAAAGACTGCCGAGAACCATAGAAAGGGAAGATGAATATGATAAACCCGAAAGGAGAGACAGTCAAAGAAAGAGAAAAGAGGGAAAGAGACGCCAATTCTTGGCAACGATTCAATAGTCTCAATCAATTCATGATCAGAGGCTGATGGAAACAAGTGCTGGAACTGAATTAGTACAACCGCTTCCAACTCGTGCACGATAAACAAGCATCCGGTTCCATGTCACAAGTACACAGGCACAAGCCTCACCCCATTATGCCCTCACTAATCTTACAGCCATGAGATTAGGATGATCAAAACAGCTACCTTTACTTTACATCGAGCACCAAATACCTCTCGGCTCTCATCCCCGGTTTTATAATTAGGACCAGAAAAGACGCATCAAACTTATTCCATTTGCCCAGTTAAAGCTTGCTCTTCATCTTCGGCATCCATATCTTGCTCGACACCTTTGACCTGTGAATGTAGCGCAACTACATGAGCAAGCCAAACCAAAGCAGAATGCAACAAAAAACTACTGATTCACCGTAATTATGCAGATTATGCGGTCCAAGCAAGAAAACACCATTCGTGCAGTCCAATCATTTGTATGTAGATTATGAAGATACATAAATTACAACATGAAGTAATTATGTCCTACAAGAAATAAAGCAGACCGCATTATGCACGTCTGATTCACTGTAATTAACATGAAATAACCTCCAAACACATCCACTGGTCATCACAGATATAGAAAGTGGTCAGAAACATTTTGACACTGACTTGAATTCTTCAGACAGAATTAGCACTTCTATCAGACAAACAGGTCTCTGGTTCTAAAATGTCAGCATGGTACGAAGAAAGAATTCATCAGCCATTAAATGTTCACTAGACCCAAGTGTTAGGACCATTCTAACTCAAGAAAACTCAAGAAGAGGCCTTCAAAGAGGAATGGAGACAAAGTACTACAAACCCCACATCATAATTCGGTTTGAAAATGACATTTTTCTGTATATGACAGACCACTTCCCATTACCTCTTTAAATCTGTACATCACAAACTTCAGATATTTCACTTTAGTCACAATATCTAATTCAATATGCAAACAGAAACACGAAAGGATGACATGCTCCTAGACATTTCTAAATGCCAGGGTATGCAGTAGGCCAATGAAGAAAATTAAGGGAAATTACATAAACAAACATGCATTCCCTGCATTAACTGGTGAAAGAAGATTCTAAAAGCAAAGATCAGTTTTTCTACTTCTTAAATTTAAGATACTTCAATTTCCTCTTCAACTATCTCCCATCGTATACATTGTAATAGAACCTAAGTTTCAAATCAGAAAGTACCCTCTCTATTCTTAGGTAGGCCTGCACGTTTTAGGTTTTCCATAAGGAATGGAATGACTAATGTGAAGCTGCTTAAACAAAGCGTAAATGTAAATCAACGGAAGGCTTCTTTATCTCGTCTGTCCTTCTCTGCCTTCAGCCTGTCTTTAAGTTCTATCCCACCCTTCCAATGGAGTTTCCCAAGATCTTTGAATGGATGGCCCAAACTCCCCCTATATAAGGGAGATCCTGGGTATCGACTAAGAGTACTCTAGTCGGAATCTTTTCTTTGAAATTATTTGGATAGGATTTATTTTGGCTTCGTCGGAAGGTTTTTCACCACCAAGACGTTATGGGATTAGAAAGAGACCGAGTCCGGGATCTTCTTCTGTCAACAGAAGTAGACTGAAGACCTCCTAGAGAAGTTCGCTATGGTCGATTGCAAACCAATCCCACCTTCCCTCCGGGTGTAAAATCGCAGCCTATCCTAAGAACTACTTTGAGTGCCCCGAAACAACAATCAGCCCGCTTTAGGGCGAAATCCTTTTCCCTTAGATTCTTCGATCGGACCGGACTTTCTCGATCTGAATGATGCTTAAAAGCGTTTTTGTCTTAGTTTCGAAGTCTGATTTCTTTCCGTTGTTGGGTATGAGCACCTGGTCTTAATTGTGAACGAGAAATATATGTCCCCTAGCTCTGGGGAGACCATGAGGGAAAGAAATTGCTTTTCATTAGTATCCAGAAAGCTCCACATCCCAGATGTTTCATCAGATAAAGGAACTTTATGCACGTGGATCTTAACAAATAAGCTCACAGTGATGGTAAGCATGCTAGGCTCTAATTTTACTAACAAGCACACACATTACAAAGTAGAACACATTCAGAGAAGCAAAACTTACTTCTGGCACGTAATGCATCAACATATTTTCAATCCCAGATTTAAGGGTGACCGAAGAGCTAGGACAGCCACTACATGCCCCTTGCATCCTCAACTTGACTATACCAGTATCCCTGTAAAACACAGATCCGCATTATCTCCTTGCTGATAGAACATTACACACATCTGAAAGTAGTCTGTTTATTTTATTTTATTTTTTTTGTAGAAAAGAGCAAAGAAGAGAGAGATATACAGATCAAATCCCCGATACTCGATGTCTCCACCATCATCTTGCACTGCAGGTCGAATGCGAGTCTCCAACAATTCTTTGATCATTGCAACAGTTTCTGAGTCATCCTGCAAAAGGACGCAAGGACACGTTTACATAACATTCCAGAGAAAGACTATCATAAGTCAGAATAATTTTTTTCATAGGCAGTAAAGCATTTTATTAAAACAAACAATTCAAGTACATTAGAAATGTATGAAGAGAGAAAGAAGTAAAGAAAAGCAAAAAACAAAGGAAAACATCAAAAGACTATGAGAAGTCAGAGTAAGAGTGCGTCCCGTAACCATTTTGCTCCCAAGAAAAATTTCTATTCAAAAATGGTTTTTTCTGTTTTTCCTTTTTTTTTTATTCCGTTCTCTGAACAATTTTCTGAGCATTTGAAGACATTAGGTAACTGTTCAAAATTTGTATGTCCAGAATAGAAATGCATTTAGCATAACCCTCAAATTTTTTTGTGACTTAAAATTTCTTTTAATTATTTTATTACATTTTCCCTTTTGTTCTTCTTCTCTTCTTCTTCTTCTTCTTCTTCTTCTTCTTCTTCTTGTCAATCGCCAGTTGTCAATCGCCGACCTCTGGAGAGGCCAAGCATCGCCCAACCGCCGGCAAGGCTCGACCTTGCCCGGCCATGGTGAGGTTGACCTCACGGTGGCTGGGCGAGGCTGAGCTCACCTAAAGCAGGCGAGCCTCAGCCAACGAGGCTCCAGTGAGGCCACCAACCATCGCCAAGGCCAGCGACTAGTTAGAGGAGGAGGAGGAAGAAGAAGAAGAAGAAGAAGAAGAAAATGCTTGATTCTTGAGTTATTCTCGGAACAAAAAAAACAACTTTTTTTACTTCTCGATTATGTTCCAAATCTATTACCGGAAACAAAAAAGTTACCAAATTAATTTCTGTTCTTTATTAATTCCGGAGAACAAAATAGTAGAATCAGATACTATTTGGCGCATGTTACCAAACAGGTCCTAAGACGTCCAAAGCTGGACATAAATTTTTACAAGACAAAAGCAAGCAAAGATTCTAAACCCTTGAACAATCTTTGGTTGCGTTCCTTCCTGATGCACCATATTCTTTTTTCCGTATACCATATAATTTGACAAGAAATTACCTCGAAAGAGCTTATGCTAACCCACACAATTGTAAAACAACATTGCAAAACATAAGAACATCTAACATGTTTTTGCAATAGACCTAGTTTCATGATACCTTCAAACCATAATCATACCTTTGCTCTGATTGAAATTGCTATCTCTGAGTCTCAAGTGTTCAAACATCACATTCATAGACATGCAGAGCTTAAGATAATGAAAGCTAAGGCAAAACCAATGACAAGTAGAAAACCATTCTTTCTTCAGATATTCTTGAGAAAACAAAATTGGTATTCATAAAGAGATACCAAGGACTGCCATGTATCACAAAATGCTTTCAGCAGACACCATATATTTGGGTTTACCATGATAACTGAAAGATGATTTTAAATACTAAGATAAGTTACAGAAATAGTTTGGAAGAATTCCACAGGCTCAAGGAATACCAACTCCAATATTATATACCAGATTGGCCTTTCTAAAGCCATGTAGGTCAACTCTAACACCATATATTTGGTTTTACCATGATAAGTAAAAGATAATTTTAAAAACTAAGATAAGTCAAGGACATAGTTTGGAAGAATTCCACAGGCTCAAGGAATACCAACTTACCAATCTTATACACCAGATTGGCCTTTCTAAAACTATGTAGGTCAACTCTAACTAACAATGTTGTCAACAATACTTGTGTGTGCCTTTGAAAACTCCGTATCCTCTTGTCTAAGTTTCATGATGTTTAATGATATAAAAAGAATTCAATCGATCTAACAGAGGGTTGCATTTGAAAAGTGAAAATCTCAACTTATGATGAATTGGCAGGTAATGATAGGGGTATTTAAATCCATCCCAACACCATCACTGCCCAGACAACGACAATGGAAAGAAGCAATTTTATATTAACAGACATCATGTTAAAGGGATAAAGATCAATATTTGATAATAACAAACAGACAAAAGATCCCAAGAAATAGAGAAGAATTCTGATGAAAATCACTCCAGAAGAGACAGTAGAGGGATGCAAAAGAAGGTCCAAACATTATAAATGAACCACGTACTTCATGTATAGCTGTGTCCATAGCAGATGCAGTTTGCGAGTCTAGAAATAATGACTGCCCAGAAGAGTAGAAATCCATGATAGCAGCAAAGATTTCAGGTTTGAGAAGATCCCAAGAGGCATCATCGGACTTAGTTACAGTCACAAAATCCGATCCATAAAAAACTCGAGTAACTCCTGCAATAAAAAGACAAAAAAGCAAATTAATCAGCCTTACCGGGACCATCACAATTGAAAAATGCTTCATTATTATAACCTTTTATGAAGCAAGAGCAGCTAACCATCGATGCCAAAGAGGGCTTTAGCTAGTGGCGAATTCATGGAAGTGCGAGCATTCGGAAAATCTGCGCTGCCAACTTCCATAACCGGCTTCCCGGGGTAGAACATCAGCGACATTGGATTGGGAGTGGACTGAGTTTGGATGAACATGCTCCTCCTCTGCACTGCAACAAAGTGGCAGGCAGAACGGAAAAGCTCAAAATCATACCTCATCCCTTTCACAAGGCCGCAAATTCAAAGCATAGCATTCACCAAAATTATCTTCAAACATTAACTACGTCCCTCAAATTATAAGGCACCAACAAGCCTCGTCCGTCACGTGGTAGACGATCTTCACTACGGAACTTGAACACATCGACCCGGGCAACATATAACCGCTAGCGATCATAGAAACTACGCGTACAAATCCATCTAAAAACGATCCCACCGGACAGAAATTCAGGCACAGAAATTAGACTACCGGAGCAAAGTAATTCGGTTCCCTTATCAACACGAGACTTAAAAACCAAAGCTCAATAAGCCGTGCGTTTCGACGGGACGCCGGAACTAAACGCGAAAAACCTATCGCGCAGAGCACGACCCGACGCCGCCCCGTTTCGCGGCGGCGGCGGCGGGATTGAACGGAGGCCGGCGACGAACCTGCGAAGCAGTTCCATTTCTCGGAGAAGAGAGGAGGGCTCGATGCGGCCGGGCCGTGGAGCAGCAGCGCCGATCGCCGGAGAGGGGAGGAGGCCGCGGAGGACGAAATGAGGCGGCGGGATGCGGCGCGGAAGGGGGAGCTCCGTTGCCGGCGGGATAGGGATTGTCCCATCAATCTGCCGAATCCTCTCATCATCTTCTCTCTCTCTCTCTTTCTCTCTCTGCAACGGCTTGCCAGAGAAATTTGGGGAAGAAGAAGGGTGAGGTTCCTCCTGCTGTTTATATACGCTTCTCTTCCTTCGTTCTTCGAGTTCAAGCTCTTGCATTTGCAAAACAATTGTTTTTTTTTTTTTTTTTTGTAATTTTTAGATTCTATAAACTATTTTCACTCGAGTTGTTAAACAGAGTCAGCTCCAATTCGTACACGGAAATTATAGACATTTTGGACACTTGAACTATTTAAATTGCAAAGGGGTAATGGTGTGATAACCGGGAATTTTATCTGCTAATTGATAATATTTAGTATATTGAGATAATTATCAATTCATCTGGATTTCTTCATGAAAAATTTAAATCAGGTCATTGATTGTATGATTCGTGGAAAGTTTGAAGGGTTAATACCCCGAAAACCCCAAACCTGGGGTACACATGCGACAAATTTACCTCAAACTATTTTTTTTGACCATAAAAAACCCCAAACCCAGACACCTTTGACAAATTTACCCCGACCGACCATAAAAAACCTTAAACTTGTATATTTATGACAAATTTACCCCAAATTAATTTATCGACCATAAAAAAACTCCAAACCGGTCAATTTGTAACAATTATACCCTCCGTTAAATTAAATTAATACCACAAAAAAATCACAAAAATTGTAAATTGTGACAAACGGAGTGTAAAATCTCAAATTGGTTTACCAGTCAACTGTCACGTGTCATTTAACTTAATTAAATTTTAAGAAAAATAGCAGAGGGTAAATTTGTCACAAGTGTATCAGTTTGGGGTAAATTTGTCAAAGGTTTACCAATTTAGGGTTTTTGGTGGTCAAAAAAATAGTTCGGGGTAAATTTGTCACAGGTGTACCAGTTTGGGGTTTTTCAGGGTATTAACCCAAGTTTGAAATACGCTTTTCATGTCCCTGGCTTTTCGAAATGCGATTTTGTTGAGGGTTATAAGACTACGAAGAGTCATAAGTTAAGAAAACAAATTAAAATCATGTTTTACTAATTTCAACTTGCGTAGATTAATATATATAAAGAGTGTATACATATAAGGGTTGATTATATGAAAAGAGGGTGAAAAAACTTATTGCCATAGTAACCGTAAGTGAGGACCCATGTGTTCTGAAATATGTACTGGATAATTTTCAAAGTAAAAATTTACAAAATTGAGATTTTCTTAATGTTCGATAGTTTTCCCGACAATTTGATGGGTTCAAAACATTATTCTAATTTATTGATATTTAAAATGGATATTAATTTCCCTATTTATTTACCGAAATGTGAAATATCGTCAAATGTTAGCAATATCTTCATTTTAATTGCCCAAAATAAGCTACTTATCACCCTCTTACTTGAACACAGTTCTTCATTCTTCACCTAGTATTTCAACTTCAATCTCATCATGAATTTTGATGTGAATGTAAATTTATGATATGATATGTGCTCACAAAAGATGAAATTGTCACCACGTTAGATTATGGGTTGGGTTACTAGTACTTGAATCACCTAATATGCACATTGGATTCCTTCTTTATTGAATTATCCTATTACGAGTATGTAAATAAGGTCAATATATATTTTACTCTCATGGATCGAGTTATTGGCACTTCTAGAATTATAGCGATTCCTTAAAATATTACGTCACATTACTCATCGAATGTTATCATGTTCTTGTGTATCGAGGCCAAGTGATGAGTAGATCTCTTGCTTTACACATAAACCTTTCATTTACAAAGCTTAAAGCTCACCTAAAAATATTTTACACATTGGTCGAGTTCAAGGCCTTTTTCTTTTAAAGAGTAAATTAGGTTGCACAACAAAAGCAAGAGGTATATTTTTTGTACTGGGAGTTTTAGTTAAATTATTCATTCATTTGATTTTTTTTTGTCATTCTTTCTTTATTCTTAATTTAATATTCATTCTCGAATTTTTGCTCTGCCTTGTGTAGAGTATGAGAGTCAAAATCTACTCTAAAAACTTACCCATCCCTATCCCAATCCTTCAGGTGGGGATTTGAATCCCTTACCTCCCATTTCCACGTTGGAAATGTGGCCATTGGGGCAAATCCTGATGGTTCATTCATTTGATGTTTAAATTGTATGAAAAATTATCATGATAAATATTCCTTTAAGCTCGAGATCGATAGTAATTATAATTCCCAGCAACCAAGTAAATTGCAAATTGAATATTTTACTTTCTTCAAACAAATGTTCAAATGCCACTGTAGTATAATCCACTGACAAATATACACAGCAAGAAAAGAAAGACGCAATTACTTAGAGTGCACGAAATCCACTTTCTTAGTAGAAAGATAGGCATCTAGCAATTGGATGCTATCTATTTATTAACTATCCAATATAAGATAGCATTTGAATGTGTTGTGTATGATATGTATATATCTAGAGAGAATAAAAAGATATTGCTTTCTGGCAATGTAATAACAGCATCATACAAAATAAGGAAACATTTGAATATGATAACATGATAGAATTGTATTATATATATTTATTTACTCACGCTAAAAATCTCAAATCGGTAGTATTCATGTAACATTTATCAAAACCAATTTTCGCACCACAATAGATCCCAAACTGTCACATTGTTGTCATGACTACCCATAAACTAATTTTCATGTGAAAAAAGAAAGTCAAAAAATCACCGCAATCTTAATTTAAAAATCTGCCAAAATCTATAAATTTTGGCTTAAAAGCTCTCACAAGATTTCGAAAATTCGCCAAAATCCCTAATCTTTTGTGATGAGGAAACTAGTTTAAGCAAACATGATATTGATGTATCAGTTATGAATTTAATCGGGGGCGAGCGTACTAGTTCAAGATTCTTCTCAATAAAAAAATTAATTTATGATAAACATATCGCCGGCCCAAAAGTTTTGGACATATATATGTTTTTTTTTTTTTTTTTTAAGTTTATTTGATTCATTGCGTGACGGAAGAACGTCCAAAGGGGGCGAGGATAGGGGGATGGGAAGAATTGAGAGGATGATTTCGACCCGACTCGCAAAATATCGGGCCACACCAAAAAAAAAAAAAAAAAAAAAAAAAAAAAAAAAAACATCAACATTCCTGCCACGTGGGACAGGGAATATCTGCACACGCTTTCGCCTCTTCTCCCTTTCCATTCCCGACCCACCCAGCTAACCCCCAATAAAGTTCCCATTCTCTCCTTTCTCTCCTTCTCTCTCTCTCTCTCTCTCTCTCTCTCTCTCCCCAATCCACGCGCACACGACACACCAAGAATCGTCGTCGTCAAAAAAAAACGAGCGAGCTTGCTGCTCCCCCAAACAACAAACCCTAACTCCGCCCCTCCCCCTTCTCCCTCCTCACTCCCTCCCTCTTTCTCTCTCTACATCTCCCCCGGAATCCGCAATTCGCCTTCCGATTCGAGCTCCCGATGGGCCGCCGGACCTCATCCTCCTCCCCCCGCTCCCCTGATGCCGCCCCCGCCCGATAAAAGGAAACCCTAGGCGATCTTTGCGGCTGCTGCTGGTGCTCCCCGCCCGCCCGCCCGCCCGCCCGCCCCTTTCTCTTCCTCCGATCGCCGCCCCGGGAATTTCCGCGTCGCCGACGATGGAGGGCCCCGCGGAGGACGCCGGAGCTGCTCCCGAGTCGTGGGAGGTGGCCGACGTGGACGAGTCCATGAGGCGGCTCTTGCTCTCCTCCAAGGAGGCGAACGCCCAGGACCCCGACGGCGGCGGCGGCGGCGGCGGCTCGGGGTCGGCTCCTGCGGCCACCTCGCTGTCGGCGCCTCCGGGGAAGGTCACGGAGGATGCTCTGAGCCAGGTCGATCAGTTCCTCCGGGAGGCTCTGGAGAATCCTCGGGAGAGGCTTTCCAGTGAGTCATCGCTTTCCCTCTTTCCTTAAAATTCCTTTCTTTTGTCTCTTTTTTTTCGGGTTTTTTTTTTTTTTTTTTAAAAGTTTCGGTGTAGGGATGGTAGCGTGTTTGTGTGGAGTTTGCTCGTTGAAGTAATGCATCCTTGATTATGGCTTGCTATATTAGGCCTTCCGTTTTGGTGCGTGCGTCTCTGTATAATTGTGGCGTTTATTGTGTGGCTCAACTAAATTGTGCTTATTTCCTATAGTGGGGGCATGGCTTTGAAACTCAGCGGAAGCCCAGGTGCCTGGGTTGAGTTTGCATACTGTGCACACAGGTCCCCTATCAATGCAGTGTTCTAAACACTTAGTTATGCGCTTCAGCAATTATCTGTATTCGTAAAGTTTGAACCTTCGAGGATGTTGTCTCTGAGGTTTTCAATTGATATGATGTTAGGATTGTTTGGAGATAATTGATAGACAAAGTGGTATCATCACTTTGTTATTCTTAACTATGGTCTTGCTGGAATATTGGAGAAGGATGGTGTGGGATCTTTCTGTCTTTATTCGGGTTGATTTTAGCTCCTCATCTCAATAGTAACAAGAATCTCTATTCTTTGTCCTTTGTAGTACTCCGTATGGAGCAAGACGTGGAGAAATTTATTCGAGATCCAATGCAAAAGCAGATGGAATTTCAGCAGCTGCCTACGTCTTATCTACGGCTGGCTGCGCACCGTGTTGCACAGCATTACGGTTTGCAGTCCATGGTTCTGCTAGACACTAATTTGCCCGATGCCTCAAACTCCCGTATCATTGTTAGCAAGACATCCGAGTGTAGGATTTTCCCAATACGATTGGCAGACATCCCAGTTAATTTACCTCCTCAGGACACTGGTGTCATGAAGGTTGCAATTAAACAGAGACCTCAAAAGCGGTTTCCAAATGCAAATGCGGGTAACTCAAATTCTTTGAAGTCAAACAGTTCCAAGAGCGTGGAGGAAAGGAAAGAGGAGTATAATAGGGCTCGTGCTCGGATTTTTAACTCTAACAACTTCAATGCTGGATTGGCTGGGAAACCAGAAACCGGACCCAGAGAAACTGGACCAAGAGAAACCGGACCGAGAGAAACCGGACTGAGAGAAACTGGACCAAGAGAAACCGGACCAAGGTTTCAAGATAATTCCCAGCATAACTCCTTGGCTTTATCCAAGATGGAAGAGAAGGCTCTACCAGGAGTCAATGAAGCAAACAATGTTAGGGGATTAACTGACTCAGCTACATCTAGCAGTGCATCAGCTAGAAGCAGAGAAAAGGAACCTATCGGTAGGCTCAAATCCAACAGTCGGGTGGCTATATTTCGGGATCGTGAGGTGGACCGCAAGGATCCTGATTATGACAGGAACTATGACAGGTATGCTGGTTTTAGTCTCGAGTCTCTACAAGGATATCTGATTTTGTATGTGATGAAAGTCTGTGGCAGACTTGAGACTTGTTCTGTGAGGAAGTTAATTAACTATTAACTTTCGTGATTCCCACTGTATTGTTTTGGTTCGAGGTTGACGGTGGCTTAACTTGAATTGGTAGTTGGCAAGTTATCTCTATAAGATGCAAACATAAGGAAGTTAATTGTCTTCTTTTCTCAATGACAACTGTTCTTTCCGTAGATTTCTCCTTTCTGCATGTTGTTAGCCATTCATCTCATGAGTTGAGTCATTCATTTGTGCTCAGTTTTTGATCTTTGGTTATTGTTCAATTCTTCAATGGTCATTTTACTTTCTCTGATTTTGCTAACAAGTTATGTCAAAATGGCTTATTCCCCCAGGTACATGCAAAGATTTGATCCTGGATTTGGGTTCCCTGGAGGGCCTTACACCGTGCAACCTATGTATACTCCAGCAATAAATTATAACACAGAATTTCCACAGCTTGGATCTAGTCATCGGCCTCAGGTTCCTGCTGAACACCAGCCTCGGCCACTACCTCAGCATATACCTGGGCCATGGTCCGGATCCTCTAGCGCTGTGGGGATAGGGTATGGGCATCCAGACATGATTGCACCATTCAGTCCGAACCATGTCAATGCACACTCATCGTCGGCTTATCTGCATTCGTCTCAGTATGCTTGTCAGCGACCTGGCATGCCTTTTGTCCATCCCAATGAACATGTTCATCAACCCTTTACACAGGTATAATTTTGGTGACTGAAGGCCCTAGTTTGCTCCAGCTGAACCATGATGATTTTTTTATTTGGGTGAGGGGGTGTGTGTGGCTGCTGGTGTGGCTGAGGATAGAAGTGATGGTGTCTCTGCATCTGCTTTTTGTCAATTAAGAGGATATTTTTGTTGGCAGCAGGATAATGTTAGGAGTGGAACTACGGTTCTTAATATCTCATAATTTGCTTGCAGCCATGCCAGCCAATTCATTTCCATGTTTCAGCTGTCTTCCCTCTGAAAATATATGGTCAAGATTTTGGGATTGATTTTGGTCCTACGGTTTACCACTTCATAGGAAAATAATGGATGCAACTTTGGCTTTGTATCCTTTTACCTTTGAGATTGACCTATCTGGTCTGTGGAAATATGAAACTTAAGTCACAAACGATGATAGGTCCTTTCTAGAATTTGATATTCATTGTCGCACTTCTTCGGTGGAAGGCGGTGATAGCTTAAACTTGCTTAACTAAAGAGTCATTAGTTATTTTCTGCCAAAGTAGCTGTGTTACAATGGAAGAATATTGGGATGCAGTGACTCTTCTCTTACAAACCTGAATTGCTAAAAATTAGGTCCAATAGAAAAGTACTTTGAAGATGCTGGAACAAGTAGAACAACCCTATTTCCATCTTCTCTTTGTAGCAATTTAGCATAAACTTGTAATTTTCATTTCCAAAAATCAATGAAGAAGCAACATTAAGCAAACTTCGAAGATATGATTTCTTAGAACATTCAAAAATTAAACATGTGGGTGTTGTGTTATGATTACTGGCTATGGTCATTTCACATGCATTTTAAATTTGATGATGCTAATTATCACTGCAGTCTCACCACCAGCAACCTGATGCAAGTTTTGGATTAGCCCGGCCCCGATGAGGGGCTCGGGCCATGCCTGCAATCCTGCTGGCTGGAACTCGAGCTTGAAACTGGGCTGGCCATCAGGGCCCTAAGTACATTCAGGTGCAGGATTGCAGGCATAGAGAACCAAGGTGGAATGGAGTGGACGTTGATACAGGCATCAAGCATCCTTCCACTTCTCCAGCCTTGGTTGTAATAGAGCTTCCAGCGTCTTTAATGGTCGGAAGCTTTGGCATCTCTTTCGGTCATTGAGATATGGAGGTGTCACCACAGATCTTTATGTTGCCCATTGATGTTGATGGTGACGATGATGACGACGAAGAGAATAATGATATGGAGCACGACCTGCAAACTCAAGCTTGGAACCGGGCAGGCCATAAGGGCCCTAAGTACATTCAAATGCAGGATTGCAGGCATAGAGAACCAAGGTGGAATGGAGTGCACATTGATACAGGCATCAAGCATCCATCCGCTTCTCCAGCCTTGGTTGTAATAGAGCTTCCAGCGTCTTTAATGGCCGGAAGCTTGGCATCTCTTCCGGTCATTGAGATATGGAGGTGTCACTGCAGATCTTTGTTTTGCCCATTGATGTTGATGGTGACGACGATGACGACAAAGAGTAATGATATGGAGCATATGACCTGCAAACTCAAGCTTGAAACTGGGCAGGCCATCAGGGCCCTAAGTGCATGCAAATGCAGGACTGCAGGCATAGAGAACCAAGGTGGAAGGAGTGGACATTGATACAGGCATCAAACATCCATTCGCTTCTCCGGCCTTGGTTGTAATAGAGCTTCCAGCATCTTTAATGGCCGGAAGCTTGGCATTTCTTTTGGTCATTGAGATATGGAGGTGTCACCGCAGATCTTCATGTTGTCCATTGATGTTGATGGTGACGACAACGATGACGAAGAGAATAATCTTATGGAGCATATGACCTGCGAGCTCGAGCTTGAAACTGGGCAGCCATCAGGGCCTAAAGTACATTCAAGTGCAGGATTGCAGGCATAGAGAACCACGGTGGAACGGAGTGGACGTTCATACAGGCATCAAGCATCCATCCGCTTCTCCAGCCTTGGTTGTAATAGAGCTTCCAGCGTCTTTAATGGCTGGAAGCTCGGCATTTCTTTCGGTCATTGAGATATGGAAGTGTCACCGCAGATCTTCATGTTGCCCATTGATGTTGATGGTGAAGACGACAATGATGAAGAGAATAATGATATGGACCTGCAAATCTAAGCTCTAGATTCAGTTAAAGTAATTTCTCTCTTCTCTTGATCTCGGGACGCTCAACTTGGTTTTTCTCAACTGTTATTAGATGTTCTTGTGGAAATTCATTGCAACTATTTTTCTTCAGCAGAAATCACTGTGCCAAGAAGAGCCACTGGGTTGCTGGGGGGTCACAGGGTTGTATCTCACTGACTGGAAGTAGATGCCTGGATTGGTTTTGGAATGGCTGGTTCACTGTCACATCTTGGTGCCCTCATTTGCCTAGCCCTTGTTTGTGGAATTGTCGCAGAGAGCATCGCATTTCTCTGAATGCAGGTCATGCAGTGTACCTTGTGTTCTGTACAAAAGTTGATGGACACCATATTTGCTCATTTATTTAGTTAATTGTGGTGAGCTTTGCAACACTCAAACTTTTGATGTTTTATGACAGTTTTATGTTAGTCCCTAGAGACTGCTAATGTGCATGTAAATTTTCTTGTTACACCTTAAAAATCACTTCGCGGCAGGATTTGTCTAGTCCATTCTCATGTAATATGTGAATCTCATTCGATTGCTTACCATTGATTTTTGTGGACACATCCCAGCCTATACAAGCGACAAAGCCCTATGAGGCGAAGGTGGTCTGATGGTTTAATACACCCTCCATGCATTCTCTTAGGGTGCGTTTGGTAATGATTCTTTTAGGGCGATTCGACAATTGATTATTTTTATTTCGTTCTCGGAAACCGATTCTCGAGTAAAAGAACGTGTTTGGTATCGTCCAAAATTTCGATTCGGAATAGAATTGCGTTTGATAACGTGTTCATTGATTACGTTAAATTAATTTCTTTTAATTTTTAAATAATTTTTATTTTTTTTAATTTTTTTTCCTTTTTCCTTTTCTTTTTCCTTTTTTTTTTCCCCTTTTCTCCTATTCTTCTTCTTCTTCTTGTGGCCGGTCGCCGGGGTTGGCGACCTCATCGGAGCGTTGCCGGCCCTTGACGAGGTTGGCCCTCGTCGACTGAGCCTCGCCGGTAGTTGGGCGAGGCTCGCCCTCGCCAGATTTGGCGAGCTCGCCGGACCGACGGCCGGCGATCGGCGACGGTGGCGGGCGGCAGCAGGCGGTGATCGCGGGATGGCGGAAGGGAAGAAGAGAGTTTTAATGTATTGATTCTTTTTTTGATTCTCGGACGCAGAATCAATTTTTTTTTTATTCTTAAATCTTGTCCCAAACTGATTTCGGGAACATATTTGTTCCCGGGAACAAAAATTTTACCAAACACGATTCTCGTCTCAAGCTAATTTTGGAAACAAAAAATTAGAATTAGTTACTATTTGGCACGTTATCAAACAGGCCTTTAATCACCTCGATGAGGAGGTCTCATGTGAACCAAGACAGATATTTTTCCATTGCCAATGTCTCGATGTCTCGATAACAACATGATGCATCAATACACGTCTCTATGAATTTCCCCCTTAAGTAAGGCAATATTGAGTTGGCATTGGCTTGACGAAGTTGCCCGACTCATTGGATTGTCAACCTTGTCACTGACACAGGAAATCATTGTCGCAGTATATACCATCTCGTGCTATTCATGGCCTGATGGAGTGAGGGACCTGAGCTGATGATGCCTCTTGCTCTTTGTGTTTCCTGCGCGTCTGCTGTTAAGTTGGCAGTCCCATATGCATTTTCAATTATCCGTAGAATGTTTTGTCATTTATGTCTCTTGGTCCGGTTCAAGGTCTATTCTTGCTGAGTTCTCCTTGAATGTTCATATGTTCATACATGGTGACCATGCTGCACCATCAATAATTAATTAGACTGGGTAAAATCAAGCTGTGTGATATTAGTTGTTCCCATCATAATGTCATTCAATATACCGTGAGGAATCAAGCTGTGTGATGTTAGTGTTCCCATCATAATGTCATTCAATTTACCGTGAGGAACAATTTTAGCCAGGGTCCTTTCTGTTGATAGAGCATGAGCATGCCAGAGTAGGATGAAGATGTGTCTAGAAAGGTTTTTGCAACTTTCATTTTCTTGTCGAAATGTCTATTCGCCAACTTTGGTTTCTTTAGGTATTATTCTTGATTTCCTCTTTGCGTCCCTTTCTTTATCTCCTTCCCGGCGAAAATATACACGCACATTGAATCGCTTTGGCACACATCCTGGAATAGTGAAATGTGAAACACCCAACTATGTCCTGGTCACATGAGCAATCCTTCCCTCTGTCATCAATGAGGGGCAAAGCCCCTCATGCTCCCCGTCAGGGGCTTTGCTTTTCCTTCAGCGCACAAGCTCCTTTCACGTGTGATGCTGATGAAAAATATGCCCGTTCGTCACATATCATCACTCTCTCCCCCTCACGCGAATGTGAGAAACCGTTAAAAGTATGGAGCGCAACCGATGCTCTTCTGCAAGAAAAAAGGGCAGGCAAAGTAGGCCTTGCACGCTTTTTTCGTTGGTCTTTCTTTTCCCTTTCGATTCACCTCCTATATATGACCAATTACCAGGTGAACTTCAAGCAACTCAGCCTCTCCCTCAACATCAAATTCCTACCCAGGTCCTCTGGCTCCTAGGGACTCCACACAGGTCTGCTGTAGTTTTCTATACATTTCTCTAGCGAAACTCGCTCGCTTTGTTTCTTCTCCCGCGCAAATTGGCAAATCTCGGTTCGATCTCACAGCTCTTGATCGGAATGGTTGGCGTTATTGCTGGCGATTTACGTTATCGATGATCCCGCACGTGTGCATATGAGCGCATACCCCGAATCTGGCCAAATCTTTACTTTCTTTCTACTTATAGATTCATCTCCCCTAGTTTCGGCAATAATGTGCTTCGCCCTTTTTGTTTTGTTTTGTTTTTTTTTTTTCCAATTTCAAAAATGATAAACGATGTCGACCAAATCAGCTATTTAGTTTTATTTTCGAACCCTGGTTTACTTAAGTATTTAACAAAACATGTCTTTTTCAGTTTAATTTTGTCACATATTAGTTGTGTGCTTTGTACGTGATAACAGGGTGCGGTGTGGAATAATGGATGAAGCAAACTATAAGCTGTTCTTGGAGAACTGTGCCATCATCCAAGAGAACGAGAGGCTAAGGAAGAAAGCAGAAGAGCTGGCTCAAGAGAACCAGGCATTACTCCAGAAGTTGACGCAGAAGCTCTCCAAGTCCGAACCCGCTGACCCTGAGCATGACTCATCATCTTCCACCATGAACCAGCCCAAGAAAACCATCAACAACAACAATGACGATAACAAGAAATAGTCTTCATAGCGAAAGATTTGGTTGTTAACCTATTTAAGAACTCATACTTAAGACTCTATAATGTGAAGCTAGTAATGAAACGATAATCGATTTCCAAAATCATGTTAAAATTCGTGGTGAGCAGTGTCGATGGGGATGTCATGACGTGTTGGGTTTTCCCAAGATAGACAATTATGCTGATCGATCGACGCGTGAAGTGTGAATTGCGGACTGCGGATTCGAACCCGGAATCGAAAATTGCCAAGGACCGGGCGACAATTAAGGGCTGCGACCATCTGTGCCTACCAATCGGGGTCAAAACAACCGTTGACCAAACAGTGGTTGTCCGCATCAGTATGTCCTTGGACAAATTCCATAGAAATTCTTGATGAATTCTAGATGGGTTTGGTGATTTGAGTTGACCGAAACCTTGTTGCGTGAGGCGACGCTCCAACAAATCGTTCAACTTCCTGACGACACTCACGAGAAGAAAATGGGTAATGAAGTCTGTTGTTGGTTGCGGTCCACATTGAATGCCATCTTTAGGTTAGAAAAGTCTTGTCAGAAGCTAAGTGTTTGTCTCATAAATATACAAGGACAGGCACCCATTTAGAGACCAACCACCCCTGGAAACTAATAAATGAGTTGTTTCTTCAAATTGCTTACTGCTGCTAAAAAGGAAAGTTTGAGAACCATTAGAATTCCCGAGTCGAACGCTCTTTCCTTCTTTGTTTTTGACTCCCATGTGTAATGAACGCGACGAGAATTCTGCCCAATAATTAGAAGAATCGAGATTTACCCGTCTTTACTTGTAAGCCGGCCTCTCCACATTTTTTGGTCCATAATCTTTTGCTTTTCAAGATTGTATTCCTCTCTTACAAGAAAACATTAATGCTTTTTTTAAATACTTCCACCCTGCTGTCCTTGCCAACCGATTGCACAAATGACTTTGCTAAGTCTTGTAAGATGAGGCATCCAATGATTTAGGGATGATAGATAGGATCATCTATTAAAAAAAAACAAAAAAAAATTCTAAAATGGTTAAGGTCTTCTTCTCTTGCCTTGCAATTGGATGAGCAATTTTCTTTCCCCTGAGAAAAATTCAAGATTAGTTCCTTCTTATTAGCATGTGGAGTGCCTATAACCTAGGGATCTTTTGTATTGCTCTGTTCCAAGATTTATTTTAGTTTTTTGGGCATCTTGTACTAGTTCTTCAAGAAGTTCACCTGCCTTCCGAACTTCTTTCCTTTTCCTTAAGTTTCGAGTGTATGGGTACACTGGTTTTGGTGTGATTTTGGGCTTAAACAAATCTGGGGTAGCTTAAAAGTCCAACGGCTTTCAAAGATTTGATGCCATTCTTGTAGGTGGTGAGAGTTGTTTTGCTCTTAAACTTGAAAGGTTTGGAGTTTTCTGGGAAAAAAATCAGCTGCTGCAACATGATTCAGGTCCTTTCTCTTTAGTTGGTGAGAGTTGTTTTCGTTCTTAAATGTGAAAGACTTGGAGTTTTCCAGGAAAATATCAGTCGCTGCAACAACATTCAGGTCTCTCTCTCTCTCTCTCTCTCTCTCTCTCTCCCCCCACGTGAAGAGACTCTTAACCTGCTTGGATACTATGACTGTTCAGCTTCTTCCCAGTATTGAGTTCTTTTACTTTTGATTTCGTCTGATTTTTTTTTTTTTGGTCGCATATAACATTGGGTATAGAGTTTTTCATTATTGAATAAGAAATGATGTATTCATTGTAGGCTGTAATTGTATGAGCTCTGTTCAATTTTCATGCATGAGATCTAGAGAATTCCTAAATCCTAATTATCCAAACTGTCTGCAAAATTGACTGGAACGAAGGCAAATGGGTGCGCGAGAGAAGAAAAAGGAAAGAGAGAGACAAAAGGGTCAACATACAATTTCAAACATATTTTTGCTGTACTTTCCAGGAATGCTGAGGCTGAGAGGAGTCACAACTATCGTGCTGGTCGTGCTGTCATTGGCATATCAGGGCATCCGCCCTCCGCCGCCCAAAATATGTGGCTCTCCAGGTGGTCCGCCCATCACAGCGCCTCGAGTAAGGCTCAGAGATGGCCGAAACTTGGCCTATAAAGAGCAAGGAGTACCAAGAGAACTGGCCGAACACAAGATCGTCTTTGTGCACGGCTCTGACTCCTGTAGGCATGATGCAGTGATAGCAACTGATGTTACCCCGGTTATTAAAATTCTTCTTATAACTCTCTCATCCTTCCCTTTGTTCTCTAACATCAGCAACTAGTTCTGATTGGTCCATGTGGGGTTGTTGTTTGTTCAGGCGGTTCTCGAGGAAATGAAGGTGTATGTCTTGTCATTTGATAGACCAGGATATGGAGAAAGCGACCCCGACCCGAAAAGGACACCAAAGAGTCTGGCTCTGGATATAGAAGAGCTTGCTGATCAGTTGGGACTTGGAACCAAGTTCTATGTAATTGGTTCCTCCATGGGAGGCCAGGCTACTTGGGGTGTCCTCAAGTATATTCCCCACAGGTATTTACATCAACCAAAGTTAAAGAAAGTTCATCAGTCATTTAGATAGGATGGCATCGTTTCTAGTGGAAATGAAATAGCAAGGACCAATTTTTAGGACATGACTGCATACTGCTGAATTCATGTTTTCAAAGGCGGTACCCGATCATGGGCTCATCCACTATGGTGGCCTGATAAGCTTATGGGGTCATAATTCTTGACCTCTCAATCAGGCCGGCATGGAAAAGAACCTTAAAAAAGGAAGCAGGGGACCCGTGCTGACATTCTCAAGCACTTGAGACTGACCATGGCTCAAGTCTGCCTATTGAGCAAAACTATAACCAATACAGAACAACCATTATAGTGAGTTGCAGTGAAGCAAGGAAAATGACATGTAGTCTTTCGGCTAAATCGTCTAATTGATCTTAGTGCCCAGATGCAATTATAATGACAACAGGCGCTGGCAGGTTAGCCGGAGTAGCTCTCATCGCTCCCGTAATCAACTACTGGTGGCCCGGGTTTCCCGCCAACTTATCCTCGGAAGCCTGCTACTTGCAGCCACCACAGGACCAGTGGGCACTTAGAGTGGCTCATTATGCCCCTTGGCTCACCTACTGGTGGAACACCCAAAAGTGGTTCCCCGCATCCAGCGTCGCTGCTCGTGCTCCCCACATCATGTCCCGTCAAGACATGGAAATCATCCCCAAGATGATCGGGCGCCGAAAGGATGCGGTAACTTTTGCTCTTGTTTGGTTTGTTTGTTTCTCTTTTCCCTTCGCTCTCAGCATGACTCATCTAACAGGCTGTTGAATTAGTCCTAGCCAAAAGCAAACTTGTAAGATAACTGGCCTTGTTCTTCTGTTATACAGTCAAGGGTGAATGCGAGGCTACAAGGAGAAGCCGAGTCCATCCATCGGGACATGATGGTCGGTTTTGGGAGTTGGGAGTTTGATCCTATGGAAATTGAGAACCCTTTCCCGAACAAGGAAGGATCGGTGCATCTGTGGCAAGGCGATGAGGATAGGCTAGTCCCTGTCTTGCTTCAACGGCACATTGCGCAGAAGCTACCGTGGATTGAGTACCACGAGCTACCCGGAGCCGGGCATTTGCTCGCTTATGCTGATGGAATGAGTGAAGCTATTGTGAAGGCACTTATAGTCGGTCAGAAGCAGAGTTGATCTCGTAGTCAAGCTCTATTTTTCCCTCCACCTTCTGTCTTTTCCAGATGGTTTGCTCTTCCTCGAGTTTGAATGTGCTCTGTACCGAACCATTTACAATTATTATAGTTATAATATATTTCGAGTTTGAGCTATTAAATCGAGTATTTCCTATTCGGGATCTCAAGAAAATCATTTCCTCCTATACTGACAGGCAGTTGAAATCAAGGAAAGATACCGTTAGATTCTTTTTATCATGCTCATATCTTTTTGGAAAAGAAGGTTGCAGCCTAGAACACGCAAATAAGGCCTCTAGAAGTGGACGGCCTCGCTTTCAAGTGCAGGGGTGGTTTGAGAAAGGTGGACCTGCTTCGAGCTGACCGGTCCCTCGCTTTGATTGCCTAATTGGGTCTTCGTGCCATTAGTGCAGAGTGTCCCTTGCGTGTGCAATAGTTGGTTGTGAATTCGAGGTATGGCTTTGCTCGTGAATAACATCGAAGAGTGAATCTGAGCCTATTTGGTAGCAAGTAAATTTTGTGGTAAAGAAGATTGAGAGATTTCTTCACGAGAAATTGTGAGGGCTAAATATTGTATGAGTAATTGGGTATAATTGAAACTTGAGAAGTACTTAAAAGTGTTTGAATAACTTGAGTGTGGATATAATATCCATCGTGTTACTTTAACTATAGTAAAATTTTGTGCTGTACTTATCGTGGAATCAATATCTCGTTTTCTTCGTTGCATCAACTTTAGCGGATATTGATTTCTCATTATAACTCTCTATGGAGGGTGTGAACACGTGTGAATAGAAAAGGAAGTGAGATGGTGTTTTAAGAGGTGCTTGAGTTTGTAGAAGCTAACTTCCAATGTTTCGTATAGAAATAACACTATGCACAACCTATAAAATCTGAAGAGTTAAATAGTGAATTCAAATCTTGTCGAAGCCATAAATTTAGAAGAGTGGAGTAGGCCGAGTGGAGGGCCAAGGCATTGTCTATCTAATTTGTAGCTCTTCAACGTGCTTTATTCTTTTAATATCCGTTTGATGAAATATTTTATATCTCAATAGCTGCTTCACATTTCAGTCTCACATTCTACATGTTTTTCACAAAAAGGTTTCGAATTTTTCTAAATCAACCGATTCACCCCCACTTAGTCCTTTGTTTTCTATTTTAGGAGTAACAAACGGGACAACAAGTGCCCTTAGTTAATTAGAGAATCGAAATCCACATCTCTCTACCTGTGCCACGTACTTAAATTTCGAGGCCCATAGTGTTTGCTTTCTAAGATTATATTCCTTTCTCACTGGAAAACATTATTGCTTTTGTGGACTCCCACCCTCCCATTCCTGCTAACCAAATAAATGAAATGGCATTTACTAAGTCCTATAAAATGAGGGATCCAAAAAATTTTGCTGATCATAAATAGAATCATTTATTCCATAAAGAGAGATAGAGAGAGAGAGAGAGAAATCAAAATGGGTAAGGTCGCATTCAATTGGCAGATTAATTCGGTGTCCTCCTCTTGCCTTGGAAGTAGAATAAGAATTTACTTTCCCGTGAGGAAAAAAAATTCAAGATCAGTTCCTTCTTTGTCAGTGTGGAGTGCCTATAGCCTGGGGGATCTTTCTTTCTCATTGCTCTGTTTCAAGAATTGTATTATTTTTGGGGATCCTGTACTAGATGTTCAAGAAGTTCACCTGCTTTTCGGACTATTTTCCCTTTCCCCTAAGTCTTGAGTGTGTATGTACACTACTTTTTTTATGGGATTTTGGAGCTTAAACAAATCCGTGAACGTTATCGAGTTTTCTAGGAAAGTATCAGTTGCTTCGACAAGATTCGCTTCTCTCTCTCTCTCTCTCTCTCTCTCTCTCTCCCTCCACATGAAGTCTTAACTTGCTTGGATACTATGACAGTGCAGCTTCTTCCTTGGATTGAGTTATTGTCCTTTGAAATTTGTCCGAGTTTCTTTCCATGAGTGACATTGGGTAGACAGAGGGCCAATAATTGCGCGGGCTCTGTTCAATTCAGCATGAAACGTGGAGAATCCGTAAATCGTACGGCGTGTTTGATAATGATTTTGTTCCCGGGAATTAATTCTGACAATAAATGATTATTTTTAATTTCGTTCCCGGAAACTGATTATGAGTAAAAGAACGCGTTTGGTAACTGTCTAAAATTTCTGATTACGGAATAGAATTGCATTTGATAACGTGTTCATTGATTATGTTCCAAATTAATTTCTTTTAATTTTTAAATAATTTTTTTTACTTTTTAACTTTTTTTTCTTTACTTTTTTTCCTTTTTCTCCTATTCTTCTTCTTCTTCTTGTGGCCAGTCGTCGGACCAGCAATCGGTCGGACGAGGGCCGATGACCTCAATAGAGCGTCGCCGGCCCTCGTCGGTCAAGCCTCGCCGGTGGCTAGGTCGGTCAAGCCTCGCCAGGGCTGGGCGAGGCCTGCTTGGCCACCGGTGGGGCTAGGCGAGCCTCGTCGGGGTTGGGCGAGGCCTGCTTGGCCACCGGCGGGGATGGGCGAGCCTCGTTGGTCCGGCCTCGTCGATGGACGAGGCGGGCCTCTTCGGGGCTGGGCGAGGTTCTCTTGGCCACCGACAGGGCTAGGCGAGCCCCGCCAGTGGCCAGGCGGGCCTCGCCCGGCCCAGCAAGGCTCGCCGGTGGCTGGGCTCGCCTCCGACGAGCTCGCCGAACCTCGCCTTGGCCTGGCGAGCTTGCCGAACCGGCGAACGGTGGCGGGCAGCGGCAGGCGGCGGCGGACGGCGACGGATGGCGACGGGCAGCGGTCGCGGGATGGCGGAAGGGAAGAAGAAGAGTTTTACCGTGTTAATTCTTTTTTTGATTTTCGGACGCAAAATCATATATATTTTTTTTTATCCTCAAATCTTGTCCAAAATTGATTCTGGGAACAAAAATTTTACCAAATGCTATTCTTGTCCCAAACTGATTCTGAGAACAAAAAAATCAGAATCAAGCACTGTTTGGCATGTTACCAAACATGGCCCTAGTACTCCGAACTTTTGGTACAAAACCGGTGGTGACTGTTGAAGTTCATAAATCCTTAAATCCGTTTCGCTTCAATGGCACATTGCACAGAAGCTTCCATAAATTCAGTACCACGAGCTGCCCGGTGTCGGGTGTGAAAATGAAGAACCGGATGAAGATGTGCAGAAGAAAAGAAGTAGATGAAGGCAAAGGATAAACTCTAGAATAGAGTAATCAGTTCTAGAAATGCTTTGTATTTCATTGAACCAAAGAAGCTATTTGTAGTACAAAGTATTCGAAGTAGCGTAATGTATATAACTCTCCTACTCTTCCTCCTCTGCTCTATCTTGTAACACTTGAGCTAATCAACCTCAATGCAACTTCTTGAAGCTTTTCTATCGTGATGTAGAGCATCCATGGAGGATATCTATCTCTCTCTGTCTCTCTTACTTCTCTCTTTCTTACGCAACTTCTATTTATATCAGTCTTATAGTAACGAGAAAGACTAAAAGTTGTTTTACAAGGAAAAACAGAATGTAACTAACAAACCGACTCATACAAGACCAGGTTTAAGCACATGTATTAGTTTTGACTTTATACATCTTGGCAAGCCATGTCATCGATCCAGTCTGGTCTTCATCATAGGTTCTTCACCGTTGATCATCATTTCTTTTGTTCTTGTGCTGCATCATCTTGCCGTATCATTGAGCCGAATCCTCCAAGTCCTTTGTATTGAGCTAAGTCCTCTGTTTTCTTTGACTGAGGCAACTCTGTGTGTTTATGTTTAACATCCCCCCTCAAATTGGGAAGGGTGAGGAATCCCATTCCCAATTTGGTGCGAAGAAATACATGAGCTGACCGTGAGAGGGATTTAGTGAAGATATCAGCCAATTGAAAATGACTGGGAATATGTTGGACTTGAAGGGAACCAAAAGACACTCTTTCACGAACAAAGTGATAATCGATTTCGACATGCTTTGTACAAGCATGTAAGACTGGATTTGCTGTGAAGGCAATAGCTGATTTGTTGTAGCAAAATAAAGAGGTAGCTGCTAGAAGAGGGATTCCAATATCGCGTAATATAAAGCTGATCCAAGTAAGTTCAGCTGTTGTAGAAGCTAGTGCGCGATATTCTGCTTCTATGGAAGATCTTGAAACAGTAGCTTATTTCTTGACTGACCAAGAAAGCAAATTAGAGCCAAGGAATGTGCAGAACCTTGTAGTAGATCTTCGAGTAGTAGGACAGCCTGCCCAATCAGCATATGAAAATCCATAGAGAGTTGTTGAGCTTCTGGAATGAAGATAGAAGCCAAGCTAATGGTCCCTTTGACATATCGAAGTACTCTTTTTAATTGATGAGAATTTACCACTGTGGGATGTTGCAACTTTTGACAGAGAAGATTTGTTGCAAAAGCTATATCTGGCCGAGTGATGGTTAAGTATTGAAGACCTCCTACCAAGCTTTTGTATTCAATAGGGTCTGTGAGCAGAGTTGCAGCATTGGCCATGGGGACTGGCCGAAGTGGTAGGGGTGTAGAGATTGGTTTGCAATCTGCCATATGAGCTCGTTTCAGTAAGTCAAGAGCATATTTCATTTGGCACAGAAATAAGTGCTGAGAAGTACGTTTGGCTTCAATGCCTAGGAAGTAGTGGAGGTAGCCAAGGTCCTTCATATGGAACTCCATGCTGTGATGCTGAATTAATGAGGTTAAGAGTTGAGGTGAGCTACCTGTCAAGATAATGTCATCAACATAAAGCAGCAACAATATTGTGTGTGATTCAGTATGAAGAACAAATAAAGAGGGATTAGCTGTGCTACAGAAAAAGCCAAATTCAAGAAGAAATTTGCTGAACTTATCAAACCAAGCTCTTGGAGCTTGGCGAAGGCCATATAAAGACTTGTGAAGCAGACAGACATAACCTGACTTTTGAGGATGAACAAAGCCAGGAGGCTGCTCCATATAGACAGTCTCAGTTAAATCCCCATGAAGAAAGGCATTTTTCACATCGAGTTGGTGTATTGGCCATTGCTTCATTAAAGCTACTGATAGCACTATGCGAATTGTTGCATGTTTCACAACAGGACTGAAAGTTTCAGTGAAATCAAGGCCTGCTTCTTGATGAAATCCTTTGGCTACTAGACGAGCCTTGAGCTTGTCAAGACTACCATCAGGTGCTAGTTCGGTCTTGAAGACCCACTTACAGCCTATAACATTCATTTGGTTGGTTCTTGGAACCAATGTCCAGGTGTGATTATCATACAAGGCACTCATTTCTTCTTTCATTGCACTGTACCAGTACCAGGCTTTATCAGCCAAGGCTGTCTTAATAGATCTTGGTTCCATGGGAACCTGATATTCTGCTAAACAGGCATATTTTGGATTTGGCTTTATAATACTTGACTTCAATCGAGTTTGCATATGATGACCAATAGGATTGCTTTGAGAAGAGGATATGCTAGAATTGTGTTGTTCTAGTTTAGGGTTGAGTGAAGAACTAGAATTCTGACACTCTAGATCAGTAGAGGTATTTAAATGCACAACGACTAGAGAGGTAGGTACTGGATATGATTCTGTGAAGAAGTGAGTCTGCATTGGTGTTGAAGAGATAATTTGTTGCACCTGTTCATTATGTAAATGATCATTGTAATAGCTATCCATAGTAGGATGATACTGACTTGTGTTTCCTGACTGATGAGAAGTGCTGCTGTTTGCTGTATCAGAACTTAGAGATTTGGACAATTGAAGATCTCCAATCCATTGTTTATATAAAGGTGTATACTATGCATACTCAGTGATCACTCTTTTTGAGAAAGGAAAGAATGTTTCATCAAAGATCACATGCCTACTGATGTATATGCGATTATCAGTAGGTACAAGATAGCGATATTCCTTATGCAATTCACTATATCCCATAAATACACAGGTAAGGGATCGAGGATCAAATTTATGTTTTGTGTATGGTCTCAAGCATGGATAACAGGCACAGCCAAACACCCTCAAGTGATCATACCTTGGCTGTCGATTATGAAGCTTGTTATAAGGTGTGTCCATCTTCAGTGTTGTTGTAGGAAGTATATTTACTATGTAATTTGCTGTTGCAAAGGCATCCACCCAAAATTTCAGTGGAACTTTGGAGTGATATAGCATGGCCAATCCCAATTCTACAATATGTCGATGTTTTCAATCTAAAATCCCATTCTATTCTGGTGTGTGTGGACATGATATATGTTGTTTGATGCCATAATTCTGCAAATGGCATTGAAATTTGTTGCTTACAAACTCTCCTCCTCCATCACTTTGGAAGATTTTGATTTGATGGTTGTACTGTTTTTCAACTAACTTCTGGAATTGAACAAAGACATTATAGAACTTAGACTTCAACTTCAGTGGATATAGCCAGCTATAACGTGAGAAACTATCAACAAAGATCACATAATATCTAAACTGCTGAAATGAATTGACTAGTGAGGGTCCTCAAATGTCACAATGAATCCTTTCTAATGGACAATTTGATGTAGAATCTGACAATGGAAAAGAAAGAGCTGTACTTTTTACTATTTGACAGCTGCTGCAAACATTTGAAGATACTGAATTATAGTGAATCAATCTCTGTTGTTGCAGATGTTTCACTTTTTGAAAATTCGTATGAGCCAGCCTTTGGTGCCATATGTCTTCATCAACAATTTTCTGCCTTTGAGTAAAGAAGGCTTATATAGTCTGGGTATCCACTTGATAGAGACCTCTAATCTTTCTCCCAAGCTTGACTGTTACTTTGGCATTATTGTCCTTTACATAAACACAAGAGTTGTCAAAAATAAAAGAAGAAGGATAGTCTTCTGTGAGCTTCGAAACTGATAAAAGGTTCTTTTTTTATCTCTGGTACTATTAGAACTTCATTAAGAGGTAATGTATTACCTTCTGTATTTAAACAGGTATTACCAATATGTGTAACAGGTAAGCATGATCCATTACCTACCATCACAATATCAGAACCTTGGTATTTAAGAAAGGTATGAGGAATACCATGATTAGCACTAATATAAGCTGTAGCACCAGTATCAGGGTACCATTCACCTCCTTTTGAATCTTCAACATGCACTGCTGTTAGAGCTGCTGGAATGTCCTCTGCCTAATAAGAGTTGTCAAAGTGATACCAACAATGGAGAGCATCATGGCCAGGTCGTTTACATATCTGGCATTCCAGTCTAGCACTACCTGTCTCTTTCTCATCCTGCATATTTTTACTTGAGTTCAATGTGAAAGAGGGATAGGATTTAGTGTTCTGGTACCTTTGAGAGGGGGCAGCATAGGGTCAAAACCCCTGATTAGCTGTAGGGAAGATATTTCTTTGTCTGTAAAACTGATCTCCCTGCCCTCGGATTGGAGCATTTCCTTTGTAATTTTGACCATAACTAAATCCTCGACCTCTATTTGTAGTAAATCTGCCATGATTATAACTACGGCCTCCCCTGTAGCTCCCTCTTTGAGCTATAAATCCAGAGGTTTGAGGAGTATATTCACTATCAATGTTATCTTTTGACCGCATCTGAGATTGTCTCTGCCCAAAGTAGGCCAGATTTGGATTGAACTGACTTCTAGAGTAAGTTTTCATCCTTGATTCAAACCTTTCCAATTGAGCAATGACCTCATCATAATCAGGTTGAGGCTTTAAGCAATATATGGTGGTTCGAAGATTTTCATATTCAGGACCTAAGCCTTCCAGCACACCAAAAATTTTGGTAATTTCATCCACAGGTTTCCTTATTGCATTCAACTGATCACATATAGTTTTGTATTCTCTGAGATAAACAGAGAGAGTTTGATCAAGCTTTTGGCAGGATTGTAGTTTCCCTCTCAGCTCGAATTCCCTAGCAATTGATTTCTGTGTAAATCTTTTTAGAAGAGTCTGCCATACTTCAAAGGATGTCTCTAAACCAATTATTAAGCTCAAAATACTCTCAGTAACAGCTCCACTAATCCAAGATGGTACCAACTGATATGTTCTTGTCCAGTCAGCATACTCAGGATTAACAAGATCAGATTCACAGCCTTCAACATTATTATGCAGCATGCGAGGAGGTGAAGGAATATCACCATTAACAAAGCCAAAAAGTTCTTGGCTTTTCAGGAATCTTTGAACCTGAGCTTGCCATAACAGAAAGTTATCTTCGGCAAGTTTGATTGTGACAAAATTTGAGATGTTCACATGTATTGGAAAGGAGTACTTTGGTGTTCTTATTACCATTGCTACAAGCTCTCAGCTTAATATTGAATACTGACAAAGACAATCAAATATAGCAGTGCTGATGAACTTCTGATATGATTACCGTGATTCTTGAGATTGTTGTTACTTCAGATTCTCCATTTTGACACAAGAAGCAACTTCTGAGTGAAGCTTATCACCAGCCTCAGCAAGCTAAACCTGAAGCTCTGATACCATGTGAAAATGAAGAACCAAATGAAGATGTGCAGAAGAAAAGAAGTAGATGAAGGCAAAGGATAAACTCTAGAATAGAGTAATCAGTTCTAGAAATGCTTTGTATTTCATTGAACCAAAGAACTGCTGTAGTACAAAGTATTCGAAGTAGCAGTAATGTATATAACTCTCCTACTCTTCCTCCTCTGCTCTATCTTGTAACACTTGAGCTAATCAACCTCAATGCAACTTCTTCGAAGCTTTTCTATCAGTGATGTAGAGCATCCATGGAGGATATCTATCTCTCTCTGTCTCTCTTAATTCTCTCTTTCTTCTGCAACTTCTATTTATATCAGTCTTATAGTAACAGAAAGACTAAAAGTTGTTTTACAAGGAAAAACAGAATGTAACTAACAAACCGACTCATACAAGACCAGGTTTAAGCACGTGTTAGTTTTGACTTTATACATCTTGGCAATCCATGTCATCGATCCAGTCTGGTCTTCATCATAGGTTCTTCACCGTTGATCATCATTTCTTTTGTTCTTTTGCTGCATCATCTTGCTGTATCATTGAGCCGAATCCTCCAAGTCCTTTGTATTGAGCTAAGTCCTCTGTTTTCTTTGACTGAGGCAACTCTGTGTGTTTATGTTTAACACCGGGCACCCCTTCAAAGAATTTTTCAGTGCAGATGAAGTGTAAGAGATCGAGAAACTCTGATTATATTTTCAGCTAAGAGCCTAGTGAATAACTCAACAGTTCTAGTCAACCAGACTGGATGGAAGATCTGTCATACCGTACTACCGAACTTGTTGAAATTGGTGATTTACGTGGATATGATACCAACAAAAAGTTTTCCATTCACAACCTGAGGACACTGGATAGCAACTATTAGGTACATCAGCAGATTATTTCTCCAAATCATATTAGGTATAGAGCCATCTTGGTCTTCTTGGACCAAATCAGAAATACAAATAGATATTACCAAACCCAGAATTATGACAAGATGAGCATAAAAATTCCATAAAGTTCACTTTCAAGTCGATCCATCGGGACATGATGGTCGGCTTCAGGAGTTGGGATTTCCATCCTGCGGAAATTGAGAACCCTTTCCTGAACAAGGAAGAATCGGTGCATCTAGGGCAAGGTGACAAAGATAGGCTAGTCCCCGTTTTGCTTAAACGGTAATTGCACAGAAGCTTTTGTGGATTCTGTACCAAGAGCTACCCGGTGCCGGGCATTCTTAACTTATGCTGATGGAGTGAGTGAAGCTATAGTGAAGGCACTTATAGTTGGTCAGAGGTAGAGTCGATTTAATACTTGGCTCTATTTTTCCCTGATCCTCTGTATTCTTCAGATGGTTCGTCCTTTGAAGTGATTCTCATTTCTCAGTGTGCTCTGTTTCCATACATTTGCCGTTATGGATGACAATGAAGTCAGTCTTGGTGAAATTGTTGACTTGGGAAACCCACATATTCAGGAATTGGCTTCGAATTCTCTCTTTTTGCTAGGGGACTTTGGATCTTGTTGAAATCATGAAGAAGGCTTGAGAGACATTAAAATGGAGGATGATAATTGACCTGTTTAGGCACCAACAGTGCAGATAACATCTCAATATAAGATTTCATCTGAAATCTCAATATAAGAATTTTGTTCAGCATAATCATTGAAGAATTCTACTTATTGATAACATCTCTGAGTATTTCTCTAAAGGCACCCTTTCATAATTCAGTGAATTTTCCGGTGCAGATAAAGCGTAGGTATCGGAAAACTCTGCAACTGTATTCAACTAGAAGAGCCTAGTGATCAATTCAAACGGTCTTAGTCAACCAGACTGGACAGAGAATCCATCATATCATGCTACCAAACTTGTTGAAGTTGATACAATACAAGGTCAATAAACAGCCTGAAGACAACGGATAATATTAGGAACATCAGCTAATTATTTCTCTAAATCACATCAGATATAGAGCTATCTTGATCTTATAGGACCAAATCAAATACAAGTAGAAACAATGACAGGACGAGCATAAAACCTCCCCCAGTTCACTTGGGAAACCCGGTAACAGGATCCAAAAGAGCTTGACCTTGATCAGAAAGCAAAACCGGACCTGGTCCAGGCCTTGTGCAGATGAAATAGCTGATATTGCCTCTGAATCTCTGTGCAGGGACTTCGTCCTGAATTTCTGGAGGAGCTGGCAATTTCTCAACGTCATTTATATCCTCCAAGCCCGCATCTTTCAGTATGGACTTGTCCCCAAGAATGTAGCTGGAAGAAAGAAAATAGTAAATGGCATAATAAGATACATTCATAAGGATGCTTGTGGGCGGTGGCAGTTACAATGGGATCTTGCCGTCTTTCTACCGCTCAATTCAGTGGCATTTCCAAATAAGTTTGCAATCATGACCAGAATCAATTTTTTGATTCTTTTAGAGTTTTTACGAACGTAGGGTAAAGACTGAATGAAGAATATACAGAACGAGCGCATAATAGCCAGTCAAAGTTTTTCTAATGAAATTGTGGACTGTGATTGAGTAGCACAGGGATATTCGCCTTGATGCTTCATCCTTATGACTTAAAGCAAAGGGAACTTCCACAGCGTCACCGGCACTTCCTATGGTGCTAAATTGCAAGGGTTCATGTCAATAAAATGCATTTTGACTTAATGAACTGCGTGAGAGAATTTAGGATCTACCACATCAGGAGAACAACCATTCAAATGGACTTGTATATGTAACCTTATACCTGCTTAGGTCAGTGTCGGGATTCGGAGGGAAGTAATATAGCAGCCTTTGCAGCAAAAGTGCAGCTGCCTTCCTGTCACGAGCAAAAAGAAATCCATTGCACCCGGCATCATACGTGTATGCCCCCTGCAAAATCAATAAGGATAATTCTCAGCGTTAGAGTTTCCATCAATTCGTGTAACTGTTGGCAAGCACCGATTTCAGGTTATAGATCGAGTGCATTAGTGTTCTTCGTTACAAAAAGAACAGGAAAAAGACAATCTTCAAGTCATTTTACTAATGAAATAATCTTGAGTCTTCCGCATTGCCATCGATGCTGAGCAAATTTAGATGTACAACGTCAATTTTTTCAGGAGTGAAAAAATTTGAGTAAACAAAATAAATCATTTATCTTCATTCTCTTTCTTTTGCGTGAAAACAAAATCAAGGGAATGGTGCAGTAAAGATAACCTGAGGAACTCCTTCATGACGATTCAATTCCTCCACACAGTTGATTATCCTGAAGTACAGCAAACCTCAAGCTCAACTCGCAGGTCGTATCAATTGAAATTGCAGAGAACTGAAATTACATCAGCTGTCTGACTTAAGAATGAACTCGCCTGTGGGATGTATCATTCATGTAAAACAGAGGTGGGGATGTATCCAGACAGGTCGCGTGGAACTGGTTACTGTCCGCACAGGTCAATTTTGCAAAAGTCGTGAAGTCACAACTTCGAATGGCCCTCTCCATTTCTACGATGCGTTTCGGTACCACTTCCTTTGGCCCAATATTTAGTGTCAAGACAGTTAGATCTCTCAATATGCATGTATAAACCAGAAACAGTTATACACCAGGCAAATCTCAAAGCAGGAGCAAGCAGGCTGAACTTCAGGGGGGCTGGGGGGACCAAAAATCGCCATGATGATATCATTGCATAAAAATGAACCTTTGCTCGATAACAAATCTTATGCCGCTAACCAGGAGAACAGAGGAGCTGAAACGAACCTTTGCTCGGTAATGTAAAAACGGACTAGTTGCAACAGTTAGGGGCGCCCCCTTGGCACTACTTATCTCCTTTTGCTGGGAACTCACCTACATCAACGAAAACCAAGATCTGGTGGAAGAAGCTTGGTGCAGCACTCATACAGTTCATATAGTCAACATGGGTATTTTTTGGCTTAACCAGAAGAAATATAGGAATTGACTTATGAAATAGTTCTTGGTGGATTATGGCTAAGCTAATAGAGTAAGTGATTCCCAGAGTGACAGGTTCGAATTAGGGGCGGTGGGTGATTAAGGTAAGCCAAGAACAGAGAACAGAAAGAACATCGACACTACATTTGAATTTACGAAAGTATTGAGTTATATCGTATAGGGAGTATTCCTCACTGATGACAGGTCAGCGCAAACACACACTCGAGAAGTTATCCTACTTGGAGTTGCAAAATATACGATATTACAGGCCTGTGATATGCACCCAGTGAAGATTGATCAGGTAAAGCCATGTCCTCATTTGGCTACATTTGGGACTACTACTTCTCTTTTGCGAAGTAAATAATTACTTGCTTCATATTGTGTATTTTATAAAGAATTTTTTGCTTAAATCCCCAGACTTTAAGAGACACATGATTCTTGGGAAACTGAGTTATAGAGCCCAGCACATCGTTCCTAAAAGTCTAGGTGATGATTTTAAGAACTGTGGAGCCAGACACACAAACCACTCAATCTGGAAAGACCCATGATACATGCTCCTTTTCTTAAACACCCGATTGTAAACCAGAGCCCCATATGCATGACTGCATACCACCGCTATTAGAATTACAAGATCCTCCCAGTGTTTCTCATCCTCCAGTTGAATTGCAAAGCTGTCTTTTCCCTTTTCCTCATCCTGTAAAAGGAAAAAAAAAAAAAAATATATATATATATATTCATGTAATCTAACTATCACGAGCTTTGTGGGGAAACTTACAAAACGCATAACGTTCCTTGTTTGTATTTCAGCGGTCACTACCAAAGAAATGGAAACATGCAAGAGCATTGGTAGTTGGTGATAACACACACCTTTCCCAAGACCCACTTGAAAAATCCACCATGTAAACTCCGGCACGCGCTCCCTGAACCTAGCCTGCAGGTTGACATAGAATTCTAGTTCAGGGCGAGATATAAGAACTTTATATGTAAGCTTCATATGTATTATACACTACCGTTTAAAATTGGACAAAGCACAAGCAGCTGGGAACGACAACCCTCCCTAGACCCTTTGTCAGTCATCGATGCATGCCTATATAATGTCTCTCATAAATGGATATACCTTGCATCTGATTCTGATTCTTTTACATGACTCAGGCTTTTGAAATTAAGAAGACTGATGAATTAATAAGCACCTTGCTACGGTGGATAGCTGGCTCATGTCATCCTTCACATTCATCAGTTTGGCAAGGGCAAAAACTGCAAAAACATGAAAGCAATCCAATTTTAAGTGACATCAAATTGACAAGAATGATTTGAAGGGGCCAGAGTTTCAAGGAAGAAAAAAGAAAAGGAAGATAGAATTATGATTTCATGGTGATCGATCAGCGGGTCGGGCACGCTTAATGAAATTCCTAGGCCCACCAACATCGAATTTGGGAAGGCCGGCCCAATTTTGAGGGCACATAAAACACGGATTTTTTTTTTTTTTTTTTTTTTTTTTTTTTTTTTTTTTTTATGACAGGAGGAACCGGCTTGGCCGATAGCTGTAAAACACGGAATATTACTCTTCCATAAGAGAACGTATTGTCATCACATTCTACCTCAAATCCATCTTCAAAATGTTGTTTTGGTTAATTTGTACCATCTATTATTACTATCATATATCCATAGTGTGTGCCGATAATGAGTTACGATCACTTATCAAATAATCTAGGAATTAAGTGAGGCGAAGGCACTTTTTTAATTACCAAGACAAGCAAAACCAGCTGCTGAATAAGCCAGACCAGTCCCAGTAGGGAAGTTGTTGTGGGAAGCTATGTGAAAATGCAGTCTCATCCAGTCCTCTTTCATTATCTTGATGCCCTTTTCGTCGTCTTCAAAATTATCGCCTCTTGAACGAATCTCTCTCAAACAGTTTTGGTACCTATCACTTGACAGGGACATCTCCTGCAAAAAAATACAGAGAGAGGGGTATTGACTTTTATTATTAGGAACCACGATACTTGACTAACGGGTGTATCATAGTCTAGGTCAAGGAGAGATATTTGGTGCTCATAACCATGCATAATGTACTATAGAATGGCTGATCAAAAGGCCGCAACACAATCAGCCAGGTACTTGAGTTTTGACCCTCAAAGACTTTAGCAAACTTTGTATAAAAAAATAAAATAAAATCGCCCAGGAAGATTGGCGTAAGAAGAACGTGACGGGTATTTTCTTGCTTGTGTAGTCGGATCTCCCGATGTTTGAAATCTCGAACGGGGACCGAACACCGTTCACTCGGCATACCTTGCCATTAAGCCACAAGCGGTCCTTCTCGAACTTGGGGCTCACAGCAACTGTTGTGGTCGCGCACAGGTGGTCAAGATCCAGAGTGATGCTGATGCTCTCGTTGACGGCCAAGATCAGGGCCTCATTCCTCTTGCCCCAGTACTTGATCACAGAGATGTTGCTTGGTGCTTTTGCTGTTACCATTAGTACCCACTCTCCCTCCATGTAATGAAACTGCCACAAAGCTGATTTAAGAACCTGTGGTCAATAGTCAAGAGACAAGAAGAAAGAAAGGAGAAATACAAAGGGGAAGAAGAGAGGAAGAAATAGATCATAAAAATCAACAAGGGAATCTTGATTTAAGCCCTACTATGGCATCCCAGAATGCCACTTTCTAATGCGATTCTTTAATCTTTACACTTATAGCGCAAGCGGAAGACAATACATACATAATCAAGATATTACTTAATTAGATGGACATATCAGTAAAGCAAATATCACATCTTCATTTCATGTATTATTTATGTACAAGGGTGATATCAACAAAGGACTAAACTTGAGAGGTCAAAAGGGTGTACTACTCCCATATATCTATCACATCTCAACTCAACAAGAATAAGGCAATGACACGGCCGTCCTTTCTCTGAAGGACGCAGCCTCAATATAACCAAAATTCAATCGATATTGACAGATATACGTATATATATATATATATATATATATATATATATATATATGATAAAAAGGGTATTTGGTTACAATATTAGAGTTTTTCAATGATCTACCAAAATGATATATACACTTTCAATAAAAACTAACTCATAAACGATCAATTATATATAACTCATACCAAAAGTCTCCACTATCAAAAAGCCCTCCCTGCCCAATAATGCAATGGTCACGTCTTACTTGCTGTTTGTTGAAGAACCTATAAAAGCAAGTAGATGAAAGGAGTGAGTTACAACGGTTTAGTAAGTAATACATTTCTTCTAAATGGATCGAATAATTACTATGCACATTCAATACAAAAATATAACTCACTTTCACTAGAATCCGAAATTTAACCAACCTTCAAGACGAAATTATGATATTTCTTATTTTAACATAACATGTTTATAGTAGAAATACCCTCAATAATAACAAAGCAAACCCCAATGATTTAGCCCATTGGTCAATCTTGTAATAACACACGTCAATGATTCACTTCATTGACCAATTTCATGCTCAATTATCTAACCATGGTCATGCGTAACGCTCGTGACAAAGCGACCAAGATTCCTCTATTGGCTAGATCTCCACCTATTATTAGTCGGGTGACAGAGTTCACAAGCATATCTTAAACTAGTATGCACATATCCACACACCCTTGGATCATAAAGGCACTAAGCATAAACCATCAACTCAATCTCTAATAATCCACAACCATAAAAGTCATTTCATATATCACAATGAGTTCCTAAACTAATTCAGAATCCATTTCATAAACCAGTTTACAACTCAAGCATTTGATATATAAATATCAAAGCGCCTTTCAAAACCACATTCATAAATCATGAACTTTTCAAGATTCTTTCATAAAAAGTTTCACAAACCATTTATAAGCAATAATTCAAGTTGAAGTCAATAGATGACTTCCCATTTCAAATAACAAAAGAATAGTAAAGGCTCGATCTCATTTTATGTAACAAAAGATGTTATTTATTAACTCATAACATACTTAATTCATAACGTTTTTCAAAACATGAATTTAAAACATAAATAAGAAGTAATATCACTCACTTGAAAAAGCCAAAAACTAACCTACAATGGTTACTTGAGCTTACGCACTTGAATTCCTTACAATTAACCGAAAAATGATATCAAAAGGCCAAGTAAAATAATATTCCTACCTATGAGCCAACAAAGTGCTTGGCCATAGCGAAAACCTCTTATTATCCCCCATGCGCAATTTGTGCTCTAAACTTATTTGGGCCATAACTTCCTCCACATAAATCTGTTTAAAGCAAGCATAAAGTCCATAAAAAGCCATTTCCATATACTACAACAACCCTAACTCAACTGCCCCAAAGTCTCACTGAAAACGGCTAAAATTTAGGCCTGCAGTTACCGTTCAAAAGTGACCAGCACACATGACGAATTCAAAATTTCGATCTGGGCAAACTATAAGCTCAAATCGAGATCTATAAAATTTTATAGTTTCGCCACATCCTAAACTATCATTTCTGTATAAATACATAGCTCAACGACTCAAAAATTAGACTTCGCTGGACGAATCTCTTAATTTCGAATTTCAAACCCTCAATTTAAAACTACTCCGATTGAACGAATGAGGGGCGCAAATGGTTACCGAGCATTGCGAATCGGAGTTGAATCAACTTCGCGAGGCATCCATGGCGAGAACGTGAGAGCCCCTCTCCTCTTTTCCTTTTTCTTCTTCTTATTATCTTCTTTTCTCTCCTCTCTTTTTCTTTCTTTTCCTTGAGTGAGCTCTTGGTCCTCCCTCTCTCTCCTTAAAAGAGCCAATGCTTCCGCTGTTCTCTTAAACTTTTTTTCGGCTTTTTTCCTTTTCACTTTTCAAGGCCCATATTTTACAATATCAACAACGACGGCTACAACCCCGGTCACCACCATCCATCATCACCAACCTCATGGCCATGTCCAAAAGGTATCGGCCGTACCAAAAATGGTTTGGCTCTACCCCACTACTCCTCACCACTACCACTGTCATCATTGCTGCTATCATTTGGATATGACAAAGGACCTATGATTTGTCCCTCAACCTTCGCGTATATGGCGACGAAGCTATATGGGATATGATCAGCCGGTGATCCTACATCTATCCTTAGTGTAGCGTGGTACTTTTATCAATCAAGTTTGGTAACGTCCGCAAGACGCAAACCCGAAAGCTCCTCAAAAAAAGACAGGCTAAGGCAAAGGTGTCACATGATATGAGGCTGTTGTGATCGAATGACAATCACCATCGCCTTAAGATTTTCACATCCTCTCAATCACTCGTACTAGAATTGTATGTGTCTGATATATAATCTCAAGGTGTTTGGATGTATATGAATTATTTGAATGGATAAGACATGACAGGAAAATGATCCATAACTTCTAGGTGGTGCAATGAATTTAATGCAAAAATATATCAGGAAACATATTGTCTTGTTGTCAGGGTGAAATATTTAGAATGTCAATGCAAATGCGATAAAGAAGATCTCTTACTACTAGCTATGTTACATGACTAATGTTAACGCAGTTTTTCTTAGTAATCTTTGTATTTATCTACCCCATTTGGTTGTATAGTTGACTTCACTGTTAGCCGAAATACAAAATTTATCCAATTGACACAACATTACCCACATTAGAAAGTGTGGTATATTGGTCCTCCTTCTCAAGTCCTTCTCACACGAGGCAGAAGTATTAAAGCCCAAATGCCTTCGATTTTGGAGGTAGTCACGGGAGAAAAAACTTCTTGATTCATATTTTTTTAAGTTATGAATGACAAAAACAAACATGATCACCCTTAGAGGTGATTAGTTTCATGATGGATAAAATTTGGATCATGCCATGTTAAAAACGGTTTCAAGCTTTTAGCGCCTAGAACTTATCTTGTTTGTCTAGTTTGATTCTACTTGATAACCAATTTCATTGTATTTTTTGCTTTAATTTTTATAAAAAAAAATCAAGAGAAATAACAATTATCGCAAAATAATATAAGCAACAAAACAGTTCAAAATAAAATGTTGATACAAATTATAAAGTAATAGAGACATTAAGTTCATTTAAGAAGAATAGATTTTTGTCAAACTTCATAAGACAGTTCTAACCACTTCCTAAGTGGATGGGTAGGTTCAATATGCATAAGGTGAAACCTACTTGGCGTAGTACCCGATTTCCAAAATTTGAAATCAGAAACTAGACCCTTTTTTTACTAGAATCAAAGAATCGGATTTATTTTCTGAAGGTGATTCGGTTCAGTTCCCAAGTAAAGCCGGACTGCTTGCTCACTGGTCGAGCATCTTATCAAAGATGAACATAAAGCGCACTTCCCATGGTGGTGCTATATTCGATTGGTGGTTGACTTTGGGCTAATGATGGTACAGAAAGTAGAATTAGGGGCAGAACCCCTCCCCCAATTTAAATTAAAAAACACGTTTTTCATCTGGGGGCCTGAAAATTTTTTTTGTCGTGTGTGGGTTTTCGGTCGGTGCAGCTGATGGAATCTCGTCTGTTGCTCGATTCGCTGAGTCAGTTGAATTGCGGTTGTGTTTTTTTGTTACTTTTTCCACTGATGGATGGGGTCGCGCATTTTGCAGGGGAAGGGAGTGCAACGTGTCTTGCTTTTGTTGCTGAGCTGTGAGACTTGATAGAAAACAGAGCACGAGGGCTGCGAAGTGATTCCTTTAGTGGGACCACATTTGGTTGCTGTTATTGCTGTTGATAGGAAACAAAAAATTAAACTTTCTGTAACCCAAAAAATTAAAAATTAAAAATTAAAAAGAGGGGGAATTTTTGCTGAATTGAGAATGATTGAGCCATCTTTTGTTACATTCGTAGACATTTGGGTCCACAAAATCAGCACAAATCTTGAAAATAAAAGGAAACATTGAGACGGGTCACTCTCGCCGGATCTTATATTTCAATTTAAAAAAGTGATTTTTTCTTTGAAAAATTAGAAATTATTTTTTAAAATATGATTAGGTATTGACTTTTGGATCAGAAATTCCACACTTGGGCACACACACTCCAATGTTGATTTCTGGGTCCCAACATTTAGAACCAGGTTTCTAGTGGCCAAGCTCAGGTCGCAACACTCGAGCTCTAGTCCTCGGCACTCAATCCTGGGTACACAAATGCCGTGCATGGACGTGCTAACTTTTGCTCGTCTGGTTTGTTTGTCTCTCTCTTCCCTTCACCCACGGGATGACTACGAACAGGTTGTAAAATTAATCCTAGCCAAAAGCAAACTTGTAAGATAACTGGCCTTGTTCTTTTGTTATGCAGCCGAGGGTGAATGCGAGGCAACAAGGAGAGGCGGAGTCCATCCATCGGAACATGATGATCGGTTTCGGGAGCTGACAGTTCGATCCCATGGAAATTGAGAACCCTTTCCCGAACAAGGAAGGATCGGTGCATCCGTGGCAAGGCGATGAGGATAGGCTAGTCCCCATTTTGCTTCAACGGCACATTGCACAGAAGCTACCGTGGATTGAGTACCACGAGCTGCCCGGAGCCGGGCATTTGCTCCCTTATGCTGATGGAATGAGTGAAGCTATTGTAAAGGCACTTATAGTTGGTCAGAAGCAGAGTTGATCTCGTAGTCGAGCTTTATTTTTCCCTCCACCTTATGTCTTTTCCAGATGGTTTGCTCTTCCTCGAGTTTGAGTGTGCTCTGTACCGAACCATTTGCAATTATTATAGTTATAATATATTTCGGATTTGAGCTATTATATTGAGTATTTCCTATTCGGGATCCCAAGAAAATCATTTCCGCCTACACTGACAGGCAGTTGAAATGAAGGAAATGTACCGTCAGATTCTTTTTATCATGCTCAATTCTTTGTGGAAAAGAAGGATGCAGCCTAGAACGCGCAAATAACGCCTCTAGGAGTGGACGGCCTCGCTTTCAAGCGCGTGGGTGGTTTGAGAAAGGTGGACCTGCTTCGAGCTGACTGGTCCTCTGGCTTTGATCGCCTAATTTGGTCTTCGTGCAATTAGTGCATAGTGGTGTCCCTTCCATGTGCAATAGTTGGTTGTGAATTCGACGTATGGCTTTGCTTGTGAATATCATCCGAGAGTGGATCCGAGTGTGTTAGGTAGCAAATAAATTTTGTTGTAAAAGATTGAGGGATTCCTTTGTGAGAAATTATGAGAGCTAAACATTATATGAGTTATTGGGTATAATTAAAAGTTGGGAAACACTAAAATATGTTTGAGTGACTTGAGTAATATCCATAATATTACCTGAATTATAGTAAAATTTTGTGTTGTTCTTATCGTGAAGTCTCTTGTTCTCTTAATTATATCAACTTTATTAGCTATTATTTTTCATTATAAATCCCTATTGAGGGCGTGAACACTTGTGAATTGAAAAGGAAGTGAGATAGTTTTTTAAGAGGCGCTTGAGTTTGTAGAAGCTAACTCCCAATGTTTCATATAGAAATAACACTTTGTAAAAGCTATAAAATTTGAAGAGTTAAATAGTGAATTCAAATCTTGTCGAGGCCATTAAATTTAGAAGAGTGGAGTAGACCAAGTGGAAGGACAAACCATTATAGATCTAATTTGTATCTTTTCAATGTGCTTTATTCTTTTAATATCCATTTGATGGAATACTTTATATTTCAGTGGCCGTTTCCCATTTTAGTCTCACATTCTACATGTTTTTCACAAAAAGGTTTTTAATTTTTCTAAATCAACTGGTTCAGCCCCTCTTAGTCCTTCTTTGTTTTCTATTTTATGAGTAACAAACGGGACAACAATTACCCGTCATTAATTAGAGAATCGAAATCCACCTCTCTCTACTTGTAGCACATACTTAAATTTCGGGGCCCATAGTCTTTGCTTTCCAAGATTAAATCCCTTTCTCAGTGGAAAACATTATTGCTTTTGTGGACTCCCACCCTCCCATTCCTGCTAACCAAATAAATGAAATGGCATTTACTAAGTTTTGGTGATCATAAATAGAATCATTTATTCCAAAAAAAAAAAAAAAGAAGAGAAAAATCAAAATGGGTAAGGTCGCATTCAATTGGCAGATTCATTCGGTGTCCTTCTCTTGCCTTGGAAGTAGGGTAAGAATTTTTATTTCCCGCGACGAAAAAAAATTCAAGATCAGTTCCTTTTTTGTCAAAGTGTGGAGTGCCTCTAACCTGGGGAATTTTTCTTTCCCATTGCTCTATTTCAAGAATGGTATTACTTTTAGGGATCCTCTGTTCGATATATGCCCTAAAGTTACCATGTAATAATTACATATTAAGAACTTCAATTATACTATCATATTATTATTATTTAATTAATGGCAGTAACATATTCATTCATTTGTCCAATTATTTTATATTTACGAATGATTTCATAAGATCGATTGCAACTAAACCTATTCTTGAGACATTAAGAATATATGTGACAGGTTCATAGTTAGAATGAATCTTTAAATCGTTCTCGGTCAATAGATTATTGAGTGGATATTAATAATCTTGTTGAGACTGATGTGTTCAAAACTTCACCATCAAGTATTGGATACTTAACGAAATGATGGGTCACAAGTTATTGAGTATTGTGATGCCTGAGTTAAGAACACGAGTGCTTGTATTAGACAAGTTTACTGAACATGACGCATATGGAACGATTAGCGACATGGAAGCTTTTAGTGTGGTCAATGTCTAATTGTTCATATTTTGATCTTGTGTAAATAATCATTAGACCTGAGGCACAGTATTAACTTATGTGTCGAGCAACTATGGTTCACAGGTGCACGTAATGTCGGGTTGTTGATCCGTTTTTATACCCGATGGTCATAGTTTGTTCATATACGAAGTTGCATGTGTGCGCAATCTGGAATCTGTCTCCTTGTTATATGCAAGGTATAATAATGATGTCCTATGCGATATAATTATGACACTGCATTGAAATCCTCAATCGAGGTTGTAACCGAGAATTAATTGTTTATGTCTTGAATAAAATGCATGTTAATTAGATTTGTGCAAATGATCGAATTGGTGACTTGACAAATATTTCATGATTTTTGTTCGATCTGGACATAGTAAGACAGAATGATTGAATTATACTATAGCTAAAACTGACAGATTCATTATGTTCTTAAAACATTCACACTATTTGGGTAGCCATGACATATTACTACATGTCAATCATAGCTTGTAGGACCCAAAGATTAATCGAGATAATTAAATCCTTTGGGAGTACTAATGTGTTAGTATAAGTCTTACTACCATAAACAATTAAGATAACTTGGAATAAGAGAGAAATAATGTTGCAGATGTGTTTGCAATTACTGCAATTGAATTGAGTCGACTTGAAATTAAATTAAATAGGATTTAATTTAATTTGTATTATAGTCACGAGCCTACTTGCATATGATGCAAATGCATGCTCAAAGTGAATATATGTTAATGTATTCCAAATGTACATATAAAGATTATGTCCTTTTTATTTTTTTAAAAGAGATTGATTAATTATTTATTGCAACGCACATGATATGTGCGTATTTTAATAATGATAATTATAGAAAAAATTAAATTAAATCAAAAAAGGGATGCTTCGTGCGTGATGTTTCTAACAATGATGCACGAAGCATCCCTTTTTTTAATTCAATTCAATTTAAATTAATTTAATTTAATTTATTATATGTGCGTATTTTAATAATAATAAAAAATTAAATTAAATTATAAAAGGGATGCTTCGTGCATGATGATCAGCAAAGGCATGTGCATGAACAGTCAACAACGGTTGCTGACCCTTCATGCACAATTGTACACGATCAGCAATGGACTTTTTCTTAAAAAAAAAAAAAAAAAAAAAAAAAATTGCTGCTAAAAGGTTGAAAAAGATAGAGAGAAAAAGGCATGCGTGTTCTTGTGTGTTGGTACACGAGAAAGAAAAAGGGATTCTCTCATTTTATGTCATGGCTAAAAACATCAAGGATACGGCGATTGTTTCTACGAGATTGCTAGTACAATCATAATGGTGATTATCCGAAAATTCTCTCTTTCATTCGACGTTCATTGTTGGTATGTTTGAGCTAGAGATCCAACGTTTGTGGGACTCGAACTGAAGAACATCCGAACCAATTCATTTAAAGCATGCTTCAAGAGATAATTCGTTTAACTCTCTTTTATATTCAAATTTTTGATTAAAATGCACGAACAACGCCTTCGAAAAATTATGTATAAAATGTATCATCTTTGTTTTCGCTGTATTTTTTGTTAATTTTACTTATACATGATTCATGAAACCCCAACATCCCGTACTAGATGTTCAAGAAGTTCCCCCGCCTTTTGAACTATCTTCTCTTTGCCCTACGTTTTGAGTGTACATGTACACTAGTTTTTGATGGAATTTTGGAGCTTAAACAAACCTGAAGTCGATGAGATTTATGCTTGTATGCGAAGGTCATAGAGTTTTTTAGGAAAGTATCAATTGCTTCAACAAGATTCAGCTCTCTCTCTCTCTCTCTGCCTCCACATGAGGAGAGTCTTAACTTGTTTAGATACTATGATTGTGCAGCTTCTTCCTTAGATTGAGTTCTCGTCCTTTTGAATTTGTCCGAGTCTCTTTCCATGAGTGACATTGGGTAGACAAGGAGCTAATAGTTGCATGGGCTCTGTTCAGTCCAAACTAGAGGTAAGCATGATTTGGATTGGGCTGATCCACCCCCTAACCCTAAGACCAATCTGCATAGTGTTGATCCTCAATTTTTAGGACCGAGGACTGACCTTATTGAGCTTAAGACTGAGAACCGAACCGACCTATTTCATTTTTTGTACTCCATGAGAAAGCGATTGAGGATCGAACCGACCCAATGGGTTCGGTGATGAGTGAGGTCAGCTAAGAGAGGTGAGCGGTGAGCATTAAGTGAGGCGAGCATCGAGCGGAGTGAGCATCGAGCAACAATTAAGGCGAGTATCAAGCAACGAGCGGCATTAGTGACCAAAAGCAAACGAGGCGAGTGTCAACTGGCAAGCGAAGAAATTATTATTATTATTATTATTATTATTGGCAAATTGAAGACTAAGATGACATGAGGAACTATTTATGCCATTTTGGACACCATGATGACTCCTTACAAAAACATTTTCCTCATTTGTAAATTGTGGCTGTTGACGCTGTAAAAGACATTAAAAATCTAATTTATTAAATAACAGTTTAAAATCATTTGGACTCCTCACTAATGAGCTATTTAATATTATTGATGTCATTTGTTTTAGAATTTTTTTTTTTGGTAAAGATTTGTTTTAGAATTTTATCTATATAAAAAATTATAAATAATATATTAGATATTTAATATATATAATAACAAGGTCAACCCTAAATTCTCAGGACCGAGGACCAATCCGCATAGTATTAGTCTAGGAATCTCAGGATCAAAGACCAATTTAGTCTCCTTGGGAACCGGACTAGGATTGGCAGATTGGGCTAGTCTAGGATCGGTCCAAGGTTCACCATAGACCAGTACTCATCCTAAATCCAAGCATGAGACATGGAGAATCCGTAAGTAAATCGCAGTACTCTGAACTTTTTGTGCAAAACCAGCAGTGGCCGTTGAAGTTCACAACGACTAGAAAAGCCTGGTCTCCGCCAGAGTCAGAACATTTCTTTGTGGCTATAGTGGTGGTGCCGACAGGTCTCTAATGGTAGCCGAGCTTTGTAGTTGAGATTAGAAGCGAGGACAATGTAATTGAAAAAGCAGATAAGGTTTTGCGGTTAGTGTCGGCCAAGAAGGCCTGTAAATAAGCTTGATGCTCATTCATGTATTTACAGGAAACCAACCAAGAAAAACTTCACCCATCAGCCTGTAGTAACTAAGACTATCGGTGGAACACCCAAAAGTGGTTCCCCGCATCTAGCATCGCCGCTCGTGCTCCCCACATCTTGTCCAGTCAAGACATGGAAATCATCCCCAAGATGATTGGGCACCGTGCGGTAACTTTCGGCCGCCTGGTTTGTTTGTTTCTCTTTCCCCTTTACTCACGGCATGACTACTAACAGGTTGTTAAATTAATCCTAGCCAAAAGCAAACTTGTGAGATAACTGGACTTGTTCTTTTGTTATGCAACCGAGGGTGAACGTGAGGCAACAAGGAGAGGCCGAGTCCATCCATCGGGACGCGATGGTCAGTTTTGGGAGCTAGTAGTTCGATCCCATGGAAATTGAGAACCCTTTCCCGAACAAGGAAGGATCGGTGCATCTGTGGCAAGGCGATGAGGATAGGCTAGTCCCCATTTTGCTTCAACGGCACATTGTGCAGAAGCTACCGTGGATTGAGTACCACGAGCTACCCGGAGTCGGGCATTTGCTTCCTTATGCTGATGGAATGAGTGAAGCTATTGTGAAGGCACTTATTGTTGGTCAGAAGCAGAGTTGGTCTCGTAGTCAAGCTTTATTTTTCCCTCCACCTTCTGTCTTTTCCAGATGGTTTGCTCTTCCTCGAGTTTGAGTGTGCTCTAAACTGATTCATTTACAATTAGGATTAATACATTAAAAAATCCCAAACTAATACACATGTGACAAATTTACCAAAAATTATTTTTTTAAGCACCAAAAACCCAAAACTGATATACATTTGACAAATTTACTCCAAACTGGCTCACTAGTGATAAATTTACCATATGTTAATTTTTGTTAAATTTTATTATGAAATTATTAAGTTAAATGATATGTGACAATTGACTGATATACCAATTTTGGATTTTACGTTCAGTTTGTCACAATTTACAATTTTTTTTTATTTTTTTGTGGTATTAATCCAATTTAGCGGAGAGTATAATTGTCACAAATTTATTAATTTTGGAATTTTTGTAGTCGAATAAATTAGTTGGGAGTAAATTTGTTATAAATGTAACAGTTTAAAGTTTTTTTATGGTCAATCGGAGTAAAATTGTCACATGTGTACCAGTTTGGAATTTTTAAAGGTCAAAAAAATAGTTTAAGGTAAATTTGTCACGGGTGTATCAATTTGTGGTTTTTCGGGGTATTAACCCTTACAATTATTATAGTTATAATATATTTTGAGTTTGAGCCATTAAATTGAGTATTTCCTATTCGGGATCCCAAGAAAATCATTTCCTACACCGACGAGCAGTTGAAATGAAGCAAGGTACTGTTAGATTCTTTTTATCATGCTCATATCTTTTTAGAAAAGAAGTATGCAGCCTAGAACGCGCAAATAAGGCCTCTAGAAGTGGATGGCCCCGCTTTCAAGCGCGGGGTGGTTTGAGAAAGGTGGACCTGCTTCGAGCTGACCGGTCCTCTGGCTTTGATCGCCTAATTTGGTCTTCGGGCAATTAGTGCATAGTGGTGTCCCTTCCACGTGCAATAGTTGGTTGTGAATTCGATGTATGGCTTTGCTCGTGAATATCATCCGAGAGTGGATCCGAGCATGTTAAGTAGCAAATAAATTTTGTGGTAAGAAGATTGAGGGATTCCTTTGTGAAAAATTATGAGAGCTAGACATTATATGAGTTATTGGGTATAATTAAAAATTGGGAAACACTTAAAAATGTTTGAGTGACTTGAGTAATATTCATTGTATTACCCAAATTATAGTAAAATTTTATGTTGTTCTTATCGTGAAGTCGTTCTCTCAGTTATATCAACTTTATTAGCTATTGTTGACACTTAAATTTAGGCGATTTGTTTAAGTGTTTATTAATTGTATTGGAAAATTAGGGATTAATTTCTAACCCTTTAACAAAAAAGTTTTCATTAAAATTGCATCGCATATAGACGTTAGGAGCATTTGCGTCACCAGTTTTAAAATTTATCAAAAAATACAAAAAAAAAAAAAAACCTGTTTAAAAAAAAAAAAAAAAAAAAAAAAAAAAGGACAGTCGGGCCGGGTTCGGACAAGCCTTGGGCTGGCCCCTTCCTCTCTTCCCTTCTTCTTCCACGCGCGAGAGCAGCAGCCTGCAAAAGGGAATAAAAAATGAAGCACGCGGCGGCAGAACATCGGGGAGGCAGCGCCGGTGCGATCCGCGGGTCGGCGGGCTAGGTCGGCAAGGCAGAAAAGCAAAACAGAAAAAACAAGGACGGAGGGGGGAGGATAGAACAGCAAAAAGAAGAGTGAGAGTAATGAGGGTGAGCCCAGACATTAGAAACCGGGGAGGAAACAAATGAAAAGGCTTCAAGAGAGAGAGCTTGAACGAGTGTGAGAGCAAAAACGGAAAGGGATCCGAGAGAGAGGACAGGAGAGTAAGTCCGAGAGAAAGGCCGAGGGTGAGAAGCTCGAATCCGGCGGAGAGAGACGGCGAACTGAGAGAGCGATACGAGCAACCAAGAGCGGCTTAGTCACGCATGGGCTTGTCCGAAGACCTTCCCGGCGACATCCTCGAGCTGACCAAGTTAGATTTGGCTCCGTCCTTGCTCCATTTTAGGCGCACTGGGCCGGAGCTCGCGGCCGTCCGGCTTACGCAAGCTCCGGCTCTCATCGCCCTTGCGTTTGGTTCCCACGTTCCTTGTATGTTGTGTTCAAGAACCCAAGGCATGTTCGAGGCTTGGTTGAGACGGAAACCTTTAAATTTGATAGTGCACCCCAACTGTTTGGCAATCCATTTGGTTCAGTTTTGGAGAATGTATTTGCATAAATGCAAATATCTTTGGGTGAAATGGATTTTTCAAAATGTAAATAACATTTAATGAATTGTAATTCTAACGTGTATTGAGAAACAACTTTAGTCAAAATACTATTTGGTAAAATTTGCATTTGTAAAAGATTTTTATTAAATTAAAAAAAATACATTTGTAGTTTTTTTCTAAAGTCTAGCCACCGATCGGTCAGATCTAGTTGCCGGACTGTCGGATCTGGCGGCCAGACCACCGAATCTGGCCGCCGGATGCCATCGCTTGAGGTCACCCAACCCTAGGCGTTGGCCGCCTGGGTTCGTGCGGCCGCCTGGGGTCATGCGACCTTGGGCGGCAGTCGCCAAGGTCACCCGACCTAGGCAACTATCACGTGACCTTAGGAGACCGGTTGCCTGGGGTAGCCCGACCTCGGTGACCGTCACCTAAGATCACGCGACCTCAAGCGGCCACCTGAGTTAAGCAATTCAAGTCATTAGTCGCTTGGGTCGGGCAACCGAGGCATCGCCTAAGGTCCGACGATAATCATTGGGGTTGGGCGACCCTCAAGCGACCGACGTCGGCGTGTGCGACCCCTTGGCCAGCAGTCATTGACCTCCAATCGGCTTTTCTTGGAGAAGATGAACAGTAACCTGGAAGGAATTACATTCCGAAAATACAAGTTCTCAAGGGACCTCCAAACCTGCTTTGGACTAAGGCTTTTTAGAGTCCTTTGGAGATACAATTGTATTTTCCCAGAGTTGAGCAAAAACACGAATCAAACACGTTTGCATTTGACCAAGGGACTTTAAAGTTCCAAAGCTCATTCCAAAAGTCAAACCAAATGAGGCCAAAATGCCTCAAACAGATCCGAAAAGTTAGTTCGTGTTTTAGCTTACAATCAATCCGTGCTTGCGTACGTAGCTGCTGAATCATGTTTTTTGTTTGCGTGGTCACCGTGATTTTGCGTGGTCTTCGCGAAATAATCACGTCTTCAGAAGAGCGAGGGTTTTCTTTGTTCCGGTGAATGGATTATTGGTCGTCGGAAAAGGTGGCCAGCGGCGGTCACGGCCGGTTGAGCGGTATGACCAACGGGCGATGGTGGTCCAAGCACCGGCGAACTTTCGCCAGGGATGACGTTCGTTGGCGCTGATTCGGTGGAGGAAATCATCGGACGGAAGGGGCTGCATGAAGACGTCGTGGGGGGCTGCATGAAGGCCAGCGGGAGGAAGAAGACCAGAAATAAAAAAGATTAAAAGAAAATGAAGAAAAATATAAACGCAAAAAATAATAAAAAAAGAGTAAAAAGAAAAGGCAAAAAAATATATAGAAATAGAAAATGGGCTGTGATTTTAGTTTGGTTAGTGGGCTGGTGAGGTTACGAGCTGAAATGAAAAGTTGGGCCGAGAGCAAAAATTGAGGATGGACTGTTTCTATGAAAGGATTTTCGTGAGTTTTATTTTTGTTTTTTTTTTTAGTGGGCTTTGGAGCCGGCCCGCTTTTTAAACGACCAGGACCGATGGGGTCCGGGCAGGTTTAGTAGGGCCGGGTCTTTTGATTCGGTCCGAATTGCTTTTCATATATTAATAAAATCCCAAAAAATTCAGAAAATAATAAAAAAATTAAAAAAAATTAAAAAATCATTAAAAATTTCATAATTTCAGAAAATTCATGGAAAATTCAGGAACCTGAAAATTTATAAAAATTTTCGGAAATGTTTTTGAAGAAAAATTCGAAAATATTAAAATATTAGAATTTTTTTTTCAAAAATCCCAAAAATTCCAAGTTTGTTTTAGAGTTCCCTAAAAAGCTTTAAAATAATTCTTGGACAATTTTCTCTTAAAAGGTGTGGGGAAATCATCGGCCTAAGATTGTGCTTAAAATTGAACAAGCCCGCACGGCTTCACCTTAGGGTTCTAATTATCCTTGGGTACAATTGCCCTTGATTGCACGCTTACGACGTGATGATTATGGTTCCCCCTTGGTCTAATTAGAATTTTCATTTATTTATCTCTTAATGCTAGGTGTTTATTTCTCTTGCAATTCATTTAATGTTTACTTTAGTTGCTGATTGTTATTTTGATTATTGCGTACACGCATGATCGCCTCACATGTTAGTAGATAAGTCTAAAATCAATCCAAACTGTTTGACAAAAATCTTTTTGAAATGAATGAGATTAGATATTGAAATGGCACTAATTGATTAAGTGGTGTAATCAAGTCCCCGATTTTAGATTTTCTGGTTGTGTAGAAAGTAAGGTACACTCCCATGCCTAGCTTGGTTTCTAGCCGACCCCAATAGACTAGTGGTGACTCATCATTAGAAGATTTTCATGAACACTTAATGTCACGTGAGGTATAAGTTTAAGAGAGCCCACGTCTAATTAAGGGTCCTAGACTCACCCTTTAGACAATACCCCTAAACCTATTTAGATATTTCTTTCCTCTTCGGAACGAAAAAAATAGGTCGCGACAGCTATTATTTTTCACTAAGAAAAATAACAACTATTATTTACTTATGTTTTAATTTTAGGCTTTTAACAAGAAAACTAGAAAAAAAGAAATTAAACGTAGGGGTTTTGATGGGACTTGGCGTGAAGGGGATGGGTGGAGCCGTAGAGGAGTGTGATTTCAATTTTCAAGGAGGAAGTCGACAAATTGTTATTCGGGGCGGGGGCGGGGCGAGGGTGGGGGAATGGAGAGGGTGAAATAAATGGAGGGAGGGCTTTTTGGGTTAAAAAATAAAAGCGTTGAATGGTGGCTCACAGAACCAGCAGCCGCAATTATTGAGGCTTTCCAACGTATTGAGTGGTAAAAAACATAAAATAAATGAGATTAAAAAGTGATTTCGAAAAATAAAAATATTGAATGTTAAATAATAATAATAATTTTTTGTTATTATAGAATATCATAAATTTATTTAAATAAGTTCATTCTAATCTCTTGTTAATTATTAGTTTCCTCAATATTTTTTGTTAAAATTAGCTATTTATTTATTTATTTATAAATTTGAATCAAATTAATAAAAAATAAAAATATTTATTTAATATACAACGTGTCCTAGAGTGTCGAAATTTTCTATTTTTGAGAAATGACGTGTCGACATGTCGTGTCGTGTCGTATCATGTGGCGTGGTGTGTCGGTGCAACCTAGGCTGTAGTGATGATGCCAACAGGTCTCTAATGGTAGTGAGCTTTGTGGTTGGAGTTAAAAGCGAGGACAATGTCATTGAAAAAGCAGTTAAAGTTTTGCAGTCAGTGTCGGCCAAGAAGGCCTATAAATAAGCTTGATGCTCATTCGTGTATTTACCAAAAACCAACCAAGAAAAACTCCACCCATCAGTCTGTAGAAACTATAAGCCTCCAACGGCTTCTCCCTTGAAGTCTTCTGCTTGCATTATTGTCACGAATCCAAAATCTTACAGTAGTAGCTAAAGAGAGATGGAGGCGCGCCTACTAGTGAACATTTTCAACAGATTTTTGCTGCACTTTCCAGGAATAATGAGAGGAGTCACAGCTCTCGTTCTAGCCGCATTGTCCGCATTAGCATATCAGGGCATTCGCCCTCCACCACCCAAAACTTGTGGCTCTCCGGGAAGGTCCGCCCATCACGGCTGATGATTTTAATTAAATAATCGGATGGGCCTAAGTTGGCCCGTCCGCCCATATTGGGCCTAAAAACCCGGCCCACAAAGTTAGGGCCCATGGATGGAAGGATATGTTGAAGGGGTATGTTTTGCTTAAAGGGGGGATGTATAAAAAGGGGGGGAAGAGAGAGAATGCACCTTTTGGCATTACATACGTTTCTCCTCCCCCCTCCCTCCAAAACTCTCAAAAAGAGAAAGAACAGTAAGAGAAAAAGGCAAAGAGGCGACACCCTTCTTCCTCCAAGACGAATTGCCGTCACTGGATCAAACAGGACTGTTTTTCTCTTCCTCTAATCGGCGTCGGTGTTTAATATGTGGCTAACAAGGTACGTTCGATTCTGTGAAGTGCCTTAGGATCGGTGATGCATATAGAAATCTCGGGCTCATCTTCCGCGCAAGTTTAGGGGTTCGATTTAGGGTCGAATCCGGTTTTTGGGGATCCGACAAACCCAACATTGGTATCAGAGCCTAAGTTTATGTTTCCCGATCCCCTTTCATGTCTGTGGATATTTTTTTTATTGATTTTCATGAAAAGAGATTCGGCCGGCACCGATCGGGGCAAGAAATCCCGACACATGAGACTGTTCATGCGATTTTCCGACTTTCTGTAAGTCGAAATCGACTTCTGATGGCACTGGACGAACGGTCTCGTCGAGATAAGCGCAACGAGTGGTGGAACGCCGCCAACGGACGTCGGACGCGCCCCCACGCGCAGCCAAAGCGAACAGGCGTCTTCTCTCGTCGAGATAAGCGCGACGAGTGGTGGAACGCCGCCAACGGACGTCGGACGCGCCCCCACGCGCAGCCAAAGCGAACAGGCGTCTTCGGCGCGTGCGTGCACGCGCCGACTTAGTGAACGCGCAGGCACGTGCGTCGCCTGCGCGCGCGCGCGCGTACGCACGTGCGACGCACGTGCACCAGGCGCGGCCCTGGCGCGTGCGATGCACAGGCCAGCTGACGTCAGCTGCACGCGCGCCGCACGTGCCGGTCAGTCGGTCCGACCCAGCCTGACCGGCGACCCGACCTGGCTGACCGTTGACCGTTGACCGTTGACTCCCATTGACAGTTGACCGGCTGACCGGCTGACCGTTGACTTAACCGTTGACCCAAAAAAAAAAAAAAAAAAAAAAAAAGGAATGTGTTTCTTTTTCAATTATGCCTATGTGGGTTATAAGTAATCCATTTTTATTCTGCATTTGTTGCATGAATTATGGAAAATTATGTATTTTCCTTTATGTTAATTGTGGATTATAAGTAATCCAATTATTTAGTTCTGCATTTGTTGCAGGAACTATGATGTGATATGCACGAATACCTGCATTCCCGAGAACGGACGAAGGACGTGCAAGACTTAAAAGGCGATGACGAGTTAGCTAATTATCGATGGCATGATGGTGATTTAGTATCACATGTGGTCAAGGTCAATCGATGATACAGAAATCATCGGAATGGTTATCTTATGCCGGATTTTGAGAAAGTGTCGACCTTCAAGAACACTATTCCACCAGAATGGCAAGCAGTGTTAGATCGGCTATGGGAGGTCAACGTGGTCCCGGGTTATAAGAGGCTGGTAGAAGCTTTTGTGAGAGAGTACTATAGGATTGAGCTAAACAAAACTTCAACCCTTAGTATGAGTGTCACATGGCGCAAAATGAATGCGCCTTGGAGGGCATAAGAGCTCTCCAAAAGCTTTTCCATGGTTGGCAAATGTGCCTTCAGATTTCTTGGATTTTTTGTGATAAATTAGCGGGAACTTTCCCTACTTATTTCTTAGATTAGTTTTAGATGATTTGGATATGTATATCTCTTTTTAAGTTGATATTTTCCTCTGTATGCATTACTTAGTGTAATGAATATCTTGTATTTTGTGAAAGCATTATTATTTTATTGGATGTTAGATATTATTTGTTTTCTATTATTGTTGATTGCTGTGGGTAGTTCATAGAAGTTTTTGTAACTTCATAGAATTTAATTTGCATAAGACAATTATATTAATGACAGTTTTGAGTTAGGATTTTTGGAGAATGATTGGAAACAAAGTGACTTTTTGATTCTAAAGCCTTATTTAAAATTGTTTATTAATATGATGGGTCTGTGCAAAGTAGATGCATAAATGATAGGTATTAATTATTCGTGCATATGTCTGATGTGTTCAGATCGATGGTTTCAGCAACTAAGAAAGTAATTGCTGATTTGAACGGCAACAATTGTGAAATATTGAATATGAAGATTCAATATGTGCTGGAAAAGCCAGAAGCACTAGAAGCTCTTGACCATATTATGGAAGATCTTGAGAATGCCGTGCGCCACCTTGAGCTAGTGGAGGACCACCTAACGGCATTTGAGCCGAAAGCAGATATTTGCAATGCTGGTTCTAGCTTAGAAAGGGTTTTGAGCTCTAAGCGCAAGCGTATTGATTCGTTCAATATGTGGTCATGCAAAGGATCAAGTCCTCCTTGCAAGAAACCAAGAGTTAATCAACACAAGAGAGGAAAACGTCCTCAAGTGAAGAAAAAGTCAAGGGTAAGGTGTTACAATTGTGACAAGAAGGGTCACTATGCTCGCAACCTGTCGTGAGCCGAAAAAGGTAAACACCTCTTGTACATTTGAAAACTTTGCTTATGTGTCAAGTTCGTATTGTTGGCTGAATCCAATCCTTTGTGGACTGTAGATTCGGGAGCAAATGGACAATGTAGCAAAGGATAGAGGATCTTTTATGGAATTCCGACAAATACCAACCGGAACTAAGTGGATCTATGTGGGAAACAACTCCCGTAGCGAAGTAAAAGGAATTGGCACCGCCAACTGAACATGCGTGGTGGACGCACTTTGATCCTACATGATGTAATGCATGCTCCGGAGATTCGTTGGAATCTAGTGTCTGTTTTAGTGTTGGTCAAACTAGGTTTTAATATGAACTTCCCATAATAGATGTGTGGATTTGTTTTTGGAAACAAATTTCTATGGTCGTGGCTATTTTCTGGATGGTTTCATTGTATTGGATATTGACTATGCTAATGCCAATGTTTGTTATTCCCTTATCACGTCTCCTAATTCATATGACAATGATGTGAATGTGTGGCATGCCAGACTTGGTCATATTGGCCAACAACGTATGAATAGACTAACCAAAGAAGGCTTGTTGGGTAATATTGAAAAAGTCGATTTGCCCATATGTGAGCATTGCCTAGTAGGGAAAACAACAAGGAAACCATTTGAAAAGACAAAAGAGCTGAATTTCCTCTGCATTTAATCCATTCTGACATCTGTGGTCCAATGAATGTGAGAGGAAGGCATGGGGCTATTTATTTCATCACTTTTATAGATGATTATACTCGATTCGAATATGTCTATTTGATTTCTCATAAATCTGAAGCATTAAGTTGTTTCAAAAGGTTTATGGCCTTGGTAGAGAATCAATTAGACAGGAAAATAAAAGCATTAAGATCTGATCGAGGTCGAAAATATTTATCTGATGAATTCAGAAAATTATGTGATGAAAAAGGAATAGAAAGACAGTTGTCTATTTCATATACTCCTCAACAAAATGGTGTTGCAGAGAGAAGAAATAGAACCCTACTGGAAATGGTTAGGTCCATGATGGCACATGCTAACTTACCTATCATCTTTTGGAGTGATGCATTATTACATTTTGCCTATGTACTTAATCGGGTGCCTTCCAAATCAGTTACCTCCACTCCATATCAGTTATGGATAGGTAGAAAACCGGACATAGGTTTTCTTAAGCCATGGGTTTGTGCTGCCTATACCCATGAGCCCTCTCACAAATTTGGGAAATTGGGTCCTAGAGGAAAGAAGAGTATTTTCATAAGATACTTTGAACACTCGAAAGGATATGTGTTCATAGGTGAGCAGGAAAGTGGGAGTGTAAAGCGAATTTGAATCACGGGATGTCACATTCTTAGAGGATGAGTTTCCTAAGAAGGGCGAAATAGGTGAAGATTACTCCTTATTTGAAACCATGGATCAAGATAATGATATTAGTGGGGTTCGTCCAAGTGGGAGTAATATGAGAAGTGATGAATTGCATACAACTGATTCTCAATTACAACCACATGATGAGACGACATCATCATTATCTAATCCGAGTGGGAGCATAATGGAAAATGATGAGCTAAGTGTACAATCTCCCATACGGCGAACAAGTCGCAAAAGTATTCCCCGTCGACGTTTTGACATTGAAGGGGAAACTTTTATGATTGCCCCACAAGATGAGGATGAGCCAAGAAATATACATGAGGCTCTAAGTTGCCCTAGTAAAGAAAAATGGATGGATGCAATGGGAGAGGAAATGGAGTCAATGGAGTCAATGAAGTCAAACCATGTTTGGGAACTGGTTGATCTTCCAAAAGGACACAAAGCTATTGGGAACAAGTGGGTTCTCAAAATAAAGCGTAAAGTTGATGGCTCGATAGAAAGATATAAAGCTCGCCTTGTGGCGAAAGGGTATAATCAACAGGAAGGAATTGATTATGAGGAAACATTTTCCCCTATTGTGAGATTCACCTCAATTCGCATTATTCGGCAATAGTGGCAAGTATGGATCTTGAATTACATCAAATGGATGTAAAGACTGCTTTTCTCAATGGAGAATTAGACGAGGAAATATATATGGAACAACCTGTTGGTTTCATTATGAAAGGCCAAGAAGGAAAAGTATGTCGACTTTTGAAATCGATATATGGCCTTAAGCAGTCGTCAAGACAGTGGTATATACGTTTTCATAATGCTATGATGGCATATAATTTTACAATGATTGATGAGGATCATTGTGTATATATCAAAAGATCCAAAGATCAATTTGTGATCATATCATTATATGTTGATGATATACTAATTGCGAAGCAATATGGAGTTAGTTAATACCATCAAAAGTTGGTTATCTTCTAATTTTGAGATGAAGGATATGGGTGAGGCTGCATACATACTTGGAGTTAAGATTTCAAGAGATCGTTCGAAGAGATCATTATCTCTTTCGCAAGAAACATATATAAATAGAGTTCTTGAACGATTTCGTATGCAAGATTGTAAACCCATAGACACTCCTATTGCAAAAGGTGAAGGATTGAGCCATAAACTGTGTCCAAGGACTCCACAAGAGAAGGAACAAATGAAGCATGTTCCTTATGCTAATGCTGTCGGGAGCTTGATGTACGCTATGATGTGTACAAGACTTGACATATGTTTTGTAGTTGGAATGGTAAGTAGATACCAATCCAATCCAGGTCAAGCATATTGGAAAACCGTTAAGAGAATACTTAGGTATCTAAAGGGAACTGCTGATTATATACTGAGTTATCAAGGAAATGATCTGCGACTCGAAGGCTATTTAGACACAAGTTGAGGAGGAGATTTAGATGAAAGGAAATCTACCGCTATTTTTGTTTTTGTTACTGAATAATGGCGCCATGTGTTGGTGCGGCAAGAAACAAACGTGTATAGCCTTATCCACGATGGAAGCTAAGTTCGTGGCATTATCAGCAGTGATACAAGAAGTAGTTTAGCTTAAGAGATTTTTGGATCATTTAGGTGTTATTGAGAAAGCTGCAAATCCATTATTGGTTAATTGTGATAGCCAAGCAGCTATAGCGTACACCAAAGATCCAAAGTATCATCGCAAGACCAAACATATAGATACCAAGTATAACTTTGTCAAAGATATAGTTGCACGAAAGGATGTGAACTTGTCTATGCATAGAATGGTTGCAGATCCTATGACAAAGCCAACACCTAGAGATGTGTTTTGTGATCATGTAAAATCTCTAGGATTGCATAGAGTCTAATGTACTGAATATTATAATTTCCCTGAGTTGTTCACATTTATGAACTTGTGTTTTTCATCATTAATGCCTATGAATCTTTGTTTGATCTTTATGCATCTTAATACTCAGTGCATTATATTAAGTTGAGAAAGTATGTCGGACAAATAAGAGATTATCCCACTCACACGGGTAATCGCCTCTATTTGCTGTATGATAAATAAAGATGAGACGGTTTTTAAGCTTATTATCTAGGTGATAATTGAGAGCTCAAGCTTAAAATATATATGTCGCCTTAACTAAGTGTTAAGATGAGGACATGATAAATACTATGTTGGAAAGTAAAATAACACACATATTTTACTTTATCTGTCTAAGATGCCAAATGTGAGTTTTGATGAATTATGTGAATGAGTAGATACGTGAACTCAAGTTAGACATTAGGTATGTCTGAACTATCATCTATACGGTATTGAAGGAATAGACATACGCTCCATGGGAAAGGAGTTGATACCGTAATACGTATTTCATACTACGTATGCATGAGACGACCAATAAGAGTGGCAAAAGTTTGATCTCAACTTTTATGCCGTGTGAGACTCTTGAGAGAAATGAGTTCCTCGTTTTTAGTCCCCTCAGGACTCTTACTTATTCTCAAGATTTCTATTTAGTGTTTGCTATCTTAGAATGTTGCCAATGGTCATGAGTTGATTCGATCTAATGGGACATTTCTAGAAAAGCAAGCTGGACTGAAATTGAGAGTTTGAAGGAAAGAGGAAGATCGGATTTGGAGAATCACATTGTAGTTTTGTATTCACTGGTCGACCAATTATGACTGTTTTTGGGATAATCATAATTGTGAATGCAATATATATCATTGTTTAAAAGAGATCAAGAGAGATATGAATGTGATCGATCGATCTAGGGTACTGCATACTAAATCTACTCAGAGTGTTACGCCCATTATGAGAGCCTTTGTATATTCCTAACGGATGTATGGCAACGAGCTCTCAAAGTATGCCGGTCGCACGGATTATTCACCAAGTATGAATGTTGAAAAGAGGTTAAGAGGATCCTGTTCGGCCCACCATGTGCGAGTGGGAGATGATGATTTTAATTAAATAATCGGATGGGCCTAAGTTGGCCCGTCCGCCCATGTTAGGCCTAAAAACCCGGCCCACAAAGTTAGGGCCCATGGATGGAAGGATATGTTGAAGGGGTATGTTTTGCTTAAAGGGGGGACGTATAAAAAGGGGGGGAAGAGAGAGAGAATGCACCTTTTGGCATTACGTACGTTTCTCCTCCCCCCTCCCTCCAAAACTCTCAAAAAGAGAAAGAACAGTAAGAGAAAAAGGCAAAGAGGCGACACCCTTCTTCCTCCAAGGCGAATTGCCGTCACCGGATCAAACATGACTGTTTTTCTCTTCCTCTAATCGGCGTCGATGTTTAATCTGTGGCTAACAAGGTACGTTCGATTCTGTGATGTGCCTTAGGATCGGTGATGCATATAGAAATCCCGGGCTCGTCTTCCGCGCAAGTTTAGGGATTCGATTTAGGGTCGAATCCGGTTTTTGGAGATCCGACAATCCCAACAACAGCAACCCGAGTAAGGCTCAAGGACGGCCGATACTTGGCCTACAAAGAGCATGGAGTACTGAGAGAATTGGCCGAACACAAGATCATCTTTGTGCATGGCTCAGACTCCTGTAGGCATGACGCAGTGATAGCGACGGATGTTTCTCCAGTACTTAAATTTTTCTTGAAATTAAATTTTTTCTTGTAACTTGCATCTCGTTCCCTGTTCATGAGACCGACCTTTTGCATTCTAACATCAACAGCTAGTTCTAGGTAATTTAGTCCGTGTTTGGTCGTCTGTTCAGGCAGTTCTTGAGGAATTGAAGGTGTATGTCTTGTCATTTGATAAACCTGGATACGGAGAAAGTGACCCAGACCCGAAAAGGACCCCGAAGAGTCTGGCTCTGGATATAGAAGACCTTGCTGATCAGTTGGGACTGGGGACCAAGTTCTATGTGGTTGGGCATTCCATGGGAGGCCAGGCGACTTGGGGTGTCCTGAAGTATATCCCTCACAGGTATATACACCAACTTAAGTAGAAGTTCCTCAGTCCTTTAGAAAGGATTGTGTCGTTTTTGGTTGGCTAGAAAATAGCAAGCATCAATTTTTAGGAGACGACCGCATGCTGCCAAATGCACGTCTTCAAAGTACACCACATCATGGGCTCCGTGCCATGTGAAGCCTGCTGGTGGGTCATGTGATTCTCGACCCGTCAACCAGGCCAACATGCGGAAATGACGTTACAAAAGAAGCAGGGGAGGTGGCTGTACATAAATATTGGCCTGGTTATGGACCCAGTCATGGCCCAAGCGCTGACAATGCTCAAGCGCTTGAGACCAACCTGGCTCGAGCCTGCCGATGAGCAAGCTATATACTAAAACAAAACATAGTAATAATGACTACTGCAATGAAAATAGTGACTACTGCAATGAAGTAAGGAAAACTACATAGTCTCTCAGCTAAATTACCTTAATTATTCTTAGCCACATGCTGTCCCGCCAGATCCAATTGTTAATGGCGACGAGTGCTGGCAGGTTAGCCGGAGGAGCTCTCACCGCTCCTGTGATCAACTACTGGTGGCCCCGATTTCCCGCCAGCCTATCCAAGGAAGCCTACTACTTGCAGCCACCACAGGACCAGTACGCACTCAGAGTGGTTCACTATGCCCCTTGGCTCTCCTACTGGTGGAACACCCAGAAGTGGTTCCCCGCGTCCAGCGTCATCACTCGTGCCCCCCGCATCTTGGGCCGTCAAGACATGGAAATCATTCCCAGGATGATGGAGCGCCGCAATGATGCAGTAACTTTTGCTCTCTCTCTCTCTCTCTTTTCCCCTTTACTCATAGTATGACTTACTGTTGCTGAATTAGTCCTAGCCAAAAGCTCGACTTGTTGAATAACTGCCATTCTTTCATTATACAGTCGCGAATGATTGTTAGGCAACAAGGAGAAGCTGAGTCGATCCTTCGGGACATGATGGTTGGTTTCGGGAGTTAGGAGTTCAATCCTATGGATATTGAGAACCCTTTTCCAAACAAGGAAGGAGCGGTGCATCTGTGGCAAGGCGATGATGATAGGCTCGTCCCCGTTTCGCTTCAACGGCACATCGTGCAGAAGCTTTCATGGATTCAGTACCACGAGCTGCCTGGTGCCGGGCATTTTTTCCCTTATGCTGATGGGATGGGTGAAGCTATTCTGAAGGCACTCATAGCTGGCCAGAAGTAGAGTTGACTTCATAGTTAGCTCTATTTTCCCCTCATCCTCTGTGTTCTTCAGATGGTTTGTTCTTGGAAGAGTGGAGAGTGTTAAAACCCAGATACTCAGCTATTGGCTTTAAATTCCCTCTTTTTGCTTGGTGGCTTTGAATCCTAAAGAAGGCTTGTAATGCAATAAAACGGAGGATGATAATTGACCAGTTTAGGCACCAACAGTTGTTGCTCTTCATCAGTTATTATCACTGTGAGGCTTTTGTTCGGCAAAAACTTTAAACATCAGGAAATTATTTCTCCTAATCATATTAGGTATAGAGCCATCTTGGTCTTCTTGGACCAAATCAGAAGTACAAATAGATACTACCAAACCTGGAACAATGACAAGATGAGCATAAACGTTCCCTAAAGTTCCACTTTCAAGTTGATCCATCGGGACATGACGGCCGGTTTCGGGAGTCGGGAGTTCGATCCTATGGAAACTGAGAACCGTTTCCTGAACAAGGAAGGATCGGCGCATCTGTTTGTCGTAATAAGTGTCACTTGTGCTGTAGACGACAGACACAGATCACTTTATCTAAACAAGGTTCAAGAGATAGCTCTCAGCCTCTCATGGCATAGCAAATTCTCCTGTGTACTACTTACTCTTTCTCCCCTTTCCTCATGTTTGGTTTTTCTCGTCGAATGATAATTGGCATGTCAGCGAGTTGGTGGAAGAGACTTCGGGGAGTTAAAATTTCTCTTGTGGACCGGACGCTGGCACAACCGTTATTGAGGTAATATGAAAATACTACAAATTCTTTAAAAAATAAATTTAATAATAATTTATAATTATTTGTTATTTGATTTTTATAATCTAGAATAGATTATTAATATCGTAATATATTAAAGATTATCACGCAATTATTTCATATATATACATTTTTTTGAAAAACACTATATTTTTCATTAATTATTCTCCAAAACTTATATACATTAAATTTTGTGTGACTTTCAAATTTGCTCCATACGTGCCAATTCATGTCATTTTCGGATAACCGGAAAAATAAAGTTACCTAACATATGTAATAAATATAAATACTAAATAATAAATTGATTTTTTTAATTTTAATTCAAAGCGATTAGAAAAAGCTCGTTTCATTTCAATATGGATTGACGCATTACCCATAAAAATCTTCATTATCATTTCATTTAATTTCTGAATTAAAATGGAAGGTTTCCTTTTCTATTTAATAGAGACGTGTCCCTAATTTATGCTCTCCCGAAATGGGGATCTTGCTACAAAATAAGATTCAATCTCTCTAAGCAAATTCAACGGATGGTTTCGATCTCAATTTATACCAAAAGAAAATTGTATGAAAAATTCACATATTCTGCTGAGAAAAATGATACTTGTATGGTAAAAGACATAATCGTAATAAAAATATTAACTAATCAAAATGGCTTTGTACTGGGTTTACATACAAAAAGTTTGTAAAAGCACGAGCCGTGAAAACACCGTGGCTTGCCTAAAACTTCGACTTTGATCTCATATATCTCAGACTAGATATATCTCTACTTTTTAAAACATCGCATCTCTCCTCTATTAAAATAAGAACTTTTTGGTGCTCTACGTACAGAAAGTTGAATCCTTCTTGTCCTCGATCAGCGTCGAAGCGGCAGGCTTCCAAGGAGGTGACCGAGGCGCTACCGCAGCCACGCCATGGCAATTCGCTGGCTGCGGCGGTGGAGCCGGACTGCAAGGGCTGACCTTCTTCGCCGGGCAACCCACCCGACCATCTGGAAGTGGCGAGCTGACCTTCTTCTTCGGGCACCCCACATGACCATCTGGAAGCGGCGAGTTGACCTTCTTCTTCGGGCACCCCACCCTTCCGGGACCATCAGGAAGTGATATCTCAGCTGTAATAAAATGAGAGCAGTTTGATTCTCCTCCTGAGTGAAGGCAGGATTGCTCTGCGTGGGCTACTCCATAGATGTTTCTTCTTTTTTTTCCTGAGTGGGGAGTAGTAGATATCATGTCAGTAGTCTATATCAAGAACTCGCATTGAGTTTTTTGGTCCATGGCGGAAGGGAACGGTTCGTTATGGTCTGCATGGTAACATTTATATTTCTCTCGATTTCTGTTCTTTTGTTCCTTAGAACAAAAAAAGAACGAAAATCTGTTTGGTAATGTTAACTTATTTTTCTATTCCCCGGAATAAAAAAGTGGTTAGGAAATAGATTTGGAACATAAACAAAAAATTTTAAAAAAAATAGCTTTTTATTTTCAAGAATAATTTCTAAAAATAAGGTTTTTTTTTTTTTAATTTTTCTTTTGTCTTTCTTCCTTGTTGCGGCCACTATCATTTGTCGGCCACCCGTTGGCCACCTCTTGCCGCCCGCGGCCATCGTCGGCAACCGACCGCAGTGATTACGGCGACAGTTGCTACCACCGTAGCCTACCGGCCGACGCGCCACCGTCCGTCGGCAGCCTGCTGTCGCCAACCGCCGCACGACTACCGCCTGCCGCCACAAGATCGCCAACCTTCGCTGTCAATCGCCATCGTAGGACTGCCGCCCACAGCTCACCAACCACCGCCCCCTCCCGCAGCCGATGGATTGTGGACAGCAATCTTGCAGCAGCGGTCGTGATGACGGTTGGCGGTCGTGTGGCAGTCGTGCGGCAGTCGTGCAACGGTTATGCGGTGGTCGTGCGGCGGTCGTGCCGCGGCAGGCGACGGTCGGCGGTCTGTGACTAAGAAGAAAAACAAATAAATACAAAAATTTATAAATTTTTACTAAACGCATTTCTATTCTTTTTCTATTCCAAGAATAAAAATTTTGTATAATTACCAAATACCTTACTATACTCAGAAATTATTCCCAGAGCAGAAATAAATTAAAAAAAAAACTATTTCTGAAAAGAAATAGTTCCCCATAATAGAAACGTTATCATGTGCACCCTTAGTTTCCACCTGCACAAACACCGATACCATGTTCGGTGCATGTGATGCCATTTGGTCACATAAGTGCACGGCGAGTTTATACCTAGAGCATAAGATACAACTAACTCGAAACACTAGAGAGGAAGTGAATAATTTACGTAACAAGTACCGACACCAAGGAATCACTGCACATGATCCAGTCTCATGATCTTCTGATAGCATCTCTTTTTCTTTGGTTTGTCACGATAATTTGCACGAAAGTTCGATTTACATTCCCACTTCGGTTCGATCTAGGAACTCCTATGTTATTTCACGCTCCAATGCGTATAAGCCCGCATGCTCAGCATCGCTGCTCATTATCACTCGTGTCTAAATGTATGAGATTGGCCATTATGGGTGCGTTTGGTAACATTTTTGTTTAAAAATTGCTTCTGGGAACATAAAAAAAAAAAAAAAAGTATTTCTACTTTAGGAAACAATTTTTGAAGGAAGAACGCGTTTGGTAAATTTATTTCGAAATAGAAAAAGAACATAAATACGTTTGGTAAATTTGTATAATTTTTTAATATTTTATTTTATTTTTCCTATTTTCTTTCTTATTTTCTTATTTATTTTTTATTTATTTTTTATTTTTTCTTCTTTCGGCCGGTTGCCGGCCTCGGCCATGGCTGGCAACCAGGCGATGAGAGCCGGCGGCCTCGCCCAGCCACGGCGAGGCTCGTCGGCCCTAGCCTGGCCGAGCCACCACCACGATGCCGACTTGGCGGTGGCCCAACAATACCGAGCCTCACCAGCCGCTGGGCGAGCTCGGCCATGGCAACTGACCAAAGAAAAAAGAGAGAAAAAAATAAAAGAGGGAGAAAATTTGTTCTTAAATTTTGTTCCAGAAATAAGAAACAAAATTTGTTTGTTTATTGTTTTGTTCCAAATGTGTTTATGAGAATAAAAAAATAGATTTGGAACAAAAACGTAAACGCATTTTTGTTCCTTCTTTGTTCCCTGGAACAAAAAAAAAAAACAAAAAATTTGTTTTAAAAAATAAAAAAAATAAAAACAAACAGCCCCTATATGGTCGCAGCCCCACGAACATGTCCACAGGATTTCAACTCTCTCCTCGTAATAGTCATCGAAAGTCCCTAGCCCGTCCTTAATAATTGAACTCGTGCCCTCGCGAAAGGCAAGGGAGCACGAGATCGGAGGCTGGCCGCGCCGGACGGGTCATACCATCTTCCTTTTCGAGGGCACAACTCGTGATTTTTACTGTCGGTCAAGTTTGGTGATGTCCGAAGGTTGCAAACTTGAAAGCTCCTCAAAAAAGGATGGACTAGGGAAAAAGTGTCATGTGATAGGAGGTTTTAGTGATCGAATGACTGTCACTATCACCTTTAGGATTTTTGCATCTCTGTTGAGCTCTCAATCACTCGGACTAGAATCATGTGTGTCTACATCTTTAGTTGTTCCGATCTATACGAATTGTTTTAATGGATAAAACATGAAAGGAGAATGACCCATGACTTATGGGTGATGCAATGAATTTAATCGAAAATATATTAGAAAATAGATTATCTTGTCTCTAGGACGAAATATTTAGAATATCGATGCAAACACGTAAAAGAAGATCTCTCTTGCTATTAGCTTTTTTTTTGGTCATATGCTACTAAGTCATGTGATTAATGTTGATGTAGTTTTTCTCAGTAACCTTTATATTTATCTAGTTTATTTGGTTGTACAGTTTACTTTACAATTATCCGAAATACAAAATTTGTCCAATTGACACGGCATTACCCCCATTAGAAAAATGTGGTACATCGATCCTCCTTCTCTAATCCTTCTTACACGAGGAGGGAGCATCGGAGCCCAAATGCCTTTGATTTTGGAGGTGGTCATGGGAGAAAAAAAACATCTTGTGACTCATTTTTTTTTCAAGTTTTGGATAACGAAAACAAACATGATCATCTTTAGGGGTGATTGGTTTCATGGTAGGTAAAATTTGAAACTTATTATGTTAAAAACGGTTTTCAACCTTTAGAACCTGGAACGTATCCCATTTAATCGATTTGATTTCAAGGTCTACTCGAGAGCCAATTTTATTATAACTTTTGCTTCATTTAAAAAAAAAAAAAAGACATAATCGTCATAGCTAAATAATATGAGCAATCAATACAAAACAAACAAAAATATAAAATGACATAGAAGTTAAGTTCATTTAAGATTAAGAAGGATAAATCTTTTTCTAACTTCATAAGACAGTTCTGACCAAACCTATTTTCCACTGAAATCGGGATTTGGATCTATTTTCCGAAGGCTGCACACCGTTGGAGTAGCTCCTCAAAGATGAACATAAAGCGCACTTCCCATGGTGATGCTACGGTTGACTTCGGATTAATGATTAGAGGGAAGTAGAATTAGGGACAAAATCCTTCCCGCCAATTTAAATTAAAAATCACTTTTTTTGGCGGGGGCCCGAAAAAACTTAAAAAAAAAAAAAAAATCAGTTGGTCCGGGCAATATTTAACAAAAAAAAAAACAAAAAATAAATAAACGAACGAAAAAACGGTTTTTGGAAGGAATCAAGGAGACCAGGGCCTTACCACGGTCTATTTCCTCAGGAGCCAAAAAAAAAAAAAAAAAAAAAACACGCAGCAGTACGATACTCGCCCAAGGATCTCCGATGGACGGCCCCGATTCCGCCTCCGCGGGAGCAACCTCGGCTTTCCGACGGCCCTGATTTCATCCTCCCGCCGCCCACCCCCGCGCCCCTGCGCGACGACCGACCCCCTCTAAATTCAGCGGGGCCCGCCCCCTTCGCTCTCGGTCTCCCCATTCTCTCTCTACTTTCTCTCTCCTCTCTTCTCTCTCGAATCTCCCCGACCGCAGCCCCGGAGCCAATCAACTCCTCGCTTCTCCTCACTCTCGCGTCCACGCTCACGCTCTCTCTCTTTCTCTCTCTAGAAAACCCTCGGAATCCGGGCCGCCCCGGGGCTCGCTTGATCCCGCCCGCGATTGATCAATGCAGGTAATTCGCGCCCGCGATTCGGGCCCCCGCTGCTCGATTGCGCGGAATTCGGGTCCAATTCGGGCCTCTCTGATTCGGTCGTCGTCGTCTTCGTCCCTCCCCTCGCCGCGGCCGCTTGCTCGATGCGCTTTTGGCCCGCTTTTTTTTTTGTTCATTTGCGTGCGCGTGTTTCTGCTTGTGGGTTTTCGGTCGCTGCAGCTGATGGAATTTGGTCTGTTGCTTGATTCGCTGAGTCAGTTGAGTTGCGGTGCTTCTGTGTGTGTGTGCTTTCTTTTTTTTTTTTTTTTTTTTTTTGGCTGATGGACGGGGTCGCGCATTTTGCAGGGGAAGGAAGTGTGGCGTGTCTTTGCTTTTTGTTGATGAGCTGCGAGACATGATAGAAAATAGAGCGCGAGAGTTGCAAAATGATTCCTTTAGTGGGATAACGTCTTTTTGCTGTTATCGTTGTTGGTAGGAAAAAAAAAAAAATTAAACTTTCTGTAACCCAGAAAAAGGGGGAATTTTTGCTGAATTGAGAATGGTTGGGCCGTCTTGGGCTATATTTGCAGACATGGAGGGAGATTTTTGGTGCGGCAACTAGTAACTACCTGGAGTAATTCATTGTTTTGATCTTCTAATCAACTTTTTTTCCTTTTTTTGGCTCTTTTTTATGTTTTAAAACCCGTGAAATATTTTTGAAGATTTGAAGTGTTCGGTATCGTATTTTAATTTCTGAAAAGTAACGGTAAAGGCAGATTTAGAGGAAAAGCACAGGTCACTTCGAGCGCGTACTTATGGTTTGGATAGTTCTAGCAATATGTTCATTCCTGCTCAATTCTGGTTTGCTTTTAGACATTTTTACTATTTTTTGGGATGCTTTTTTATTTGATTTTGGACGTGCTCATTTAAGCAAATTATTTAGATAATACGGTGCTTTGATATGCTAGTCAAGCGATGCACTAGGTGTTGATTCGGGGAGGTGCTGGTTTTTTATGTTGAAGAGTTGAGAATATTGGTAGTTTGAGCTGATTGTGGCTTATGTTCCTGCAGAAAATACCAAGCAAACTTGAAATAGGACATATGCGTATGCACTTCCAACCTTGGGTTACTTTGTAGTCCTGTAGTGAGGAAATATCTTCAGGGTACGATGTTATGTAGATATGGACTGTACTAGTCACTCGCACTGATGTCAGGTCATCTAAGATTTGAATCAGCTTCGGCTGGTACAGATGAGTTGGCCATTGCTGGGGGCCATCTAAACGGAAACAGGGCAAGCCATTCTCGATCTAGTCTGGATAGGTCAGGTAGTTTCAGGGAGAGCAGTGAAAACAGGATGTTCAACACCTTGACTAGTCTTTCTGGGGAGAATTCTACACCAAATGGGGATGTCCCTCCCATATCAGATTATCTAATGTTGGATCCTATTACAATGGGGGATCAGAAATACCAAAGATTGGGTGAGTTGCGGAGGATATTGGGAATTCCTTATGGAAGCAATGGTGAAGATAGCCCTTCTGGGGCTGGTGTAGCCAAAGGTGCAGTTGAGGAGTTAAGGCGCTTCAAATCAAGTATTTTGGATGCCACCCTTAAGGCAAGGTAGTGTCCATTCCACAATACCAGTTATCTACATTGTCATTTTACCTTTGGAGAGCTACTCTCTAGAAAATTTGCTACAATGAGCACACCATTGCACTTGTCCACTTTAAGCATGTAACTTCTTAATGAGGACAGTTCATGCTTACATGCATCATTAACTTGTGGACACTCACATGCGCAAAGATCTTCATTGTATTTTCTGTTGAAACTGCTTTACTCTTGATCAGGAGGAGGGCAAAAAAGTTGGATGAGTCTTTAAACAAGTTAAACAAGTATAATCAAGTTTTGAATTCGAAAAAACATCAAAGGAATGGGACAACAGCTAATGAGAGATTAGGTGGGTCCAATTTGTCAAAGATGGCGAGTCAGAATCATCGAAATTCTTCGGAGCTCTTGACTCAAGGACTTGAAGATAGGAGTAAGCATGTTGTCCTGAATAAGCGAGTTCGTTCCTCAATGGCTGAACTTCGGGTTTGTATGAAAGATTTTGTTTTTAGAAGTTTGTAATTTTCCATGTACACTTATTTTTTCCTTTCTTGCATTAAAATTTCATTTCTGGATATCTCTGTGTTCTAGCTCAACCTATATTTATTTGCCTACTCTTCACCCTCCATCTATCAACTTGCACGCGTCTTAAACTATGTGAATGGTGCCTACTACAAACTTCAGTAGGGTACACAAAGCATTCTCCTGCCTTTCATGTTTTGTTGACCCTTGTCCTATAATGATCGTGTATTTCTTGCGTGGGCACTACAGGTAGGTTTCTTGAACTTTAGATTCTTATCATGTTTCTAAATCTAAAGATTTCAGATATACAAAGAGAAGTCCATCTTGTCTCATGGTGATATCGTTATTAAGACCTAAAAGGGATAGATTGTCTGAGCAGGTGTTCTAGAAAGATGTAGCTGGACATATAATATTTATAAGACAATCTAAAGGTAGGAATGGTAACAATAGCAAATATTAAATGGGTATGTTGATATATTATCGAGAATCCAAGTATGGGATACATCAATGTCCAAATCTTTTGGTGGAAGTACATGTAATAGCAGATTTAGCTCTTAATCAATATGATATAAACCATTCAATTAAGCATTTTTAACTGATCCAGAATCGAATATCAGCATGTTGACCTATCACTTCCCCTTTGAAGTCTTTCTGTATGGAGGCAATACGCCCTTGGTACTTTTTTAATGTTATTCTGTTAATCTTCAAAAGAAAATGTTCCATCTTCTAGATTGACTGCAGCAACAAGTGATTATCATATGTTTATATTCGATGAAGAGAGTGGTATGAGCTAAAGTTGGGGATAACAGTTTCCGAAGATGCATTAGGACTTACTTTTCAAATTCTTTCATGAATTTATTTATGGCCTATTTCTTATTTGCATAGTAACTTAGAATGTTACAAGTTTCACCTGATAAACTTTTGATTGGATCTGCACAAATCTCCGGGAGATAAATTCTCTTAGTTACTATGCTTTACTGTATGTGATCCTCCAGTGGCCTGTCTGTTAGAAAGAAGCACAAGTCTTCACACCTGTGTGCTTCTCATATATTTATGTCTAATGATGATTTAGATAATCTTGATGCTCATATGCATCAGAATGAATTCCGTGCAGATGATTCTGTTTTGTTTCTTTGTCATCCAATTAGTTAAAAGCTTGTATGTAAAGTTCCAAAAAGCCTCAATGAGAGGGACTGCATGGTGTTCTGCAATATGGTTTGGTGCTAATTGATGCATACAATCTAGTGCTTTTTGCTTTTCGATTGAAAGATTGTATTAGAATTTCTTTGAGCATTATATGTTGCTTTATGTTTAGCTAACTTAATCCTCAATTGGTTTTTCAGACAGACAGTCAGGGCCACACTCTAACAAAGCCGCCTGTGGTCACCGGAAAAGATCGAGATATGACCAGAAATGTGGTTGAAGGTTCTGATTCAGCCGAAGATAAGAATCATAGATTACCTGCTGGAGGGGAAGGATGGGATAAAAAAATGAAAAAGAGAAGATCTACAGGCTCGGGTTTTTCCAGATCTATGCTTATGGATGGGGAGACAAAGCGACCTATGTTTCAAAAAGTTAAAACTGAGCCCAGTTTGCAATCCTCTGATGCCCAGGGGTCCAGGTATCTCATGATGTGATGGCATATTAAGCATCAATATATGTTACACTTTGTCAGTTATAAAACTTGTTACTTGCTGATGTTTGTAGAGTATTCACATGAAGAACAAATGATTGTATTTCATTGTCTTCAGACTGTTATGTCTGCTCCTAGGTTAAGATGCTTTCTCCAGAAATTTTAAGCTAACCTACTTTTTTGGTCTGTATGTTGCAGATTAAGTGTCCGTGAAGAAACATCCACGGTGAGTCCTAGTCAGACGCCAAAAGCAAAAGGGTCGAGGGCTCCTCGAAGTGGCTCTGTCGTGGCAGCAAGCTCACCTACTAATTTTTCTCGATCGTCTGGAACTTTTGAAGCATGCGAACGGTCACCTAGTGCAAGCAAAGTTCCTATGATTGGTGGCCCTACTAATAACCGTAAACGTCCTTTACCCACTGAGTCATCCTCCCCTCCCATGGCTCATTGGGGTGGCCATAGACAAAAAATAATTCGCAACAGAAGAGCAAATATTGTATCTCCTGTCTCAAACCATAATGAAATCCATCCACCCTCTGAAGGATGTGCCTTGGATCCTGGTTTGAAAATGAGTTCTGTGGAGACAAGTAGTGCCCCCCTGATCTCAAGGGGTTTAGCTAATGGAATCCAACAGCTGAAGGTGAAATTGGAGAATGTTTCATCACCAGCGAGGTTACCTGAAAATGATGAATCTGGTGGTAGTCAAAATCGTGAAAGTAGGATGAAAGAGAAGAGAGCCGGTGCTGTTGAAGTAGATGAAATAGAAGGCGGAACCATCCGGGGTGTTAGCTCATCATTTGTACTGCCAAAGAAAAATAAAGCAGTCCCTAAAGATGATGTGGGAGATGGTGTCCAAAGACAAGGAAGGAGCGGAAGGAGCTCATCCTTTACCAGAACCAACATTGCCTCAGCCAACGAAAAGATAGATAATGCAGCTTCTAAGCCACTGAGAAGTGCTAAGCCTGGTTCTGAGAAAAATGGGAGGTCAGTCATTAAATTTACTTGCCAATTGATTTAAATTGTTCTTTGCGGGATGATTTCCTTCATGTATATGTGTGCTTTTTGTGATCTCAGCAAGACTGGACGTCCTCCATTAAAAAAGGTGTCTGATCGGAAGGCTTTTGCTCGGCATGGGAAGTCACCAGCTGGCAGTACACCAGATATATCTGGTACCTTTTCTTTTGAAAGAACAATTTTATGCTCAAGGTTTTTCTTGAGACCCCCCACACCATCAGAGTTGTTGTCCCTTATCAGTTAGGCATCGTGCTGAAAGCAGCCTCCGAATGCTTCCTAATGCCTTTTGCAGATTTTCTAAATTTGGATTTAACTTCTAAAGCATGTTTAATGAAATAGGATTCTTAGCGACCTTTCATTCGCTAGAAGGTTATAGTCTAATGACGACTCATCTATTAGGATTACTTGTGCTCTGCTAATTTCCATAGCTGGTTTCTCACATAAGTAATCTTGTGTGATTGTTTCCAACTGCAAGCGGAATACATCTTGGATTAGAATTTCCTTATAGTATACATATTTGTGAAAGTAGTTGCACTTGCAGTCTCCCGTTTATAAGTTAATGGAAGTGATTGGGTTTTAGCAATTGGTTACTCGTGAAATCTGTTCAAGGGGAAGAACTCGTGTCCCTCCAGGTTCTTTAAAAGGTTGTTTGGTTTTGCTCCAAAAGAGCTAAAAAAGATAACTTGCTTTCCATCCAGAATTAAAAACGAAGAAAATATTATGAGTTTTAATATGTTATTAGAAAATTATATAGGAATATACACATCATATGTTTAAAAGGTTTCAGGCGTTCTATTCTATGTAAAAGTGAAGTATGAGAGCCCCCGAAAAGGAAAGCATAAAGGAAATCCTTAAAAAAACAACTGCAATAAGTTTTCTAATTTTCCTGAAACTTTGGGATTCTGATGATTTCGCTTATCCCATTCTAGGTGGATCAGATGATGACCGCGAAGAACTCTTGGAAGCTGCAAAATTTGCTTCTCATGCCAACCGTATGTGGACTGCTATTTTGAGATTGATTATGGAATTTCATCACGAATTCAATCTCTGTGCACTTATTATGAATTTCGGTTCTTTGATAGGTCTAGTCCATTCTGGAGTATTCTGGAAAAGGATGGAATCATTTTTTTCCCCTGTCAGCTTGGAGGACATTTCTTATCTGAAGCAACAGGTAGTAACTTACAAGCTCTTAAGACGTGATAATGAGCTTGGATATTGTTCTTCCTAATAATCCTTTTATTCCAAATCCCAATTGTTTTTTTTTTTTTTTTAAATTATTAATTCTTCCTGTAAAAGCCATTTTGTATCAGATGAGATTATTTGAGGAGTTACGTAAGAACTCTCTGGCAGCAATGCTATCCAGACAATGTTTAATAGTGGACAAAAGTACCAATTGAGAAAAAAAATAAAATGTCTGATGCTACGTCCTTTGTTTAAAGCATTTTTTATGCATTGGGTAAATTAAGTTGTTATTTTTCCATTTTCCTCAATCTCTAGCTGGAAATTATATGCTACTGTTAGAAGGTTAAATCATACCACATGATTGAAATATTTATATAGAGCTAAGAGCATCATGGAACTGAAAAGATTTTTTTTTTTTTTTTGGGTGATGGTGCTGTCTTTGGGCAAATTAACTATCATTTTGTAGATAACTATTTATAATGACATGACTACAACACGAGCATGCAAAACATTTTCTACCAATTCTTTTGGGGCAGTGTGCAATTCCAGAACCTTGCATGTGAAGCTTCACTTGGGAAATCATTCTACTGATCCTAACTCCAGAAAACTCCAGCTTCTTAAAAATTGTAGAAGTTCCACACTGCTTTTCTGTCTCCCTGGTGGTGGGACAACTGACACTGGGGTTACTCTTCTCTTATCCATTTCAAATACTTGTAGTTGCTCAGCAATTTTTCCCCTGGCCTTGTTATTTTGGCACGAATGTCAATAATTCTTTGCTCTTCAGGGTCCTTTGAGTTGACTTGAGTTCACAGATTGCATAGAAACATACTTGAGTCCTCGAACTCCTGTGTTGTCATATCAGCTATTTCTCAAATTTTTAAAGGTTTCACTTTACACCATTGTTTTCTCAAATGTAGAGTGATCTCGTGCTCGAAGAAAGTATGAAACCTCAGAAACATGTTTTTGGTGAAAGAGATGATGGGAGCCAATGTCAATATGGATCGGGAGAATCAGGTACCAGTGATGATGTTATTCAACAAGTTGAAGACGAAGATGTTATATGTGGAAAGTTGAACCCAGGAGGGATGAATGTTCTTCCTCTGTACCAAAGATTATTGGCTTCTCTAATCATAGAAGAGGAAGCTACATTTGAAGAAGGTGGTGAGGGAAGAAGCTTGCTTTTTTCACACAACGAAGATGAAAATCCTGGGGCTAACTGCCTGGCTGTTGGAGTAAAATCAAGGAATGGAGATGGTTCTGTTTATGAAAATGATGTCATGCATGAGCTCCAAACTCCCATGCAGTACAATGTTACGAATTATTCTGGTAATGGGAGTATCAACAAAAGTATCCAGAGTGATCTTGACTTGATGCACAGAGAACAAGTATCGTGTGAGATATCCAAAAATGGTTTCCATGGCTCGGCAGCTGCATTCTCATGTGTTGCTGGCATTTCATATCCTGAACAATACATGCATATGTCCATAGAAAGTAAATTACTGGTGGAGCTGCACAGTGTTGGCCTATATCCCGAGAATGTGGTAAATTTTAGTTTATGACGTGCTCAATCATAGTCTTATTTTTCTTAAGCTTATGAAAATATCTTCAACTAATGTTTCGATGCATGGAGCGATTTCCCTTTCTGTGCTTCGCGAGAGGAAAAGAAAAGGAAGGGGTTGGGGGGGAGGAGATGCCTGCCTGTGTTAGTAGTATTCACATTCTGGACTTTATATACGCTATTCCTTTTTCTGATTTGATGATTGTTGCAGCCTGATCTGGTGAATGGAGAGGATGAAGTTATTGATAACGATATCTCTGACCTAAAGAAGCAACTCTCCAAGCAGGTTATTATTCTTGCACTCCATTTATCTTAGATCAATATTGGTTTGTAAGACATCTATGGCATGTCTAATGGGTAGGGCCTGTTCTTGCACTTTCATCAGATTTGAACTCTTTTCTGGCTTTTAGACTTTCAAATATGTTTCTCACAAATCACAATGCTTAATGTTCAGGTTGGTGAAAAGAAAGTTCTCCTAGATAACTTACTCAAGGCAATTCCAGAAGGGAGTGCAGATAACAGACGGTAAGTTTAGAAATTTGCTTCTGCCTCTTTGGTGAGGATTATTGTTAATTTGTTCACTAATCAAGTGATGAAACCTTAAGAGACGTGAAGATCTAACAATGAAATTATCTGCTCTGTAAAGCTGAAACGCGGAGAACTTTCTAGCTTTCTTCCATTTGTAAAAATTCATCTAAGATGGCATTTGGCAATCCTCTAAAGCTTCTCAATAGTTTTATCTTAAGAAAACACACCAAGTTACAGCTATGCTTCTAAAAATAGCAATCATTTGCTGGGTTAGGATGCTCTACTATGCCCAAACGAAAGAGATTAAATTTACAAACCTAGAATAGTATGCATCACACGTCAACAGGGGTTTTTGAAGTCCAGTTGGAGGGCTTGAGAGATGTATTTTCCTAGTGCTTGTTGAGGAGAAACAGTGGCCCTCTTATCATTGACGAAAGCTTCTTAAATTAATAGCTGCATACAAACCATGTGGATGGAGTCAAAAAAATTTCAAATAGTACGATTGATATGTATATATACATACATACATGGACACAGTGATTGTAGGACTCTGCATATAAACAAGTGCACTGTTTACAGTAGGTTGTAGAGACCTGTCCTTTTTATCTTTCAAATATTATTTATTGAACTGGAAGGTTGGAAGAACTTTGAGGATGTATTTTAAGGGTATAGATCATTTTAACCGAATCATAATGAAATTGTTGTGCTTCTTACTTCAAGATAGTTTCAGGTAAAGTTGAGCCCCTTCATCAGCTCAATGCTGACTACTGGGAAGATAGTCAGCCAGTGCAATTTGCCTATGTCTAACTGAAAATTGTTTGTACACTAAGACAATTATATCATTACCATATCAACTTTTGTAATCTAAATAAAATGGAGATCATTATTGTCAATGTTTAAACTTGTCAACTCTTATGTTGTTTTTCCCAGTACAACAAAATTAAGATTATTGGGATTACAATTAGAACAAAGCTTCGCAATTGGGGATGAGTGTCTAGTTGTTTTTAATTAGTTGATAAATGTGTTTGATTTTCCAGGGATCTTGAGCACACTGCAATGCAAAGACTTGTTGAGGTGGCTTACAGAAAACAGCTGGTGATTTTTCTGTTCCTCTTATTTTATTTTTCTTAAGAGTGACAATTATTCCATGCATTTTTTGGTTTCTCATTTCTAAGCTCGAGAGCTTGTAACTGTCACATATGCTTTGATATTTTGCTCATCCAGATGCTCCTGTTTTATCTAATTAATAAATTATCTGCACTTTGTTCAAGTTTTTCTAGTGGGTTCAATAACATAGAAGTGGACAACTACTGTGTGGAGAATATATCGGCAGATTTAATCAATCTCACGAATGAATGCCATGGTGGCAAAGTGGGAGTTTTCTTGTGCTTTTATGGTTACTACATTACAGTAATTAAAAGAAGTCGGTGGAGGCTTGTCTGTGGCAGCCAAGTGAACGTGCTGCGGTTCTTTGATCTGAAATGACATCTAGCGTAGCCACTGTTTGTTTCTTATAAATTAGAAGACCCATAGTTTTAGAAGGTCCATCGTCAGTGGTTATTCCATGGAATATCAAAGTTATTTCTCCTTCTTGATGTAAGGAGTTTTGGCATCAACAAGTGTCATCTGCCAGAGAATTAAGTATGCCAACGTATAGTTTTCCATGGTTGCCAGGAAAAGTAGCGATCAGCTATGAAGCATCGACACTCTCCAAGAGCCTTCGTGTCGTGTCGGACACTTCCACACGTGTCCGACACTTGAGTCGAAGTTCTGACATACAAGTTTCCGACACGTGATTCCAATATCAAAGGCAATTTTAAAAATTCAATAAATGAGAGGTCAAAATATATATATGTGAAAAAATAAAACACAATAATAAAAATAATAAATGGAGAAAAAAGAAAAACCTAATCTTCTCTTCTCTTCTAACTCTCATTTTCCGTGATACACAATTCACCCCTTAAGTTTTTTTTCTCCTCTTCCAACATATCTAACATGCGAATCCAGAATATGGATCGCTTGTTTTTTCTCGAAGTTTTATGAATTATTGAAATAGAGTTGAATTTGTCAAGTTTTTCTCAACGTGTCGAAATTCTCTATTTTTTTAGAAACGATGTATCGGCATGGCGTGTCATGTCGTGTCGTGTCGCGTGTCAGTGTCGTTACTACTTAGGCGGTCAGCACATTTCTGTGAAAGGAGAAAAATCTGCAATCATAGTAATAATAGTTTAATGCCACTGCTGGATTTTGCCATGCACCGGGATGGTGCATTTCATTGAGTTTGATCACAGAAAATAACACTTTCAGCTTTTTCCAGAGTTACTAACTTTTTGCCTGAGTTATCCTACCATTATATCTCACTTATACACTGCATTAGTTTTATTTGGTGTATAAATACGCCGTTAATGGAATAGGAATTTAAAATGCTCACCGTTATATGAATGTAGTTTAAATATTGGCTATTAGTACAATAACACCTGCTATATTTGATCATGAATTGTGACTTTAACCCTTAGAATTTTTCTTATGCTCAGTTATTATCAGCTCGAAAGAGTGCATTAACGAAATATTAATTGTGATTATGTGATCGATTACGTAGGGACTGGGGTTTGAGTTGTTTTGGGTAGTTTACTTGATATTGCACCAAATGACATGCCACTTTGGATGCTATTGACAGGCGACTCGAGCAAGCATTGCTGTCCGCAAAGGGATCCCTAAAGTTCCAAAACATGTTGCAATGGCCTTCACTAAGAGGACTCTCGCTAGATGCAAGGAGTTTGAGGATAATGGCAAGAGTTGCTTTAGTGAGCCTACCCTCAGTGAAGTTCTGTTTGCTGCAACCCCTCGTGGTTGTGAAGAATCTGTACAATGTGATAGTCTCCATTCTTCACCCGTGCCTGGGACATCAGGTCTCTCATTTTTCCTCTTTATTTCGTTGCCTTTTCTCTTTCCCTGTGAAAAACTTATTACTCATATAAATTCACGACTTGTCCGAGCGCTGTTCTCATTTTGTCCTTTTGGCACTCAATTGCAGGCTCCAACAGCAAGGTTAAGCAGTTTGATCTTCAGAATGATATTGGCCCAGGTTCTTATGACAACAATAGAACTCTTTTACATTCCTCTGACCAGGCTTTCGGAAAAGCTGGACCATGGAACAGAGGCAAGAAGAAGGAACTGCGGCTTGACGATGTTGGTGCCATGAGAGTGTCATCAAGTCCTGCAAAAGGCAAGAGGAGTGAAAGGGACAGGGACCGAGAGATGGTCCTCAACAAAGGTGGTGGCCGCCAGACTGCAGTCAGTGCTAAGGGTGAGCGTAAAGCAAAATCCAAGCCAAAACAAAGAACTGCTCAGCTGTCATCTTCAGGAAATGGATATATAAGCAAGTTCAATGAAACGATGCATCCTGTGAGCTCCTCAGCTCATGAATCTAATAAAGTCCTTACAATTAGCGCTGACAAGAAACAGGAACTTGAAAAAACAAATGGCAACGGGCCACCTGTTTTAAAGGAAAAGAATGAATCTGAAGACTTGGCAAACTTGGATCTGCTTGGAGACTTAGATGTACCATCGTGGTTGAACTTTGAAGGGGATGGTTTACAAGATCACGATTCAATGGGCCTTGAAATACCCATGGATGACCTCTCCGATGTGTTCCTATGACGACAGTGGCCTGTACATTCCTAGGGAACTTAGGTGTCCAGATACACATAGAGCCACCATTGTTGGGGACCAACTTGTAATTTAAAATCATGCCCCTGGCAAGTGGTGCTTGTAGTATAAGCATTCTTTCTGTATGTCAGCAAAAATTTTTCTGCAGAAGGTCAGATCTTTGTTTATATCAACGATTCCCTTCCGAATGATTGATAATGAGATTTCATCGAAGTCTTTCCTGCAGTACATCCTTGCCAGTGTCCGTCTCATTCTCTTTTGTAGAAGTGGCGGGTCATGTTGTTCTGATATTCTCCTTGTGTTTCCATCATTTTGCATTCCCACAGAACATGTTGTAGGGCTGCACAAGCTGATCACGATCCTTCGGGGAAATGGGGATTTTGCATTTGGATTTTCTAACCCGCAGTGCTATACCTAAAATGATTTCAACAGTTTACTTGTTCATGGATGTAATGAAGTCTTTCTGGTGGGTGCTTTTGTTGGGTGTCACTGCTAATCAGGAATGCTACTTGGTTTCTTTGACTGTTTTTATACATTGAAGACTGAGAAGATTGTCCACTTTGTCCTCAGCGCCCAGGAGTTTCATCATTCCTGTTTTTCCTGTTAGTGTTGTTGGCTTGTCGAATGAGACAGAAATGTATTGTGATGACCTTGTGCCTTTATGGTAATATATCGGTCCATTCGAGTTAGTTCATGTAGGAAAGCTAGATGCAATATAGCGGAATAAAGTTTTTTCCCATCAGTTAGCTAGCTGGTGTGCGGATGCTGGTGGAGAATTTGGTGCACTTGGGTGACCAAAGCAGACGCCGTAGAAACCCTCCTAAAGAAAAACCAATTTCCAATAGTAGAATATTCCTAAGCTTTCAACCTGAGGGCCACGCCAATTCATAGAGATTTAGCCCTTCATTGTTAATTTTAATTGCTTCCCGGAGGTTGGTTGTCCTAACCAGTGTCCTCTGTCTGCGAGCCTCATCCTCTCATCTAATTAAACAAAAAGGAAAATTATCAGATGAAGTTTTTGAAGTGTCGACTTCATTTGTTTAGCAGAAGATAATTAACTGGAAAATATTTTCCTTCAAAAGATTGCTTGTATCACTTATAAAAATGAATTAACGAAAGATATTTTTATCGTTCACAAAAATGTTTGGACATAAATTGCTATCAATGAAGAAAATATTTTCTCTCGGTTACTTATTTCAAGCGATACAAACAATTATTTTTAAAACATTCAATTTTTGCGAAATTAAATAATCCTAAAGAAAGAAATAGATGTAACTTCTTGGACATATAAGTAGAAGGGGAATGAATGGTTTTTTCAGATCTATCCATGAATGATATCATTAAAGTGATGGAACTTACATATCCTAATTATGATGCTTCATTATCACAAATACACGATATTTGAGATGATAATTTCTACAAGTTCTATTTAAGACATGATGGATTGCCATTTAATTGGTATATCATTTATGTCAACCTCTATTTGCAATAACTTGTCCTATTGCTATCGGACAAGTCGCATGCTTTTCTTTTTTTTTTTTGGTGAAGAGTAAGAAATATATTGAAAATTTTGGATAAATACAAAGAAACGGCGCCAATTTACACTCTGGTCGCGCAACAGAAAGAGTGGAAGGGAGCCGCAGATGATTTACTATAAGGACGGCAGTTTGACCACCAGCACGGCACTTGGATACAACTTTGGCCTCGTGGAGTTTTCGAGTGTGATTGTAATTGCACCCCCATTTCCTGTATTATTCCCCTCAACAAATGTCCTGTCTTCGACCATATTGGAAGAGTCGGGATCGCCCGTGGCCTGCAAGATGGGGGTCGGCGTACCCTCTTGCCAAGATGACAAGTCGCATGCTTTTTCAAACGCTCGTGTTCCCATAAAAGTATCATTTAGATCCAGTCCGTGCATGGCACGGACGGTTCCCCATGCTTATAGTATATATGTAGTCCCTCGCCTATTCTGCACTCATCCACAAAAACAGAACGAAAGGAAGAACGCAGAGACTGAAATGAAGTACGTGAAGCTTCGCAAGTGCGAGCTCCTTGAAGATCAATGGATGCCGTCTTCCGACGAGAACAGAGCACGAGATGAAACCCGTCAGCACGGCCACGGTCATCACGTGGCAAGACTCGCGGAAGCCATGCGAAAGGTCATCAACATGAGGGAGAAGAGTCGATCATCCCGGACCTCAAATTGTTCCGAGTAAGCCAGATTTTCCGCGCGCACCGGAAGGTTTGTCGCGGACCTCAGATGGTAATTAGCTCGTGAAGGGCTTCATCAGGTTTATGTCGACATATGTTTTCGTATTTCCTGACGATCGAGTACGACAGATATCAATAAAAGATATGTAGCTTGCTTGCTACTTTGTAAAATAGAACGTATTGCTATCGGTTCGCTCTCGGTCGAGTAGCAATCCAGTTGAAGTTGATAAACAAGTCAACTGCGATTGGATTCGAGGTAAGCAAAGCAGACGAAAACTGGGAATAATCTTGGGATCGCAAGAACCTGAAAATCTAGTGCATACATAGTTGTTCAGACGACGCGGCGGACAGAGAACCCGAGCACGTTAATCCAATGAAACGAGTCTTTACGGTAAGTTCCTCTCGATTCTTTCTTATCTACCACGCGTTCTCTTTTCGAAGCGAGGGATCGGTTGTATCGAACCCTATAGCTCTGGAAAACTACTCCTCTGAAACTACAAAAGCTGGAATTTTGACGGTCGAAAATGAAGACAATATACAAGGATTATGACTCGGTTAAACATGAACTCGCAGTTCCAGAAAAGTAGATGGAGAAACAGAGCATGCAACCGGACATGATTCTGCTGTCATCATGGTAACCTTCAATATGAAAAGAACTCTTTAGACATGGCAAGGCCGCAAGAGCATATGTTTGCATACTCGAATTTATCGGACCGCTTTCGACTTGTTGCCCGGTTTCAATTTCTACATGCATTTTCAAGTCAGCTTATTTTCGACCTTCTGATAGGGTCAAGGGAAATTGCACGTTGCAGCCACTTGGTTTTCTTTTAGAGCTGATTCAATGCAAAAATCGTTCTCTAAAATTATTGGATCGATCATGAACCTATTGCGGACAACGTTGCTTATGCGAACCTCATCATGGCCCTCTTGTTATACCACAGCTAGGCCCGCTATCGGCTTTCAACAGAACGATTTCAAAACCGCTTTCAACAGAACGATTTCAAAGCCACAGACATCGCCTTTCATAGTCATCTCTCTTGTGGTATGGTTTTAGTAATCCGAATTCAAAGCATCAACCAACGATACATATTTAACTCTCTTCCTGATCTATGATTAGATACCTGGTGGTATAATGAAATGCATCTTATATACAATTCATTATTCAATAATGTAATTCACGAGTGCATCTCTCTGGAAGAAGAACCTGACGAGATGGAGTCTGCATGATTAAGCTACATACGTTGCGTTCATTCAGACAGGATTAAGCTTCCAGTAGTTGTTATATTTAAACCCATCCGCATTCTAAGTTCGCATGTGGTGTATGTTTACCTTCTTTAACTAAAGGATGTTTGTTAGGGCGTAGGCATTCGCCTGGTAAAAAGCTAACGCATGTCACATTGCAGGTAAGATGATAAAGTGGTTTAACAACGGAACAGATATCCACCGAACCCTGCACGATGCACGTAATGGAACAAGATCTCCAATCCACCACTTCGTGATGCATCATCCAGCTGAAACAAGAAACAATTGAAAGACGGTTTCTCTTGACCAGTTGTAAGAGCCGAATGTGGCAGAGATACCTCAAATTAGATGTTCGAATGGCTGATAGAATATCATTCCAGCACAGGAAAATGAAATGATAATCGACCAACCCCCTAACTAAAATCAAGAACTCAAATGTACGCTAATGAAGCAACAATCAAAAACTTCAATGCGAAAAGCAAAACTGGTTCACCCTCGGCTAGCCCCTCTAATTGGAAGCTAAAAGTCAAAACATGAAACTTTCAAGGCAATGTTTCTATTTTAGGTGTTGGTAGCCCTTGTGTAGATCTGTTGGCTGGCGTGAGCACTTATCATCCTAATAAGACCTCTGGCCATTAAGTCCTTGATTGCTCTACGTGCCAGTGAACCATTGACCTGTAACACAACAAATGCCAAGACACTGAGATATTAATGACTAACGTTTTACATGTAACATGCACTTCAGATGTTCATCATGGCACGTGATCCATCAGCATGAGAACAAGAACTAGTCATGGTCTAACTGGCTGTAACCAATGATTGCAACAAACAAAAGCAAGGAGCAACATATCTAAAGGAGAGAAGTGATGATAATAAGGAGAAGGAAGAGAATTTAACCCCTAATGACTAAGCCTCCACAAGGAGAAACATTAAGCTAAAGAGTAGAAAATATTCCATTGCAGACAACCACGCCAACAAACCACATAATGGCCGAATAGGATATTGGTTAAACATTGCCATTCAACATCCTTGCAATAGGGTATGGCACAAACAACTTGAGTGGAACTTGCACTAAGTGTATCAAGCAACTTCAGGGCTCACTACCAACGACAAAAACTTACTGCTACAAATGCCCAATGTAATCCTAGAATATCATCTAAACTTAACAGAGGAAAGCCGATTTCCCAAGCCAATGAGCAACAAATCAAAGCAGTCGTGGCACGAAAAGCATTTTATTTTACTACCATAATGAAAGATGCAGAGGGAAATGAGGCATAGATTAAATGAGCGAGCTGACATAAGCATACCCTCAATCTGTCGGATAAGATGGAAGGAGTGATGAGCTTGTACTTGGGAACTTCACTGAGAAGTTTGTCATATGCTCCCTGATCAAAGAGAACCATGTTGTTTACCTTTTCCTTTTGCTTTCCTTTGCTCCATTTCTGCACAAAATGATCTTAAAAGGTTACACGAAGACATCCAGTAACAACTTCAACCCAAAGCTGAAGCCAAACTACGTAAAGACACAGAAACATATATAGAAAGAACTCTTAACACCTTGCAGAAATAAAGTAAATTCATCCATCATAATCGAAATGTAAGGCATGCAGTAAAGCCCCAGATATTCTATGCTCAACAAGCAGAACCTATCTTCGCTTTGCCATGAAAGCGATCAGCCTTGCACTTTGATTAACAATATAAGAGCTAAAAACTAAAGTCATTGATTATATTTGCAGATATAACAGAAGCCCTAGAATGCAGAACTGGTCCAACCTCACTGGTCACCCAACCAGAACAAACATCACACATTCCTCCTCTTGCCCGGCATTGAACTAAACAACTTAGAATGCTGAGTTCGGCATATCCTTTAACCGAATCGAGAGGCAATGACAATGGTTAGGACAACACCCCCGACGAGCTCCTTCAACCAATTCATCCCACACTCAAACCACAGGCACCAATTGCGCACAGCAAAAAGCCCCAAAAACCCAGCCGAAACCAATGAACTCCGAACGCGAATACCCAGATAGATAGAACCAAAGAAAGAAAGAAAATTCACCTTCTTTTTCTGTTTCCCTCCGCCGGATTTAGCTGGCTTCGACGACGGGGGAGGAGCCTTGTCCTTCTTCGGCGCCTACCCAAAAAAAAAAAAATACCCATTAACCCAACAACGTCAGCGAACGCATCAAATAAAAAACCACAACCGGATCGCGCACGGAAGGAAAACGACTCGGCACGTCAGAAAATCGATATGAACTCAGACGAGCTACTCTTTTTCCCCCCCGGCGACGAATGCTTCGACGTCGGAGACTCACGCATTACGAAGAACGGACGATTGGGTTGTCGCGCCTCGATCTTACCATGATGAACCGGAGCTGGTTGCTCGGGTCGAGATCGGAGGGAAGCGCGCGGCGGGAGCTCTCGGTGGTGATGGCAGGGAGGAAGAAGGGACCGGTGAATTCTTGTTTTATACGGGGCAAAGGTGGGGGAAGACTAGGGTTTTCGCGGGATGGGCGAGCGGGCTGGGCCTGAGATTTTGGGCCCATCTATTAGTACTCGGCCCAACATGCCTCTTTTAAGCTCCGTGGACTGGGCCTAGGCATATGTTATTCTCTTGTCCAGTGGGCCGCGGCCTGATGCCCGGGTATTATGCCGTGCTCGATCCGACGGCTGACGGTTCACACGGACTTGCTGATAGCTTGCCAGGTTATGCTCGCCTTGAAGATTGGGAGCGAATCAAATTCAGCTTACCAAAAATGGGACTTAAATCTACAACAGCACCTTAGAATATCTGTCTCTCAAGAAAATAGATTTGCAAAACATTACAAATGCATAAGCCGAAGAAATATTTATTTTTCTTCCTTTTTATTTTTAATTATAATAGGCTGATAAATTTAAGAAACACAATTCTACAAGCATTCTAAGCTTAAAGATTGTCTACCAAATGAAGAGGCCATAAGGATATTCAATTTCTTTGAGAAAGCTTGCTGAGTTTGATTTTGATGTCCTGCCATCAGATTTCCAAAGTGGGAAGCTGCAGAAATAAAGCGGTGCTCAATTCCATCAAAATCTTAATCCCAGTACAACAACCACGACTGTTAATGTGCTCAGGACACCGTTGAACACTACCATGTCCCCTGGAGATCCCAATCACAAGTGTTACACTGCCCATTCCGGTTCGAGGCAAATCGGGTTTTAGCTTAGAACGCTAATCTTCCAAATGTCCAGGAAAAAGAATTGACCCTTCAAGCTACAGTTGAATAAGGATCCAAGAATTTCCCCAAGAGTTCATTCTTGGCGCAAGGAATGAAGCTTCCAGAATTCTGAACTTGACGAGGCACAACACCTTGCTGCTAGAGAGAAAGAACCGCCTCGTTTGGTAATCAAGGCTTTCTTACTCCTTAAGTCGACTCGCTGCTGAAAAATAAATATATCTAACCAAAGAAACCCCAATTGTCCTCACGATAGTCATCAGCCTTCCTCAGAAGTGAGTGACTTGCTGGAGCTTTCGGCTTTGAAAGAATTTGCAGCGACCTCTGCCACTTGATTCTGTCTCTTCTATCTTCCTCTTCGATGTAAAACCGAGACTGCTCAGCTTCACCTGTCTCTTGCCACTACTTCCATTAAAATCATCTTCATCCACTTGATCAGATTCCCTACAGGGGGATGAAACATGACAGTGAGCATCACGACTTTGCATTTCCAATTTCATGGTTCTGAATAGGAATTGGAAATGTCATGCTTAGAGGTTTTCATAAGTGCGGTTACTTAACCAACAGAGAAGACTGAATAACTAGGTCCTACAGAAATACTGCCAAAAAACAAGGAACAGCTACTTGAGTCTTATTTAATTAGATGGAGTCAGCAGAATGGATCACTGCTGTGGGAGTCGAGTATTGTACAAGAAATCAGCTTTAACAAATTTATCCAATTACGATGGTCCTACTGGTCTTAAAAATTGGGCACCCACCCCAAATCAACAGTAATTTTGCAAATATACAGCATTGCAGTTGTTCATTAATTTCAGAAAGGAAACAGTGCATAGCAACAGATCCAGACTGATAGATGTGTACGGAATTGATGAGAGAGTCCAGAAAAAAGACTCACCATGCGACTTCAACAAAGTCCTTGTAGTATGCTGTGCATGTACCCCAACTGAAGCGGACGAGACTTGGGAAACCAAAAACCGAGTGTTTATGTTGTTCCAACCATGCCTTTGTTTCGGGGTCTGCGACAAACCAACCACAAGCAGATCTCTCAGAGAAGTCCATCTTGAGCATTAAGTTTTGGAGAAGTACAGACGTCATATTTAGATCAGTAAAGAAAGCCTGCATTTCTCTTTACCTCCAGGATATCCAGAACCAAACTCCTTATGCATGTTTTCAGCTGTTTCCTCAAGCACCCATCCACGCAAAGCTCTGTCTCTTGTGACCTTCATGTATTAAAAGAAAAAAAAGAGTAATGATGCATCAAACAGCTTGAGATGAGTCTTGATTTGACAAACTGTAATATAGATTAAGTTACTCACTTTTGCGACTATGCTTGCTCCACTAACAACTGGATAAAGACTATCAGCCTTCTTTGCAACCACGAATTTGACCCCTGGAAATCTTTCAGAAAGCTTTACTCTATACTTTTCAGGATCTCCGACGGTATCTACATAAACCTGAAAGCATGCAGTTATGAGCTTCATGAAAATGTCACATCATGGTCACATTTAGTTGCTTCTAACCAGTTTTAAGCGACCATGCTTAGAAGGATCTGATTTCCCACTAGTGAAGTGAGATCTATTAAGTGCCTGGGACCACTAGTAAAGTGAGATCCATTGAGTGCCCAGGATTCTACTTCACTAAGAACATATGACCGTTGCTTAGAAGCATTCAAAGCAAAAGCCACCAAAAAGAACAGTACTTTTACACTCCTGAACACTGTGGCATTTTTTCCTAAAGCAAGTTTTTGAGTAAAGGTCAAGTATAAGCTTAACATTTGGTGATCCTGAGCCAGTGGGGTGATTTTGAAATAAATCTGGATAGCCACCTAGATAAAGTTTCGCAATTCACAAGCCAATTTCTACCTGTCAATGAACATCTCGTGTTCAGTTGCAACTTGTAATTATATTAAGCAAAGATGATCAAGCAGAACAGTGCCCATAGTTCTACTAGAAGTTTGTTCCTGGATAATTGTCACATGACAATGAATCCTTGCTAAGGACTGATGGTGGAACATCTCTCAGTCGTTATTGGACACACATGTATAAGGAGGAAATCAAGGCAAGGGAGCATACATTCTGGTGTTATCAAAATTAAGGGAAAATGGAGAAAGACGCTCCACAAAGCATGAAAACCCACACAACTAACTCCGTGTACAAATTTGCAAACTAATCTAAAAAACCACAGATATATCCTTTCACAGTAGAATCATGAATTGCAGGTGTCTTTTCAGATGCTTCCTTTTATTTCTTTCTTTGTATTTTCCCACTCATTCTCTCTTTAGTCCTCGACTCCTCATAATAAATAATTTGGCTGGACTGATGACTTTCAGATTCCGCTATCCAGATAATCAAATGCTCATCAACCTTTTAAGCAATAAGGACTAATCACCATTATCACAGTAACATTGGAAGCAGGAAGCTTCTGAAGAATTTACCTCAGTCAGAAGAACACCCATATTGAGCACCCTGGAGACAAGTCCCATTGCAGAGTCATGTGATATTTCATTGAGATTGATTTTATTTCTGCCACGGATCAAAATGTTCAGGTCCCTCGTAGATAGCAGATTGGTATGAAAGAGAATATATGTGTTTGTGCGTGTGCGCGTGCGCGCGCTGCTTACTTCCTTAGCATTTTAGCTGAAAGCTCTCGTGGGTCTATGACATCAACAGCCCAGCCAATTGATTCATCAGCCTTTAGATTTTCAAATAATTCTTCCCTCTTCTCTTCTTTTAAAGTCTTCGAATCTGCGGGTATGCCATAAAAAAGTGTAAACTAGTTAAATTAGAAACTCTCATGCTAAAGAACCTTTTCAATTATTTGTGGCTAAGTAATTTTTAGAAACGTATCGCAGGGTCAAGCAAGTGCATTCTTCCATGAGCTACCAGATAATAAAGTATACACGAGAAAACTATTTTTACGAGTTTCATAAAAGCATAGTCCAGATGGAATAAGCGTTTCATAGAGCTAAAGTCTCTCCACCAAATGTTGAAAATTTATTTCATGATCAAGGCTCAACAACCAGTACCTAGTAGTTCATTCAGCCAGTACTCAACCATCAAGTTTCTCGGGCAATGAACGAAAAAATAGAAAAAAATTGAGAAGATCAATGAATGTGAATTTAGGAATTTTAGCTATCAAAGTTAAGATAGTACATACTAAGATTTTTGTCGTCAGAATGAACTAATAACCTATACAGAAAACAAACTATGAAACACCTGCAACTGAATTGAGGAAATTTGACCCTTAAAAAAATTGAGGAAAAAAATATGTAAAGTATGTTCTTCATATTCTATGAAAATTCAAAGGTATGGCAATGCCTAAACAATTTCAAACATCCATACGTCTTTCCATGGTGAGCGACCTCATACTAATGTTTCTTACTTAAACAAGTCTAGTTGTCAACATTATTACGAAAATTTTCCCAATTCAGTCCTTCAAGAATCTCAACCAAATCCAACTGATAACCCACAAAGGACAGAACTGTCGCATGTCAGGACAAAAAAGATTGAAAAAAGAAAAATGAAGCAACGGTATTCACCTATGTGGGCTTTACTAAAGATCGATGAGACATCAAGTTACATAGACTGAAGCTGACCACCTCAGTTACAAAATTCGAAAAATCATGTCCTCCGCTTTACCAGTATAAACGATTTTCGAACCAGATGATCGATTAATCCGACAAGAGAAGAGCACAAAAGGAGAGACTTTCACTCTCTCCAAAAATCCGTGTTTTTCAAAATATTCGAACAGAAATCAAAACAACCGTCTTTGCGGAGAAAAACAAACTCAATCCATATCACCCACTTCACATCACGGCACGATGCCTTCACCAGGCAACGCATAAGAGTAATGACAAAACGGAAGCATTCCAAGCGATCGACATTACCTGCGAAGCTCAGAGTGGAGAGCGTCTTCTGGTACGACCGAGCACAGTACAAGCACCCGTACACCATGGGACCTGCCGACGCAACGCATCAGCACCGAAAACAAAGCACCAGACCATCGGGCACGGAATCGAACCAAAACCACAGAAAATTTTTCACAAGAAAGGAACAAGAACGAGCGAAAGCGAACCAAGAACGGGGCCGCGACCCGCTTCGTCGATGCCCATGATGCAAGGCTTCGAAGCCCATGCCGGCAGCGCAGCTTCGGATCCCATGCTCCCGCTTCCGGCGTCGCCTCGCCCTCCTCCTCCTCCTCCTCCTCCTCCTCTTTCCCGCCAGAAACGAGCTCACGACTTATCGGAGAGCGCGATGACGGAACGAAAAAGTTCGCTCTTTTGCGGCCGTCCCCTGTCGTGTTCCGCGTCGGGTCCGGTTCGGGGAGAAAGCCAATTGGGTCAGGAAAATGGAGGATCCGTTTGGGATGGGCCAGACCCATACCAGAAGAGGCCCAAATGATATTTACACGCGACGCCCTGCGATTTCGACCGGTTTGCATTTTCTGCCCCTCCCTCAAGTTCTCCCTTATCCGGAAAACGGGATAAGGGCAAAAACCATTTTATATATTTTACCCCAATAGAACTGAACTATACAGTCCCCCCTTTCGTGCCTATCCGTTCGGCCGAATTGACCAAAACCCCCCCGGCCCCCTGCGAATGCGGAACCGCCTCTCGGGAAGGGTAACACCGTACTTTCGCAGACGGTCGCGGGATTTCCTGCAGCGCCGCCGCCGCCAGGAACTTCGCTTTCGGTTTCTAGAGAAATCGGTTTCGGTTGACGACCCGGATCCGACCCGATATCCGCGCGAGAGAGAGATATATACTACTGCGTTCGGGAGAATTCGCCTTGGGCAGCACGCAGAGCAGAAGCTGTCGACGTATAAAAGAGGAAGGAAGCGAAGAAGATGGCGATGAGAGCGGCGGCGGCGAGGCGGGCGAGCTTGACTCGGTTCATGGACTCATCGCGAGGGGCGGCTCGGTACATGAGCTCCGGCCAGGGAAGGATCCTGAGCGAGGAGGAACGCGCTGCCGAGAACGTCTACATCCAGGTCCTTTTTCCTCCTCCTCTGTATCTCGAGCTTGAGTTGGCGCCGGTTGTGGTCGATGAATGATTCCGCCGCTAGCATTTGGATCGGGGGTCGTCCAGCGATTTCCCTTCTTGAATGCAAAAATCCTTTCTTTTTGTTTTCTTTGCCGCCTGACATGTGCGTTGCTCCGGCTTTGGCTCTGATGAATTTCTTCTTGTTGTTATTGTTGATGTCTGAAGAAAATGGAGAGGGAGAGGTTGGAGAAGCAGAGAAGGAAGGCGGAGAAAGAGAAGGCGGCGAAGGAGAAAGAGGCTGCTGAGCAGGTAACATGTCTAGACATCCTTGGGGCCCTTCTGTTCTACAGACACGAGCAAAAATGAAGAAACAAAGTTGAAAAAAAGAACAGAGAGAGAGAGAGAGAGAGAGAGAGTCGATAGGAATTGTCCATTAAATACAACCTGGGTTTTCGCCGCATTGCCAGAACTACGCAGGCCGTGCGAATGATTTGTCCGGTGGGATTGAGATGCAGTATTTTGTGGTCAGTCGAGTGAAATATCAGATTGTGTTCTCTTTCTGTTGGCTACTTGATGTTGATAAGCCTGAAGCTGTTGATATTCCTCTGTATGGGAGGAGCTCGTCGGCTTCTCAGTCTTGAAGTTGGAGGTCCTTGTTAGAATCGAGTCTAGACCCACATCAGATTCACATCATGAGTCTCTATAGGTCATCCGGTCGGTGTGAGTTTCGGCTATCTTGTCGTGAATATAGAATGGTTTGCAAATTGGATTCAGGAGATGGATTGTTGTTTGATCACGAATCGGACCGCCTCGTGACCAGAGTGAACGCTTACTTGCACTGTTGCACATAGCCCATCCATACCTTGAAGTCCAGTAAGTTAGTAGATGACTCAAATGGAATCATATAATTCAAACCATTTGGATGATGCAAACCCAAACCCTGTTTTCATCACTGACAGTGCTCTATGGTGCATAAGATAGTTATAATTTCTCTTATCTGCAGAAACCTGAAGGGGATCAGACTGCTTGAGAGGTCGAGCGTCAACTACTGGAGAAACAAGGATGTTCACAGGCGAATAGTAGTAAGTATGCAAATAAACTCCTCCCAGGAGTCGCTTCTTGTAGAGAATAATCCTCTTGTTAATATCTGATCTGGTCTACCAACAGTGATGCTGGCTATTAATAATAAGTATGCAAATAAACTCCTCCCAGGAGTGCTTCTTGTACAGAATAATCGTCTTGTTAATATCTGATCTGGTCTACTGACAGTGATGCTATTTTTTGTGAGCTTCTAGTACTTAGAGCTGGTTGTTGGTCCGTTTCCTTTTGCTTCCCTTGGAAAATCACACATCTGGAATCAGTATTGCATCCCTTTATTTCGTCTTTATGTTGGAATAGTTGATATTTTATATGCTTCTTGCTATCTTTCGGCTTTTGGCCGAGGCAAAATGGCACGGGCTTTGATTCAAATCTGTACTTTTTTCCATTTCACGTAAAAACATAGTTGATTTTCATCCGAGTGCCTGAATCATGGGAGGCTCTCGAGCTGGTGCAATGTCTGAAGCTCGGAAGTCCTTACTGAAACTCGGGTCACAGATTCCTCTAATTAATAGGGCGGTACGCGGCAAGTTTACTACCATCTCGCCAGGGACGAACCTCCGATCTCCTAAACCAATGCCCTCACCCTTGAAACCTTCAAGGCATACATGTAGTTATTATGTTTCTCTATTTTTCTATTTTTTTGTTCGCGGGAATAGGTTTGGAATAAAAATCTGTTTGGTAACGTTATTTTATTTTTCAATTTTTAGAATAAACTTTTACTCTAGAGATATGTTTGAAATAAAAATCAAAAGTTAAAATTTGATGGGTTTATTGTTGTTGGGTCGCCCATATCGAGCTAATCCAGTCCATAACTCAAAAAGGGCCCATAGCCCATAATTCAAAAGAAATAACCATTTAAGGTAGTTATTTTGTAGCATCTTGAAAAAGAAAAGAACATATTTTTCTAAAATTTAGAAGAAGGAAAAACAGAAGGATGTATAATTCTCTCCCACTCTTGAAGGCTGGATTTCGAAGTGCTCTCTCTTTCACAACGTTGCGATAAGTGCATTTAATTAAGGTATATTCTGTTGCATGATGTATTTTCCAATTAATAATTCTAGGTTTTTCTAGGCACATTTTTCATATGTGTTTCCATGATACTCAATTGCTTGAGGGCATGTGTTTTTAGAAATTTTTTTTCTCAAAAGTTTTAGCCTTTTTATTTCTACAATAAAAATGAGAAATGAAAATTTTTTTTATTGTTCACTCTCGTCACCGCCTGCTATCCATTGGCCACGGGTCACCGCTGTGTGGCTCCAGAGGTTGGTGGCCTCCCCGCCTGTCAACCACCTCCTATTGCCACTTGGAAAGAAAAAAATTTGTATTGTTATTTATTTCAAAAATAGAAATTTTGTATAGTTATCAAGAATATATTTTTCTCAAAAACTCTTTCCAAAGATAGAAATAGAAAAATTAATATCTAGGTAAAGTTGATTTGTGGAACAAAATGATTATCATTCACACCTTAACTGTCAGGCTAGTGTTGCTTTCAAGTAATAATGATGCTTAATGGCATACGAGTACGTCTCAGCTTATCTTACATCTTGCAAGGTATGTATTCATTTCCATTGCTTCTGTTTCCTCCGGTCAAATTATTCTCCAGGCATAACATTAAGCTTGCGTGAAAACGGTATATGGAACACAGTTGATGAAATGTCCAAAAATGCACCACGTCTTTATGAAGATTACGAGGACATTGGAGATTGCAAGAGACGATATAACCGTCTCTCCGGCCTCGATTTTGTTTACATCACATCCCGAACCAGCATTAGAACTCTATAAAACCGTTCTCTCTTCTGACATCCATCATACAAACATTTTGCACTGCACCTTCAAGTTTTACCAATGGCCTCTCCTGCCTCCAAGCATGAGTTGTTCATCGCATTATTCCTGGCTCTGTCCGTCTTCCAGATGACGAGCGCGCGCGACCCGGACATCACAAGCGACTTTGTCGTCCCGCCGAACATCACAGCAGTGGACGGCAAATTCTTCACCTTCACCGGAATGAGAGCTCTTATGTCGATGGATCTTCCCACGGCTTTCAAAGTGACGAAAGCGAGCGCGGTGGAATTCCCGGCTCTTGTAGGCCAGAGGGTCTCAATGGCAATCCTGGAGTTCTCAACCGGCTCAGTCAACCCGCCACACACGCATCCGCGTGCTTCCGAGCTCCTCTTCCTCCTGCACGGTTCACTTGAGGTCGGAGTCGTCGACACGACCGGCAAGCTCTTCACACAGACGCTCCAATCCGGGGACATGTTCGTATTTCCCAAAGGACTGGTTCACTACCAGTATAATGCTAATGAGACAGACATCGCTATAGCTATTTCCACATTTGGTAGCGCGAGCACTGGACTCGTCTCACTTCCTGCGAGTGTATTCACCACTGGCATCGACAGCGGGATCTTGGCCAAGTCATTCAAGACGAACGTCTCCACCATTGAAGCTCTCAAGCTCGGGCTTACACCACCCAAGGCCTAAGCGAGGAGCAGAAAATAACCACCAAGTCCATTCATTGTCTTCTGATTGAATGTTTCATTTGGTTAGAATAAACTGACTTTTTTGTTGCTCACATTGCATTGCTTAATGTAGAATTTCTGTCAGTACCCTACAAAACAAGCAATTCGAAGTTGATGAGGCCATCGAGCAGCAGTTTTGCACGATTCCATGGCGTTCTGTTGCTCCTGAACTTGAATACAAAGACCTTATCTACCAAAGGAGACATGATGTTATCTTCTAAATACGAAGTATTGGCTTAACTACACTTTGCTGTCGGACTTTGAGATGAAGCCTTCTTGTAGTGACGGAGATACACTTCGCCAGCTATACGGTCTTCTCCTTTCAAAGAGATGCCTAGCTAACTTCGTTGCTTCCACGTCAACTTTCCCTGTTCATGAATCGGCATACTCGTCGACCAGATTTCAACTCCTGAAGCTTACAGCACTTTAGGATTTCAGACGGTTGAGGAGTGATCTTTACGCAACACCGTGGCATCCGCGTTTAATCTGTTGACATTGCCGTTGTTTGGTTCTCAAACCTGGTTGATTTTCACGGAAATTGATGAAACTTTGCATTTGTTGGCCCCTAGAGTATAGAGACCACGCGTCTTAACATCTTCATCGCATGAATTAGTTATCTGAATCATGCGCATCACGCAATTGATTCTTTGAGCGAGACCAGAACGAATATTTCAAGTTAGTCGATTATCTATAAAACCCTGCAGTTTATCTACCGTCACGTGTGCACAAACAGAGCTTCGCATTAATTGATCAGACTCGCGTTAGAGGTACTATCTTGTGTTTTCTTGGTAGCCTAGGGCCAATTTTTTTTTTCTCCTCTGCATTCCTCTACATCTTATGGGCTCCCTGCTTTGCACGGCGCAAACTCGAAGTACAAACTAAAAAGAACTTAGTGGTCTGTCTTCACGTTTGTGCCTCTAAATTATCAAAAAATTAAAGCTTAGGCCCTCGTGTTGAATTGAATCTATACTCGCTTCCAATTCGGCTTTCCAGTCCATATGATAAATATTTAGACATGTTTGCTCATTTGTGGGTTAGATAAAGTGCTATAAAATATGGATATTGCAAGACTTGTGAATAAACAGTGACTGACTCACTCTAATTGTCTATTGGATGATTTTAACAGCCATGAGGAGGACTCTATCGTGCTGCTCAGCTCGAGGCAATATGCAATTTTCTGTCCTTTTTTGTTCTTTTGGCGGACAGCGAGTCGCTTAACAAGATCAGTGTTAAGAAATCTGAAGTATTTGGTTCGGTGCATCTGCTTCTGCTTCCGTCCTTCTACTGCAGGCATGTGAAGGAGCCGTATTCCCTTGTTCACAATACACAAAATCACGTTACATGAACAATCGAATTTGAGAGAGAGGCAGTCAAGCAGCAAGCGCTCGAATCAGAGGTCATTCTGCAACTATTGATGATAACTGCTGACGAAACAGCGTCCTACTTGTCAAGGTTTCTAACATGTTCAAAGGCGTCATTGAACTTTTCTAGCTTACGCAAAAGGAGCTTACCATTGCTCTTGCCTTTGGCTAATCCATTAGAGTACACCCATTCTGTGAATCCCACGAATTGCATTAGTCGAATTATCTACATGTTTTCCCTTATTGGCTGCGATGAATTTAGTCATTAGGCCTTGCCTCTATTGTTATAATTTGCAATAGTCTACTCTTGTAGCATCCAGAGATGGAAGTTCTGGAGAGGTCACAAGTTGAATAAACAGAAAGGAGATGCTGCACTGCACCAATGGGTATTACAGAACGGAGTGGCTGATATAAGGAGCCAACAAGAAGATCAAATACTGCATGTTGGCTACAATCAGAAACCCGTTCTCAGCGCGCCTACTTGTTTTTTCTATCATCTTTTTCCTGTCTGCTGAGCTAAAATATGTCAGGGTTTAAGAGGTGCAAAGTGCGATTATGAAGAATAATATGTAGAGAAACAGCATCTTCTGCGGGAGCAAGTACGAAGACATGAGTTTCACTGACGTGAAAAACAAGTCAAATTAATGCAGATGGTCCAATTATCTTTGGCCTCGTTCGCTTTAATGGTCAAAGCACCGCAACTGAAGTTTTTATGAATTCCTACCGCGTTCTTCGGTTTCAGCTTGTTAAGAATATTCTAGAAGGGAAATGCTAACACTAACAGTCACCGTTATTATTGCAAGTAACAGTGGCATGTAATTTACGAGATGTAATTGACAGAAAAGGCAATTGGTGTTATGCTAGCATTATGATGAAAAAATATTCTTCCCTCCATTACAGGTGGTGTTATGCTAGCATTAATTGTGGCTCACATGCCACCGTTACTTCCAACAGTAACAATGACCATTATGCTATCATCTTGTACATTAGAATACCTAAATATCTCTATAGGCTTAGATAGAGGAAATCAAATCAAAGGAAATCAAATCAGATATGCATAATCAAAACAGATACTGAAATAAGAGAAAATATCCTAAATGTCTCTTAGAGATATCTAAATATTCTAATATTACTAAGGCAGCTTATTTATGAGCATTCTACATTATGCTCTAGGGATATGCGTGAACCAAACTACCTTGTAAAGTTCACAAGGGCATAGTAGTTTCCATAAACAGTAGTCATCACCCCAGCTTGATGCAGTTCAGAGTCTCTTGTCCTCTCTCAGCTAACCCTATATAAAAAAGATGCTGTAGGCTGAAATTCATCAAATTACCCATCAGAACAAATAGCACAGAAACTCTATCTGCTGCTGCTGCCAGTTTTCTTACCATGGCCTCTCCAGTCCTCAAGCAAGGATTTTCCGTTGTATTAGTTCTCACTTTGTCTGTCTTCCAGATGGTGAGCGCTAGCGATCCAGACATCTTAACTGATTTCGTAGTCCCACAGAACGTTACTCCAGATGGAAACTTCTTCACGTTTACCGGCCTGAGAGCTGTTCTGCCGCTGGATGCTCCCACAGCTTTCAAAATATCGAAAGTAAGCCCGGCAGAGTTCCCGGCTCTTGATGGGCAGAGTGTCTCGATTGCAGTTCTTGAGTACTCGAGCCTCTCAGTCAACCCGGTGCACACGCATCCCCGTGCATCCGAGCTCCTATTCCTTATTCATGGATCACTGGAGGTCGGATTAGTTGACACGACCAACAAGCTCTTCACTCAGACCCTTCAGGCCGGTGACTTGTTCATATTTCCGAAAGGACTGGTTCACTACCAGTACAATGCTAATGCAACAGATTACGCAGTAGCCATTTCCGCATTTGGCAGTGCAAACGCTGGAACAGTCTCGCTTCCTACAACTTTATTCTCCACTGACATCAACAGCAGGATCTTGGCCAAGTCATTTAAGACGACCATTCCCACCATTCACACCCTCAAAGGTGGGCTCAAGCCACCCAAGGCTTAAGAGAGGAAGGCAAAAAACACTGGTTACTTCCGTTCTCTTTGCTATGGAATGTTTCATTGGACGAAATAATAAAGCTAAAGCTGTTTGGTCTGATCAGTCTTAACTGTTTGTTTTTTATTTTTTGGTTTGCATTGGATTGATTAATGTAGAATTTCCTATGTAATCACCCTACTAAACAAGTGATTTGAAGTTTATAAGGCCACATCAACAGTGTATCGCTCTTGAACTCGATATATACAGACCTCAGCTCTACCTGGAGCCATGATGTGATCTTTCAAATACAAAGTAATGGCTTAACAACACAAACTGTCGAAAAGGAAAATAAAAATTATGTTCATAAAATATATATCATTTGAGATGAGGCCACCCTAAAATGGGGTAAACGAACTTCACGAGGTAACCCGCCTTTTTTCCCCCAAGGAGTTGCCTGATAGTTTTCAACTCTTGAAGACCGCAGCTTCCTGGATTCAAGCCAGCAATGGAGTGATCTCTACTCTACGCAACACCCTGTGGAATCTGTGTCCTATCTAACATCTACCAACTCGTAGTGCTGTCGATGGGTTTGAAAATCTGATTTATTCCGTAGAACCTGTCAGTAACTCTAGGTGTATTGGTGATTCTGGTTCCGATAAATGCCAGTTGTTTACCCCAAGAATACTAACAGGGACCAAATTATGCATCTTACTTACCGTGTAATCTATTTCACTGCACCAAGCTAAATCATCTAATGTGATAAAGTCCTCAAGGCTTCAATGAATGAGCAGTAGATGCTTGATAGAATGAGGTGGATTAGCACCTTCTTGTGAGTATACAAGATGGTCTTTAAGATTGGTACATCCCGTCAAATGTCACTGCTGGTGATGGGAACTTCTTCACATACACGGGCATCAGAGCTATATTTCCGTCAGATCCACCAACAGCAATTAAAATAACAATAGCAACTGCCTTGGAATTCCCAGCTTTGAACGAGCAAACATTCGGTTGGCAGTGCTCGAATACTTGACCGGCTTTGTCAACCCTCTGCTCAGGCGCCCGTGTGTCTGAGATCTTGTTCCTTGTATAAAGATCCCTTGAGGTCTCATGCATCGACCCGACCAACAAGCTGTTCACTCAGACGCTCCAAGTAGGTGACATATTCATATTCCCTAGATGGCTTGTTCACTTCCAGTACAATGCTAATGAGACGGAATTTGCAATAGCCAATTTCTGCAGTCAGAAGCACGAGTGTAGGAACCGTGTCGGTTGCCCTGAGGGTGTTACCACCAGTATCAAGACAGGTTCTTGGAGAAGTCATTCAAGATGAAGGTGTCCACCATTCAAATCGCAAATGCGGGCTTACGCAACCAAATGCCTAAGAGAGGAAGACTCTGCTAAGCAAGCTGTTTGATTATGTTGGATCATTGTCAAGCAACTTCATCTGTTCAGCTATTGTTTATATTTTCTCAACATTTCACTACTTTCTTCCTATTCTTTCTCTTATTTTTTACCAAATTTTTTTTACCATAATCAAATCAAATAGACACTGTAATTTGAAAGAGTACTAGGGCTGAGGAATGATTGCTAGAGTGGTCGAGGCTCATCACAGAACGTGAAACATAACATATATAACCTTCTTCATTCTAATCTCAATTAGATAAACCTAGAGTACACATCAGTTTAAAAAGACTGCACATCACAAATATTCATCTTCTTGATACCGGAAGCACAAATCAAGAATCATTTCAGATAAGCCCATAAAAACTTTGTGGCTGTGGTGATAAAGAACCGTGCAGGACTGATGATCTGAAGCTAGGAAGTAGGAACTTATCATAAGCAATATGTTAGGAAGGAATTCCCAATTCACAAAAAAGAAGGGTAATTTCAGATAATCGTTGATTTTTAGGATACGAGAAACATATGGGTCAGTGATCCAATATTTACATCTTGATTCAAAGATGTCCAGAGAAAGAAAAAAAAGCAAAATTTAGAGTAAAATATCTATCTACAATGTCGCTGTAGTGCAGCAATCTTGATCACTTTTCCATACAAATGACATGGGATCATCCTGACCATGCTAATGTTACAATTGCAGTGTCACATGTAGTTTCGTTCTATCGGATATATTGGTTCAATAAATAAACCAGCAGAGAGGATTCTCGGAAACCTCCACTTGGATGCATATTGATCACCTGAAACTTTATGTCCTCATCGACATTAATACCTATCATCGTTAGAGAACCACAAACCGCACAGCACATGCATGCCGACGTCGCTGCAGAAGAAAAAAGTTAACTATATGTGCATTTCAGTGCAATGTCTTTGTATATTTAGAGTTTATAAGAAGTGAAATCTTGCCATCGGTGAGCAAAAGCTTATGCGACATCTCGTCATCTTGAGGTCCTAAGGGTAGTCAAAAGCTTCTACGAAGAAATTTTGTCATCTTGAGCAAAAGCCAAAATTGTTCATTGATGAAGAGAAAATCAATGAACCATTCCAGCTTACAAGATCACCTAGAAGTTTCATACTAAAAGACCACGCATCGATAACCACAAGGAAAGAGAAATGGGGATTCAGCTATTCTTTAAGCCTATTACCTTCTTGTAGATGGTAACCAAGGTAAATGTGAACAACGTCTGTTGAATGGCAAGATAATCCTCTTCTTCGTCGACCTGCTGTCTTAATTTTCAAGGATTTGAACTTGAAACCCAGACAAGTCAAAACGAGAAACAGGCAACAGCTTAACAAGTTCGAGATATGTTGCTTTTGGCCGATGATTAACGCGTATAACAGAGCTGTAACACGTCCTCGATGCGAATATCTCGGCATTATGCTCGAGCAAGACATAGCGAGCGCATGGAACCAAGTTGCTGTCGTTACTCTTAAATTATTTGACCATGTCTTGAAAACATCGAGGGCATTGTAAACTTCAGCAAGCAACATTCAGCTCTCTTCTCTCTGAAAATCTTCCTATAAAACCGTGGCCATGTTAGAAAGCTGGAACTCAAGCCTGTCTCCACACAAAGAACGCAAAAGGAAGTCAATTTTTATGAGCTTCAAAGTGTCCATCATGGCCATGTATGAGCTCGCCGTGGCATTAGTCCTTGGTTTGTCCCTTTTTGGCCTAACGAGCGCCGGCGATCCCGACATTCTCACCGACTTTGTGGTCCCCCCGAACGTCAACATCTCTAACCTCAATGGCAGCTTCTTCACGTTCACCGGCATGAGGTCTCTCGTTGGTGCCAATCCCCCGACCACATTTACGGTGACCAAAGCAAGCTTAAATGAATTCCCGGCTCTCGATGGGCAGAGCGTCGCGTACGCGGTCCTCGAATTCCCGGCCGGCTCAGTGAACCCCCCTCACACGCACCCCCGCGGATCAGAGCTCCTGTTCCTCATATACGGGTCCCTCCAGGTCGGGTTCGTCGACACGACCAACAAGCTCTTCACTCAGACCCTCCAGACCGGCGACATGTTCATATTCCCCAAGGGGCTTGTCCACTTCCAGTACAATGCTAATCAGACTGACTTCGCGGTGGCGTTCTCGGCGTTCGGGAGCGCGAACGCGGGATTGGTGTCGATCCCCATGACCGTGTTTGGGACCGGCATCGATGACGTGATCCTGGCTGAATCTTTTAAGACTAATGTTACCACCATTGAAGCACTGAAGGCTGTCAATACACCCTCACCCCCGAAAGCATGAGAAAGAGAGAGCATGGGAGACAGTGGGTGAAAGATCAACTCCTAATAAAACATTGTGATCTTTGTTCCTGAAGTTTATATTTAAGCGTGAAGTGTTGAAAAGCATTGAATAAAGCAAGCTCGATGATGTACTGATCTACTTCCATTTATCTTGTATAAGATTTGACTTTGCCTCCACAAATGTATGAACACCAAGGGGTATATTCAAAGTCAATCGACTCACTATCTTTTCTTTCATCTCTCAAGCATATGCAGTTTCTTTTTCTCTGCATCTTATTTTCCCTTCTCTAAGAAAATATTATTATTATTATTATTATTATTATTATTTGGATTGATTTCTGAATGCTTCATTAATATCAATAAATTCACCATTAGTTTCTCAACTGTCAAACTAATAAGATCCGTCGTCAACAATATTTGCAGACCACCACACCTCTTAGGATGGAAAAAAAAGGATAAAGTATACCGAAAGTCTTAAAAATTATCACAAAAGCTTTAAGAATATGAAATTAACCATAGGAACTTCAAACTTCAAACAAGCCACAAAATTTTTTTCATGTGAAAGTTGAGATGAGGTTTAAGTAAATTTACTTTCTAGTTTTTGAGATTTGTATGTTAGAGGTCTGAAGTTTGATTGCGGTAAATATTCTCAAAAAAAAATCAAAAAACAAAGAAACGAGTACGGCCACCAAATCGAGCAATTTCGATTTGGGCCTTCTTTTCTTTTAGGCCAGGCCTACATATAGAGCCCATAAGAGACAAGCCCGAAAAAAAAAAAAAAAGGTCGGGGGGGGGGGCCCGAACCGGCTCGCGAGAGAAACCCTAGCGTCCCCTCATACTTATAAACTCAATCTACTAGCCAAGCCTCATTCCTTGTTGCAGTCGCCGAGTGCCCATTCCATCTCCAGCTTCCATCTTCGGTCTGCTCCTCCTCTCAGCAGGTAAGCGTCGTCTCGGAATCTTAACCTTGTCGTTCTTTGGCTATTCTGCTGCAAATTGCTGCGATGAAACCTGATATGGGATGGTGGGTTAGGGTTTATTCGGTTCTGTTAGCTTCTGATGTTTAGAAATCACTGGGTTCGATTGCGCTTCGAATTTCGCGCTTCGAATTTCGGCTTGTCTGAAGCCGTCGTGGGTAGTGTTTTTTTCTTCGCATTTTGGGTTAGTTTTTACGGGGTTGGAGGTTTCTGATTCCGGCGACTTTGATTATGCATGTTCTTTTAGTTCAGCATAGTGTCGGTATTGGATCTTGCTTGGGCGAAGTTTCATCGCCTTCAATGATGGGATTCGAATTTCTGTTGTAAATATCTGATTTTGACATTCTCCTGATGCGCGATGGAGTCAAAAGCTCGAGTTTTTCGCTGCGCTGATGTTGTACACGCTAGTTTGATGAGCTTCCCCCCGCTTGTGTTGATGCTGTGATCTGACAAGTGACCGCAACTGAGATATGTTGACGGCTTTTCTGTTCTTGCGGCGTTTGGTTGTTTATCTTTTGTGGGTTTTAGGTGGTTTTGCGCCTCGTGAACCTTGAATGTGGAAGCGAGGTGTGTTTTTGGAATGATTGGATACGATAGTCATTTTTTGGTGGTTTCTCCAATGTTATGTAGGTAAAGGTAAGCCATCATGGGTCGTGTCCGCACCAAGACTGTGAAGAAGTCCTCTCGCCAGGTTATCGAGAGGTACTACTCTCGCATGACTCTGGACTTCCACACGAACAAGAAGATCCTGGAGGAAGTTGCCATCATCCCGTCGAAGAGGCTCCGAAACAAGATCGCCGGGTTCTCCACCCACTTGATGAAGCGCATTCAGAAGGGACCCGTCCGTGGGATCTCGTTGAAGCTGCAGGAGGAGGAGCGCGAGCGCCGCATGGACTTTGTGCCCGAGGAGTCAGCCATCAAGACCAACGAGATCAAGGTTGACAAGGAGACCCTTGACATGCTTGCTTCTCTTGGCATGTCCGACATTCCTGGGCTCGTTGAGGTCGAGCCACAGGTTATGATGCCTCCCCAGGCTTTTGGCCGCGGTGGACCAAGAAGGTATTGATTTAGTCCATGCAATTGCTGTGAGAAGAATGCCCAGGCTTTTTGTGGTTGTCTGATTTTTCTTTTGATAGTGGGTTAGTATTTGTTGAGGACTATGTTGAATTAAACCGGTTAGCTGGGTGTGTTCAAGATCGACTTTGAAGCATGATATTTTGACTTTCGAGCTGCAATACAATTTCCTTTCGCGTTCACCAAGCCCATATGTTGTTGTGACTCTTTGCATGCTGAAGATTTTGGTTTTCTGTTTTGTGGAAATATGTAAACTTCCCCTTGAAGATTTGCTAGAGCAAGCGTATTTGCTCTTCCATACCTGCCCCATGTGAAATTCTAATCGCTACGCGGAGAAAGCTCATCTGGATTCCTAGTTTCTCTTTCCTTTATTTTTGGGGCTAAGACTGCCAGCGATGAAGGCAATTCTCTATGCTGCCTTGTAAATCACTTCTGGGATCGTCCATAACCGAAAGAACGTATTAAAAAAAAAATCAAGACAAAGGTAGAGCAATGTAAAAGGTATGGTGGACGATGCATAAAGGAGGAAACTTGACAAGAGAATAGTTTAAGTTCGAGGTGTGTATGGAACGTCTTTTGTGGTTGCGGATCTCAAAGGGTTGCACTCTGTCAAATTGAAGCTGTGAAGTGGCAAAATCAGTGTGCAAATATTGCCCTTTGGTTCTTTGTTAAGTACTTTTACACTGTCGTTTTCTCAAATGTAGAGTGATCTAAGAAAGTATGAAACCTCACGAATATATATTTGGTGAAAGAGATGGATGATATCTAATGTCAATATGGATCGGGACAATCAGGTGCCTGTGACGATGTTGTTCAACAAGTTGAAGACGAAGATGTCATATGTGGAAAGTTGAACTCGGGAGGGATGAAAGTTCTTCCTCTGTACCAAAAGATTGTTGGCTTCTCTTCTAATAATAAAAGAGGAAGCTACATTCGAAAAAGGTGGTGAAGGAAGAAGCTTGCCTTTTCCACACAACGAAGATGGAAATTCTGAGGCTAACCGTCTGGCTGTTGGAGTAAAATCAAAGGAACGGAGATGGTTCTGTACATGAAAAAAGCGTCATGGACGAGCTCCAAACTTCCCATGCGGTGCAATGTTACACATTATTCTGCTAATGGGAGGATCAACAAAAAGCATCCAGAGACCACCCACCGCGGTGGCTTAGCTGGGTAGGCACTCCCTTTTTATCGGAAAGGTCAAGTGTTCGAAGCCCCTGTGACGCAAGTGGCAGAGAGGCTGGCGGAGACACTAGGTGACTTATCTGGTGGCACGTGTGTGGTGGTTAGCATGTGTCGCCCGGGGGTTTTACGGCGCGCTGTCGGCGCAAGCCGGGTCCTCCTGCACAAAAAAAAAAAACAAAAACAAAAACAAAAGCATCCAGAGTGATCTTGACTTGATGCAAGAAGATACCCAAAGGGGTCTCCATGGCTCGGTAGCTGCATCCTCACGTGTTGCTGGCATTTCATATGGCGAACAATGCATGTGTCACGGCCAAGAGGTTCCGATAATTAAAGGGTCGTGCCTTGATGTGGTGGACCTCCTACGATCGCTTGGATTCCCAACAAGTCTTCTCCCGAAATTTTCCAAAGGTGGACGATATGGTAATTGAGCCATATTCTAGAAAGTTCCTCTGTCAGTAGTTAGTAGCTCTCATTTATGTCTGTAGTTGGTAGTTCTCATTAGTGTTGGTAGATGTGACGATGCGATCTCCTCTGTCAAATGAAAAGTTAATCAACGGATGTAATCAAAGGGCCTCGAGTATAAGAAGGGGTGCCATCCCCTTATTCGTATGCATCCAACTATTTCAATAATACAAAGCTCATTTCTTTTCAAAGCTCCTTTCTCTAGAAACTCTCTACGATCCGAGTGTGCGAGCGAGTGTGCGATTGATCGAGCAAGTCTTGGCTTAAGTGCTTCGACGATCCAAGTCAATCCAAAAGTGTCCGAGTCACCATGTGGTCACGATCTCAATCGATCAGTCCGTGACACATGCCTATGTCCATAGAAAGCAAAACACTAGTTTGTGATATGGAAATTAGGTTGGGGGTGCATATGACACGAGTTGTACCAATTTGAGATAAATGCAATGCGAGTATATTAGTTTGAGAGTTTTTGCAATGCAAGAAGTAATTTGGTAAATATGCGACATAAGAATACTACTTTTAGATATTTGGTTGTATCGACTATTTTAATTTTAGATATTTGGTTGCATCGACCATTTTTGGAATGTAATCTATTGGTACAAAAGTTGCGCAATATCAGAAATAACAAAAATACATTATAGAGCCAAAATATAGTAAAAGTTACTTCCGTAAAAAGTTTACTGGACATGCTTATCAAATAGGTATCGACCAACTCCAGAAATCCAAGAACCGACTGAGACCCTAACCAGGACAACGTTATGTCACGTTGGGGAGAAATTGTAACAACTTTGCAACGACCAGAGTTGTTGTATTAACCCACGTTGACGAAGTTCCTGATGACTCCAAAAAGGGAAAAGATAAAAGAAATTTCATACCATTGCATCCCAAAATAAACCACCGTATCAACTTCCTGCGATTGTATCCTAAGCTTGATTTAGCTGAAAATGTATAATGGGAAGCTATGTCTTAAGGCTGAAACCGCATAAAGATGAAAGACTGGTTGAATTTGGAGTCTGCTATCAAGCAAACAAGAACACCAATCACTCAAATCACTTCCGGCCATTAAATGAAATTTGTTAAGGGTGCACATGTAGAAACTTCATCGCAATGAACAGGAGAAAAATTATAACTTTCACCGTCCAAATTACCATCACATAATTTGGACCAACGAATTTTCCGAAATTCCAAAGTTTCAACACGGTGTCCTGTTGTTTTCTTGTGGACAAGAAGACTGAAATAATCACCGCTATCAGCTGGTCAGATCTAAATGCTGCAATAGGCAAAGAATAGAGGCTAATTAAGGTAGTGACCAGAAATCAATTTTGACACGCGGATTAAAATTCCATTCACCAAACAATCTTTCAAGACACAGTTTAGGCGAAAGAAGTCGATAGAACAACAATGAACCCAGGAAAAGGGGATGGCTTTTTTAGGGCCATTCCACTCCTCCACGATCGTGCCTTTAAAAGCATCGACATGGCATTACAAACTATATATCGCATGTGCCGAAAGTGCACATTCTCCCTTGATTTCTATGTCATATTCAAAGCTAGAAATAGGTGCCTTCAGGAGGCTGGACGAGCTTCCTGTTGTGTGGGGCTGCCATTTCCTTCTTCAGCTGAGTCAGTATGTCCTCCATGGTGTACTCCCTCTGCCAATTTGCGAGCAAACCAAATTTCTTTGGCTCGACCTGGAGAGAGCAGTAGTCATTAGGTCCTTCTATGTCAATGTCCGGATATCGTCAAATCCTCATATTGAATGTGTGACGTCCAGGCTTTTATGCAGAGTATAAGAGTTTCGAGGATCACAGAAACGATAGAACACTCAGTGGACTTTGATCGGAAGAAATGTAAAAGCCAATCCTTTTCTCAAGCAGGAACAAGTGATGGCTATATGATGTCATGAAGATGCTTCACTGATAGACATGGATATAGACAATGCAGCATGAAGTCATGATCGTGAAATAATAGAAACCACTACATTCCACAAGCATAGAAGCATGGGATCAATTACCACTCCAGTTTCATGGTTAACACATGTCATGTTGATGCGTGAATGAAAACGAACAGTGGGTGGCTTTTCTGGGTAATCTTTGTCGCAGAACAGCTTCAACTGGTAGATACGACCTTCATGTACAGTCTGGGAAAAGGAGCAAAATCTGCACCAGTAAGCAATCTAATAGACAGCAGTGAAAATGAACAAAAACAAATATGATACTTTGACTGATGATATCAAAAAGTAGTCCAAAACATATATTATTACAGCCAACATGGAACAAGAATTCAGGCTACATCTTCATATTGTGTCAGGTAAATATGAACTCTGATTGGATGGATGAGAACTTCAAATTTCCTTGGAAAGTGAACTGGGATGGTGATCAGAGTTAATACTTTGTGATCAGTTTAATGTATTCCATGCTCTAAGCAACTACTGCCCTAGTTAAGCATGGAAAACATTTCCAGTCACGTCTAAACAACAAGAACAAATTTTCGAGTCTTAAATGTCTCATTGTTCTAATGGTGAAAGCATATGCTGACAACAAGCATCATATTTCTATAAGTCGCCATTAGTAATGAAAAGTGCAACATTAACCATGGGACCTGGTGTAGCTTTAAAAGACCAACTAAAGTTCCACGAGATTGTAATATCATGACCCTAATCAACACAATCTAATTCAACCTTTCAAAAGTCAAATATTTTCATCTAAGAAACCAAATCTACACGTTACATTAAAAATTGCAATTCATATGCACAGATAAGAATGTTTAAGTACAAAACTCTTTTCACAAGTTGTGAAGCATAATAGATTATTTATCACAGAAAACCGCACATTGTGAGGACCAATAATCGTGCCAGTCCAAGATCGCATGTAAATGTCATCTCCATCATCCATCCCGTAGCTGACAGTGCCATCTCCAATTCCTTTTTCTCCACGCTCAAGTTCCTCCAATAATCTGAAATTTCGAGGAACTAAAGAAGACTCCAAAAGTTAGATGTCGTAGTAGCTTTGCAAAGTTACACATGTAAAGAAGCACCTACTTGCCATTATAGGCAATCAAGAGGTTTCCAATTCAAGCATAGATGCTTCATCAGATGCAAACATAACCGCGTGCTCAAGGGAAAATGGTGATGAAGCAATCATTCCCACACAACGAACAAAATGTTAATGTTTGTGTTATATTTGTCTTAGAATATTTGCGAATAAAGCTAGTAAGATAGTTTGGTTGATTAAGTGAAAGTGATAGCATTGTTTAATGAATTTCCGTACGCGCATGTATTATGCAATGTGATAGATACTCAAAAATTGTCATACTTTACTGACACACACGCTCTAATATTTCACTACACCCACATACAGGCAATTTAAGACAATAATTGAAGCCAATGCCCTTGATAACTTAACCATGAAAGTGTTCCCAAGCCTATGCGAAAATAAAATTATCGTGCAGTTGGACAAGTAAGACTTCCCACAAGACAGCATCCAATGATCCATTACCTCACTCGTCAATTCAGGATCTAAAACTAATTCAGGATCTAAAACTTCACAATTTCAAAAAATCCCCTTATATTAATAATCTAAATAGAAAAGAATGCTGCCACCAATTCCTACGAAGATATAAGCTGCTTTTCTAGATGAGCAACAATGAAGAAAACACAACCAACAAAATTTTTGCGTTACTGAAAGTGGAATAACACCAGCAACTTAGACAGACTTTCAGCTCAATTGAAATTGAAACAACCAACTGACCGAAGATATTGAGCTCAAGTCACATCGAACATATAATTTGCACTTGTATCAAGTGAGTGCAAGAATTCAAAAGGAAAGTGGTTTTGTACAGGTACAGCGCAATAGCAAAACAAAACAATGTGCATGAAGCATCAATACAGGTTTTCCTAAGCTATCTGTATCGATCTATGCATTTGCGAGTACTTCTCATCGAATCAAACCCCAGAACATCATTTCAAAATCTCACGCAAGCCACCAAAAACCTCAGACTAGTCTGAAAATCCAGCGCGTGAACACGAAAGCATTTTCAATAGCACATCATTGACATACACATCCAAAAGCCCTAACAAGGAAGAGCTAGCTAAGCACCACCGTCAAGTCAAAAAAAAAAGGCATACATACAAAGATCACGATCCCGCAACAGCCACGAGCCTCACAAACAAAACGAAAACATGCGGCAGGCATACGAAATTCGCCATCGAACAAAGACTGATACACCAAACGCCAGCCTACATCATCCAAAGCACAGAACATCGCCGGCACTCCCCCTACGCACTGCATCGCACCTAACTCGAGAAAACATCGTCCCCAATTCTTCGCCGACGAGACGAAACCACCATCGTCAAGCCAAAACAGACGCCCGAACACGCTAACACGGCGCGCACGCCAATCCGCAGAATCGCCGGATCGATGAAGCGCGGAGCGAAAGCGAGCGACCGCGCGAGAGCACGAGACTAAGAGGGGCCGAAGACCGGGTCGAACGACGAGGTCGGGGAGGGTTTCGAGAACTCACCGACGACCCCCGATCCTCCCGAGCCGAGCGTCATGGATGAGTCGAGCCGAGCAGAGCGAATCGGAGTTTCCGCGGCGGGAGCTACCGGAGATCCGATCGGAGGAGAGAGAAAGGGAGAGGTGGAGAGAGAAAGGGCGAGGGAGAGGGATGGTTGCAGAGACGAGAGGGATAGAGTCAAGAGATGAGAATCTAGGTAAAGGAAAGCAAAGCGTAGACGACGATGGCTTTAAGAGAGCTTTAAAATGATGGGAAGAAAAAGAGGAATAATAAAAAGGGAGGGGGCGAAAAAAATCAAAAATGGTGGGGGATTTTTTTCCTTTTTTTTTTTTTTCTTTTTCTGGAGTGGGGGATGAAGAAATGAGGGGAAAAGAAAAAGGAAAAAGAAAAGTAAATTCTTCCCTTTATTTAAAGGAAAAAAATACGGTGTGAAAGTATTTTCCAAGACCCGACCTAAAAAAAAAAAAGGGTACTTTCTAGAAACTTATTTTTTTGGAAAGGTATTTTCTAGAAATTTATGTTTTGGGAAATGATATTGTTTTCTTATGTAATATGAAAGTTAATTTTCTTTTGTTCATTACTCGCATTTTAAAAAAAGTTCCTAGTATAATTTCAAGCCCCGAACTTGGGCATAGGGACCTAAGCTCAATTTCGCAGCACTTGAACTCCCTCTTGAGGGGCTTGAGCTTGGCCTAGCCGGATAGGGTCTTTGACATGAGTGCCAAAGAGTTGGGCTCGAGTACTAAAGTCGGGGATCTGACCTCAATCTCAAGGGATCTAAGCCTTATGTCGCAGTGCCAAGCATAAGAGTTAGGATCCTAGTATTAGTTCTTGTCTCGAGAGATTTAAG